>JBBBDQ010000532.1:6107500-6707500 GCA_037127315.1 Ascarosepion bandense | reverse complement strand
TCCAGTAAGTACCTGACTCCTCGTACTATCCCCTAGCTTTACAAGAGCCAGGTAAGACCTAAACTGGTGTACTGCTGTCATATTTAGCCATTCCTTACTTTCCAGATTCTATAGAGTCTAAAAGCTTCTCCGTGATTTATTTTTTGAGTGAGAGAATATTTTTCCAACCTGCAACACCTTTCCTCACAGACGAAACGTGGCAAGACTCTCACTGCTCCATCGTTACTACCATGGGAAGTGTTCTTGTGAACTACATTCATTAGTTCCATCAGTTCTAACCTTCACAGCTAGAACCCATCATGCTACGCCCATTGTTGGGAACCACCCTCATTCCATCCGTATTCCCTCAGTGAGATCTAAGATCCCTTCGAGCAGCTTTCTCGCGAACCACTGCTCTGTGGAACCGACTCCCAAGATGATACTTTCTCCGATCACAACAGTCTGAATCCGTTCAAGTGTAGAGTTGACCGTTATCTTCCCCACATACCCGCATAAACTGTACCTCTTACTCAGTAACCCTATACCTCGAGTAGTTCCCGCTTCTTGTCCAAGTTTAACCTCACTGTCAAAGAGAAAACGTTTAATGCCAACGGGAAACAATCAACTAAATTATATTATTATGTTTCATACGGTAACATTATTTTTAACAAGCTTAGATAAACTTTCCGCGTGTTCAGACAAAAGACAATCACGGACGAATCTTTTTGAAGACCTGGGGAAAGGTGCTTAGGCTCAAATAGTTTTGTTTTCATCATTTGCCAACTGACAAATGTGATAGATTAAAAATTACTCGAGACCTAACAGTTTGTAGAATCATTTAGCAAAAGATGGAGGGTAATTACATCGACCGAACCGATGTGAAATGTCGAGAAAGAGCCTGAGACAACAGAAACCCTGTCTGTTTCGATCAAGCTTTTATAGATGACTGAAGGTGAATCAATTGAATCAGAATGATTTGATCTGTTGGCTCATCAAAGTAATGGAGAGTGAAAGACGACGATCACGTTGACAGCAAAGCAAAATAATAGGATCAGCATTCATTCAATAGTATTTTCTAAGTGCGACAAAAAGGACATATTAAAAAAAGTTTTTTTTACAAAAGATGGTGGAGTAGGAAGAATACAACTTCTTCTATGTTCCCTATCCTTTCAGGATGTAGGTGATCATGGCTTTCCACGTCTCCCTATCCCTGGTGGCTCTTAATATGTTTTCTCCTGTTACTCCCCGCAACCCCCGTTCCGTTATCCACCTGATCAGGCCCTTCAAATATGTTATCCGCTGCCTTCCTCTATCTCTTTTTCATTCTATTTGGCCTGTCAGTATCAGGTTCTCCAATCCCTCCTTCCTCCTTCGATGATATTGTCCAGCATTCACTGCCATCTTGAAGAACTGACATCGCATAGCAATCCAGTACTCTTTTCTTTGTTTCTAGCAAAATTGTCCTGTTTCTTAATACTTTACTCAACTTCTGGACTGCATCCTTTTGGATCTCAGGAATATAAATGTATAGAAACTGCTGTGACCACAAAGTGTGGGGTCAGTTTATATATTAATTGTAATATGGAACTGATCCTCCGCTTTATATCCAGCATGTTTCTGTAAAACCATATTTCTGCTGCTTCAAGTTTTTTCTTCATCTTCGATGATATTGTCCAGCATTCACTGCCATATTGAAGAACTGACATCACATAGCAATCCAGTACTCTCTTCTTTGTTTCTAGCGAAATTGTCCTGTTTCTTAATATTTTTCTCAGCTCCTGGAATGCATTCTTGTGCTTTTGGAAATCAGGAATATAAATGTATAGAAACTGCTATGACCACTAAGTGAGGGATCAGTTTATATATTAATTGTAATATGGAACTGATCCTCCACTTTATATCCAGCATGTTTCTGTAAAACCGTATTTCCGCTGCTTCAAGTTTTTTCTTCATCTTCGATGATATTGTCCAGCATTCACTGCTGTATTGAATTAACTAAAAAGAAACCTAAACTGGTTTAGATGACGAGCGATTAGAACGTGAAATAAGTTTATAAAATACGACTACATAAAACAAAGGTTAAAATAATGACATGGAAATAAAATTTGCAAAAATAGGGAGAAAAGCTAAAAACATAAGTTACAAACCAGTAATAGCAAAATTGAAGGTGAGATTCAGTCAGTCATACATGATACACGCTCGGACGATCATATCTCCAAAGAGACATGACTAAGAGAATAGCAGATCTTCCCGCAGTAGGCTGCCATTTCTTTCTGTGGTAGACTGGTTGCCAACAAAGGTTATAAAACCTTATCTTTCCTGTTATTTAACCCATAGATAGAAAGAAGAGCCAGTAATGCTGTTATGGTGCCCTAACTATAGGAATGGACTCCTCTTCCGTCAATAAATAATAACCTGCGTGACTTCCGAGGAGGCAGATGTAGAGGCAGGCTAGAGACAATCGTGACGCAGCTTAACTATACCGTTCGGATTTACACTTCTATTTGCTGATTACTAACCCTTATTATTGTATATATTGTTCTGTTATTCTAATACACTGTTTGAACCTACTTTCTTGTTTCCGTGTCTTACTTCCGGGTCCAACAGTGGCCGACACGATGACAATCTAGGTCAGGGGTCGGCAACTCATTCGACCCCGCGGGGCGGATCGTGTTATAATGACGGGTCGCGGGCCGAACGAAAGCCAATAAAGAAAAATTAAGGAAAATTACATATGCACATATGCAGATCCGTCAACCTAAATATTTAAATAAAAAAATAAACATTCAGAAATCAGAAAAACACACGAAAATCTAAAATTAAAAAGCACCTAATAAAAATTACATTTCCTCAAGGAACGTCAAAATACTTCAAAGTGAAAAAAATCAACCGAAGTGAAATGGATGAAATTATGACATTGTAGGTTTGAAACTGTAATTGAAATTTATACCAGAAACGAACCACACACACAAACATCAAACAAAAACGAAACACATATACCCATACATACAAGTACAAATATTTGCAAACAAATACACTTACGTATTATAAGATAAGAACATGGCCCATTGAAAGATTCCAGCAACTTACATAGGGTAGGTGGCAGGGGTAAGCGATGGGGCGTCACTGTTGGAGACGTGAAATAGAAAGCCAACTGAGACAACATTGTCCCTTTGAAGGTGTCCCCACCTAATTTCTGTCGCCGGCTCTCAGATTTTGTTTTATGTTTATTTTTTTATTTTTTACGCAGAAATGGAGATGGTTGGGTTTTGATCATGTTTCTGCAGTTAAAGTATTCAAATTCGGTTGGGTGGATCAGCGGAAGATAACAGCAGGTCTTTTGTTGAATTCGAAAGCCCCGTCTCTCATATTAAAAATAGTCATTGGTAATCAGGCTCGCGGGCCGGCCAAAATGCCTTCGTGGGCCGGATCAAAGAACAAAGGGGAAGCAAAACTATACAGTTTCTGCACTGTGGTAATTGAACGTACTGAATTCAAGAGAAGCAGGGGTAACCTAATTATTGTATTTGAGTTTGCCAAAACACTGTAAAAGAAATAGAAAAAACTATGTGCCAAAACGTTCAATCGTAGTAACAGAAAACGAAATAAAAAATCCAACAGTGCAAAAGCAAAAAACTCACTTTCGCTCGCCATACTCAAAAATCATTCTTTTTTCTCAAAGCTCAAAAGATCCAACTCCCAGTAACCAAAAAACAACGGACTTTATTCACCAAGCGATTTTTCTGGTTGACCAAGCTAGACAGGGATGGATAAAAATTAGCATAGCTTCTGATACTCATAGCAGTTTATTTTTTGTTCTAACAATTCTCTGTAAAGTTTTCAAAGGCAGACCACGAACTCTTTTTCGAGATAGGCGATTTTCTCTTTCATTACAAAAGGGAAGAAAGTTGTAAACCCACGATCGCCTACAACCTCAAAGTACATGGCAGAAACAAAAGGAAATACTGGCGTTGTGTCCAGAGAAAACAACGATAGAGAAATGCAAGTTTGAAACGATTGTCTAGAAAAAAAAAAAGATCAAATAAATAAATAAACGAAATAAAACAGCGTTTAAAGGCTGCTACAACAAAGTTTGTCAAGGATCGATTTTTAGTGTTTATATGATCAGATTTCATTGCTGGCATCGTTTCTATCGACAGCTACTAAAATACGAATAAATCGATTATCATCCTTTAAACACAGCTAAGAAATCGTTGCTAGAGGCAGACTTATTTTATAAAAGACCATCGCGTTTCTTAAGATTCTTCCTTTTGTTCTCTCCGCAGACAGTTCACAACGGCTGTCAATTTTTCAAACCCAAAAAAAGCAATATTTAAATCTAATTCTGCTGAATAGAATTCGCATTTTTCCAGTGCATGCGCGTGTATCCAGTACTAGTTGAACCTTAACTATTTTACTGGAATTTCTATAGAATTTCTGTATGTTTTTTAGAAGCGTATGTACTGATCTCTGTATTGAATTTCTCGATTCTAGTTCTTCTGGAAGTTATTAAGTGCTTGTGATCTTCTACCTTACCACTTAAAACGCCATAATGTTACCCTCAATATTAATCGGTATTTACCCGATCTTTCCCACAAAGGCGAGATGTTGGCACAAGGCCGATTTTACCATCGAGCATTCCGAGCACGTACGTCGAAGCAAAATCATTCCGCACACCCAGCATACGCCAGGCTCTCGTCTGTTTACCCTAGACAAGCCTCTACGCTTTGACATTAACCTCATTTGGGTTTTCTCTATTGCTGAAGGCAGAGAGTCTAACAAGGATAGAGTTTTGGCGAACTCGTGACGTATTTGTTTAGTCTGACCCAATGGTTGTCGGAGTGGGGCTTAGAGATATCAAGAGAAAAGATATTGAGAGCGACAAGAGACAGAGCCAAGTGGGAGTGCACGATCGCCTACATTCTGAAAGAACACGGCACATGAAGAAGATAGTTCCCCACAATGGCTAGTTGTTGCCGAATTTTACGTCAGAATTCCGAATGGGTACTCTCGGACAGAAACTCCCTGTAGACCACTGTATTTACCCGAGCTTCCCGAAAAAGGCAGGATGTAGCTCATGTTGTGGTATTTCGGCGAGTACTCCCAAGCAAAAATTTCCCGTAGACGCTATATAGGCAGGGACTGCTCTTCCTCAGACGAGATTCTGCCCTTCGGCAGAAGTTCCTGTCTGACAGAAGGCAGAGAGTCCGACAAAGTCAGAGGTTTGATGACCGCGGTATTTACCTGATCTTTCCCACAAAGGCGGGATGTAGCACATGATGTGGCATTCCGAGCGAGTACACCCGGGCAAATATTATTTCGTCTATTTACCCCAGAAGAGAATCTGCTTTTCTATATAACCTCGTTTATGTTACTCTCCTCGACGATGATAGAGTTTTGACAAATAATCTCTCCCTATGTAGCATTCATTGACATAACAGCCAATGCAACTAGAGTTATGCTTTGTTTCTGGGATCCAAGTTTCCATGTGTTTTAACGGATAAACTACATTTTGTTGTAGCTGTGTTAAAGTTAGTGTGTAGAATAGTATACTTTTTTGATTTGTTGGGTTTTTAAGGACGGACATTTTTTTCTATTTTGGAATATTTTATGAGCATTTTCTTTTGCATTAAATATGATATAATATATTGAAAGTATTTTCAATAAATTTATCTTGTTTGTGTAAATATTAAGGGTTGTAAATTCTGAGTGCCCTTAAGTAGAATCTAATGAAACTTTCGGATTTTATTTTGTAGTTATGACTGAGAACAAAAAATGATTTGGTCATTTTTATTATAGTTGATTTACGGCGGACACAAAGTTTTAGACTGCTGTCAGCTCGGTGTAACATGATGCCTAAGAAAAGTATTGTCTTCGTCCTTTTCGTATGTAAATTCTATTGGATGTTCAACTTTGTTTAGTTTACAAGATCCGATGAGTTAGAATCATGAGGATATATTAACAGAGAACCATTAATATATCGGAAGTAAGTTGTTTAAGTTAAATATTTTGGAAAGAACTAGATTCGAGAAATTCTACGAAGATACATGCTATTACTCCACTGAAAGGTGATCCCATTGGTAATCCAATATTTTGTTTATATTGATTGGTGATAAAACGGTTGATTTTTTTTATTATTTTAGTTATTGGCAGGGAGTGGCTTATCTTTGATTGTTAGATGCCTTTTTAAGAGGTCATTTTTAACTGGGACATTTTTGTAAACGGATTTTTATATAGTCAGTTAAGGACCATACATGATTTGCTTGGGTGATCATGGAAGAGGATTTTCCTACAGTAGGTTACGATTATATTAAATTGTTTTTCTTCGCTGATTTCTGATGGGCACCGAGTTTTAAACTATTCTTAACATGGTTTTGCATATCTAGGAATGATAAAGAATTGTATTTTTTCATTTCATATGAAAATTATATTGTATTCTTGGCTTTGTTTAGATTACCTTACCTACAAGATCAGATAAATCAGTATCACAATGATACATTAATAAAGCATTATTAATATTTTGGAAGTGTGTTTATTGTTTGGGTATATTATTTTGGAAAAGATCAGATTCAAGAAATTCCAAGATACATGCCGTCATTTTACTAATAGGCAATCTCATTGGTGCTTCAAATTTTTGTTTGTAAAAATCATTATTATATATAAAATAGCATTGATTGGAGATAAAACGGCAGATCTTTTAATTGTCTTAACGATTGGTAGGAAGAGGCTTATCTTTGATTGTGTTAGATTCCTTTTTAAGCGGTTTAGTCATTTTTCAACTGGGACATTGCTATAAAGAGATTTTATACCTTGACTGGCCAAGTGTTTGTTAGTCATGTTCATTTCCCTTAATTTTTCAACTAGGCTGCCATAATTTTTTATATGAGATGAGCTCATATTTTAAGGAAAAGTGTCAGAATTTTTCTGAGTATACTTATCTGCCAGGGTGGATAGCCAAACACGATTACAAATGCTTGTTCTGTTGTTTATACTGCAACTATATTGAGTAAACCTTGGGGTGCATAATCTGGTGTGAATTATTTTTTTAACAAGGCCAGTACACCTAAAACCTTGGCATAGCTATTGATGGCTTCTGAAGAATTATGTCTACCTAATTAAACTCGTAGTGTTTAGGTCAACCTGTCATGTGCTGTTTGCTGTGTTTTCTTCTCTAGGCTGATAATACAAAACAGTTACTTCTCTGACTATTCGTTCATGGTGAGATTCAAAGTGGTGAGAAATTGAATGCTGTAACCCCTCGATGGTGCTCCCATATTTTAATCATATTTTGTTAATCATTTCACCTCAAGCAAGGTGATAATGCTCCTAAGACGAAAGGGTTTACTAGGATTGGAAGAGAATGAGAAAACTTTAGTGAGGAGAAAGGACAATAAAAAAAACAGGATTTTAGGAGGATAGAAGATGGTGATTGATATTGCACTTACATTTTTGAAAATTGTAGGTGACAGGAAAGCAAAAAAAAACAAGCAAAATAGAAGAGTTCCATAGAAGTGGAGTACAACGAAAGAATCCTTTAGAATAGAACTTATAATTATATTCAGCAAGTTCAATAGTAAATGAGACCTAATAGCCAATCGTGTTAGATGCATTTTTAAGAGATTTAATCATTTTTCTAGGAATCTTATTGGTCAACTGCACCCCACACTTAATAATTAAGGAGGTTGCAGTTTTAGGTGGCCAGATAGAATGAGTGATTTCATACACAGTCTGGCCATGATTGGTCAGTTATGTTTTAATATACGTGATGGATTTATTATTCCAAGGAGAGGGGGTTTATTATTTTTCTTATGAATTTCGCTAGTGTGTTGGGTGGGGGGCTAACTATTCCTGAAATTATGGGGTGCATAATGATATCAGTTTTGTGGATCTTACGTAGGCCGTAAAGTTTGGGTGTTCTAGGGTGATATTCTATGAGTATATACTGTAGTGTTGTGGCTCGTACCATGTGACATCCGGTTGCCCGGATCTATAAAAGACAATGTGCACTTAGCACGGGAGTTGTCATGATCACGGACTTCGGAAAGTAACAACATCTACTGCGAGAGACTGTAAAAATTGTATATACATCTTGGTTGTACCACTCTGGTAATAAAGTAGTTTATGTACACTTCACTGTATATCTCTTCATTCCACAATACAATATATATATAGATATATATATATATATATTGTTATAATAATAGCATGCTAAAATAATAATAACAATGATAATTATTATCTCTCTCTCTCTCTCTATATATATATATATATATATAGAATGAATATAAGTAAAGAGCTGTCATTTAGCTTCAGCATTTCACTCCAGTAAAATTGGAAAAAAATCCCTGAAGAGCGGGAAAGAAACCGCCTACAAAACACTGGTGTCAGGGTACTGAAGATGACACAAATAACCTAACCTTTTACTCATCAATTATATATATATATATATATATATATATATACATATATATATATATATATATACACTTAAGGAGGAGGACCATATTGAAAAATGAAACTATAAAAACAATAGTTTCATGATATCGGTTAAAAAAAGCAATTGCAACAGAAAAAATAGAAAAAATTTAAAAACGATCAAAAGACTCGCTTAAAAAAAAGGCAAGCCTTTCGTCCGACAGAACTATTCAGTCAGTTAAGTGCCATACGTGAAACACGCTTGGGCGATCATGTCTCGAAAGAGACATGACTGACTGGGCAGAAGATTTTTCCCGCAGTAGGTTGCCCTCTTGCTTTCTACGGTAGACTAGTTGCCAGCCAACGCTATAGAACCCAATCTATCCTGTTATTTAACCCATAACTGGAAGGAAGAGACGGATTAATACCTTTCCCA
Organism: Ascarosepion bandense; assembly: GCA_037127315.1. Lineage (NCBI taxonomy): Eukaryota > Metazoa > Mollusca > Cephalopoda > Sepiida > Sepiidae > Ascarosepion > Ascarosepion bandense. Next base: position 6,698,670 of record JBBBDQ010000532.1, on the reverse strand, counting down.
AACATATTTACGCGTAAGTGAATGCAATGAATTCAACTGGAATTCGAACTCGGCTCCCCGATCTATCCTTCCGAGCCGATATCCACTGCACCACAACGCACATTCGATATCCACTTCACTACAACGCACATCCACAGAACTGGACATGGATATATGTCAGAAGAAAATTAAAAATCAGAGATGAGAAATAGTCAAACAGTCAAACTCCCTTCTCTGTGCAAAAAAAAAAAAAAAAAAAATTCAAGTTCCAGTTGGATATATGGTGGAGAATATTTTTTCCTCCTCACTTTTATTATCTATTTTTCATCCATGAATGTTCAATATTCTCCCGATACATACTTATGACTAGTTCTCTCGGACGAAAGGCTTGCCTTGGGTTTTCCTTTTTTTAAGCGGATCTTTTGATGTTTTTGATACTTTTTTTTCTGTTTCATTTGTATATCGTTAAAGTATTTGTTTTTATAGTTTCATTTATCACCATGGTCCTCCTCCTTAAGTGTATATATATATATATATATATATATAACATAGTTCACTTGGTATGTAATCCAGGTAAATTCCAAAAGAGACGAACTCAAGAGAACCCAATGTTAAATTCATTTATTTAATTGAACAGAGTAATATTTTAAAAAGGAATTTCGATTCTTACAACGGATAATACATATTTCACCGCTTTGATGTTCTTAACGCGGTTCGTCCCGACGAACCGCGATAAGAACATCAAAGCGGTGAAATATGTATTATCCGTTGTAAGAATCGAAAATCCTTTATTAATATATATATATATATATATATATATATATATATATATACTACCGGCCATAATTCCTAGGTCACCCCAGTTTTTTAAAAGAAAGGATATATTTCATACTATTCTTTAGTATTTATTGCCAAGTGAATATTTCTTAATGAAAATAGAATGGTTCTTTTGTTATTTTTACAAGGCAAGGAAAGCAAAGATGAACTCATCCGAATCACCCTAAATTTTCTTCATTCTTTCTTTGATGAAACTGCAATATAGATAATTATTAAATATTCATAAATTCATTTGATGCACATTTCATTGTGCAGTATTAACAAAAGAACCATTCTATTTTCATTTACAATTATTCACTTGGCAATAAATACTAAAAAATAGTATGAAATATATCATTTTAAAACACTGGAGTAGCCTAATAATTATGGCCGGTAGTGTATATCTATATATATATATATATATATATATATATATATATATATATATATATATAGTCATCCGTAGATAGTGCTGTTTTACAGGTTATTAGTACGGTTAGACAGTATGGAGTCAGGATTGAAACCTGACCGATTTGACATCAGTCGGCGATTCTACCTCTAAGATTTATTTGCATGGAAGAAGGCAGATTTTAGGCAGTAGTTGAGAGTGTTCCAATTCACTACTGAATGAACGATGTGCAAATAGCGACTGTTATATATATATATATATATATATATATATATATATATATATATATATATATAAATAATTACTACGTAACAATCAAACCTGAGAAAAAATCACAACACTAAAGACAAAAACGCCCTTCGAAAGTGGACGAAAGCGCTTGGTATAATAGAAACTATGGATAATTTTTATATTTCTTTATTCCTACAAAACAGAAACGTCCTAGGAAGCTGAAAATATTTAAAAAAATATTAATTAGAACTTCCTTGTCGGCCATGTTTAATGAAAGATGTTTAAAAGAAGGTTGCCATATATATATATATATATATATAAACCTATTTATAAATGGAACTTTGTGAGTGTGTGTGTGTGTCCGTTACCTATAGACTCTGAATCGGCTGAACCGATTTTCTTGAAAATTTATACAGTTGCACTATAAGCGTCTCCGAGTGTTCTTAGCTAGGTTTTGTGTCGAGGTACCCCCCGATAAACATCGAAAATCGGTAATCGAAAGAATCGGGTTATAAAAGGAGTGCTCCGATTTTAATCACATTTGATGCACTCATAGACAAAGACATAAGAAACGATATTTAGAAGTTTCAAGGTTGCCGTTCTTACGATAGTGCAGAAAATCGATAATATATTTATATATAAAAGGCAAGATGTTTGTGTGTGTGTTTATCTGCCTGTATTTTTTTCATCCCTTTTATTTTAGTTTTTGCTTCGGGTTTGGATCTCAGTAGGTATAATTGTAGTTCTTAGTCTCAGCCATGATACCATTTACTCAGAGGACTTATTTAGCCTTCAAAATTCGGTTTACAATGAAAAAAACTTATTTGATATCGATACCAGGAAATCAAAATTTGACTTACATGCATTCATTTTTCTTTCAGTCTACGGTTTCGCTTTAACTGGAAACAACTATTGCTTTTTAGTCTTTCGTGCCAACGTCCAAAGAGTCTGAGCTCCAGGACCATGGATTAGTTTTAAAGCTTTCATTACACCCGGGCAACGTAGGGCTATACTGCTAGTATATATATATATATATATTCGTTTTTTTTTATTCTATCTTTTCCTTTTTCCTGACAGGTTGACACCTCATGGCAAGGAAGTCTTTAGCCTGAATAAGTTGAATCCAAGGAGATTAATTTGAATTCAATTCAATTTCCTCACTGACAATCTTGTATTATCCGCGCCTTCTGATTTTGTCTTTTATATTTAAAAAAAAAAAACTTTTTTTTTAAAATGTCACCCAGCCGCTTCTTACCCACACGCCGTTTCCTCATCTCCACCACTGATCTTTCTAATACTCATCATCCGGTGCGCGGTATAGTCCGCTTACGGTGCCCATAACTCAAGATTTAAATCATTGCATTTTGTGAGCAGTCCGGATGGAATAGGCTCAATTAGCTTTAAATGCTTTCAGATCACCAAGAGTTTACGGATAATGAAGGAAGAGCAGCTGTTTCGTAACCCTTTCATTATTTGGAAAATTATGCCAATAATTTCCTGATTACGTTCCGTAGGACTTCACACATGATAGCATTTTAGGAGAGGCTAGCGTGAAATTGCAGCGATAAATATTCGCCTATTGGTTTTATTTAATTGATGTTTAATACCGGATAGGAAAATATTGCAATTTCCGGTAAATATTGACGAGAGCGAAATATTTTGCTTCGAGCTTCATCAAACGGAATCATTTATACTGAGATCCAGCCATTTAATAATGATAAATGATTCGTTTAATTTGGTCTGGTAATCAAATTATAAGATTTGGATTCATGTTTAAAATTCTGCCACGGATCAGTTGATGGAATGACTGCTACAGGTTTACTTCTAAAACATGTGTTACGTTAGCCAGACAAGGCTCGGTTGTAAACGATATTTATCGATTGTAAAATATTAGTATGTTGCATATATTCATTTGATATTTTCCTCATGTTTCTCATTTCCCATCTCTAACAATAATCTTTCGAAGCTTCTTTTTTGTTTCACAAAGAAAATAGTCAGTCAGGTAAGTGCCATACGGGATACACGGTTGAACGATCATGTCTCGAAAGAGACATGACTGACTGAGCAGAAGATTTTCCCCCACTAGATTTTTTTTTATTTCTTTTATTTTTTTATAATCATATCGCTCCAAGCAAGGCATTTTACTGCCACTGTTTTGCAGGGGGTTACATAGGAGGAAAGTTATGAGAAAGAGTGATAAGTTATAAGGAGTGTCAGGAAGTGGGTAAGAGAAGGATGAAAATACTGACGAGAGTGGAGTGGACGGAGAAAGGAGCATGAGAGAGAGAGAGAGAGGATGCAGCTTAGTGAGATAGGAGTTGACTATTGACTTTACATTTAAATTCCATTAAATTACATTTCCATTACTTTTTGACTGGTTTCCAGCCAAGGCGATGGAACCCAATCTGTACTGCTATTTAATCCATAGCTGAAGGGAGAAGTGATGGAGTTATACCTTTACCATAGGAAAGATATAGTAATATCATAAATTGAATTTCTAATAAAATTGTATGAGTACAAAACAGTAGAAAGAGACGTAATGCCACTATATATATATATATCCTGATCCGATTGATTGAAACATTAGTGACCCAAATCCTAAATGAACTGGATGTCTTACGCGGATTTATTAATGACCGACGCAACGTTAACAGTATTAGAGATGCAAATGTTAAAAATTCGAAATACTAAAATGAATCAAGTAGAAAATTATAAATATCTGAGAATTGTTTTTGCAGAAAACGGAATTTGTGACAAAGAAATCCGAAGGCATATTTGAATAGCAAAAGATGTCTTTTAAATGTTAAGCAAAGTATTAAAAAAGCGGAAAATTGTGCTGGAAAATTTATTGCTCAACTTCTCTGCCATATCAATCCTTCCATACAGCAGTGAATGCTGGATAATTTCATCACAGATGACGCAGTGATTTGAGGCAACATATATGGTTCTACAGAACGATGCTGAGAATGTCATGGACAAGGCCATGTGCGTAATGAATTAGTTTAATGAAAATGGAAAGAAAACGGCCGTTGTTGGTGTGATGGAAATCCGCTGGGAATAAAAAATCTGAGAGCCGAGTTCGAATCCCAGTTGCATTCGTTTAGTTTACTTAAACACAAATACCCTTTGGAAAGGTATGAATCCATCTTTTCTCCCTACAATTATGGGTTGAATAGCAAGACAGATTTGGTTCTATCGCTTTCGTTGGCAAGCGGTCTACTCCAGAAAGTAATAGCAACCTACTGCGGTAAAATGTTCTGCTTAGTCAGTCATGTTTCGAAAGAGACACCATTGCCCAAGTGTGTATCACGTACGGTACTTAATTGACTGACTAAGACTTAGAATCATAGAGAGATACCCGCAATTTCTACAGCATATGACGAGGGGAGAATGTCCGAAAGATTTGACACTCACAGGACATAATGAAGGCAAAAGTTGTTTTGAGGAGGCGTGTACTGAGCCAAACGTTAAAAATAAACTAACAAACATTTAACTTTCTACAAGTTTTCGCAATGTTGGTTACAATCTGGGGAATATCTGCTAAATATTCTCTCTCCTCAAATTATAAAGACATTTTAGTGCGTAAGTGAATGCCACGAATTTAGCTTTAGTTATGGTTTAAACAGCTGGACAGATTAGATTCTACTGGTTGGCATCCAGTCTACCGCAGAAAGTAATGGCAACATACAGCGGGAAAATCTTCCGCCCAGGCAGCCATATCTCTTTCGAGATATTCACCCAAGCGTATATCTCACGTACAGCATTGAATCTTCATTGATGAATTGTTGTATATATTTGAGGCTTTTTTTTCCTATAGTCATCTAAATTAAAGAAGTTTTAATTCTATTTCATTACGTCTATGTCACAAGCAGTTTGCTGCTTTGTGTTCATAAATCAGCTTGGAACTTCGTTGCAAAATTTATCGTCACGCAAAAGCAATTCTTACAATTTTATTTGTTGATTATGTGTACACGGACATTTAGACACGCGGAGAGCCGAGTTCGAATTCCAGTCAGGTCCATTTTATTCACTTATTCGCAAACACCTTTGGGAAATGTATGAAGCTACTTCTTCTACCCCAAGCTCTGGGTTATTTAGTAATCATTATCTCCTAACATTCTTAATATTTTAAATTGTTTTCTGGCTTTAAATAACCTGAAAAGGGTTTGATAAACTGTAAAAAAGAAATCAATCCATTCATTCGTTTACTGAGGTAGTTGTTTTTATACCGGTGAATATCTTCTCGCAGTTAATTCGTTCTCAGTTTTTAAATATTGCCACTAAAATTCGACATATTAATTTCTATTCATTTGATAAGTTTACAATATTCTTTCTTCCACTGTCTTGTACGACCACCGAAGTTTGTAGCGTATAAGAAATTAATTAAAATCAACTCTCTTCTTCACTTTTACAAAAGTTCACAACGACGTGTGAAATTCTGGTTTTCCCAAACAGAAAAGGCATTGGTCATGTATTTTAAAAAAAAGTCGAAACCAGATTTCGCAAGTAGATGTTAAAATGATTTTTGACCAATGGGAGCGACTTGTAAGTCTTGGAAAGACTTGGTGATCGAGTGTGAAATTCAAAAGGACTATATAAATAACCTCAGCGTCAGTCAAAAGTTAGAGATGGGAGCAGCGAGAGACACCGCTAAAATGTAATGAGAGAAGCTTCAGATCAACTCGGACATTGTCCTCTTTCTCTCTCTCCTTATCTATTTCAACAATTATTACTAAAACATTTTGTACAAACTCTACCCTTAACCTCTTAATAATGTTTCTAAATGAACATTATATTCTACAACTTATGTTATTTCTCCTTTTAATAAATTTCTAATTTAACATTCAACAAAATGTATATTTTGTTATTACACTTTTCTGCATTAATTTCTACATATTCTAACCGACCGACAACCAACCCGATGATGAAAAACCTTCTGATGATTATAACTCTGCATAAATCCTGTAAGTTGTAGGGAGTTCGGTTAAGTCTGAAACAAGGCCGAAGCAAGAAACATTAACCAGCTCCCTACGCTACACTGCTGACTCCCGACGTTCAAGTAACACGCACCCCACGCCACAAGTTAAGCAACACTGAGCCTGATCAGTACTTAGATTGTCATTTTGAGATACCAGTTCCTGTAAGCGTGGATGTATGGATGATCTCATGAATAATGGGTCGGGATTGTTAATAAGAGAGCAGTGTTCTAATCCTTGCTGGGTTCCTTATATTCACTTAGGCGCCAATACCCTTGAGAAATATATAAATTCATCTCTTCCCCTAGCTATGGATTAATTAGTAAGACTTGTATCTCTAAATCATTATTATTGTTAAAAAGAAATTCTAAAAATATTTTCTGGGCGAAAGGTGTTGATAAAACAAAAAAATTAATAAATCTAGTAACCATCAAAGATAAGGAAGACAATTCTAGTTGATATTTATATTTAATTCGCTCATGTGATGACGTTTCTCCTTTATAGAAAAAACGACGATCATCACATACGCACATAACAGTCAGAATAAAGAGCATCAATAAATGACAGAATTGGCGCTAATGCTTAGTACTGATAACCTGCTCAGTAAACCTAGCATAGAAACGAACACCACATCGGGGAGTGATCAGAAAAAAAAAAAAGACAAACAGTCGGCTTAAACAAATGTTATAGCGATGTATACTAGAGATGATAACGTGTTGCTAATTGCGCAGTAATCGTGAATTCAATCCTTTATTTCTGGAGGAATTCTTTTTTCTATGTGCCTTTTCCTTTCAGGACGTATGCGATCATGGTCCTCCACATCTCCCTATTTCCGGTGGCTCTGAGCACACTTTCTCCTGTAACACCACGCAATCCCCATTCTACCATCCACCTGCTCAGACCCATAAATATGTCATCCGCTAATTTCATGTTTTTCCTTTTTCCCCCTCTATTTTCAATGGTTAGTTTTTGAGATATTTGTAATTTACGAAAATGTACTAATTATGCTTGTATGCAGATTAAGCAGACGATTGTAAACATGAAGACTAAACAAATAATTAAACTAATATACAGTCACTTTCTCACCGGCGCAATGTGGCTTCCCTGTGTCTCTTCTACAAATACTTTCACGGCTTCTGCTCCGATGAACTTAGCTCAATGGTGCCCCTTATATATAAATTTACTCGAGTCACAAGGTTAACAACTAGGTCCCACCCTTTTACCGTGAGACTAATAAACTGTAAAATTCTACTCCATCAGCTTCTTTTCTCGCACTTCCTGCCAGTGGAATACCCTTCCATTTACTTGCTTTCCCGACAGCTATAACCACCAAGAATTTAAATGTAAAGTCAATCATCTCCTATCTCACTAACCTGCATCCTCTCTCTCATGCTCCTTTCTCCATCCACTCCGCTCTCATCAGTATTCTCATCCTTCTCTTACCCACTTCCTGACATCCCCTATAACCTGTCACGCTTTCTCATAACTTTCCTCCTATGTAACCTCCTGCAAAACAGTGGCAATAAAATACCTTGCTTGGTTTGGTTTGTTTTGGTTTGGTTTGAGTTTAACGACCCATCAACCATTTTGGTCATTTAAGGGTCAGTCTTTGAATATTGGGATCACTTTTTTTTATATGGTTCAATTGTCTTAAAGTAGAAAATGGTAATATATTTTTCATTAAAAAAAAAGGAGTTTTGTTAGTAATATATTTTCATTCAAAAAGAGGTTTTATTTGGTAATATATTTTTTCCCTTCAAAAAGAGGTTTTGTGGTAATATATTTTTCATTCAAAAAGTTTTGTTGGTAATATTTTCATTAAAAAAAGTTTTATTTTGGTAATATCTTTTTTTCATTAAAAAAAAGTTTTGTTGGTAATATATTTTTCATTAAAAAAAAGGTTTTGTTGCATTAATATATTTTTTAATAAAAAGAAAAAGATTTTGTTGGTAATATATTTTTCATCCAAAAAGAGGTTTTGTTGGTAATATATTTTTCATTAAAAAAAAGAGGTTTTGTTGGTAATATATTTTTCATTAAAAAAAAAAGGTTTTGTTGGTAATATATTTTTCATTAAAAAAAAAGGTTTTGTTGGTAATATATTTTTCATTAAAAAAAAAGGTTTTGTTGGTAATATATTTTTCATTCAAAAACATTTTGTTGGTAATATATTTTTCATTCAAAAACATTTTGTTGGTAATATATTTTTCATTCACATAAGTTTTATTGGTAATATATTTGCTTTGCTTGGAACGATATGATTATATAAAATATATATATATATATATATTGGCATATGACTTCTGGTATGCAATAGAAACTATTTTTCTTTTTTCCATAATATATGTTGAAAAACGTGGGTAAAGGGAAGGATCTAACAACTGCTGAAAAATAGAAAATAACAAAGTTATTTCGTGAGACAATGTCCTCCCCCATTGGAAATATCAAAGAAGCTTTGCAGAGATCATACAACGATAAAGAAGGCTGTTGGAAATATAACTAAGTTAAGAACTCGAAGCAAAAGAAAAGGTTTTAAGAACTTGTTTCCCCGAGATGAATGTAAACTGAAGCGATCTTTGAATAGGCTGCAGTTGAAAAAGTCAAAGAGAAAATGTGTACAATATTTTGTGGATTGGAATTTTTAAAATAATCTCCTAAGCAAACACTTCTCATTAAAGCAATTATTTTAAAGCGTCAGAATTGGAATTACATGAAAATTGACTTTTCTCAAGTAATTTTCAAGGACGAATCTCGAGTGATATGTTATGAACTGACGGATGATCTAAAGGATGGAATTTTTTTTCCAATTCAGACGTGTCTGTGGCTAAAAAAAGAAGGCACCAAGGGGGTGGAAGTGTTATATGTGCTGGAATTGTCAAGGAAACCATTATTCGTACATTTGAAGTCGACGAAGGAGTTAAACCGTACAATGCTAGTTATTGTGATTTTATGAAGAGGACTTTCATTGCATGATACAAGTCTCTGCCTCGCAGTTTCAAAGTGAAGTATGTATTTATTCACGACAATGTTCCTTTTCGTGTATCTAAACTTACCAGTTAATTCTTTGAGCATAAAAGATTTACAGATGTCAACAGAATGGTCGCTATCAACTCCTGGTTTGAATCTGAATAAAATCTACACTCAGTTGTGAAGATGAAATTATCTTAAAATGGCAAACAATCAAACAGATTTATGGGAAGCAAGTAAAACTTCCGTGTCGGAGAATGAACAGGCTGAAGTAAAAAATAAAAATAAAATCAATGGATAATAGATTAGTGGTTTGGTATTGAGAAAACGATTCACTATATTTAAATGTTAAAGATTCAATGATTCATCCTTATGTCTTTGTTATTTGATCTAAACTTATTGTGTGTGTGTGTGTGTGTGCGTGTGTGGGTCCGTTACCTATAGACTCCGAAATGGCTGAACCAATTTTCTTGAAAATTTACACAGTTGTACTATAAGCATCTGTGAGTGTTCTTAGCTAAGTTAGGTGTCGAGGTGCCCCCGATAAATATCGAAAATCGATAATCGAAAAAATCGGGTTATACAAGGAGTGGTCAGATTTTAATCAAATTTAATACACTCACAGACAAAGACATAAGAAACGATATTCAGAAGTTTCAAGGTTGCAGTTCCTACAATAGAGCAGAAAATCGATAATATATATATATATATATATATATATATATATAAGGCAAGATGTTTTTGTGTGTATCTGTTTATCTGTCTGTATGTCCTTTATACAAATCCACAAATTTTATCCGATTCTCACCAAACTTCACACAAATATTCTTTAGGCTGAGTCTGAGCTCCAGGATCATGAATTAGTTTTAAAACTTTCATTACACCCGAGCAACGCCGGGCTATACTGCTAGTCTATTATAGGGGTTTACTAATTTTGGATGAGTTTATTACTTCCTATTGAATTAAAATCTGATTAGTCGAATTTGCTAAATGACTACAGACGGGGCTCTTTCGGAAAATAACAAATAACTTTAAATAAAAAAGATTGATAATATTGACGGAGGTACCATGCAGTGCAATGGATATTGGCTCGGAACGAGAAATCGAATTCGCTGGATATCCCCTGGTATTAATCCGTCGCTTCTCCCTCCAAGCTATAAGTTTGTAGCGTAGGGAGATGGTAAAGGTTTCTTACATGACCTCCTACAGAAGGTAGCTGTGGAAAGTGACAAAAAAGGACTACAAATAAGCAGCAAGAAACCTGAATGTCATCAGCAAAAATAACAACCCAAAATGCCAAATACAGGTAGGGGATACTAGAATCAAGCGAGTACAAAATTTTGAATACCTAGGAAGTGTTCTAACAGGAGATGAAAAGTACGACACAGAGATCCGAAGGCGGACTGGCATGGCGAAGGACGCGTTCCAGAAGCTGAGTAAAGTACTAAGACACAGGAAAATTTCCTTAGCAATGTAGCACTCTCTTCTTTATTTCTATGTGATGTCAGTTCTTCAATACGGCAGTGAAAGCTGGACAATATCATCGAAGATGATGAAAAAACTTGAAGCAGCGGAAATGTCGTTACACAGAAGGATGCTGCGGATATCATGGACCGAACATGTGAGCAATGATGAGGTTTTAGAAAGAATGGCATTGAAAAGAAAACTAATAGTGAGCATCAGGAAGAGACAACTGAAGTTCCTGGAACATGTAATGAAGAAGGAGGACTTGGATAACCTGATACTAACAGGCCAGATAGAAGGAAAAGGAGACAGAGGAAGGCAGCGGATAACATATTTGAAGGGCCTGATCAGCTTTAGGTGAAATAGCGTAGGGGGATGTTTAAGATTTTTTAGATTCGGCCAGGAGTCATACATAACCGAACTCCCTACATCTTACAAGTTTTATGCAGAATTATCATCAGAAGGTTTTCAACAGAAAGTTGTTTGTCGGCAGGTTAGAATGTGTAGATTAGTGGACAAGAGTAGAATAATAAAATATATATTTTAAATGTTAAAATAGAAATTTATTGAATAGAGGAATAACATAAGTTATAGGAGTTAATGTACAATTAGAAATATTATTAAGAAACTATGGCTAGAGTTTGTGTTCAATGATAAAGTTGAGTTAAGAGTATCGAGAGTTCGTACAAAATGTTCGAGTAGTAGTTGTTGAAAGAGATAAGAAGGAAGAGAAAGAGAACAAGGTGCGACCTGACCATATCTCCGGGTCGATTTGAAGTTGGTTACGTTTTAGTTCTTTCGTCTCACGGCTCCCATCTCTGATACTTGACTGACGCTGAGGTCATTTATATAGTCCTTTTGAATTTCGCACTGGATCGCGAAGTCCTTTCACGTCTTACAAGTCGCTCTCACTGGTCAAAAATCATTTTAACGCCTACTTGCGAAATCTGGTTTCGATTTTTCGTTAAGCACATGGTCAATCCTTTTTCTATTTGGGAAAACCAGGATTTCACACATCGTTGTGAATGTTTGCAAAGTGAAGAAGAATATTGATTTTATTTAATTTATTATCCGCTACAGGTTAAATAGCTGAACAGATTGGGTTCTATAGCCTTGGTTGGTTATTCTACCACAGAAAGTAATGACAACCTACCGCGGGAAAATCTTCTGTCCAGTCAGTCATGATCGCCCAACCATGTATTACGTATAGCACTTAACTGACAACCTAAAACTTTAACTCAGGCTTTGTTTTGACATCTAAATTGACTGAAAAATAATTATCAGATTTTAAGCAAACTAAATTTGAGTTTTTTTTCTATATTTCTGAAATGAAGTATAATTTAGATTGTTTGGACTGTTGTCCTAATCTTTATTTCCATATCGATATTCATGACGCTTCAACCGTTGTACGCTCCGACCATCTTCAGGCGATTGAAATTTAGGACACATAGCCCAGTGGATAAAAGCGTTAGTTAGATCGAGGGATTTGACCAGAGAAATGTTGAGTTCAAGGGAGATAACTTGTATACTATAAAAAGGTTACAGACAGAGAAGGTGGAACTCGAGTGAAAGAACAGCAATACGTGCGTAGATGAAAGAAGAGAGGTTTATTGTAAAGAGAATACACTACGGCAAGACAGGGAATCTGGTGGCAGGCTAGTAATTGCCGAAGAAAGACACAGGTATCTCCTGTACTCACTATATATGGGTACTAATATAGTCAGTTCGCATAGGTTATAGAGAGTGTGGGACATATCATTACAACATCTCTCCCTGATCTAACTTTCCAATGAATTTTGCTCAATACTTTTTTTCTTTTGGGGCTCAGGACATAATTGTTTGACTTTTTTTTTCTTGCTAGTACTTTTACGTCTCGTTGATTTTTGTACTAGTGAGATTTGAGGCATTACCGATTTTCGGGAAGACAATATCATCAAAGATGAAGGAAAAACTTGAAGCAACTGAAATGTGGTTCTACAGAAGCATACTGGATATAAAGTGGGGGGATCAGTTCCATATTACAATGGATATATAAACTAACCCCTCATTTAGTGGTCACATCAGTTTCTATATATTTCTATATATTTATATTCCTGACTTCCAAAAAGCAAAAGAATGCATTCCAGGAATTGAGAAGAGTATTAAGAAACAGGACAATTTCGCTAGAAACAAAGAAGAGAGTACTGGATTGCTATGTGTTGTCAGTTCTTCAATATAGTAGTGAATGTTGGACAATATCATTAAAGATGAAGGAAAATCTTGAAGCAGCTGAAATGTGCTTCTACAGAAGGATGCAACGAATATCATGGATCAAGCATGTGAGCAATGATGAAGTTTTAGAAAAGATGGAAACAAAAAGGAAATTAATACTGAGCATCAAGAACAGACAGTTGAAGTTCTTGGGACATGCAATGAGGAAGGAGGGCTTGGAGAATCTGATACTAACAGGCCAGATAGAGGGGAAAAGAGACAGGGGAAAGCAATGGATAACATATTTGAAGGACCTAATCTGTTGGATGATGGAACGAGGGTTGCATGGTGTAACAGGAGAAAGCTTGCTAAGAGCCATCAGGGATAGGGAGACGTGGAGAGCTACGATCGCCTACGTCCTGAAAGGACAGGGCACAGGGACAGAAGAAGACGAAGAAGACACTTCCATTGGTACTGGTGGAGATATGGAAACTGGTATTTCGAATGCGTCGTATATTACCTCCATTGGTAATTCTTCACTAAGCGCGACATCTTTCGTATATATTGGCCTTAACTGATTTAAATGTCTCTTACATTCATATCCTTTTTGAGCATGTATATCACTCTGACAATTATTTTGGTGATCATTCCATCTTCCCAGAAGTGTTTTCTACCTCTGTAATTTCCGAAGATTCTGTCTCCTGGTTTGTAAAATTTGGTCACAAAGTTTTCTATCACTCTTTTCGTTGCACTAGGCAACAGCCTGTCAAACACTGACCGAATTATTCTCACAAACACCAGTTCGGCTGGTGATAAACCTGAATCTATTTTCGGATTGGGAGTAATTCTGTAAACCACTAAAAAACATTTGTATACTCCTTTCCTCAGTGTCTATGCCTTGATTCTTTCTGCTTGCCCATTTGATCTCGGGTGGTAAACAGAGATCGTAATGTGATCTATGGACAAAGATGTGCAGAAATACCTAAATTCTCTTCTTTTTTTTTTTAAATCGTATCACCCCGAGCAAGGCGGTAACGCCACTGAAGCGCAGGGGGCTACGTAAGAGTGAAAAGATTGGAAAAGAGAAAGCCGGAAACCACATCCTAAACAGGGAATAAGGGATGAGCCTCTTCACCTGTTCAATAGACGTGGGTGGAGTGTGAACCGGGCGATAGATCTATCTACTCCAATTTAAAAAAAATTTAAAAAAAATAAAATAAATAAAGGAAATGAAAAGATTGGAAAAGAGAAAGCCGGAAACCACATTCTAAACATGAAACAAGGGATGAGCCTCTATACCTGTTCAATTAAACTGTCTCCGCTTGTCACTAATTAAAGTTTTTGGTACACCGAAACGACTATAAAGCTCGTTTAGTACATGCATAGTATTTGCTGATGCAAGATGTCTACACTTTAATATTTCCGGTCACTTGGAGAAACGGTCTACAATTATGATGTAGTAGTAATCATTTATTAGTTCAATTTAGTCAATGCGTAACCTCATTCACGGGACATCCGTTTTAGCCATAGCTGAATTTTCATTGGTGGTTATTTTGCCGGAAGTTGTTAACTTCTACACTTTTTCGACATTTTTTTTTTGTCTCCTGGTTCATTCTCGTCCAATACTTATAGCTACGCATTAATGACTTAATTCTTGATACACCCGGATGACCTATATGAAATTTCTTCGAGATTTTTATTTTGCAGTGGAATTACCATTCTATCTGCATATGATAGCACTTGCTCGCAGATTGAGAAAGGTGATATTTTAGATCTTTTTTAAAGTTTTTCTTTCAGCCATACACGTTTCTTCATTATTTCTAAATAAATTCGTTCTTTTGAGCTACTTCTTTTTATAGAAAGGGGCGTAAGACAATGACGTGTCTTTTCACCAGATCTGTTCAAATTGTACAGCGAGAATATTTTGAGGACCCTAGAAGTTATGCTTGGATTTGTCATCGGAGGCCACAATTTAAACAACCTAAGGCACGCAGATGATTCAGTGCTGAAAGCAGACACAGAAAAAAAAACAACTACAAAACCTTCTACAGAAGGTAACTGAAGAGTGGTAAAAATGGACTACAAATAAACTGCAAGAAAACCGAATGCATGGGCATCAGTAAAAAAGGCAGCCCAATATGCCAAATAAAGATCGGGGATACGAGAATCAAGCAGGTACAAAAATTAAATACCTGGAAAGTCTTATAACAGAAGACGAAAAGTGCGACACAGTGATCCGAAGGCCAATAGGCATGGCGAAGATGGCATTGCAGAATTTGAGTAAAGTATTAAGAAACAGGAAAATTTTGCTAGAAACAAAGAAGAGAGTACTGGATTGTAATGTGTTGTCAGATCTTCAATATGGCAGTGAATGCTGGACAATATCATTCAAGATTAAGGAAAAACCTGAAGCAACTGAAATGTGGTTCTACAGAAGGATGCTGCGAATATCATGGACCGAGCAATGATGAGGTCTTAGAAATGATGGAAACAAAAAGGAAATTAATACTGAGCATCAGGAACAGACAGTTGAAGTTCCTGGGACATGCAATGAGGAAGGAGTGCTTGGGAAACCTGATACTAAAAGGCCAGATAGATGAAAGGAGACAGGGGAAAGCAACGGATAACATATTTGAAAGACCTAATCAGGTAGATGATGGAACGAGGGTTGCATGGTGTAACAGCAGAAGGCTTGCCAAGAGCCACCAGGGATAGGGAGACGTGGAAAGACAGGATTGCTTACGTTCTGAAGGGACAGGGCACATAGAAGAAGAAAAGTCATGGGTAACTCCCGAACTGTATTGCATCGGAGTACTGATAATTTGTTTTCATGCCTTAATGAAGCTATCAACGTGTCTTTTAATGGTTCTGCAAATTTCAGAATCAACAAAACCTCGGCGTGTCCTATTTTTTCAAGGGCAGGTATTCTATCTTAAAGTCATAGTTTAACAAGATTATTCCCCAGTGCTCTAACCTGTTAGCAGCGTGCATGGGTATCCCCTTTCTAATTACAAAAATTCTTAACAACAGTCTATGATCCGTCTGCAGCGCAAATTTCCTTCCATGGATAAACTTGTAAAATTTTTTAACCGCGTAAATTATGTCTAAGTTTTTTCTTTCTCGATCTGGCTATAACTTCTTTCTTCAGAAAGCAGGGTTCTGGAAGTATGGGCTACGGGCTTTGTAGTGCCGTCCCCAAACATATCCGATCCCATAGTAGCTGGCCTTAGATGCTACAATTATTTATTTTTTACGGTCAAAATGCACTATCAATAAATCTGATACCAGACAGCTTTTTTTTCTGCAAAACATCTTCGCATTCTTTAGAATGTGCATTTTGCACATTTTTTCAATAAGTCATTCAATGGAGCTCTAAGATCATACATTTAGTGAATCTAAATATTGTAATAGTTGACCAAGCCTAAAAACGCCTGAAGATTAGTGACCGTGTTTGGTGGTGGCATATATTTTAATAGTTTCGGCCCTTTCCGGGCCTGGTCTTCTTCCATTCTCGTCGATTATTTGCCCCAAATATTTTATCTGCTTCACAAAGAACTCACATTTATCTAAACTTATCTTGAAGCCATATTCATCAATTTTCTGCATGTTGATATGTTTCTTGTGCTGTCCGCTGTGTTCGCTCATTAACAGGATGTCATCCGGGTACGCTATGGGAAACTATTCCCGCTAACATGGTGTCCATTATTTGTTAAACCAAATTAAGAGCCACTTTTAACCAAAACAGACGATTTGCTTTGTAGAATCCCTTGTGTGTATTAATTGCTAATAACCTTGAGCACTGTTCATCCACTTTCACTTGTAGATATGCGTCAGACAGATCTATTTTAGAAAGCAAGCTGTTGTAAGACCAAGCTGTTGTCTGTGAATCATCACAGGCAACCTCTCCTGCTTTCCCATAAGCATGGACCAAGCGATTCTTCCTGAGAGCAATACACTACGCCTCCTCGGCCTTACCCTCTCTTCTGATCTCAAGTGGAATCACTGCATTGAGTCAACTAGCTAAATCCACTGCTAGGAAGGTTGGGTAATTGTGTCGGGCCAGGATGTTGTTCCCGCCTGAAACCATCCTGCAGATATACAAATCAACCATTCGTCTGTACATGGAATACTGCTGCTATATGTGGTCAGTCGCCCCTGCTGTTCATCTCAGTGTTCTCGACAGGCTCCAAAGGAGAATCAGTAATGTGATAGGGACCGACTTGGTGGCTCGACTACAGCCACTTTCTCACCGACGAGATGTGGCCTCCTTTTGTCTGTTCTATAAATACTTTCATGGCTTCTGCTCCAGCGAACTTAAGTCACTGGTGCCTCTGCAACAGGTGTTTACTCGTGCAACCAGATTGGCAACTGGGTCCCACCCATTCACAGTTAGTTCAACCAAATGCAGACGACAATTCTACTCCTGCAGCTTCTTGCACTTCCCGCCTGTGGAACTCGCTTCCATATTCTTGCTTTCCTGATGGCTACAACCTCCAGGAATTTAAATGCAATGTCAATACTCATCTATTAACCACTTGACTCTAGTTCTTTCTTCCCCACTCTGTATATCCTTTCCTTTCTCTCCTCCTTTGAAACTGTCATCACACCTGTATTCTTCTCTTGCTCCTTTCTAACTGGTTCGTCTTTCACTTCACTCTCTTCTAATTAATCTTTTTTACTCTGATGTAGCCCCCTGCACATCAATGTCGTTACCGCCTTGCCCGAGGTGATACTATTAAAAAAAAACAACTTTGCCACCGTTTAGCTTAAACAATATCTTCCGGTGACGGTAACGGGTAGGTGTGGCCTTTCAGACAGTCATTTAATCCAGTTGAAAAATCTGCGCAAACTCAGATTTTTTTTGTTCTGTTTCTTTACATACACTGTAGGCGCAGCCCAATCTGAATCTGTGTAGTCAACTTTAGAAATTACACCCATTTTCTCTAACCGTTCCAGTTCTTGTTTTACGGAATCCAAAGCTGAATATAATACATCACTTTTTTGGTTTGAATACTGGTCTTATATTGTCTTTAAGTTCGAACCATACTTCGATTTTCATGCATTCTACGAGACCTTCGAAAAACACGCTTGGAAATTCGTTTTTCAGCTGAGAAATAATTTTTTTTCAGTTTCTTCTGATTTTTTTTCTTTACTGACAACGTTCATTTTGTTGAGTTTACAGGTAATTCCCATGAGTCGAAAAGCATGACCCCGACCCGTACCAAATAAATTCGTCGTACCTGGAGGAGTATATACTTTTGATTTAGAAGTCCTTTCCCTAAATGATACGTTGCAGCTAAATTTGCCACTGAAATTCAACTTTTACCTCGACACTCCTCCAGTTATTTTTTGGCACTCGTTAATGATGGATAACCAATGTTTGTTCATTCACAAAAGAAATGTCGCTTCCAGTATCCAACAATAACTTCACCTTATGACCATTTATTTTCGTATTTTCTTTTGTCAACCTTTTCAATTTCGTTTTCGGATAAAGCAACTTTTACTTTTGATTTAAATTTTTGCTTCTTTTTTTCTGATTATACTTAACAGTTAGAGCTTTTGAGACAGAAATAGCCACACTCGAAGCAAACCTTATCCTAAAATAAAAAAAACAGTCCTTTTTTTTTAAAAATGCGACGTCCCACAGGTATCACACTAGAATGGTTTCGGCTTATATTGAAGAAGTTTCGGTTGTATCACTTAAACTCAGGAAATATTCTTTTCTTCGATCGGCGTATTGTTTCTTTTTACATTCCTCAGTCATTTTCTGTAGCGTAATTCGAGTGTCTTGCTTCATAATTGTCAGAATCCTTGATATGATGTCTTTGTCCTTCCCCGCTGTAAGTCCCTGGACGGAAAATTAAACATTTAAACATGTCAACTGAAAGGTCGCCTAATTTTAAAAAATTCACATGCTGATCTGATATTGCTTACATAAACCAGGGAGTCTTGTTTTATCATGATTAAACATTTATATTGTTGGGGTGCTCTCCACGTTTTTCTACGGTAATGGACTATTCTAAGCATTACATAAAGTAGTAGTGATGATACCTCGGAAGTCAGTCGAGGAAGTAAGCCGAGTGAATAAGTCAGTCGAGTATTTCCGGTATTGGACCGGAAGTGTTCTATTGGTCAGACTCTTACGTCTCACGACAATACGTTCTACTAAACCCTTGTTCTGTATTCGACTAACCGCATCTTTGTAAATACTTCTCTTCCTTGCAATACACCTACTTTATACTATTACGTTGTCTGTATTTATTTCACAATATTTCTGTACATGCAACATAACATATATCAAGTATGAAAGAAACTGTATCTTTCGTTGAACATTCCAGACAAAATCTTTATTGTCCCCTTGAACTAGATTTCCTCCGGCCTTTTGGGTAAAATTTGGTTCATGCAATTAGTGTTCTTTGGACGTAATTTTTGAACTCACAACGTAATTTTCTCTTCTTCAGACCATTATTTGCACTTTTTCGAAAAAACTATCTCGTTCTTACGAAAAAATGCAGAGACAGTTACTCTGTTGTCTGGGTCATATTTGAATTCTGATAACGAATTCGATATTCCTTCAGGGAAAAAAAATCTGTATCCCTGTTCCGCTGTTTTAGATATTACAGTTTTGCACAATAGCTTGGTGTCTTCCGCTTGTTGTTTTCGTAATTGCATCAGTTCATTTTGAAAAATCTTTTGTAATTTTTCAAGATTTGTAATTGCTGTAACAACTGTTGCTGTAATTGTTGTTACTGCTACTGTTTTAACTTAAAACTAGCTTTAGTTTCTCGCTGTCATCTCTTGTCGCCACCGTTGTATCCTTTAGAGAGGTGACAAACAGACAAGTTGGTAGTCGAGTGAAAGAACAGCAACACGTGCGTAGATGAAAGAAGTGAGGTATATTGTAAAGAGAATACACTACGTCAAGACAGAGAATCTGGTTGCAGGCAAGTCACAGGTATCTCCCGTACTCACTATATATAGCTACTGATATAGTCAGTGCACATAGATGATAAAGAGTGTGGCGCATTCAATTACAACATATACAAGATATTCGGAAGTACCATGACTCATGGAACAAGATCAATATACTCCATTGATCAAAACTAAGAGTTCAGTACGAAATTCCAATCACTTGAAGAAGACCGGAGTGTACAACGGGCCGAAACGTCGTGAATATGGCAATAAAGATGAGGACAACAGTACGAAATATTTAAATAATGTAAATTGGAAATATTAATGTTTGTAAGTTTTCCTTAATAACTTCAGATAGGATGTACTGTGAATAATTTCATTATCCACTCTATTAAGGACAATGATTATTTAGTGTTGTGGTGTCCTCCCTCTAAAGAGTCTATGTTAGACTCTTCCGTTTACTATAAGATTAATAGGAGAGGAGGCCTTGGGAGAACAGTCCAATTGATTGAACGCTGGACAACCAATACACGCACGAGTTGTGTAATACTCTTCTGTTGTATTTACTGTTAAATATACAATATTTCTATAACGCATGTTTAGTTATTACCTAAAACTTTTACTTGGTCACAACATATAGAAATTACTATTATTCTAGGTTTTACACTTGACCATTAAGAAAGCCTATAGTTACTCTCGGCGACCGAATGCAGAAGTACGAGACCCTACACCGAGCATCTCATATTGCAAGGATTGAAACAAAAATGTTAGACAGAAATATATAAACTACCACTGCAGAGATGATTTCGGCAGACCTTTTCACATTATTCCCTGGCAGAATGTATATGGTCTACGGCTGAATTACGATGAAACACTTCGTGTACCATCACCGGAATCTGGTCAGTAGTTTGATGGGTGAAGGCTTGCGAATACCAGGTGCTGGAAGCTTGGATGTTCTGGTGGTGAAATGGATAATGGCTCGGAATTTTTAACCAGCAAGACGAGTTTATATCCCAGTTACTTACTCGCAGGATGTGCGTTGTGGTGCAGTGGATATCGGCTCGGAACGAGAAATCGAGGATCCGAGTTCGAATTCCAGTTGAATTCATTGCATTCACTTACGCGCAAATGCCATTAAGAAAGGTTATTAATCCGTCTATTCCTTCCAGTTATGGGTTAAATAACAGGATAGATTGGGTTCTATAGCCTTGGTTGGCAACCAGTCTTCCGCAGAAAGCAATGGCAACTTACTGCGGGATAATCTTCTGCCCAATCAGTCATGTCTCTTTCGAGACATGATCACCCAAGCGTGTTTCACGTATGGCACTTAACTGGCTGACTGAATATAATAGCTGGAAACATGATTAAGGCTTCTACTGGGCATGAAGTGGGGGATAAATTTCCTATTGTTTTGAAGTACTAAACTGATCCCCCACTAATTACTACATAATAATATAATACATCACTTCCCCCATCTAGTTATGAATCAAATGATAGGACAGATTATGTTCTATAGCCTTAGTCGTCAACTAATCTACCGCAGAAAGCAATGGCAACCTACTGCGGGATAATCTTCTGCCCAGTCAGTCATGTCTCTTTCGAGACATGATCACCCAAGCGTGTTCCACGTATGGGACTTAACTGACTGACTTACTCGCAGATACTCTTGGAAATGAATATCTCTTCTCTCCTAGCTATGGGTTATTAGTAAGACATGTATTACTAACTCATTATTATCTTTAAGATTTTACAATCTAAAATAGTTTTTAGTTTGAAATAGTCTGCAAAGGTTTGATAACAAATCAGATTTAAGGTTCACACATCGAACGCGTAAAACGGGATTCGCACCATAGATTGGACGAGATTAACTTGTGGTGAATAAATTGCTTTATCAAAAAAGGAATATACAAAATTTGTGTTACCATTTAATCAGAGCAATTAACTTATTACAATTATTTTACTGCATTTAATACGGTAAATAATTTGCGGTTAATTTCAATCTGTATATGAAAAACCAAGGCAAATAAATTTCATCTAAATTGTTTTCATTGCAAAAATAAAAAAAAAATACAGAAAAAAATCGAGATGAAATTAGCTTTTTATTCAACAGTCAGTTCACGTCTGCATGTTTTTGCTTTTGAAATTCGTGTTACTTTTCTTTCTGTCGCAGTCTATAAAATTATTTTATTAGTGTCGTTAAAAACTCTTTAGACATGAAATACAATAAACGTTTCGTTTAAAAGGTTTCAACTTGGAGATCAGACGCAAGCAATAATCTAATTTCAGCTGTTGCTTCCTTTGATTAAATTCTCAATCACTTTCTGTTTGGTTCCTGGGCATGACGGTAAACTGCATCCGGCAGCAAGGTTGTGAGGAGCATGGAACCACCTCTTAGTTACTGTTTTTCTCAGGTCCACTCTGACCCTGAGTAGTAATATCTGTTAGGGTCCCAACTATGAGCAAATAGTTAACCCCAAAATTGGGGTCAAAATACTATGAAAGTATAAAAATACTTTTATAGAAATATATTTATATAAATAGGCTTTTATAGAAAAATATACATTTTTGAGGAAAAATATCACCAACAATACATTTCTGAAGAAAAAATTATTACCAAAGAAAATTTTTGAAGAAAAAATTATTCTTAGCAAAACATTTCTTAAGACAAAACTATTAGACTTTTTCAGTTTTTTAAAATTAAAAAAAAAATTAAATTTTCATTAAAATCTGACAAAACCAACCTTCTCACTATAAACGAACATGAGAAAAAATACCTTAAACCCCCACCTTTTTAGCATTAAATAACCCACAGAGGTGTTGATATACCGTTAAACAAAACTTAAACTCAAGCTCACTTTCTATTTGCTGGAAGAATTCTTATAAAATCCGGATATGATTTCAAACAAAACTCCTTCCAAATACGTTGCAGAATATCGTTTTTAACTTTCAACACTCTTTGCCTACTGCTCTAGTTTTCGTCAAATAGAAAAATCATTTATTTTTATTGTATATTCATAAAATTCGTACTGTTAGAAAGCCGATTAAAATGTCATTTATTTTAAATTACGAACGGCTTATGGCTATTTCATGTTGAAAGACCGGTTCCCGTTAAATTATTGAATTTCAGCAACGTCGGGCCTTGTCGTTATCGCCTTTTTTAGGTGATGGCATGTAGATACAAGGCGCTGTAAGATTGAATGTGCGCGTAGTGCAATGGATAATGGTAAGAATTGTTAATCGTTGAGCTGAGTTCCAATCCAGTTGAATTCGGTATAGTCAGTCAGTAAAGTGCCATACGTGATACATGCTTGGGCGATCATGTCTCGAAAGAGACATGACTGACTGTGCAGAAAATTATCCCACAGTAGGTTGCCATTGCTTTCTGCGGTAGACTGGCTGCCGACCAAGGCTATAGAACCCAATCTGTCCTGCTATTTAATCCATAACTGGAAGGAAGAGACGGATTAATACCTTTCCCAAGGGTATTTGCGCGCAAGTGAATACAATAGATTCAACTGGAATTCGAACTCGGCTCCCAGATTTCTCGTTCCGAGCCGATATCCACTGTACCACAACGCACATCCTCGGTATATTCACTTACGCGAAAATAAAAGTAAGGCTCCACCGCTTCTATCACTACCTAAGGGTTAATTAGTGAAACTAGTATTACTGAATTATTATTCAAACTCTCTTTACAAAATACATCAATGACACCTGATCTACAAACTGATTTCGTACAAGAAATTCACATTCTATTTATATGAATATATTGTAAAAATCCTGTCGGCATTAAATAACCCACTGAGGTTGATATGCCGTAAACAAAATAAACACAAATCTAAAATATAAACAATTATTTTAGGATGTATGATGACTGACATAGTTTTGACGCAGGTAGATAATTAAAAACAAAACAGATTGTGATTTGTTTTGTGGATTTGACCAGATAACAAACTGTTTTAGATTGGATGTGCCTTGTGGCGCAGTGGATATTGGCTCGGAATGAGGAATCGGAGAGCCGAGTTCGATTCCCAGTTGAAATCATTGCATTCACTTACGCGCAAATACCATTGGGAAAGGTATTAATCCGTTTATTCCATCCAGTTATGCGTTAAATGACAGGACAGATTGGGTTCTATAGCCTTGGTCGGCAAGTCTACCGCAGAAAGCAATGGCAACCTACTGCGGGATAATCTTCTGCCCAGTCAGTCATGTCTCTTTCGAGACATGATCGCCCAAGCGTGTTTCACGTATGGCACTTAACTAACTGACTGAATGTAAAAATCCGAAAGCGAATTGGCATGGCAAAGGATGCATTCCTGAAGCTGAGTTGTTGTATTGAGAATCAGGATAATTTATTTAGAAAAAAAAGAAGAGAGTAGTGGATTGCTATGTTAGTTGGTTGTTTTGTTTTTATGGCAAATCAACCTTGGCAGGTCATTTGTTGCCAATTACATTTTTATTTATTTATTACTGGTAATACCTTTTTCTTTCAACAATTAATTGTCGTTTATATAAGTTTTTGTGTCTAGTAATACGTACTGGGATGTGCGTTGTGGCGCAGTGGATATCGGCTCGGAACGAGAAATCGGAGAGCCGAGTTCAAATTCCAGTTGAATTCCTTGCATTCACTTACGCGCAAATACCCTTGAGAAGGGTATTAATCCGTCTCTTCCCCCCAGTTATGGGTTAAATAATAGGACAGATCGGGTTCTATAGCCTTGGTCGGCAACCAGTCTACCGCAGGAAGCAATGGCTATCGCCCAAGCGTGTATCACGTATGGCACTTAACTGAATACATTTTTCTTTTCGATTATCAAGATTAATTGGGATCTGTTTTTAAGGGCAGGGTCACCAAATCCTATCCTTGTTATTGAACCCATAACTGGAGGGAAGGGACGGATTATTACCTTTCCCAAGGGTACCAGGTGCTTAAGTGAATGCAGGATATTCAACTGGAATTCGAACTCGGCTCACCAATTTCTCTTTCCGAGCCGGTATCCACTGCACCCCAACGCAATAGACAATAGACCTCAGTTATTTAACCCATTAACTAGAGGGAAGGGACGGATTAATACCCTTCCCAATGGCATCAGTGCGTAAGTGAATGCAAAGTGTTCGACTGGAATTGGAAATCGGTTCAACGATTTCCTCCTCCGAGCCGACATCCACTGCACCACAACGCACATCCGTCAATAACGCTTACAATACCTGGTATTCCCAAGCGGTCACCCATCTAAGTACTGACCCGGCTCAATGTTGCTTAACTTCGGTGATCGAGCGAGGACCGGTGTATTCAACGCGATATGACCGTGTATATTATTTGTTTAAACGTTATTTTTAATGGTTACTCATATCTTAGTATATGCTGTGTTTTTATTATTCAACAGTATATAGGAGAGTTTTGTAATTTGCTTGAAGCATTGTGTGTATAAGGTGTATGTGTATGTATTTTAAGACTATCACAATGCGTTTAGTAAAATAAAGGAAGGTAAAGAAGGTGTTTGCTGATTAATCATTAATATTTAGAGATCAGAATATTATCTTCAGAATGATAGGAGAGCTTGATTTCATGTCCGTCCGCTGTTGGACCGTGCCTTTAAACATTATATGCTTAATAATAAAAACAGAGGGCGTGTAGTTTTCTAACAAGATTACTCGAATATTCAGGCCGGTAAATATAAATAAACGAATAAAATGTTTAATAACATCTACTCAAATATAAGTATCTACTAAAAATAACATTTAAACAAATTAATTTAAAATATGTTGAATTTGATCCATTTCCTTGAAAATTGTCTTTGTGTACGTTAAGGTACCAGTCAGTCAGTTAAGTACCATAAGTGTTTTACGCTTTGGGTGATCATGTCTCGAAAGAGACATAACTGACTGGGTACATCCAGAGTAGACACGTATATTTCGAGAATCGAAAGAAATGTTTGTTCAGAAGCGCTATTGGGGCTCTGCTTGATCAAGATGTCCTACGTAACCGAGCGGACAAATCACATCAGATATAATGACGGTTCTCCCTAGGATACGCAGGGTCGAATCCTGCCGGAGGGCACATCTATTTCTAACAAAATTTCAAGAATATTCAAGCCAGTAGATGGCAGTAAGTAAATATAATTTTTAATAAATTAATGAAAACAGAGAATCTACTCAAATATCGTCATCTATTAAAAATAACGTTGAATTTATAAATTAAAAAAAATATGTCGGACTTTCTTATAATTCCAGCTGAAGAGGATTCAAGGTTTTATTATTTTGAGTTACCCGGCATTTATTATTTTGAGGTCCCCGGCATTTATTTTATTATGAACAGTGCTCAATATAATAAATATTATAGAGCTTAATATAATTATATATTTATGAATTAATTGCACATTGCGACACGGAAATTTCTATGTTTCGAGATAGATTCTCATCATCAGGCAATATTTGATGTTGGTTGTGCAGATGATTTACATTTAAATAACAAAAACCGTTATTTTGCTGTGTATTTATGTGGGAAGATGTAAAATTTACATTTGTGTTCCTTTTAACTAATCAGAGCGAAGATTCATTTTGGAATTTGGCCCCAAAGAATACATACTAACCAACTTTTTCTCTTTTGAAAAAGTTGGTTAGTATGTATTTTTCCCGTGTGCAATGTACAATTCATAACTATATATATATATATATATATATATATATATGACTGACAAGGTATTATCATTAAGTTTTTTATATAATTTTTATGTGATCTTATAATTGTTTTTCTGTTCCGAACTTAAATTAAGTTGTCCAAATGTTTTGTTTTGACGAGCGCTTTCGGTTATACTTTTAGCCATTTTTATTAAAATCTAAAATGATATTATCACCCTATATCTATCCAATAATTATAGCATTAAGTCAACTCACGAATTCCTACAACTCCTTAAATCTACAACACAGAACGAAGGTACCCTCGCTTTATTCGACGTTGAAAATTTATTTACTAACGACCCTGTTGGTGACGACATTGATATAATCATTTACTCTATATATAAACGCAATTCAACCCGCATTTATCAAATCTAATATTCTCAAAAATATTGCACGCCTGCACCACTTAAAACCCCTGTAGTGAACAAAACAAATTTAAAATTCAAATCTGACTCATTGGTTTTGTTAGAATTAAAAAAAAAGAATTTCCTGAAATGTACAAACTTTGAACACAAAAATCACGAACTTTCACACCTCGATGTGAAATGTTTTTCTGCAAATAGCAAACTAGGAAACATCTAGCAAAAAAAAAAAAAAGAACCAAAAATTCATATAATCTTTAATTATAAAAAAATCAAATTCCTTTTACGAACCCCTTTTCGCGAGCTGACACGAATTTGTTTGTCGTCCAATGTGAAGCCTACAATTATATACGGGTGTGAATTTATACACTTTATACAAAACGTTCACGGTCTCTCACACATTTTATTCTCTCTCTCTCTCTCTCTATATATATATATATATACATATATTTTCTAAACATATACTGTTAAATATAAGAGACCAATGAATGTCTATTATGTTTAATCATGAGCCGTTCTAAACATCGTATTTTGGCTTTCATTTTAAGGTGGAAAAAAAAAACAAAAAAAACAGAAATTCTTAGAACCAAAAAAAAAAGAAAAAGAAAAATACTTAGAACCAACTTAATAAAAAATTATCCATATGTTGGAGAATTTTTGTCTTTATTTTCACCTGAAATTAAAGCCAAAATACGATGATTAAACATAATAGGCATTCATTGTCTCTTATATTTAACAGTCTATGTTTAGAAAATTATCTGCTGCCTCGATACACTAAATATATATGTATATATATATATATATATATATATATATGTGTGTGTCTATATATATATATATATATATATATATATATATATATAGTCATCCGCAGACAGGTCTGTTTCGCTGTATCACAGCTCATCAGTACAATTAGACAGCCGATTGATTTTTACCCAGGATTGAAACCCGACCGAAGTGGCGTCAGTCGGCGATTCTACCTCTGGGCTATGGGCGCTCAGGAGAAGAAGGCAACATTTGGGTGAAAAAGAAAAAGAGATAGAGAAAGTATTTGAAAATTAACTATTTCGATAGATTAGACATTTAAAAAAACAACTCACTTTTATTTCATAATGTCTAATAAGTTGGAAGTAAATAAATTTCTAATTTTGTTTATAACTTTGTAATTTTCATTTTCACTTCTTTTCAGAACGCTATTAAAAAGGAATAAAGAGCAGAACGCATCTTTTGTCGCAATATCCTGTATCAGAACGAGAAATATCATGAAATGAGAGAAAAATTTGCAGGAAAAGTTAACAAAATCAAATTCGTGAACCAAAATCTGTTTCGGTTTCCTCTGTTTCTGTCAATGACGATCATCAAAAAACTGACATGCAAATGTCAATCGTCATGTGTATTTGTATTTCTTCCAACGTCTTTTGATTCTTTCACTCTCAGTAACACTTTGCATCCTATTGGGGTTTTTTTTATGTGGTTCTTACATTATCTTTTCTTTCACCTTTTTTCACTGTGGTTTTAATAACCTTATTTGCGAGTGTAGGAATCTTATAGAACAACCAGCAAGTAACCAACTAGAATAGAATTTGAGTCCAACTGACCAAAAAACCACCAGGGCAAATTGGATAGGTGGTTTAAATAATAACCTGGGAGATTCCATTCTGTTACAAGCAAGTCTATTCTGTAAGCACTGATTGGCTGATAATTTCAGTGTGTACATTGAGCTCCATAAATATCAGCACAATATGCACCATTTGTCTTTGGGCCACATAGAGACATGTATTCAGTTACAACCCTGTTTATTTTTGTCTGCTAACTGGACGCTAGTTGGAAACATCAGGAAGGTGAGTCTCACAATCTTGAATGTTCACCTTCCTACAGGGAGACAAAAGAAGACCACCATGTTGAAAGGTAAGGTTATTTGACTTCTACAGCGAGCAAATCCTTCTAAAATATTTTCAAATAAACAAATTTAAACAAGACTGAGAGAAAACACATCTTTTGAGCAAAATAATCCATTTATTGGTAAAATCGAAATATTGTAGAATACTTAGATAGCAACAGCCAGTAAGTAATCAGTTGAAGTTGAAACTGACAGCTCAGAGCTGCCCAGCAAATTGGTAGGTGGTTTATATAACATCCCGGGAGATTCCACTCTACCATCTAGGGAAGTCTATTCTGTAGGTTCTGATTGGCTGATGATTTCAGTGTGGACATTGTACTCAATAAATATCAGCACAATATCCAGCTAATGGTAAGAGGAGAGAGGGACATGTATTGAGTTATAACCCTGTTTATTTTTGTCTGCCAACTGGACGCTAGTTGGAAACATCCTTGTGAGGTGGGGGGGGGTCTCATACTCTTAATTGTTCATATGAATATGGAAAATTTCTCTTGTGTCCATGGTATCTTATATACGTACATAAATTTACTTGATATGGAATGAAAAAAATACGTTTTTAAAATCTTAGTTAATACTGAAACAAGTTTGCAAGCAGTGTGACAGAAAAGAAAAGAAAAAAAAAACAAAAACAAATTGACCTAATCTGCGAGGATTGAAGTAATTTTCAGATGACATAGAGAAAAGTATTCAGTACGACCCAGTTAATAGGCAAACATTAAATTTGTGTAAGAAAGCGTTTCTTGATTAATCTTACATTTTTCTGTTGTCCGTTATATCTACATGCGCAATTAAAACACTTAAAAGAAAACATACTTATATCTATAACTAAGTGCATTGATTAACTAGACAAATCTAAGCAAGTTAATTATTGATGATTTTGCCTTACACAGCTTGTTGCTAAAAAGCCAAAATATGAAGCAGAAAAATCTCGAATCATAATAGTGAATAGTCTCCTTCGATCAAGATTTTGAAGTCCTTTTGTGGCACCATTAAAGACTGGTGCAACAAAAGGACTTTAGAAATATCTAAAATGTTATATATATATAACAGCTTTCTAAGATCGACTGTTACAATGGCTTAGAGCGAAAAATTAAAAAAAAATAATTTCACCCCAAGCAAGGCAGCTTTACTGCCACTGGTGAGCAGAGGGTTACATAGAAGGAAAGTGATGAGAGAGAGGGACAAATCATAGGGGGTGTCAAGAAGAGATTAAAAGAGGGATGAGAGTGGAGTGGACGGAGAAAAAAGCATGAGGGAAAGGATGCTAGTCAGAGAGATAGATGACTACTGAACTTACATTTAAATTCTTGGAGATTGTAGCTATCGGGGAAGCAAGTACACGGAAAGGAATTCCACCGGTGGGAAGTGCGAGAAAAGAACCTGAGTAGAAGTTGCGGTTATATTTTATTAGTTTCACCGTAAAAGAGTGGGACCTAATTGCTAGTCTAATAAATTCATGTACAGGGGGCATTAGTGAGCTAAGTTCATCAGAGTAGAAGCCATAAAAATATTTGTAGAAGAGACATAGAGAAGTCACATTACGCTGGAGAGAAAGTGACTGCATATAAGTTGCCAATTCGGGATCGACCACATTAGAGATCCTCCGTTGGATTTTGTCAAGAACCCCGAGGTGAATAGCAAGGGCATCCGACCAGATGCGGCAGCAGTATTCAATACACGGGCGTATAGTAGATTTATATATGTGCAAGGATGGATTCAGACGGGGAAAACTTCTTAGCTCTACGCACTGAACCGACCTTCTTAGCAGCGGATTTAGCTATGGATTCGATATAGTCATTCCACCTGAAGTCTGCAGAGAGAGTTAACCCGATGAGGCGTAGTGTTTTGCTTTCAGGGGGACTAGCCTGATCCCTGCTTATGGGGGATAGAAGCAATTGTCTGTGTAAATATAACAAGAAGCGGTGAAAACACCGATCTTAGTGACAGGCTCTACAGTAGTAGGCCAGCTGCTGGATCTGAACAGTGATAAAAGAAAGAAAAGAAAAAAGAAAGACAGGATATAGGCTGATGCTCTCACCTGGACTAGCAGAATGATCAATACTTTGTAATCTTTCAGGTGAGCCATATTAACGCCTTCATTTTTGTCGAATCACTTCGTTGTTCAAATATTTTTTTTATAAGCGTTTCACCCCGAGCAAGACATTTCACTGCTACTATTGCGCAGGGGGCTACATAGATGGAGAAAGGATGGTTAAAAATAGGAAATGTCAGAAGGTGGGTGATAGGCGGGTAAGGATACCGAGAATGAGGGTTGGGTAGATGATGAGAGTGTTGGGAGAATAATTGGAAGTTAGTGTGATAGGAGGTGTCTATTGACCCTACATTTAAACACCCGGAGATTGTAGCTGTCGGGAAAGCAGACATGTGGAAAGGAATTCCACAGGCGGGAAGCGCGACAAAAGAAGCTGTTGGAGTAGAAATTACGGTTACATCTTATCTGTTTAACTGTAAAAGGGTGGGACCTAGTCGCTAATCTAGTATCTCGTGTGAATTCGTGCCTAGACGGTACCATTGATCTAAGTTCATCGGAGCAGAAGCCATGAAAGTACTTGTAGAAGAGGCAGAGGGAACCCACATCACGCCGGTGAGAGAGTGGTTGCAGATGGTCTGCCAAGTCAGTATCAACCACGATCTGAGCAAAATGGACTCACAGAATATTGACATACTTTATGAAAGAGCAGAGGGATTCCACCTCCATCCGTAGCCAAGCATGTTCAGACTTGCATCTATTCGGGACCCAGGAAAGAAATAGAGCAGAGTACAACGATTTTCCAACGAGAAAGAAATGAAAAAGCGATTTGCACATGTGATACTTAACACCTGGTTCTCTGGACAAACAACAATCATTCTGACAATAAGAACACGTATATGTATCTATATATAAATATAAACGTATATTTTCATTCATCGGTCGGTGACGGTTGTGTGGGGTATAAGGGCAGTCAGAGAGTTATCGCTCACACGCAGGAATTGTTGGGGAATCATTAGGGAGCGGAAGATCGCTGTTCTCTTTCAGTCTCTGTGTGTTCCGAGTCTTCTGTTTTCGGCCAGAAACCCCAGATATATAACAAAAATTTTTACGCATTTTTGCTTTTTCGGATTGTTGCATAATTAACGTCAATCAAATCATTGTCGGATGTTACGTTTCAAGTCCTCGCTGTCGCCTGTGATTTCTGTTTTGATGTTAATCATATCATTGTCAGTCAAGTCAATATTTTACACATGGCTAAGAAAGGAAGCTTTTATGAGATGGGGAGATATGCCCTTGATCTAAATTTATTTATAAATGGAACTTTGTGTGTGTGTCCGTTACCTATAGACTCCGAAACGGCTGAACCGATTTTCTTGAAAATTTACACAGTTGTACTATAAGCGTCTGCGAGTGTTCTTAGTTAGGGTTTGTGTAGAGGTACCTCTGATAAATATCGAAAACCGAAAAAATCGGGTTGTAGAAGGAGTCGTTTGATTTTAATCAAATTTGATACACTCATAGACAAAGACATAAGAAACGATATTCAGAAGTTTCAAGGTTACAGTTCTTACAATAGTGCAAAAAATCGATGATATAAATATAAAAAATACAGACATCTTGCCTTTTATTTATTTATTTATTTATATATATATATATATATATATATATATATATATAAAAGGCAAGATGTTTGTGTGTGTGTGTGTGTGTCTGTTTATCTGCCTGTATGTCTGTATTTTTTCAACCCTTTTATTTTAGCTTTTGGTTCGGGTTTGGCTCTAAGTAGGTATAATTGTACTTCTTAGTCTCAGCCATGATACCATTTACTCGGAGGACTTATTTAGCCTTCAAAATTCAGTTTTACGAGGAAAAAACTTATTTGATATCTATACCAGGAAATCAAAATTTGAATTACACCCATTCATTTTTCTTTTAGTCTACGGTTTCGCTTTAACTGGAAACAACTATTGCTTTTTAGTTTTTCGTACCAACGTCCAAAGAGTCTGAGCTCCAGGACCATGGATTAGTTTTAAAGCTTTTATTACACCTGAGCAAAGCCGGGCTATACTGCTAGTCAAAAATGAAATACAAGGATTGAGGAAGAAGAGTAAGTTTTGAAATACTTAAGATTTCTGTGATCATTTTTGGTATATTGTGCAGAATTTTGCTGTTATATCTATTGTAATTAAAGAAAAAACTTTACTTTCTGACTGACCCTTGTAATACAATTGAGAAGAAAAGAAAACTACGCTGAGAATTTTTGGTAGGCTTCGTGTGCTTCTGCTCTTAAATCTGTTGTAATTAAAGAAAAACAGGTATTATTTTCTGACTGACCCATGTAACACAATTTATAAGGAAGAAGACTATGTTTAAAATTAGATTTGGAATCCTGAGTCGTTTGCGTTTATTTTGTTAGTTTTCCAGGACTAAACACGCTGTAATTTCAGAGCTAGACTTACTTTTCACCGATCCTTTGACTACAAAGACGATGTTGAGGAACTAGATTTGCTTTCTGTGCTTCTCCTATTAAATCTGTTGTAATTAAGGAACATGGATTTTTTTATTGGCACTAATATGGTAGATTGAAGGAAAAATTACCAAATAGAATGAAAGAATGATAAATTGAGGAAACCTATAGAAAGGTAAAATAAAGATAGAAATCGGATAAAAAGAATAGAAAAACAAGGAATAAAGACCCAAAAAGAAAGGCAATGAAGGTTTAGATGAAGATATATATATATATATATATATATATATATATATATATATATCAGGTTGTTTTTCTCTATCTTTTTATCTATCTATCTATCTAAGCTTGTTTATATATATATATATATATATATATATATATATATATATATAACCGCCACCAACACCTCTCACAAAACTAAACAGATATAAGAAAAGAGGCTTTCCGTTACTTTACACACCGGCTGATGAGACATTGAAGTTTCTATGGCAAAACAAACGTACCTTTGTCGTGGATATATATAGAAAAATTATGTACATGTTCTAAAATATAATTTATAATAAATATATATATATATATATATATATATATTGTTGTGGGGTAGTTTTCGCACTGCTATGTCGGTTGCTAATCGACTTAAGGCACCCTAAATATTACGAAATTGGTAATCTACCACTGTAAGCTGACTCTTTATTATTCGTCTAACTGCCGACTAATATCAACTGCCTAGTAGTTCTACTCCAACAGAACTCTAAGAACTCCCAAGAACTTCTCAAGTTAACTTCCTGTTAACTCTTATTAATATAGAAGGGAGAGTCCATTATCTGAGGAATAGATGTGTTTCACCATTATATATATATATATATATATATATATATATATATACATACATAGATAAGAAAGAATTTTAATATGTTGAGTAGGGAAAAGAGTAGAAAGAGTGTGCGGAGAGAGAGAGAGGGAAAGAGTGTGAAGAGAGAGAGAGAGAGAGTCAAGAATGTGAAAAGAAGGCGAGTAATGTTTGCATGAAGAGAGAGTAAAAATATGTGGAGAGAGAGTGAATATATGTGAAGAGTAGGTGAAAAGAGAGAAAGGGTAAAACGTATGTTGAGAGAAAGTGAGGAGTTTGTGACGAAAGACAGAGAGAGTGAAGAGTATGTGAAGAAAGAGAGAGTGAAGAGTATGTGAAGAGAGAGCTAAAGTAAAAAATGTGTGAAGAGAGAGGGAGGGAGTGTGTGTGTATATATATATATATATATATATATATATATATATAGTGAGAGTAAAGTAGATACAAAAACAGCAATTTGATGTGTAAAAAAGAAAACTGTACACAGGCCGCAGGCTAAGATGATAATTTAATTTTCCCCACGTGTCTATTGCCGGTGTTCTGATGCTAAAGATGATATCGGCTTTTATTTTTAAATAAATGATGTTCCAACATTTTCCATTACACATTGCTGATCGTATGATTCACCGTTATCCCTCACCACGCCCACGCATGCGCAAATTAAAATTTGGTGACTACGATGTTTCAGATAAGCCACTTTCTAAAAGATCAATCTTGTTGGATAAGGCCTTGTCAAAGCACAAGAAATTTGGATTAAAAAAATGAAAACACTGAAGGTTTTCTAATGCACTTGCTGCCCTTAAGAGTTTCTGGATCCTAGATTTGACCTTACTGCGTTTCCTTATTGTCAACAACTTCAGTCATTCAGTTAAGTGCCACACGTGATACACATATTTGCGATAATGTCTCTTTAGATCCATGACTGACGAGGCAGAAAATTTCCCCGCAGTAGGTTGCTATCTCTTTCTGCAGTAGACTGGTTGCCACATAAGGCTATCGAATTCATTCTGTCATGCTATTTAATCCACAGCTGGAGAGAGAAGTAATGGATTAATACTTTTCCCAAGGGTATTTGCGCGTAAGTGAATGCAATTACTTCAACTCGAATTGTCATATTTCATTACACGAGAAATGCAGTTTTATACGCCAGAAAGGACCATCATTATACAGTATGACATGACAAAACTTCACTCAGCAAAACGAAGTTAGAAAAACTAAATATATATGGTTGCTAAGTTTGACTTCTCACCTGACAAAAGGCCCTCAGACTGATGCACATCTATAGGTAAATATAACATTTATTTAACGATAGGATGATTTTTGAATAATATTAAAAACATTATTTCAAATATTTTAATCAATCAAGAAAGGCAACAAAGCCACTAAGACGCAAGAAAAAACCCGAAAGTGAAAGAAAGAGAGAAAAGACATTGACAAGAAAGGACAATACAAGAACAGGTTTAAAGGAATTAAACAATGACGATTGACACTGGCACTGTTTGTTTTTTTCATGATCGCAAAAGATCGTAAAAGATGCTGCGGATATCATAGATTGAGTATGTGAGCAATGATGAGGTTTTGGAAAAGATGGGAACGAAAAGAAAATTAATACTGGCCATTAGGAAAAGATAGGTGAAGGCCCAGGAATTTCGCTAGAAACAAACAAGAGATTACTGAATTGCTATGTGATGTCAGTTTGTCAGTACAGCAGGGAATGTTGGACAATATCATCGAAGATGAGGAAAAATCTTGAAGCAGCAGAAATGTGGTTCTACAGAAGGATGCTGTGGATACAGAGACCGAGCATGTGAGCAATTATGAGGTTTCGGAAAGTATGGCAACGAAAAATAAATTATTACTGAGCATCAGGAAGAGACAGCTAAAGTTCCTGGGACATGCACTGAGGAAGGAGGGCTTGGAGAATCTCATACTAACGGGCCAGATAGAGGGGAAAAAGAAGACAGGGGAAAGCAGCGGATAAGCATATTTGAATGGCCTGAGCAGGTAGATGACAGAACGGGGGTTGCGTGCTAAGAGCTACCAGAGATAGGGAGATGTGGAAGGCCATGATCGCCTACATCCTGAAAGGACAAGGCAGATAGAAGATTTGATTTGATTTGGTTTGAGTTTTGTTTAACGACATATGAACCTCTGTGGGTTAATTAATGCCAAAGGGTGGCGGGGTCTAAAGGATTTAAAAAAAAAATATTCAGTTATAGTAAGAAGGTTGATTTAATCAGATTTTAATGAAATTTTTTTGTTTTTATTTTAGAAACCTGAAAACGTCTTCTAGTTCTGTATTTAACAATGTTTTGTTGAGAATAATTTTTTCCTTCAAAAATAGGTTATGGTAATAATTTTTTCTTCAGAAATGTATATTTTTCTATAAAAGTCAATTTTTATGTATATCTAAATCTATCTAAACTTATGTATAAATGGAACTTTGTCTGTGTGTGTGTGTGTGTTTGTGTGTCCGTTACCTTTAGACTCCGAAACGGCTGAACCGATTTTCTCGAAAATTTGCAACGTTGTACTATAAGAGTCTGCGAGTGTTCTTAGCTCGGATTTGTGTCGAGGCATCGCCGATAAATATCGAAAATCGATAATCGAAAAAATCGGGTTATAGAAGGAGTGGTCCGATTTTAATCAAATTTGATACACTCATAGACAAAGACATAAGAAACGATATTCAGAAGTTTCAAGGTTGCAGTTCTTACAATAGTGCAGAAAATCGATAATATCCCCGATATCGGAAATCGATACACCCGATATGCTATCGAATCTGATCAAAAACAGATATTCAACCATCAATATGGCTCATTTTCTCCAATTTTACTCCCGATGGGTACGATAAGATTTGATGGACTTACTTAGGTTAGTTCATCATTGGATATTGGAAATCGATACCCCATTATCCTACTGGGTCTGATCAAAATCAGTTTTTCAGCCCTTTTATTTTAGTTTTTGCTTCGGGTTTGGCCCTAAGTAGGTATAATTTTAGTTCTTAGTCTCAGCCATGATGCCATTTACTCAGAAGACTTATTTAGCCTTCAAAATTCAGTTTACGACGCAAAAACCTTATTTAATATTGATACCAGGAAATCAAAATTTGACTTTCAGCCATTCATTTTTCTGTCATTCTACGGTTTCGCTTTAACTGGAATCAACTATTGCTTTTTAGTCTTTCCAAAGAGTCTGAGCTCCAGGACCATGAATTAGTTTTAAAGATTCCATTACACCCGAGTAACGCCGGGCTATACTGCTAATATTTCTATAACTGTGTATTTTTATATTTTAATAGTGTTTTGACCCCAGTTTAGGCGTTAACTATTTGCCCATAACTGGGACCCTAACAGGTGCTACCACTCCGGGTCTGGGTGCACCTTGGAACAACAGCAATTAAGAGGTGGTTCCATGTTCCTCACAACATCCTAATCAGAGGTCTTGCTGCCGGATGCAGTTTACTGTCATACCCAGGACCCGAAGAAGAAGAAAAAAGAAAGCAAAACATTGGAATAGAGTTCCACATGTGAGAAGTGGATAAATTATTAGCATAGTGGTTACGTTTCCATTTCAAACAGTAAAACGATGAGACCTATTTGCTAATCAGGCCAGTATCGAGGACATTGAA
Source organism: Ascarosepion bandense (assembly GCA_037127315.1). Classification (NCBI taxonomy): domain Eukaryota; kingdom Metazoa; phylum Mollusca; class Cephalopoda; order Sepiida; family Sepiidae; genus Ascarosepion; species Ascarosepion bandense. The sequence continues at coordinate 6,660,836 of JBBBDQ010000532.1, read as the reverse complement.
ACGGGTTCACGTCAAAGTACGAGAAATACGGTTAAACACGCGCGAGAGAAAATATTAGAGAAAGCTGCACAGTTTTATCCACCAAAAATAGTGTCGTTATGCAAAATAATATTTCTCAAAAACGTACTATAGAGAAACGTTTGCCAAATTTTTGTCCTCATCGAATGTACAATGGTTGACTGGGAAGTTCATAGGCTGAACATGATATAAATTAATATAACATTTCCAAGTTGTTTAGTCTACCAATTGTTGTGTCTATTTCTATTGATATTAAGTCATTATAAAATTAATGGCCGATTTCAGAAACAATTTTATTCGTGAAAAATTAACTGTAGAAACATTGAAATTAGTCAAAATACGAGCCTTGAGCAACTATGCACCTGTGTCATTGATCGACGAAATTCTTCATTCTTCTTTGATAAAAAGTTATTGGCAGCAATGCAACGAAATCTTTAAAAATTGATTCCACCTCTGATGTGGACCTAAAAATTTTACCATCTAAAAATGTGCTTAAGTGCTTAAAAATCATAATCAGTGAAAGATCAAAAGAATAGGGAAGATGTAGTCGAACTCTCATATTCTAAATCTACGTTTTTGCAACGTCATTCTTGCAACCTGTGGTGGTGCAACATCGTTCAGCAGAATCGGATCTTGTCGATTCACCAATGCAGGTTTCACTTTTTGCAAGCGTGCATGCATTTCAGCAGGTTGAGTGCAGTAAATCTTTGCATTAATGCTTTGATTGGCTTCCAAAAAGATGTAGTGGATAACACCAATTGCAGACCATCGGACAGTTACCATAATCTTTTCCTGATGCAACTTTGGCTTTAAAATGTTTGGGGAACTCATTACGATGAAGCCGTTGACCTGATCATTTACGGTTATCATAAAGGATCCATTTTTCATCACAAGTGACGATTCGATCAAGAAAGGGATCATTAGTGTTACGCAGAAAACGTATCGAGCACAATTCAAAAAGCCTAAGTTTTTTTTATTTTCGTTGAGATCATGAGGAACCTATTTATGGAGCCTTTACAATTTGCCACTACTCTGTAAATGGCGTGAGACTGTTGGAGTGCTGAGACATTTCTCTGACACTTTGACATAGGTTTTGCTCAACATCTGCTTGCACTTATTCATTGTCAAGACTGCATGACCGTCCTTTATCTAATTCCATCCTCAAGGCTCTTATCGCCATTATAGAATTTCTGGAACCACATTCGTACTGCCCGATTAATTGTGAACCCATCTTCCCATGCTGTGCTTTTATTTGCAAAAGTTTGGGAAGCCCTGTGCCAAAGTTTAAGCTCATGGAAGAAAAGTAAACGAAGATCATATTTTGTCATGTTCATAATGGCTTTTATGCTTCAAGATTATTATTGTTATTTTTTTTAATCATTTCACCCCGAGCAAAGCGGAAACGCCACTGATGTGCAGGGGGTTACATAAATGTAAAAAGATTAATTAGAAAAGAGTGAGGAGTACAAGCTAGTTAGAAAGGAACAATAGAAAGCTGAGAAAGCAGGTGCGATGACAGATACATAGGTGGAGAGAAAGGGAAGGTTATACAGGGGAGGGGAGAGAGCTAGAGGCCAGTGGTTAGTAGATGAGTATTAACTTTGCATTTAATTTTCTGGAGGTTGTAGCCGTCAGGAAAGCAAGAATACGGGAGTGAGTTCCACAGGCGGGAAGTGCGAGAGAGGAAGCTGCTGGAGTAGAATTGTCGTCTGCATTTGGCTAACCTGACTGTGAATGGGTGGGACCCAGTTGCCAGTCTAGTTGCACGGGTAAACACCTGTTGAGGAGGCATCAGTGACTTAAGCTCATCCGAGCAGAAGCCATGAAAATATTTATAGAAGAGACAGAGGGAGGCCACATTTCGACGATGGGAAAGTGGCTGCAGTCGAGTCGCCAGATCAGTACCTATCACATTACAGACTCTCCTTTGGAGCTTGTCAAGAACACTGAGGAGAACGGCAGGGGCACCTGACCATAAATGGCAGCAGTACTCCATGCACGGACGGATGGTTGACTTGTATATATGCAGGATGGATTCAGGTGGAAAAAAACATCCTGGATCGACATAGTGACCCAACCTTCTTAGCAGTAGATTTTGCTATGGATTCAATATAGTGGTTCCATTTGAGGTCTGAGGTACAGGGTAAGTCCGAGGAGGCGTAGTATATTACTCTCCGGGAGAATCACCTGGTCCATGCTTATGGGAGGCAGAAGAGGTTGCCTTTAATGGTTTTTGTCAGAAAATAAGTTTAAAATTATTAAAGAGTACACATTAAGTATTCTGTATACCATAATTCGCCTAATATATACCGTAAAGACAATATTAAAATGGCTTTTCAAAATATAACACTTCGAGCAGCCATTATTTTTGTAAGTACCTTATATCTTATTCAGCCTATGAACATTTTAGCTGAACCTTGTTTTTTCAGATTTTCAAGTTTGTGTCAGTAAAACACTTTTTACATAACAGGATATTTCGAAATAAAACGTTTTTAATAAATTAGTGTAGAATAACCATTTTTTGTTCATAATCATTTCACCCGAAGCAAGTCAGGACTGCCACTGAGGGGGGTAGTGTGTGGGGGGTATGCCGAATAAAGGAGGAGATTCTGGGAGGTAGAAGATGGAAATTGACTTTTCATTTAATCTTTTGGAGATTGTAGCTATCAGCGAAGCAAGTATACAGAAGGTTGTTCTACAGACGGCAAGTACGAGAAAAGAAAATACTCCTACTCCACTGAGTAGGAGTGGCAGTTACATTCGACTATTTTGACGGTAAAAATTTGTGAACTTGATGCCAATCTCGTAGTACGTGTAAATGCATGTGGCAGAGTAACCAGGGAAAGAAACTTGTCCAAGCAGAAGCCGTGAAAACATTTGTAGAAAAGACAGAGATAAAGTACATCCCATTGGTGAGATTGTATCTATCAAGGAAGTAAGCATGAGAGTTCCACAGGCGGAAAGTACAAGAAAAGTAACAACAAGAGAAGTGTCGGTTACTTCTGCCTATTTTGATGGTAAGAGGGTGGGACTTAGTTGTCAATCTAGTTGCAATAGTAAATTCATGAGGACAGGACACCAAAGCTGTGAAAATACTTGTAGAATAGTGTGGCAAAATAAAGTGAAAACAGCAACCAGCGAGTAAATTGTGGCTCTCCCAGCTGGTATTCCAACCTACAGTCGTTCCTTCTTGAGTTCTGTCTCAAAATCGCACTAACAGACGTTTCACCCCGTACTGGGAAAATTAGTTGCTTTTATTTTTGTCCATATACCCATAATCCTTTTCGTCTTCATGCGATCCCATAATGCATTGCATCTTTATTGTATAAAAACGCAATGCAAGTCCCCCCTCATTCTTTTACGTTATCTGGCCGAGGACGGATTACGGCAAAGCGGTAATTGCTTTTTCTTTCTCCTTAATTTTAACTGCAGTAGCTTTATATGCTAAGCAAATACGGGCTCTTTTTTTGGCGGGACAAGGCAAGTCGCAAACAGTTGTGCTCGTCCCAGGTTCTATCTCATGTCTGCCACAAGGAAAGACAGAGATAAGCTATATCACATCGGCCAAGTTTCACGATCCGATATTAAATTAATTTTCTAACTAATGGAAGGAAGCGATTTTCAAAGCTGAGAGATAACTTAACAAGCTGATGTAAAAAGTCTTTTGATATAAAATGGAAAAAGAAAGTCGAATTAGTCAGATGAGAGCGAGATCATGCTCATCAAGATGTGACAAAAAGAATTCAAGCCACTGACCCGGACATGACATCCCAACACACATCCCTTCTCCCTTTTCTTCTTGCATGTAATTCTTCTTCATCTCTTCTTTTTCGTCCTCATCATTCTTGCCATCAACAAGACAAAAAGAAGACAACAACGGCAGGTTCTTCAACTAACTCCTAAAATTAACGTCGATAAGTATAATTTTTCTTCATTGCTTTACCTTCCTTTTCTCTTTGACGCCGGCCATAAAAAAGAAAGAAACATTTTATTACTACCCTGTTAATCCTTGCATATACACATTCGATACCTACAACGGGAACTCTGGAACAACTTAAATACGTACTACATTTTCCCTTTGAACATTTGAACATTTAACTCCTAGAAAATTGATGTTATTCTGTTCTTTTAATAAAATTCTACTTTAACATACAACCGAAATACTTATATTCTTTCAACCTTCTGATTCTAATATTCTTAAGTTGTAGGGAGATCGGTTATGTTTGGCACAAGACCAATTTAATAAACAAGTTCGAGCTCGACTCTTTCATACATAAAATAAGTTTGTAAAATCTCAAATCCTAGTCTTAGAAAAGATTAAGCAGAAGAAATGACAGCATTGTGCAACAACACCCCGCAACCATCAGTCATTTTCACTGGTTTACGAAAGTGTTGATTACAAAATCTGATAATTTACGTATTTCCCATTGTTGAAAGGAAAACAGGTTACCTCCTGGGACAAGACGCGTCATTTGCGCTGGCATCGGTGCTACTAACAATCCCTTCAGCGCAATAAGCGCGTTCATGCCGTGGGCAGCTGTCCCCTGAAACCAGTTTCCTCTCAATAATACTGCCCGAAATCATTTGACAAATAAAATGTGGTTAATACACTAGAAAAAAGATCCGATGATCAGGCAGTGAAAATAAGCATTACTAAAATAGCATTTACTGCTTAGTCAATGAATATCGAATATTTTAGTTATAAGAAAACAGTTAACATTACCATTAGATATGAGCAGAACAGATGCTACACTTTGATCCCAAACTGATGACAAAACGGTGAAGAAAAACTTAAATTGTGTTTAACTGATTACTAGGTCAATGTTTGCCGAGAGTTTCGTAGTAAGGACAATGCAAATAATACCATTAGAAATTAAGAGAACAGATACTACATATTGATCACAGTCCAATAAGAACAGTATACCTAGCTGATCGATCAATGAAAACGAAATGTTTCCTTCTAAGGAAACGGTTAATATTAGGAATTAGGAGAACGGATAGAAAACTGATCCCTGTCCAATGGCCAAGGGGAGTTAAAAAATAACTACTCCTACGTTCTTCTCGGAAGTAGAAGGAAACGGTTAATATTAGGAATTAGGAGAACGGATAGAAAACTGATTCCTATCCAAGGGCCAAGGGGAGTTAAAAAATAACTAATCATACGTTCTTCTCGGAAGTAGAAGGAAACGGTTAATATTAGGAATTAGGAGAACGGATATAAAAACGCTGATCCCTGTCCAATGGCCAAGGGGAGTTAAAAAATAACTACTCCTACGTTCTTCTCGGAAGTAGAAGGAAACGGTTAATATTAGGAATTAGGAGAACGGATAGAAAACTGATCCCTGTCCAAGGGCCAAGGGGAGTTAAAAAATAACTAATCATACGTTCTTCTCGGAAGTAGAAGGAAACGGTTAATATTAATTGTACATGTTTTCTCCTTTCACACTAATCCAACAGAAATCATGTCTTAATGGTGAAATCGAATCATTTCTACGGCGACGAAGTCTTATTTGTCCATCAATGTTTTAAATGGACATCTGAAATTAAGTCTAATTTCAAAGGTATTCACAGCATATTTAGAATTAATTTCTTCTGGCATACATACCAAGGATATGTCCAGTAGTGCAGTGAATATCGGCTCTGCACGAAGAATCAGTGAGCCGACTTGGAATTCCAGTTGAATTTGTTGCATTCACCTACGCGCAAATATCCCGGGGAAATATATTAACCCGTCGGTTTTCCTCCATCTATGGGTTAAATAGTAAGAGAGATTGGGTTCTATGGTCATGGTTGGCAATCAGGTTACTGCAGTAAATAATGACAACCTACTGCAGAAAAAATCTTCTTTCTTTCGAGACATGATCACCCAAGCTTTATCACGTACGGCACTTAACTGACTGTCATACCAAAATGTGCATAGTCATGATATCCCAGTGTCACTTGTTTGTTGATGATTTGATTGACAAACCAAGCCATTTAACATTTCATGACCCAAGTAACACACCCCTCAATAACTCCCGGGACTGACCTATAGACGGCGCCACTAAAAAAAAAAAATCCATATGGCGTTTACGAAATACTAACCTTCAAATGGTACGTGACAAAATTTCGGTCCAATCGGATTATTAGTTTATCCATTACTTTTATTTAAGTGAAGCTAAGGTTGCAAATTTTCAAAACAATAAAAAAACTCTGAATTTCTTGTGTTGATAAAGCATTGTTTTCTGATAGATAAAATACTTCTCAAGCAAAACGATGGCTCTACAAGTGTTATTCAGACTCTACTCCGTCGGAAACAACAGTTAAGAGGTGGTATGCTGACTTTAAACGATTACGATTGAACGCTTTACAGAGGAAAATGATAGAAAAACAGCTACCACTTTTGCGATTTACACAGTACTCTTCAGTAATGAATTGAGTTCTCCCAGTGACTGGCGTGTGTATACACGGCATCTATATAACGCGCTAAAATGTTCTTTCTCTCAACCATGCGCCGATAGCTTAGGGAGTAGGCCGTCCGAGTGACACCAAATCCGTCAACTTGAAGCAAGTGGATGTCTAGCCACGCTCCGAAACAGGCTTGTATATGGATGACTATCGGGGAATCGAACTCAAATTCCTGTTGAATTCCTTGCATTCACTTGCGCGCAAATACCCTTGGAAAAGGTATTAATCCGTCTATTCCCTCCAGTTATGTTTTAAATGACAGGACAGATTGGGTTCTGTAGGTTTGGCTGGCAACCAGTCTCCCACAGAAAGCAATGGCATTATACTGCGGGATAATCTTCTACCCAGTCAGTCATGTCTCTTTCGAGACATGATCGCCCAAGCGTGTATCACGTATAGCACTTAACTGACTGAATAGTACAATAGAAATTATAATCATACACAGTAAAATATTGTTAAGAGCGATACAATGTGACCATTAGCCTCGTGTAAAGAAGATCAACCAAAACATTTAACTTAAAACCTTTCACTAGATTCAACAATTAACTTTTTTCATAAAGGCCAATCTGTGTGTGTGTGTGAGACTCTAATCTCTGAACGCTTACATTTTTAAAGCTACGACAGTCAAAGTTTCTAGGGACACATATCTACAGGGGAGCCAGGTCGACACATACTTTTTAAGTTTAAATTAAGCAATTTTCCCTTTCTCACTTTTTGGCCAATGGAGCTGATTGTTTACATTTGCTCCGTAAAACATCTAAGATTTAAGATGGCTGCTAGATTACGTCACAGAAATCAAATCACACGTGTCAAACGCGACGAAAAAAAAAAAGAAAAAAAAGAATGTGCCTTTTATATTTAATTTAATTTAAATTTACACAGTAAAATATTGTTAAGAGCGATACAATGTGACCATTAGCCTCGTGTAAAGAAGATCAACCAAAACATTTAACTTAAAACCTTTCACTAGATTCAACAATTAACTTTTTAACATCTAAGATGGCTGCTAGATTACGTCACTGAAATCAAATCACACGTGTCAAACGCGACTAAAAAAAAAAAAAAAAAAAAAAAAAAAATTTGCCTTTTATATTTAACTTTTATTCCGACGTTTTAAAAATTTATTTGGTCAACAAAAAATGTGAATATTTTTCCCCGTAATTTTGAAACAAAAGAAATATTTTTAAAAAGTATTTAACAAAATATGTAAAAAAAAAAAATGCCAATAGTTAATTTAATTAGTTACGTCTTTTTTTTACAGATTTAATATTTCATACTTCAGAAAATAAAATTAAAAAAAAAAAAGTTTTTTTTTTCGCTAAATATTTCATGCAGGAAATCAACTGTCTATATTTCGTCTGACATTAATGTAACTTTCCTCTAAAATTAAATGTCTACATTTTTAAACATTCTTTTAAAATTTCTGAAATTCATTTAGTCAACAAAAAATGTAAATATTTTCCCCCGTAAATTTGAAACAAAAACAAACGCAATGTTATTTACAATGTCATACAAAACATCAACTCACGTTTACGCAAAACAAAAGAAAATAGATTTTTTAATGGAATTTTTTAACAATTTTTAAACAATTTTATATATAATTATTTTTTTATAACAGAGTTTTAAAGTGAGGCGGCGGCTACAAGCGCTCGGAAATCGAAACATGCTGCATTAATCATCTAATTAAAAAATGTTTTGAGTTGCACGGACAACCGGGCTATGATGCTAGTATACACTAAATGCAAGCACCTTTACCCACCATCCACTTATAATGCATGCGAGGGAATTTTGATTAGTCTAACTAATTCAAATATTATCTTAAAAGTATTTCCTTGGTCTGATATATATTTTTTAAGTCATTTCACCCACAAAAGGCAGAACTGCCACTGGTGCGCAGGGGGGGGGTTACAGAGGAGGTGAGATATGAAAAAGAAACGAGTTACAGGAAAGTCAGAGAACGAGTATGAAAAGGATGCGAGTACAGGTGTGAAGAGGCTGCATGAGAGTGGAGTGGAAAGGAAGAAGAACATTATACAGGGTTTTGTCATGGAAAAGATGTGAGTCAAGAAGGTAAGAGATGGCAATTGACTTCGCATTTAAATTGTTGGAGATCGTAGTTTTCAGAGAAGTAAATATTAGGAAGGGAATTCCACAGGCGCGAAGTGCGAGCAAAGAAGCTGTTAGAGTAGAAGTTGCGGTTAAATTTGATTGGTTTTATTGTAAAAGAGTGGGATCTAGTTACTAGTCTAATAGCATGAGTAAATTCATACAGATGGGACAACAGGGAGTTAAGTTCGTCAGAGCATATATATATATATATATATATATATCCCAAATACGAGAAAATTTTAGACTTCTTTTATAACATTTCACCCCAAGCAAAGAGGGACCATCATTAATTCGCAGGAAGTTACTGTCGTGACCTTGTTAGGGCGAGGAAGAAAGACAAGAAAAAGAAAGGTAGGTTCAAACAGTGTATTAGAATAACAGAACATACATACAAAGTAAGAATGTTAGTCGTCAGTAAATATAAGCGTACGTTCAAACTGTATAGTGTCGATGCCTCACGACGATCTCTCGACTGTCTCACAGCTGCGTCTCCGGAAGTCATGCAGGGAAGAGTCCATTCCTATAGGTAGGGCACCTTAACAGTTACAGTCAGAGAAAAGACTAGATACAGGGGATACTAACAGCGAAGCAAATAATCGGAAGCGGGATTCATGGGTGGGGATATGCCAGAAAAGAAGGTGTCCGAGTAGAAGTTGTGGTTAAATTTAACAATTCCAACAATATGGGACCTAGATTTTAATTTCGTAGAAGGCATACATTCACACGAACACGGTACTAGGGAAAAGAGCTCATTAGTGCAGTTACCATGAAAATATATCAGTGATTCTTAACTGCCGTGTCACGATACACTAATGTACCGCTTGTTCCTGTGAAATCTGTAGCGAAATATTCTCTCTCTCTCTCTATATATATATATATATATATATATATATATATATATATAGAGCATAATGATGATCCACGTATACTGTCTTAATATGTATAGGAAAACTACTAAAAAGTTGTAAGTTTAAAAATGTATTTTTTTGACAGTAATATATATATATATAAAGATCTGTACCCACAGAAACAAAAAATAGCCTTAAAAAGAGTAGACGTCATTTTGTTTTCCCAAACCCGAGGAACCTTTCAGCCAACACTTGTCAAGGGTTTCGTTGGCACAAAATTACAAAGGGGTAAAGAAGAGGACAAGACCAAGAAGGGAATACTTGCAATACTGGGAGAAGATGGAATTCGTTTAAAAATAAATTTATTGAAAAATATTAAAATGTGAGGGGGGTGTAAACATATAATTCCACAAAAGTGAAATAAAAAAGAAAAATGTTACACTCACAAACTCGCCAGTAATTGCAAGGAGCGCAGAAACTGCTCTTTCTGCCTGCCCAGGCAGAAAGAGCATATATATATATATATTTGATATTTCAGACCTCGGCCTTTCATCAGAAACAAATGATTTTAAAAATTAAACTAGAAGCGTTCGCCACGAGAGCGTTCGTCGAGAGATGTTTACATCACGTGACGTAGAAAACGATAGAGTTTTTTTAGTATTTGTAAACGTAAACCAATCTCTAATAATACTTTTAAATGTTTTAAATAAAATTTTTTAAGTGTATCTAAAAAATGTTTAACTATTGAAATATTTATAAAGATTCAAAACACCTAAGTCCCTATTTAACCCTAGCCTATATGTATTTTTCTTTCTTTCTCCGTGAGTATGTGAAACTAAAATCGGAATCTATCAGTAAACATTTGCAGTTTCCCTAATGTGTATCCTGGTTGATTGAAGTGCTCAGCTATGGGTGAATAAGGGTTATATATATCCGCAGACTGATCTGTTTCGCTGTATCACAGCTCATCAGTACGGTTAGACAGCCGATTGCTTTTTACCTAGGATTGAAATCATATAATTATGAATTAAAAGTACATTGCGACACGTAAATTTCTATGTTTCGAGATTTTTATCTCGTCATCAGGCAATGTTGGATATGAAAATGATTTACATTTAAATACAAAAAACAATCGGTTTGCTATCGGTTTTTTGTATTTAAGTGAATCATTTTCACAACCAACATTTCCTGATGACGAGATAGAAATCTCGAAACATAAAAATTTACGTGTCACAATGTACTTTTAATTCATAATTATATGAATATATTATCGTCTTATGTTATTATGTTCTTATATTATAAAAAAGTAAATGCCAGGGAACTCAAAATCGTAAAACCATGAGTCCTCTTTACCTGGATTTATATATATATATATATATATATATATATATATGTGTGTGTGTGTGTGTGTGTGTGTGTGTGAAAGTATTTTTTTTAATCATTTCACTCAGATCAAGGCTGTAACGCCACTGATGTGCCGGGGGCTACGTAATAGTGAAAAGATTGGAAAAGAGAAAGCCGGAAACCACATCCTAAACAGGGAACAAGGGATGAGCCTCTACACCTGTTCAATAGACGTGGGTGGAGTGTGAACCGGGTGATAGTTTAGACTATCTACTCCAATTGAAGAAGAAGAAAGAAAAAAAAGGTAAGGTGTTCATACTTAAATAAATGAATACGTATTAAAATTTTTATCAAGTATTAGCTAAAGAGGTGTCGGGTATGATGTTAGACTGCATCCGGTAGCAAGGTCTCTGATTAAGAGGTTGTGAGGAGCATGGAACCACCTCTTAATTGATGTTGTTCCTAGGCCCACCCTGACCCGGAGTGGTAGCACCTGTTAGGGTCCCAGCTATGGGTAAATAGTTAAACCCCAAACTGGGGTCAAAACACTATGAAAGTATAAAAAAACACTTTTATAGAAATATATACACAAAAATAGACTTTTATAGAAAAATATACATTTTTGAAAAAAAATATTATCAACAATACTTTTCTGAAGGAAAATATTATTACCATAAAACATTTTGAAAGAAAACAAAATGATTACCAGCAATACATTTTTGAATCAGTCAGTTAAGTTGGGCGATCATGTCTAGAAAGAGACATGACTGACTGGGCAGAAGATTATACCACAGTAGGTTACTTTTGCTTTCTGCGTTAGACTGGTTGCCAGCCAAGGCTAAAGAACCCAATCTGTCCTATTATTTAACCCTTAACTGGAGGGAAGAGACGGATTAATACCTTTCCCAAGGGTATTTGTGCGTAAGTGAATGCAAGGAACTCAACTGGAATTCGAAGTCCTTTCAAGTCGATATCCACAGCACAACAACGCACATCCCATTTTTGAATACAAAATTTAAAAATTCTTCAGTTTTCTAAAAAAAAAAAAAAAATTAAAAAGTAGATTTTTCCTCAAAATCTGATTGAATAAACCTTATCACTATAATCAAAAATTAAAAAATACCTTAAAACCCCACCTTTTTGGCACTAAACAACCCACAGATGTTGATATGCTGTTAAACAAAACTCAAATTGAAAATTCAAATTAGCTAAGAGGCTTTTTTCAGATTTTTTCAATTTGTTACTTGTGTGAATTAGGCCCCTGAGCTCCAAATAACATCAAAATAAGAAGCAAGAAAGACTTTATTCAACCAAAGAAGAAATGAGGCTCTCCTTATCGCACATTCGACCAAACAATGACGAAATCACAATAAAGCATCAGGCTCAGGTTTCACACTAAATAAGTTTTACAAATACTTAAATAAAAGCATTGAAATAAACTGAATATTTTTTTGTATATATTTTTTTAATCTGTGGTTTTATTTTATAACATTCGAATGTATACACTTTAAGATTTTTCCTCGGTCTATTGTGATAGTTTTATTTTCTTTTAGGTGTGCCGTTGCTTAAAAATGTCGAGAAACACTGAGCTAACTAATCGAAAACATTATCTTTACCTAGTCGTAATAATTATACACATCAAATGAGTGGGCGACAAACGAATCGATTCAGCCATTTATAACGAAAGATAAACATGTTTCCATCTGAACATCTGCTTACTATCTAGACTTTCATATATAAACAGCTCGCACAGACAGTCTTCACCACGTGGATACAGAATTTCATATATTTTCCTCATGATAGCCAATCTTTTATTTTGTTGCTCCTTTACATCTTTTACCCGGAGGCATTCAAGAACCTCAACAACTTAAAAGTAAATGGGAAAGAAAAAAAAACAAAACATTAAGATACATGTGATGTATGGAGGCCAATAATTCTATCTGCTGTCACAATCAGTGATTGAAGCACATGAACAAGACATTGTTTTTTTGTTTTTGTTTCCATGCCTTCAAGAGATGAAAAGTTGACGTCACGTCATAAGAATTGATCCAAGTCACGATCAACCAGAGACCGCGTTGCCATGGTAAACACAGGTTTTCATTCGGGAAACAAAAGCCACTTCGGAATATTTCCCAACTATTATGAAAATGGATACAATTAATCTACAGAACAGGTCGCATTATGTCGGCAGAATTTTCGTAGATTTAGAAGATAAGGTAACAAAGCGATAAAGGAAGAAATCGTTGGCCTTATCAGCCTATATATATATATATATATATATATATATATATATATATATATATATATATACATATAAGGAGCTGTTGCTGTTTAAGTGCCTGAGAAATATGGACACGAAATGAATGAACAAAATTTTAATGGAGAAATGTCGATAGTTTGCGTGACATTTGACGGTGATATAGAAAGACTGGAATGGACGAAACTTTCATAAGAACAGAAACAAAACTGAGAGAGAGAGAGAGAGAGAAGTAAAGAGACCAAAGAACAGAGAGAGAGATAGAGAAACCAAAGGACAGAGAGAGAGAGAGAGAGAGAAACCAAAGGACAGAGAGAGAGAGATAGAGATAGAGAAACCAAAGGACAGAGAGATAGAGATAGAGATAGAGAGACCAAAGGACAGAGAAAAGAGAGATAGAGATAGAGAGACCAAAGGACAGAGAAAAGAGAGATAGAGATAGAGAGACCAAAGGACAGAGAAAAGAGAGATAGAGATAGAGAGACCAAAGGACAGAGAAAAGAGAGATAGAGATAGAGAGACCAAAGGACAGAGAAAAGAGAGATAGAGATAGAGAGACCAAAGGACAGAGAAAAGAGAGATAGAGATAGAGAGACTAAAGGACAGAGAAAAAGAGAGATAGAGATAGAGAGACTAAAGGACAGAGAAATGAGAGAGAGAGAGAGAGAGAGAGACTAAAGAACAGAGAAAAGAGAGAGGCCAAAGAACAGAGAAAAGAGAGAGGCCAAAGAACAAAGAGAGTCAAAACGGCAGAGAGAAAAGAGAGAGATACAAAACGACACAGAGAAGAGAGAGAGATACAAAACGACACAGAGAGAGTGAGAGATACAAAACGACACAAAGAGAGTGAGAGATACAAAACGACACAAAGAGAGTGAGAGATACAAAACGACAGAGAGAGAGAGTGAGAGATACAAAACGACAGAGAGAGAGAGTGAGAGATACAAAACGACAGAGAGAGAGAGTGAGAGATACAAAACGACAGAGAGAGAGTGAGAGAGAGAGAGCGAGAGAGATAAAGAGAGAGATATGATCGCCATTGATAAACTTTTGCTCCCTTTTTCGATTCATTGCTGAAATAGTGATATCCAAAAATGTGCTTTTTTGAAAATTACCGGGATAGCTGCATTAGGACAGTCATTGCTTTCGCCGCATTCAACACTGTCAATTAATGAACTCGAATCCTTATCCGATTAATGTAGGTTGCCCTCGACAACAAAGAAAATGTTTGCGAATTAACTCGAAAGTTGTTTCTATCTAGTTAAATATCCTTGCTCTAGTCATAACCTTGGGACATAGTGTCACATTTCCACTACGCCAAATAATGTAGGGTTTTATCGTGTAGAATTGAATTTAAATTTTGACTTCTATAGCTTTTTATCTAAACTTATTTATAAATGGAACTGTGTGTGTGTGTGTGTGTGTGTGTGTCCGTTACCTATAGACTCCGAAACGGCTAAACCGATTTTCTTGAAAATTTACACAGTTCTGCGAGTGTTCTTAGCTAGGTTTTGTGTCGAGGTACCTCCGATAAATATCGAAAATCGATAATAAAAAAATCGGGTTATAGAAGGAGTGGTCCGATTTTAATCAAATTTGATACACTCATAGACAGACATAAGAAACGATATTCAGAAGTTTCAAGGTTGCAGTTCTCACAATAGTGCAGAAAATTGATTATATATATATATATATATATATATATATATATATATATTATATAAGAGTCAAGATGTTTGTTTGTGTGTGTGTGTGTGTGTGTGTGTCTGTTTATCTGCCTGTATGTCTGTATTTTTTTCAGCTCTTTTATTTTAGTTTTTGCTTCGGGTTTGCCTCTAAGTAGGTATAATTGTAGTTCTTAGTCTCAACCATGATACCATTTACTCAGAGGACTGATTTAGCCTTCAAAATTCAGTTTATGACGAATAAAACTTATTTGATATCGATAGCAGGAAATCAAAATTTGACTTACATCCATTCATTTTTCTTTCAGTCTACGGTTTTACTTCAACTGGAAACAATTATCGCTTTTTAGTCTTTCGTGCCAACGTCCGAAGAGTCTGAGTCTGAGCTCCAGGACCATGGATTTATTTTTAAAGCTTTTCATTACACTCGAGCAACGTCGGGCTATACTGTTAGTGAGCCGTAAAACTCACTCTATGCTGCAATTTAACCTATTTGTAACCATCTTAAAAATCCAGTAATCATTATAATACGTACCTCCATTTTTCGGCATAAATTTTTGATACCTAATTTTAAAATGAAATTTTCCAAATGAAAAACATTCTTAAAAATTCCATTTCAGATTTAATTAAAATCTTAATGATTACTCTCTCTCACCGGTGCGACGTGGCTTTCCTGTGTCTCCTCTATAAATACTTCCATGGCTTCTGCTCCGATGAACTTAGATCACTGATGCCCCTAGGTTCGAATTTGCACGAGATACTAGATTAGCAACTAGATCCCACCCTTTTACAGCGAAATCGATAAAATGCAACCGCAACTTCTACTCCAACAGTTTCTTTCCTCGTACTTCCCGACTGTGGAATTCTCTTCCACATGACTGCTTCCCCGACGGCTACAATCTCCAGGAGTTTAAATGTAAGGTCAATAGACACCTCCAAACACAATAACTCGCTTCCATTCTTTTAAACACTCTTCTCATCCTCCCAACAATCTATCACCCCACTTCTGACATTTCCTATATCTAACCACTCTTTCTATTTACCTTCCCCTATGTAGCCCCAAGCGCAATAGTGGCAGAGGAATGCCTTGCTTGGGGTGAAACGATTAAAAAAAAAAATTAAATTTATTATTTCCATAAAGTAAAAAATTCTGGCGTATTTCAGATAGAATTTATATAGCCTGGAAAGTCACATTTAATTCCGATTTCATAAATTTTCTTAAAAGCGACCATTTTCTTAATTTTAAGAAATTTATGAACCAAAAAAAATTCATCATATTTTAAAAATATTTCAAAAGATTTATGACACTTTATTTTAGTAAAATTAGAAACTTCAAAGTTAAATTAAGCTGATTTAAAAATATATTACTTACTTACAACACAAAAAAGTAATATACTGTTATGGGGAAACACACCTGTTCCTCAGATAATGGACTCTCCCTCTTATATTAATAAGAGTTAACGGAAAGTTCATAGAAGTTCTTTAGACTTCTCAGTTGATATTAGTCGGCAGTTAGCCGAATACTAAGGAGTCAGCTTTCAGTGGAAGATTACCAAGTTCCTAACATCTTGGGTATGTTAAGTCGATTAGCAACCAACATAGCACTATTATAACCTTCAGTGCAAAAACTACTCCACAACATACATATACAACAAATTATTAACGATTGGTCGTGTTCATATGATTGAACGTTTGACGGACTGTTGACTGATTAGGCGATGAGAGCTTCTACGATGGACCAAAAACGACAATTTTCATAAATCTAAGTGAAGAGACAAAACTCTTAAATTACGTAACCTTTTCATAATAATGGCAATTTCAGTCTACCATACATGAAAATGAGGTAAAAATAAAATAAATTGAAAATTATTTTTAAAATAGAGAAGCGTAATTACGTTTATTATTCTTTGCAATTTTGGACTCCTAAATTTTGTTTTCACTTAATTACTATATCACATCGAATAAATACCCCAATAAATGCCCCAACAAATACCCCAATACAGAATTTTATACGATTTTAAACTATTATAAATTATTAAAATTAAAATGTAAAAAAAAAAATAAAAATGAACAAATTCTGGTAAATTTTCATTATTCATCAAAAAAATTATATTTCTTCAGACAACGTCCTTAATATTACTTATTTACAAAACAATTAAAAGCTTGTCTAATTAAGTAATGTCAAGGTTTTATTGGATTCATTATTTTTCAATTCAGAGAAGATTTTCAGTTAAATGGTACAAATTTGAAAAAGAAAGTAGGTAATTTCCAATCTCCGATGACTCCTACCCTTAAATAAAATAATTTGAATAAATAATAAAGTTCTGTGCGAAATTTAATGAAATTAAGTACGTGTGTGTGAGAGAGTAACACATTTAAAAAAGAAATTTTTCCCAATATTTTCTAAAAACAAATTTTGCAAAATAATTTCATTCATTTGTGAATAAGTCCTGAAGATTTCATTAAAATCGGACAATTATTTGATTTTTACAAGAATTTTCAAATAAATGTGTTTTCAACGGAAAAAAGCGCAAAAATCAATGGGAAACTTTGTCGGCGGCGATGACGTAAAGAAAACAAGCATTTTAACCAAAATTTCAAACGTCTTAGAAAGGATTAAAAAAATTCAAAAAATAATTAAAAAATTCTTTGATCTTTTCTCTTAAAATAACATTCACATTTTGACGATAAAACTTTATTTTCGTTAGGTTTTCTGGTCTTTTTCATTACGCTATGCTATTTTTCCCGCGAATTAGTGGAGGTACCTAAATTATAATCAATTAAGAACAAAAAATAAGTGTTAACTATATACAAAAAATTGGTGCAAAAATTAAAACTTTTAATTTTTCTTCCATTGTCAGATTTTTAAGGACCACAAGACAATCTCATGAAAGATGAAGGAAAGACTTGAAGCAACCGAAAGTGTTTCCCCAGAAGGATGCTTAGGCTATTATGGACCGAACATATAAGCAATAACGAGGTTTTGGAAAGGATGGAAACGAAAAGGAAAATTATACTTAACACCAGGAATAGAGAGCTGTAGTTTCTGGGGCACAAAATGAAGAACGAGGGCGTGGAGAATCTGATACGCACATGGCTGATGGAAAGAAAGAGGACATACTAGATGGGCTTAAGCAAATGAGTAGCCGAGCAGGGTTTCAGAGCAATAACAAGGTGATAAGAGCTACAAATAACAAGAAGCGTGGAGGGCCATGATCGCCTACGCCCTAAGGGAATACGACATATTGAAGAAGAAGTAAGTTTGACGAGGATATTCCTTATTTCCACCAGTTCAACAATTAACATCTAAGGCCCAACTTACACAAAGCCAAATAATCTACATTCGCTTTGGTTTCCGTTGGTAAGAATCAGGTGCTATTTGGACAGCATATTCACTTACTTCCACTTTCTACGTCCATAAAATAATCTCATTCATTAAAGCTCTACCTTGAGTGACTCTATAGCTTTATGTATGTGAATAATAATAAAAATAATAAATGGTCCTGGGTATGACGATAAACTGCATCTAACAGCAAGGCCTCTGATTGGGAGATTGTGGAGAGCATGGAACCATATCTTAATTGTTGCTGTACCCAGGTCCACCTTGGCTCGGGGTCATAACACCTGTTAGGCAAATAGTTTATCCCCAAACTGGAGTAAAAAAAACTATGAAAGTATAAAAATAAACCTTTATAGAAAAATATACATTTCTGAATGAAAAGTATTACTAACAATACATTTTTTAAGGAAAAAAATTTTGCCATAATATATTTTTAAATACAAAACTAGAAGACATCTTCAGTTTTCTAAAATAAAATAATAATAATAAAAACATTTCATCAAAATCTGATTAAATCAACCTGCTCACTATAACCAAATATTTTAAAAAAATATCTTAAAATCCTACCTTTTTGGCATTAAATAACAAAAAGAGGTTGATATGCCATTAAACAGAACACAAACTCAAATATTAATAAGGCTTATGGCCATATCACGTTGAATGCACCGGTTCTCGCTCGGTCACCGAAGTTAAACAAGGTTGAGCCTGGTCACTACTTAGATGGGTGACTGCTTGGGAATACCAGGTGCTGTAAGCGTTTAGTGACGGATGTGCGTTGTGGTGCAGTGGATGTCGGCTCGGAAAGAGAAATTGGCGAGTCGAATTCGAATTCCAGTTGAATACCCTGCATTCGCTTAAGCACTGGTACCCTTGGGAAAGGTAATAATCCGGCCCTTTCCCTCCAGTTATGGGTTAAATAACAAGGGTAGGACTTGGGGACCCTGCCCTTAAAAACAAATCTCGATACTCGAAAAGAAAAATGTATTACTAGACACAAAAACTTATATAAAAACAACAATAAATTGTTGAAAAGAAAAAGGTATTACCAGCAATAAATAAATAAAGTTTAGTTGATATGCCATAAAAACAAAGCAACCAGCCAAATATTAAGAAAAACGAAGCCTTACAAATAGATAAAGCATTTTACAACTCCGTCCTACCATGGTAATGCCCTTAATTTTAAGGTCAATCATACAGATTGAATTATACCTATTAACTAAATGTGTTTGAAACTACGAAGTTTTCCTTGTGTATTAATAAATCAAACCCAATATATCGATGGTTACATAAATAAATCTGCAACTAAGAAAGCAGATTCCCGATGATGAGCTAGACAAATTTTATCTGCAGAATTCATTTACAAGTTTACCATTCATCGTTGCTTTGAATATTGCTAACGCATTTGGTCTGGTGCTTGTTCAATATATTTAGAGATTCTTGCTAAAATCCAAAGAAAGAATTGGACATGTGATTGGTCCTGTGTTAGATTCTGGAGAGAAAAAATGTCTATCTTACATAATTATAAGTCTGCAATTCATCCTTGTTTTAAATATTGCTGCCATATCTGGTCTGGTGCTTCTGAGATATATTTAGAGATTCTTGGTAAAATTTAGACAAGAATTTGAAACGTTATTATTCCTGACCGTGCTAGACAATTTTTCTCTCCAGAATCTATTTTACATATTTATAAGTTTATAATTCTTTCTTGCTTCAGATATTGCTACCACATTGATATGGTTCTCCTGCTATATATTTAGAAATTCTTGATAAAATCTTGAAAAGAATTTGAAACTTTATTAGTCCTGACTTTGCTAGATAAATTCTGGAGAGAAATATTATCTGACATATTTATAAGTCTACCATTCACCCTTGATTTGAATATTGCAGACACATCTGGTCTGGTGCTCCTGCTAAATATTCAGAGAATCTTGATAAAATTCAAAGAAGAATTTGAAACGTTATTGTATTTTAAACTTCTAGACAATTCTCTCCAGAATCTATTTACTGTTTATCCTTACTTCGAATATTGCCGCCACATGTGGTCTGGTTCACCTTCTATATTTTTACAGATTCTTGATAAAATCTCATGAAGAATAAGAAACCAATCTTTCTCTCCAGAATCTATTTTACATATTTATAAATCTAGCATTCATCTTTTCTTTAAATACTGCTACCACATACCACGTCTAGTCCTCTGCTTCTGAATTCTTGATAAAATCCAAAGAAGAATTTGAAACGTTATTATTCCTGACCAAGCCAGGCAATTTTTCTCTCCAGAATCTATCTTACATATTTATAAATCTAGCATTCACATACAAATTTATAGGTCTACCATTCACCCTTGCTTTGGATATTGCTGCCACATCTGGTCTGGTGCTCCTGCTATATATTTAGAGATTTTTGATAAAATCCTCCCAAAAAAATTTGAAACATCATTGGTCCTGACTGTGCTAAGCAATTTGTCTCTCCAGAATCTATCTTACATATTTATAAGTCTACCATTTATCATTGCTTTGTATATTGCTGCCACATCTGGTCTGATGCTCCTGTAATGCGTTTAGAGATACTTGATAAAATTCAAAGAAGAATCTTCAATAATATTGGTCCTGACCTGGTATCTTAACGTCAGTTGCTTTCCCACCGCCGTCATGTAGATTCCTTGTACATTTTCTGAAAATACTTCGTTGGTTGGTTTGTTTTTATGGAATATCAACCTCGGCGGGTCATTTATAGCCAACTAAATTTTATTTATTGCTGGTAAAACATTTCCTTTCAACAATTTATTGTTTTTTTTATATAAGTTTTGTGTCTAGTAATACTTTTTCTTTTCGAGTATCAAGATTCATTGGGACTTTTTTTTAGGGGCAGGGTTCTCAAGTCCTACCCTTGTTATTTAACCCATAACTGGAGGGAAGGGCCGGATTATTACCTTTCCCAAGGGTACCAGTGCTTAAGCGAATGCAGGGTATTCAACTGGAATTCGAACTCGACTCGCCAATTTCTCTTTCCGAGCCCACATCCACTGCACTGCAATGCACATCCGTCACTAAACGCTTACAGCACCTGGTATTCCCAAGCGGTCACCCATCTAAGTAGTGATCAGGCTCAACGTTGCTTAACTTCGGTGATCGAGCGAGAACCGGTGCATTCAACGTGATATGGCCGTAAGCTCTCTGAAAATATGTTCAAGATTCTGATGAATTTTACGTTATGTTATTTTTCATCCCAACAGTCAAATTGATTATTTAGCTTCTTGTTGTAGTACAGTGGATATCGGCTCGGAACGAGAAACCGGGAAGCCGAGTTCGAATTCCAGTTGAATCCATTGTATTCACTTACGCGCAAATACCCTTGGGAAAGGTATTAATCCATCTCTTCCTTCCAGTTATGGGTTAAATAGCAGGACAGATTGGGTTCTATAGCCTTGGTCGGCAACCAGTCTACCGCAGAAAGCAATGGCAACCTATTCCGGGATAATCTTCTGCCCAGTCAGTCTTTTGAGACATGATCGTCCAAAGCGTGTATCACGTATGGCACTTAACTGACTGACTGAATACATTCGTTGGAAACATGATTTAGGTTTCTACTGGGCATAAAGTGGGGGATTAGTTTATTACTTCATAACAATATAAAACTGATCCCCCATTAATTATTATATAATAATATAATACATCTCTTCCCCATCTAGCCATGAGTCAAATAACAGGACAGATTGTGTTGTATATCCTTGGCAGGCAATCAGTCTTCCGCAGAAAGCAATGGCAACCTACTGCGGGATAATCTTCTGCCCAGTCAGTCATGTCTCTTTCGAGACATGATCGCCTAAGCGTGTATCACGTATGGCACTTAACTGACTGATATAAAATTGTAGACATTGTAAATATTCATTGGATTTTTAAAAATGTTAGTTTTATCCCCCGCTTCAGACATGGGATGGAGTTAGGACTTCATAAAAATGTGAAGTATTATGGTGGATATAGTGAAAATGATAAGTAAGAATGCTTTGTTTTGGTTAAAAGAATTCTGTGCTAGGTTGGTTTCTGGCTAGCTAATTTCAAGACGTGCATTGTGTTGCAGTGGATATCGGCTCGAAACGAGAAATCGGGGAGTCGAGTTCGAATTCCAGTTGAATTCTCTTCATTCACTTCCGCACAAGTACCTTTGGGAAACGTATTAATCGTCTCTTCCCTCCAGTTATGAGTTAAATAACAGAACAGATTGGGTTTTATAGCCTTGGCTGGCACCCAGTCTACTGCAGAAAGTAATGGCAACTTACTGCGAGATAATCTTCTGGCTTGTCTGATGTCTCTTTCGAGACAAGATCGCCCAAGCGTGTATCACGAATGGTTATTAACTGACTGAATTTCAAGATAAGACTGATTAAAGACGAGCCTTACCCCAGTCATTTTTTCTGAAAAAGTTAAAAAGAAATCCGAAAAAAAAAAAAAGTTAAAAAAAGGAAAGCCGAGGAAAAGGAACAAAAAAAAGACAAAGAAAAGAATTAAGAGGGAAAATAAAAAAAAGAAAGAAAAGAAAGAAAAGAAAGCCAAAGAAAAGAAAATGAAATCTGAAGAAAAGAAAAATATATGAAAGAAAGAAAAAAAAAGAAAGGAAGAAAAATATGAAAGTCGATGAAAATGAAAAACAAATGGAAATTGAAGAAAAGAATAAAAAAGAGCAGCAAGAAAAAGAAGCTGCTTGCAATTTATGTTAACGTTACGATTAAAACCAGAATCTTTTGTAATTAATTGTCAAACGTGTTTCGAAAGTGACTTAAATCTAGAATATCTATCTTGACACTTACTGAATCTTAAGGAGGAACATTTCGTCGGCCCTTGAAACACCTCACTCTACAAACGGACGAAGGTAAAATTATTTTTACACTTATGGAGTAATTCCGAAATCAGTTCTTTTTACTCATTAGCAATAGAAAATCGATCTACCATTATCATATAATAATTCTGCTTGTTCCTTCCTTAGTTAGTTACTCAGTTCGTCCGCCCGTACGCCACACTCTCTACACGAGCTTTTCCTTCCCCTATAACTTTACTCACCTCAGCATTTCTCTCACCTTGGCCAAACGAAAGGGTAGTAAAGAGTGAGAGAGTAGGAGGAGAGAGCCTATAGTATTACCGTATCAGTAGCAGCTTAAGATGGTGGTTGTAGCAGTAATTGTGTGTGTGTATATGTGTGTGTACTGTACAATATAGTAAAAAAGGTAGGTTTGTTGTCGTATCCCGCGACCTAATAACGAAATTTCTGGCCTCTACACCCTTGGCCATTACTCAGTTGGTCTTTTCTGTTTACAATGGACACAGGAGCCATGATTTTTCAGTAATAAAAAAACATTTTCTCTTTCAAAATCTCTCATAAAATAGCGTAGAGTATTTTGGTTATGGTCTGTGCATACTTCGCTTAATATAATATAACAGTAAAGTAGTGGTCATTACTTTTATAGATATTTTAATAAAATTACACTCTCTCTGTGTTATCTTTATTTTATTATCCAATACCTTTATGTTTGAAGATGTTACTATTATTTGTAGTATAACAAAGTAAAATTTTTCCAGGAAATCATAATTATCCTTCCGTGGAAATTCCACGGGTTCCGCTAGTTTTTATTATTATACCAGAAGTATTAAAACGGAACATTCTTGTACTGACCTGACAGATGTTTTCAGAAAGCTAAATCAATATGTTTGTGATATTGATTTCAATCGGAATCATTTTATCAGAGATTTTCCTTTGTAAACATAAAAACTATCAAAAGTGACTAAATATGACAAGAAAGGAAAAGGAACTTGAATTTAGCCTAATGCATTCATGACATGGTCGCAAGATGAAATGATATGTATAAAAAATAAGAGGACGTTCATTTCGTGATATGATATTGAAACTAACTCAGACAAAAAAAGAAAGATTGGAATTATATATATATATATATTTGACTGAATAATATCGACAAGTCCTGTTTATACAAGTTTTTATTAACTTCTTCAAATTTACATCTTTTATAGAATCGATAAATTTACTCAAGTCGATATCTATTTCTATATTAATCTCCCCACCCGACCTTCTAATATTGCTGCATTCATTTTTAAGGGTTGTGTTTTGTGTATGCTTACGTAACCGCTTTTTTTTCGTAATTCCGAAGTTAGCACGTTTGCCTTAACCAGTTTTAAGCCACTGAAAGTGAAGTCAAACAGTAAAAATTTAGATAAACAGAAATTGTCGATATTATTTAACCAAACATGCTTGAAAGCGTTCTTGCTGCCAAAATCTATCTTTTATATATGTGTCAAGGAATTAATGAATTTTATTTATTAATTAAACACATTTTATGAATTGAACGTTATTTTTAGTGGATACACGTATCTGAATAGATGCCCAGTTTATTTATTAAACAGTTTATTTATTTAATTTTCCCAAACGGCCTGAATATTTAATATCTCTTATTGAAAAAATATGTGTCCTCCGGCTGGATAAGAACCTGCCCTATCCTCTGCAGGAGTAACCGTCGTTGGATCCGCTCATCCAAGTCAGTCAGTTAAGTACTATACGTCATACACGCTTGGGCGATCATGTCTCGAAAGAGGCATGACTGACTGGGTAGCAGATTATCCCGCGGTAGGTTGCCAATATTTCTGCGGTTGCCAGCCAAGGCTATAGAACCCAATCTATCCTGTTATTTAACGCATAACTGGAAAGAAGGGGCGGATGAATACCTTTTATCAAGAGATTTTGCGCGTAAGTGAATGCTAGGAATTCAACTGGAATTCGAACACGGCTCCCCAATTTCTCGTTCCGAGCCGATATGCAGGGAGAACTCAAAAAAAAAAAAAAAAATTACAGACTGTCCATAAAGTTCTAATACCAGTACACGTATTTACTTCTTAGAAGTCATATGACACAGAGGATTGCGGACGTTTTTGTAAAAATCTTGTACACATCTCCAGGTTTTCTTTGTTTTAAGGTTTTGTTTTATTTACATTAATTGTTAATGAAGCTTTTAAGATTTCATTGCATTATATTTTTGCATGTATAAATTGGCTTGAATTGAAAGACAATGATGACACCAAAGAGGAAAGCCCAATGTGTTTGGTGGTGTACTGAGAATAAATCACCAGTTACCATTCAGCGACAATTCCGACAGAAATATAAAAGAGATCACCCTGCCAAATCCTGCACAATGAGATTGGTCAGGAGCTTTCAGAAGACTGGTAATTGCCTCGGAGTGGGCGACCAGTTGGGAGTCAATGTGCAAGTTTGGTTTGCTTTGTTTTACGGCAAACCAAACCAGTTTGGAGTCATTTAATGCCGAAGCATGAGTTCCTTCAAAAACGTATTTTTGTTGGTAACATTTTTCCTTCAAAAACGTATTTTTGTTGGTAACATTTTTCCTTCAAAAACGTTTTCTTGGTAATATTTTAATTAAAAACGTTTCAAGTTTTTATGCATAGTTAAATGTCTTTTTTATATTTCCATAGTGTTTTGACTCCTGTTTGGAGGTATTGTGGAGTTATTGTTGAAATAACTAACGAAAAGACTCGGGAACAGTGAAATAACAATGTATTAACCAAAAGTACAAACAGTTGTTAAAGCTGAGTCGGATCTCCACTCAGCTACAGGAAAAATCAGGTTACAACCTTTACTCTCTCAGTCTCTGGCTCGGACTGCCCGGAAGACAGAACCAAGTAACCGGACGTGACGTCAGGAATAGTCCATAGTCAATCGACTCCCACAGGGGTGCCACACTAACAGGAGGGTTAGCTATTTACCCATAGCTGGGACCATAACAGGTGCTACCACTCCAGATCAGGGAACAATAGCAATTAAGAGGTGGTTCCGTGCTCCTCACAACCACCCAATCAGAAGCCTTGCTGCCGGATGTAGTTTACCGTCATGCCTAGGATCACAATGTGCAAGATACAATATCCAATGTCATATGGCTTCAGAGCAGTAAGTACTTGTGATGGTGCTGGGACTTTTATCAAATCTCAATTTATGTTTTCATTTTTTATTTTTAGTAATTTTTTTTCTAAAAACCCAACTTCTCAATATTCATGATTATTTATGTATTATTTCTTAATGTCTTGTTTTGTAGTGACTTTGTTTACCCAAGCTTTTATATAATAAAAAAAAAACGTATTTTAGCTCCTAAGACAATGTAAATCATGTTTATATACGTATATTATATATGTTCCAAAGGTTGTCATAGGCGTGGGTGATAATAGATACAAGCTCCCAGTGTCTACAAAATGTATCCATGGAATGCGTACCACATAGCCTGTGATAACTAACTCCATCTCTTAGCTGGAAAATAAGTGAAGGCGGAAAACTGGCGCCTCATAATCAGCCGCTTCAGGTAGATGGATCTTAACATCCCAGGAAAGCAGGCCATCTAGGAGCGATTGTCTGTCAACATGGACAGCTTTCTAGTAATTCCTTCAACCACGTCTTCCCCACCTGTAATGCCCTGCATTTTTTGGATCTTATTCCCTGTTTTTTATTCCATCCTATCTTCATTCGTTTCCTATCCTTATTTATTTCATGTTCTTTTCTCCCTCATTCGTTCTTTCTTATTTTCTCGTTCTTATTTATTTCTTCCTTCTTATTCCTTTTTTCCTTCTTTAGTTATTCATTCTTATTCATTCCTTATTTCTTTTTTATTCTTTCCTTCGTTTCTTTCATATTCTTTCATTCTTCCTTCCTTCTTATTGATCCATTCCTCATTTCTTCCTTTTTTTCGTCATTCTTCCTTCCTTCTTATTCATCCCTTCTTTATTTCTTTCTTATTCTTTCCTCTTTTCTTCATTCCTCCTTCCTTCTCATTCATCCCTTCCTAATTTCTTTCTTATTCTTTCCTTTTTTCTTCATTCTTCCTTCCTTCTTATTCATCCCTTCCTCATCCCTTCCTTATTCTTTCCTTCTTATTCATTCTTTATTTCTTTCTTATTCTTTCATTCTTTCTTCCTTCTTATTAATTCCTAATTTTTCTTCCTTCTTATCCCATCCTTATTTCTTTCCATTGTTCTTTCTTATTCATTCTTTATTTCTTTCTTAATGCGATCGAGTCTTATTATATTGTTGGAAAAAAAAAAAAAAAAAAAAAAAGGATTTCTTGTGTTAGTTGATGATATGTTTTCTTCGAGAAAAATGGCGTATATATATATATATATACACACACACAATTTCTTACATTTTCAGGTATAAGAATAATCCGCATCATATATAGAGCGTTTACTGATTTAGTTTACAGCGTGGATAGACGAACAATAACAGCGTTGGCTCCTGTCAGTTCCCCACCTTAATGCAATCTCAAGGCCTGATCATCTGAAGGTAACATTGAGTCGTGAAACCGACTGTCATTATGGTGCTGATTCTTATGGGCATACTCCTGCTCGTTTCTACGCATGTGAGCAGGCATTTATTTTTTTCTAATAGAATTAATGTCTCCCTGCCCAGAAATCGAAAGTCTTACTATAGAAAATATGCAACTCGATCAAAATCTAACATTTATTCCGTTTTTAATATATGAAATCTCTTTAACAAATCAAAGGTGCTATTCTATTAATCTAAGAGAAGTCATCGTAGAAAGACGGGGTTTATTCTTTTTCATGTGCCGTGTCCCTTCAGGACGAAGGAGATCATGGACTTCCACTTGCCTCTGTCTCTTGTCGCTCTCAATAATTTTTCTCTTGGTATCACTTCTTTTGGTATTTCTCTTAGCTAGCCAGATAATCTTTCAGTATTTCTTTCGCTAATATACGTTTTGCAGCAAAAAAGTATGTTGCTATGGTAATGAAACTCTTGAATCTTGTCGCGAAAAGCCCCTATGTAATAATGTTCTCGCTTGCTTCTGGTGTGTATAACAGGATAGTGTGTAGATAGTGTTCTTCTCAACACACTGCAAGGATTCCATCAGTGACCATGGCTTGTCTCTTATATTCCTCCCTCTCTTCTTTCATCTTCATTATTTTTTTCCTTTCTTTTTCATTCATTCATTCTTTCTCTTTCCCTTATATCGGGACTGTTGCTATGGTAACGGAACTAAAGTACTCTAAGTGAAGTCCCTGGAACCCTATTGCACAGACACACCAAGTAATAACGTTCTCGCTTGCTTCCGTTATTTTTTAACAGTATACGCAAGGTAAGTATGCACAGTGTGGTCTTCTAATCACACTACAAATCTTCCATTAGTCACCATGGCTTGTCAAGCGATTTGTGGTTAACTTATTCACCAGATCTCAGTTTTACGATTTTTCTTTTTCGAAAAATTAAATCCCACATTAATTCTTTTTTAATTGTTTCATCCCAAGCAAGGTGGTACCGCCACTGATGCGCAGTGGGCTACCTAAGAGTAAAAGTTTAGACAGAAGGAGAGTGAAGAGAAAAACGAACCAGTTACAGTGGATATCAGAGAAAGGACAAGAGAACGATGGAAACACAAGTTTGAAGCTAGTTACGAAGGTAGAGAGAAAGAGAAAGAAAAAGAACTAAATATACGGGGTGATGTAGAAAGAACTGGAGTCAAGTGGGTAAGAGATGGGAATTGACATTGCATTTAAATTCCTGGAGGTTGTAACCGTCAATAATGAAAATATATGGAAGGGAGTTCCACAGGTGGGAAATGCGGGAAAAGAAGTTAATGGAGTAAAATTGTCGGCTGCGTTTGGTTGATCTAACTGTAAATGGGTGGGACCTTGTTGCCAGTCTTGTTGCACGAGTAAATTCTTGTGGCAGGGGCACCAGTGACTTAAGTTCGTCGGAGCAGAAGCCATGGAAATATTTGTAGAATAGACAGAGAAAAGCCACGCCCTGCCGGTGAGAATGTGGCTGGAGTCGAGCTGCCAAATCGGAACCTATCACATTACAGATTCTTCTTTAGAGCATGTCGAGAACACTGAAAGATTTCAAGACGTCGCGGAAACCACAGAGAGGCAGCTGCTCGCTATCCATAAAAAACGAATTCCAGGCTTCCCTCAATAAAAAACGAGGCTAAATAAAACGTGCGACTTCAGGATGGGCCTACTTCAATGATCAAATACTGAATAGGAATGTGTCGTAGTTTTCTTTTCATAACGCCAGTCCCTATACTATTGTTCGGATCTAGTATTTTTTTTTTAATCATCTCACCCCAAGCAAGGCATTCCACTGCCACTATTGCGCATGGGGCTACATAGGGGAAGGTAAAGAGAAGGAGTGGTTAGACATAGGGAATGTCAGGAGGAAGGTAACAGATGAGTAAGGATACAGAGGATCTTAAAAAATAATGCATGTTTTTTTTTAACCATTTCACCCCAAGCAAGGCATTCCACTGCCACTATTGCGCATGGGGCTACATAGGGGAAGGTAAAGAGAAGGAGTGGTTAGACATAGGGAATGTCAGGAGGAAGATAACAGATGAGTAAGGATACAGAGGATCTTAAAAAATAATGCATGTTTTTTTTTTAACCATTTCACCCCAAGCAAGGCATTCCACTGCCACTATTGCGCATGGGGCTACATAGGGGAAGGTAAAGAGAAGGAGTGGTTAGACATAGGGAATGTCAGGAGGAAGGTAACAGATGAGTAAGGATACAGAGGATCTTAAAAAATAATGCATGTTTTTTTTTTAACCATTTCACCCCAAGCAAGGCATTCCACTGCCACTATTGCGCATGGGGCTACATAGGGGAAGGTAAAGAGAAGGAGTGGTTAGACATAGGGAATGTCAGGAGGAAGATAACAGATGAGTAAGGATACAGAGGATCTTAAAAAATAATGCATGTTTTTTTTTTAACCATTTCACCCCAAGCAAGGCATTCCACTGCCACTATTGCGCATGGGGCTACATAGGGGAAGGTAAAGAGAAGGAGTGGTTAGACATAGGGAATGTCAGGAGGAAGGTAACAGATGAGTAAGGATACAGAGGATCTTAAAAAATAATGCATGTTTTTTTTTAACCATTTCACCCCAAGCAAGGCATTCCACTGCCACTATTGCGCATGGGGCTACATAGGGGAAGGTAAAGAGAAGGAGTGGTTAGACATAGGGAATGTCAGGAGGAAGGTGACAGATGAGTAAGGATAGCGAGGATGAGGGTTGGGCAGATGGGAAAAGTGTTTGCTAGAATGGGGGCACGTTAGTGTGTTAGGAGGTGTCTATAGTATATAGCCACGGTTTAAATCTTGGGTTAGCTCTGTGAGTATTGAAAAAAAAAGGCAAATCTAACTGATCTTGCATCTGTAACACAAACTCGCTGGCTCACCGTGCAGACAAGTATGCGCGGAAATGATAGGTTAGGTATATATGAACACCCATACACGCATTCTCATATTCATATATTAGAAAGCTAGTTCAACTACAATTACCGACAGTGTGAAATTCAATTACAACACCTTTTGTTAATGGTAAATATGCAATTGTTGTGTACAAATAAGTTTTGGAAAACATTTTCAATAGAAAAATGCTTTTTTTACAATTCTATTCTCATGAATTCTAATTTGACAAAAAAAAGTATTGGGTAAAAAGGAAAAAGAAACACGTTAAATATTCGTATTTCTGCGTAACTGTTCGAAACGCTTTCGTCGAATCTCACCGGAAGTCTCCGTTGAACATCACTTCCAATTTGTTGGTCTGATAAGAAAAAAAAAACGTTTTACAATGATAAATGGAAAGCTGCAAATCTGAAATGTCTGCAGAATTCAAATTTGTTCTCATTAACGCCAAATTATTTAGAAAAAATAAACGAAAATATCCGGGTAGTCTGCGCCTCGCTTATATTTCTCCATGTTCTTTATCCGGTCTTTTAGGCAGGCTTTTCAGTTTCCTCATTTTCAGGTTTTCTTATTCAATCATTCAACTTTAGCTCCTCCTGCTTTGTGTTTATCGTCTGCTTTTGCATTATCTTTTCTTCCATTAGTCTGTCTGTTTTCCTTCTTTTCTTTATATATGCTTGCCTTCCTTGCTTCATATACGTCTGCCTGTCTATGTATGAGCCTGTCTGCATTCTTTCCTTCCTCTATGTATGTCTGCCTTCCTTGTTTCATTTATGAGTACCTGCCTGTCTGTTTTTATGTACGCGTATGCCGGCCTGCCTGTTTGCATTCCTTCCTCTATATTTGCCAATCTGCCTGCCTGTTTGCCTTCCTCTATGCCGGCCTGTCTCTGTCTGCCTATCTGCTTGCCTTCCTTCCTCTATGCCGGCCTGTCTCTGTCTGCCTATCTGCTTGCCTTCCTTCCTCTATGCCGGCCTGTTTACCTTACTTCTTCTATGTATGCCTGTCTGCTCTTTGCCTTCCTTCCTCTATGTATGGCTGCCGACCTGTCTTTAGGTATGTGTATGCCTACCTGATTGCTTGTTTTCGTTCCTTCCTCTATATCTGCCTACCTGTTTTCGTTCCTTCCTCTATGTATGCCTGCCTACCTGGCTTCATGTATGCGTGTGCCTCCCTGCCTGTTTGCATTCCTTCCTCTATATCTGCCTAACTACCTGCCTGATTGCTTTCCTTCTTCTATGTACCTGTCTGCCTATCTGTTTGCATTCCCTCCTTTATGTATGCCTGCCTACTTGCCTACCTGTTTGTCTTCCGTCCTCTATGTATGCCTACCTGTTTGCCTGCCTGTTTCTATGTATGCCTGCCGACATGTCTTTCTGTGTATGCCTGCCTGCCTGTTTATCTTCCTTCCTCTATGTATGCCTGTCTGTCTGCCTATCTTTCTCTATATCTACCTACCTGTTTGCCTTCCATCTTCTCTGTCTACCTGCCTGCCTGTTTTCCTTCCTTCCTCTACTTATGCCTGCCTGCCTACCTGTTTTCCTTCCATCCTGTATGTATGCCTGCCTACCTGGCTTTATGTATGTGTGTGCCTGCCTGCCTGCCTGCCTGCATTCCTATCTCTATATCTGCCTAACTGCCTGCCTGTTTGCCTTGCTTCTCATATGTATGCCTGCCTGTCTGTCTGCCTATGTGCTTGCATTCCTTCCTCTATGCCTGCCTTCTTCTATGTATGACTGTCTACCTGTTTGCCTTCATTCCTATATGTATGCCTACCTGCCTGCCTACCTACCTACATGTCTGTCTGTCTTCCTTTCTCCGTGTATGCCTGACCACCTTCATTCCTTTTGTTTGTATGTTTGCCTGCCTGCCTGCCTGCCTTTCTCTCTTCCTTTATGTAGGTCTGTCTGTTTACTATTCTTCATTCATGTATGTCTTCCTGCCCATTTGTCTGTTTGAGTTTTTGTTTAACGGCATATCAACATCTCTGTGGGTTATTTAATGCCAAAAGGTGGGATTTTAAGGTATTTTTTTTAATGTTCAGTTATAGTGAAAAGGTTGATTTACTCAGAGTTTAATGAATTTTTTTGTTTTTATTCTTTTTTATTTTAGAAAACTGAAAATGTCTTCTGATTTTGTATAAAAAATGTGTTATGGTAATAATTTTTCTTCAAACATATATTGTTCGTAATATTTTTCCTTCAAAAATGTATGTATTTCTATAAAAGTGTATTTTTATACTTTCATAATATTTTGACCCCGGCTAGGGGTTTAACTATTTGTCCATAACTAAGATCCTAACAGGTGCTACCACTCCGGATCAGGGTGAACCTGGGAACAACAGCAATTAAGAGGTGGATCCATGCTCCTCACAACCTCCCAATCAGATGCCTTGCTGCCGGATGTAGCTTACCGTCATGCCCAGGACCCATCTGTCTGTCTGTCTGCCTTTATTCATATCCATCTCTCTGCCGTTCTTAATGTATATATGTCTGTCTTTCTTCCTGTCATCATTCCTTTCTTGTTGTTTTCTCTTCCTTTGCGTCCTTCAGATTCAAGAGAGATTTTGGAAAAATCATTTTGCAAGTCAGTCAGTCAGAGTTAAGTGCCATACGTGATACACGCTTGGGCGATCATGTCTCGAAAGAAGATTATCCCGCAGTAGGTTGCCATTGCTTTCTGCGGTAGACTGGTTGCCAACCAAGGCTATAGAACCCAATCTATCCTGTTATTTAACCCATAACTGGAAGGAATAGACGGATTAATACCTTTCCCAAGGGTATTTGCGAGTAAGTGAATGCAAAGAATTCAACTGGAATTCGAACTCGGCTCTCCGATTTCTCGTTCCGAGTCGATATCCACTGCGCCACAACGCACATCCACAAGTAGCAGGATCTTAACATTGCAAATACATGCATGCATCCATTATATCTTTAACGCATGTTAATCAGGTGTAGGATAATATCCGAATAACAGTTTGATAAGCCGTCTAGGTAATATCGTTTCGCCTCAAACATAAGTGTTTTCAGATCTGAATGAGAGAAACCCCGTTTGTAAGCGCTGGAACTTTGAGGCTAATCTGTACTAGATGCTACAGTCTGAACAATGTTTGCTTCTTTGCGTATTAAAAAAGCGCCCACATCTACTGGATTTGAAATTATCCCTCACCAAGTGGATTTCGCAATTTGCTCTATGCTTACGCTCTCACACCGTGATTGAGCACTCTGCAAGAATGGTAAACTCTGAAAAAACAGTAGCTACTTTAGCATCTACGCATTGTTTATTCAGTAATTTATTAGAACACACTCAGTTACTGACGTATTTATACGTGGTATATCATGCGCAAAAATGTCTGCC
Organism: Ascarosepion bandense; assembly: GCA_037127315.1. NCBI lineage: Eukaryota > Metazoa > Mollusca > Cephalopoda > Sepiida > Sepiidae > Ascarosepion > Ascarosepion bandense. Next base: position 6,627,171 of record JBBBDQ010000532.1, on the reverse strand, counting down.
TTCCTCTGCCTCAGAGGTAGATTCGCCGACTGACGTCAATTCGGTCGGATTTCAATCCTGGTTAAAGCTTCCATAGTAAAAAACAGAAGAAAAAGAAGCCAGGAACGAGTCGAGTTCAGGACATTCACTGCCACGCAAATATCCTTGAGAAAGACAAATTCATCGTTCTCTCCAAGATATGGGTTAAATAGAATAGAATGTTCAGCCTTGTTTCATAAGAAGTCTGAATTCCCCAAGGTGTGAACATGGGCGCAAAATTGCGCAAGGAAGAGATTCGTAGAGGCGGCGATACATTCGAGAGGTACGAAACCCGGAGGGACAAACTCTGAGGTCGACCAACGACATATGTGAGTCGTCCGGCGGTATTTCGAGAACCGGTTTACCAAGGAGCCTGGTCTCCGTGACGAGGAGTTCCTAAGCTATTTGGCTGACTTCCCCCGGCTTTCGCCGGCTGATGCAGCTAGCTACGAGGGAGAGATTTTTAAGAAGGTCGGCAGTAGCAAGTCGCCAGGTCTGGATGGTTTGCCTTATGAATTGAGGCTGTCGGGCAACCCGATTTTCACTGCCGTGTTCAACAGCTGGTTTCAGCAGTGGTCCATTCCCAACCGGATCACCAGGGGTGTGGTCACGCTGTTAAGAAAAGGTAAGGATGTTGGGAGGAATTTAGATGGTTACAGGCCCATAACTTTGCTAAACACAGAGTTAAAGATTATGGCCAAGATTTTGACGGAACGTTTGAAGCAAGTTATCGAGATTCTATTGGGACCCGAGTAGACTTGTGCTGTGGAGGGCCGAACAATTTTGAGCAACCTGCATCTGATTCGCACGATCCTAGATGGTGTATAAGATGACGAAGGAGCCGCGCTGATCAATTTGGATCAGTTCAAGATATTTGATAAGGTTGACAATCGCTACCTGGCGGCTCTTCTGCAGGCCGCCGGATTCGCACCTACTTCTACCATTGGATTAGCACACCCACACTTGTGGTACAGGTGAACAAAAAGCTGTTGCGCGCTTTGGCGCTGTCACCGTCGGGCCGTCCACTGTCGCCCCTACTTTACGCTTTGACGTTGGAGCCTCTCCTTTGCCGGCTAAGGGACAGGACGTGCAGTCCGGTCCTACGTGGAATCGCCGTACGGCGATGACGTAACTGCTTTTGTGTCGGCCCGGGATTACACTGAGGTGGTACTTAAGGCGCTTGAACGGTACGAACAGGTAACAGAGGCCAAGATTAACCGCGAAAAGTCTTCCGGCTTGTGGTTAGATGCCTGGAAAGGTGTTACTCTCCCGGGGTCCGTTGGTTAGACGGACGGCCCTGTCCACATTCTTGGAGTGTGGTTTGGGCCCGACCTCCAGATGAAGAGACAAAAGTCGACGCGTCGGTCCAGACTTGTCATTAAAGGGCAGGGCAAAGGCGTTTTCCGTATAGGTTTTTCCTCTTGTCCTTTAACGTTTGTACCTCCTCTTTGTAGGCGGCGTTTGAAGGCGATCGGGCGTTTGCTATTCTCCCTTCTGTGGAGGGTATGCAAACATCATGTCGACAAAGAAGTCTGTGCCCAACGTCCGTGTCAGTGGGGTGGGGGGTGGGGGGCTTGGAATGACATAATTGGTAAGTGTGACAGTGTATGCATCGCAGAGACGGGAGAAAGAACTTTCTCTGTCTCCCTCCTTATAAACGTATATGAACATGCGGAGAGAAAATCACACTAACTGCTATCTTGTAGGAGAAGAAGGATGTAGGAGAAGGCATACGGATTAACAGCGAGAAAGAAATGCTATAGAACAGAGAGAGAGGGAGAGAGAGAAAAGACGTCATTTGATTGGCTGAAAAAAAAATAAACCGCCAAAAACTCTTCGTGTAAGAGTTTTTGAAAACAGATAGAATGTCTAACTGGAAAGACGTAAGAGACGTTAACGTACAAAATACTTCGAGGAAAGATTACCTCGTTAAAAAAAAAAAAAAATGAAAAAGAATGATGTAATCCAGAACTTTCTCGAGAGGAGGAAGAAAGAAAAGGAGAAATATATGAGAATGGGAAAAGTGTCTCCAAAGGATACGAACAGACAACCAAAATCATAATCTCTTAATTCGAACTGACACAAGGGTTTGTGAAGCATCGAAGTATAAAATCTAAGAGACAAAAAGCATTCCCGATCGATCTTCAAAATTCCCAAGTAAGTGTTTTCTCTAATACCGATCTATGTCACATATTCACTTTAATTATGTTGACTCGAAAGGAATTCACAAAACAAAAACACCTTTTATTTTTTTGAGGAACACGAGCATTCCTTATCTTATTAGAAATTCAATGATAGAAGAAAAAAATAAGGAGAGAATCTCGGTTTGATAAAGAAAGATAATTAGAACTATTTTTTTTTTGTAGATCCACTCGGAAATTGGATAAGAAAATTGAAGTAGAGAAATATATATTGATTGAAGGACTATCAGAGATCTCCAACGACTTTCTATTAATTTCTAACTTTTTGTTTTTATCTCTAACATTTGTTTGTGGTTTCATTGCTGTGTCAATAAAAGAATAAAGAATATTTTGAATTACCAAAATACCCAACCATTCAGGGTTTTTGAGTTGATTGAACTTTCATCTGCATCTCGCTTGTATTGAATTTGACCTCCATTCCATTGAGTTAAGAATTATATAGGACCATATTCTTTCTATCCATTTTCCGATCATCACTTATAAATTGTCTACCGGTCTAAAATAGCGGGAGCGGTAGATATTTAGTGGTGTCTGTAACAACGCCCTGGCATTCCCGCAGCCGATCAGTAGGTTATTGAGCCACCCCCGTCTCTCTAGCCTAGTGAAGTGTCACAGCGAATCACAAGGTCGCCTCGACGTTGTCTTTTCTCAGCCGTGCGTCGATAGAAAACTCGTTTCTGGCGGGGATAGTGAGGGATATATTCCCTAGCCTTACTATCACTCCCCCCTCTCGAGGCGGTGTCGTAATCCTCGAGAGCCTTCATATGGAGCCTGGCGGATTTGCTAGGTTGTGAACACTATAACCTTGGTTTGGAAGAAACGGCTTCGCACGCCTTCTACCACTGTTCTCCGGTTCGCCCTCTATGGGACCGTGTCGGCGAGTTGACGGCTCGTATCGCTCCCGAAAAGCTCGTGCTGCAATTTTGGGGGTTCATCATTTGCTCATAGCTCGACCCTAACACCCAGTTTCAATGTGGATCTGGGAACAACAATAATTAAAAGTTAATTCCACGCTTGTGAAACCACCAATCTTTCAGTCAGTGACCTTGCTGCCGAATGTAGTTTATCGTCATAACCAGGTCACCTCAGTGCTAGAGAATATTAAAAAAAAAAAAACACTCACACGCACAGACTCAGGATGGAGAGCAGTAACAAAACGAACATTAAGCAGACAAGATAACAATTATAACTGTTATTCTTCTTACGCTATTTAATTTCTTATCCTCTACAAATCAAATGAATGCAGAGCCAGGTTTCGTGGAAATACTAAGGCAAAAGGTATTAAGATCTTCAAGGGACAGGAAGATGTGTAAGGCGATGTTTACCGATAGGACACGGCGTTTACAAGAAGACTGTTACAAACAACGGAAGTGAGCGAGAATGTTATAACTTAGTGCGCATGCGCAACGGTGTTCAAGGTCAATCTGTGCTAAGCGGTTTCCCTCTGCATACTTTTGCTCTATTACCATCACATGATTCCCAATAATTTATCAGTCCTCGAATACGATCATTTTTTTAGACTCTTTATCATATATCTATATGCTTAGATTTATGTAACTCAGTACGACCAGTTACATTTTTTTAGAGATATCTTTCTATTTACGATAGTGTAACAGACCCAGTTTTGTAATTCGGCTCATGAGGCTGGTGGCGTCACTAGTTGTTTATTTACATCAATGATGCAAACGGTGAATGAATGATAATGCGTTTTACAATAACATACGATGCGTAGCAGTAATATAAAAAACAACTTCGTTTGATGCGCAATCTACAGTATTAATATTTTATAGAAGATGATGATGACTTTAATGCATGTGACGATGAATATTCGCACTTACCAGAGTCAAAGCGTCCAAGATGTTTTGCTTATCAGGCTGCTGTTTTGTAATGGATAAGTGCATAAACCTACGCTAGACAGGTTCGTCATTTCGTTAGCTGCATCATCTCCTCTCGCAAGATCGGTCCAAGAAAAGTACATTCTTGGACTATGCTAATTGGCACTCTGAGAGCGAGGCCAACGGCAATGATTAGTGCGTCGGCAATGTTTTTAGTAAATTGGAACATTGGCTGGTGGTGCAGTTGGGGCCGTGGTGACGTGCACTGTTATAGAGGTTCGTATTAAGTTTAAACTCTGCTTACTTTTGTCTCGAAGCTGGACGCTAGCTTCGAACCTACAAATAGAGCGAGCGGTGTAATTACCCGTATCTACCGAAACGTGGGAGGAATACACTGATTAACAACAATGTGTTTGTCAGTCTACCTGACAATGGTAAATGTTCTATAAATTATACAGGTACAATATACGGTACTGACCACCGTGTGTTTTAGGTTGCTTGCTATGCAATAGATGTAAAAAATATATTAAAGTTAATGTCTCAATATACAGGTAAGTGGTGTGATCTTATATTAGTTTTAGTAAAGGTTATGCTGTGTACGTGCATTGTGATGCAGCGGATATCGACTCAGAACGAGAAATCGGAGAGCAGAGTTCGAATTCCAGTTGAATTCGTTGCAGTTTCTTATGCGCAAATACCCTTGAGGAAGATATGAATCCGTCGCTTCTCTCTCCAGCTATAGGTTAAATAACAGGACAGATTGGGTTCTTTATCCTAATTCTTCCACAGAACGTAATGGCAACCTACTGCGGGAAAATCATTTTCCTAGTCAGTAAAGACTCTTTCGAGACATGATCGCCCAAGTGTGTATCACGTATGGAACTTAACTGACTATCGTAAACTGTAGCTTAACTTTATTTACTGGTAGACCTAAATTGATGGCCACTGAGGACCTGCATCATGTTTCAGGGTTAACTTATACGGTAGATATAGAATTTTGAGCTAAAAATTGTAAGGTAGACTTGTACGCCGCAATTTATCTAAAATACATACAGACAACAAACCTCCCACAAAGGGATATTAAATGATTCATTAAATTCACAGCAAGTATTATGGTCTCCTCACTGAACTTATTCAACCTTTTATAGTGGAGTGATTCCGGGAGAATTGGGATTCTTACCACGATTCATTAACGATAATGACAACATGAGATGGCGGCATGCTGTTGGTAGTAGACACGGAAATGAAACTACAGGAACTTCTACAAGAGGTAGTAAAGGAAAACGAGAAGGAAGGACCAAACATAAATTTTAAGAAAATGAAACGCATTTTGCCAGAAGGGACAGTCAAAGATGCAAATTAAGAGACGTTAAAATCAAGAAAGTTATATATATATATATACATATATATTATATATATATATATATATATATATATTATATATATATATATATATATATATTATATATATATATATATATGTGTGTGTGTGTGTGTATCCAAATGTATAAGAACCAAGAAATTCATTGCAACGTTCAAAACATTAATTTAAATCAGTGTTCAATTTAAAAATAGAGCAATGAATATTACTATTAATTATTACGTTACATAAGCAAACTACAATATAGTTGAAAGAACAACGTCTCATCCTACCTGATGAGACAGTGTTCTTTCAATGTCGAAACAAAATGTACAATTTTGTAGTAGTTTGTACATGTTTTAACGTTATATATATATATATATAGTAATGGCTGTTACAATGGTTTATAAAAGCATAGTATCACTACACAAAAACTTTCGCGTTTCGGAGCTACGTTTACTCCTCATCTGTTGATAAGTTGAAATGAAAAATAAATGGCGAAAACGATTTATTTTTGGTAATATAATATGTAAGTGAATGTGGTGGGAGTTTATATTACCAAGGCCAGTCCTATGATTAAAGTTGACTTGCTGACGTCACACTTAGTAGAGTTCTGTTTTATTTACTAGACGGCGTCCGTGAGTGCTACATGCCTTCCCCTTCTTGTATGGTACCAAATTGCAAAGGGAATTATAAAAATGAACCGAATGTTCATTGTTTTTCGTTTCCATAAATTAAACATTTATTTGATAAATGGAAACATGCCATTAAAAGGGAGAATTTTACCCCAAGTCCATTTAGCAAAGTGTGTAGTTAAAATTTTAATTACCATTCATTTCAACAGGCGCTAAAATCAAAATTTGCTAAAAAAATTAGTTTTGCCGTAGCACAAGAAAGAAAGCACTTTGTTTATATCTTTTAAATTAATACAATAAAATAAGATATTATTTCTATTTCTTTGAATAAAATTGAAATTAATATTATCTTAAATATCTGAATTAAAAAAAAAAATTTAAATATGGCTATTCGTTCGTTCCTAAGTTGTTTTTTTTCGAAATTTTTTAAAACTTAAAACTGAAACCGAAAAAAAATTGTTTAACATTATATTTTATAAAAATATTTGAATTGATTTTTTATTGATATTTTATTTCAGAAAATAGTGTTTTCTTTTCAATGAAATGTTTAAAACTTTCTTAGAAAACGAAAGTAAAACTTAACTTTTCTATACTTGCAACTTTATGAATAATTTTTAAACATGAAAAAATATTCCTGAATTAAATTTTTTTTCATTCTTTTTCTTGTATTAACAAAAATTACAAAATTTATTTTTTAATCAATTGTAAAAGAATTTGTTTTATTTTTAAGGTTTTTTATTTGAAAACTGTGAAATTATTTGTTACAAAAATCAAGAAGTCACTATTACCGAAAATTTAAACTTGAAAATGATGATTTAAACTTTGTTTAAACCTATTATTTTCTGAATAATTTTTGAATTTATTTAAAACATAAAGGCCTAAATCAACCACACTTGAAGTTTAAAACTTCATGTTTAAAATATTGAATTTTTAGAAAATATTTAGCACAAAATGAACACCCTCAAAAAATGTTTTCCAAACATTTTTTTTCCTATTTTTGATAATTTGAAAGTTATCGATAATCCATAGAAAAAAATTGGAAATAAAAAATTAGAATTTTAACTTCTTTTATGGTTGGTTTAGGGTTTTTTAATCCTTAAAAATTAATTAATAAGTGAACATTAACCAAAAAAGAGTTTTGCAAAAAAATGATTTTTTATAAACAGTTTAAAGTTTAACATCATAAATGAAATAGAAACATTAATTTTTACATTTTTTTTCATTTCTTACTATTAAAATATTTTAAAATTGTAATTGAGTTACCAAATATCCTAGAATATTTTAGTGTATCTTTTTTGAAAGGTAGAAAAATATCTATTTCATCCAGTAGGATTAACAATGGATTCAAAATATTTCAAAATATTTTAAAATTCGAACTCCGTTGTTTTTTAGCAGAATTTTCCTAAAGACATTTGATATTTTAATAAATCTATTGGATTAAAAGTTCTCAAGACTGTAAAAGTTTAGTATCAGGAAGAGATGATATGCTACCTGATATAAACAGTTATTTTCAAGGAATTAATAGAGGTTCTGTTATATCCCAATGATATAACAACAAATTAGTACTATACAATTATATTGTTATTAATAAACTTTAAAACTTGTAAAGAATCCTTCTTTTCTTCATTCAATGAATCAAAGAAAATTGTCTATGTACATAACATTGGATGTTTTGGCTAATGATGAACTTCTTTTTCATGTTGACTCATGTGGTGAAGGTCACAGCATTGAAAAAATTAAAAAAATGATTATCTAGAGCTCTTCTAATGCATTATTAAATAATTTTTGTAGCAAGGAAAATGATAATATTACTTGTAAGTTAAGTAAAAAAAGAAAACTTCAAATATTCAACTGAATTTTGAGACATTAGAAAGACTTTTATAAGTTTGATTTTTAAAAACAGTAACTTAAACTTATTTAGTTTGAATTAATTTGCTTGAATTTAAATTGTTGCATTTTTTAAATATTTTTAATTAATAATTTTTGCTTATTGTTGCTTCTTGTTTGTTCCTAAATTCTAATGATTGCTTGATTGCTATATTCGAGTGATTCTGATTTTAAAATTCTTGCAATTAAAACTAAAGTGATTGTGATTTTTCATAATTAAATTAAAAATATGAAAATTTAAGCAGTGTTTGTTAAGTTGATTTTAGAATTTAGATGAATAAACGAAAAAATTGTCTTTAAAACTGTGTTTATTTACAAACACGACTGACAGTCAGTAGTCAACAATAATGTTTATTTTGTTATTAATTATTGTTTTTCTTAATTTTAATTAAAATTAATAAAACCAAAATAAATCAAAACATGTCTTTTTTCTTGTTACATTTTAAAAAGTTTTAAAATCTTTATTAAAAAAATTGACTGTGATTATCAACGTTGTTATGAAGCTAGAGACGGCTGCTACGCTGATTCATGGCTCTACTACCGTGACGTCACATTTCATCGCTCAGACCTTGGTAAGATAGCGGAGGTCGTGGTTTAGTACGATTTAACCGGCCGTTTGTAGCCATAGTGATAAAGCCTTGGGTTAGGAGAGGGGTGCGGTGTAGCTTAGTTTTGGACAGGTCACTTTTTAGTTTTGTCTGGGTAATTCTTATATTGAGATGTAAAGTTTTTTAAAGAAAGTTTAGATACTTTTTATTTTACTACTATCTATGAGTCGGGTGTACGTTGTGGTCCAGTGGATATCGGCTCGGGACGAGAAACCGTGGAGCCGAGTTCGAATTTTAGTTGAATCCATTGTATTCACTTACGCGCAAATACCCTTGGGAAAGGTATTAATCCGTCTCTTCCTTCCAGTTATGGGTTAAATAACAGAACAGATTGGGTTCTATAGCCTTGGTCGGCAACCAGTCTACCGCAGGAAGCTAATGGCAACCTACTGCGGGATAATCTTCTGCCCAGTCAGTCATGTCTCTTTTAGAGACATGATCGCCCAAGCGTGTATCACGTATGACACTTAACTGACTGACTGATCTATGAGTGGATGGAATAAAGTTGCTGTTAATGTTGTGTGAGTTTGTTTTCTTTTATCTATACGATGTTCGTTTATTTATTTTTTTATTTTTATTTTATTTATTTTTAATCATATCACCCCAAGCAAGGCGATAACGCCACTGATGCGCAGGGGGCTACGTAAGGGTAAAAAGAATGGAAAAGAGAAAACCGGAAACCGCATCCTAAACAGGAAACAAGGGATGAGCCTCTTCACTTGTTCAATAGATGTGGGTGGAGTGTGAACCGGGCGATAGTTTAGTCTGTCTACTCCAATTGGAAAAAAATAAATAAATAAAAGTGTGAAAAGGCTTGAAAAGAGAAAACCGGAAACCGCATCCTAAACAGGAAACAAGGGATGAGCCTCTTCACTTGTTCAATAGATGTGGGTGGAGTGTGAACCGGGCGATAGTTTAGTCTATCTACTCCAATTGGAAAAAAAAAAAAAGAGTGAAAAGACTTGAAAAGAGAAAGCCGGAAACCGCATCCTAAACAGGAAACAAGAGATGAGCCTCTTCACCTGTTCAATTTGCCTGGTGATACTTCACGGTTGAAACCCGGGTTGCCTAGTGCGACTGCTAATTATATTTTGCTCTATTTTTTTTCTTGCTGAATTTTTGTATCGAGCAATTTCTTATTGTATCATAGAATGGGAGCAGTTGATTTATGCTTTGCTTAGTTTTGTTGTTATATATCTCAGAATCGTTTTAGTGGAAAACGAAAAATGCAAAACCGAAGTAAAAAAAGCTAATGAAGGAAACTGTGTGGGGAAAGGTGAAGAAGTAATATCAACAATAGACGTTGGACAATATTCTCACATATGAAGAGACTTGCGGCCATAGAAATGTGATTTTATTGAGTAACGAAGAAATTTTAGAGAAAATAAAAACGGCCAATGGTCAATTTTGCTTAAAATCAGAAAGAGTCGAAATTCCCGTGACGTGTAAGGAGGAAAGAGGCTCGACTTTCTAAAGTAAGTGTTGAATGCATGAGAGAAGCAGTGAATAGCCTAACGAGATTGTGCAAATGCAAAAATAATAAGAGTTACAAAGATAGGGAAATTGTGGAGAGTGTTGAACGCCCACATCCTGGAGAGAGACGGTACACACACACGCTAAAGCGTTAATACATAAAAAATATTTTCAGTGCATGTTGGAGAAATAAATAAACTATCGTATATACCCTTGTACAAGTCTACTTAAGGTATAGTACGACCGCTGATTTCTTTTTTTTTTTTTTTTTTGCATTAATTTTAACTAAAAAAAAAATTTTCTGTGCATCGTGCAACCGGCCATCGTTCCGGGAGAAACAACTTCAGTCGCATTTACTTGTCGCTAGGCTAAACCACAAATACCAATTTCCAGTTCTGTATTTTATTTATAAATGCATTTTTAATAATATATGATCAATAAGAATCTATTGAACTTGTCTCCGAATTTACTTGTCACTAGGCTAAACCACAAATAATCATTCTTGGTTCTGTATTTTATTTAACAATGCATTTTAATAATATATGGTCAATAAGAATCTATTTAAGCGTAGAAACAAACAAATTTTAGTTTTTAAGGTTAGATAACAAATAAAGTTATTAAAATTAGTTTTCGATAGTAGGAAAAAAAAGCGAATTTATGTTAAATTTAACAATATTTACATTAAATTTGATTATTTACATCGCGGACGTAGAGGGCTGTGGATCGTCGATATCAACAGCTGATTATGGCTATTGTTGTTGGATACGCTTTTTAAAAAGAAACTAGACGAGGATTCTTTGAACTCTGCTTTTCATTTGTTCAAGGAGTACATGATAAGCAGCAGAAGCTTCATTATTTGCAGAGGACAGACATAAAGTTGGATAAAATGACTTCAACTTGGTTTATATTTTTCCATATACTTTTTAACAAACGACGTATAATCGAGAACGGCTTAACTCGAAACGACATAAACCGGGGTATATAGTGCGAACCCCTATTTAAAAACGCGCGATACTCGATACTGTTCTGACATTTTTTAATTGTTTCAAGAAAAACTATCGCCCGGTTCACACTCCACCCACGTCTATTGAACAGGTGTAGAGGCTCATCCCTTGTTCCCTGTTTAAGATGTGGTTTCCAGTTTTCTCTTTCCCAATCTTACTCTTACGTAACCCCCTGCGCATCAGTGGCGTTACCGCCTTGCTTGGCGTGATATGATTAAAAAAAAAAAAGAGAGAGAGAATGCCACTAAACCGAAAGGTGTACGGGGAAGCGAAAGTGAATGAGAATGAAAATATTGAGAATGGGAGGATTGAGGAAAGGACAAAAAAAAAGCAATGGAGAAAGAAAAAAACACACAGAAGATGGGGATTGACATTGTATTTAAATATTTGAAGATTATAATTATCAGTGATTTAAGAAAAATTCGGGAGGAAGTTCCACAGGCGGGAAGAGCAAGAAAATAAACTGTTGAAGTAAAAGCGGTTATTAAATCTAGATAGTTCAACAGTAAAACGGTGGGACTTAACTGCCAATCTAGTAACAGGCTTAAATTCACGACACCAGGGATAAAGGCTGATAAGAAAAGTTGCCATGAAAATATTTGTAGAAAAGATCGAGAATCCAAGTCTGGTCGGTATGAATGTGACTGGAATCGAAATTCCTTTTTCGGACCGATTACAATGTAGACCCTTCTTTGGATTTTGTCAAGAGATGAATCGCAGGAGCACCAGATCAGATATAGGAACAATATTCAATGCAGAAACGAATGGAGGATTTGTAAATATGCAACATGAATTCTAACGAGAACTCTCTGGCATTACACAATAAACCGAATTTTCTAGCAGTAAACCGAGCAGTCGGTCTATAAAATCAGTTCCCTTCATGTCTGCTAAGAAATACGCCTAATATTTCATATATATATATGAATCTCTCTTAGGGATTTCATGTTGAAATGTTCATTCAACAATTTTGAATGTTGAAAATTTAGTTTATTTTATATTAGCTCTGTAATTTTAATTACATTGAGCTCTCCTCCTCTATCATTTTTTAATATTAAAATTTATTAATTAGGATCAGGTTTTTGGGATTTATCTTAATGCATTTCCGTTTGGATTAAGTAATCTAATATATATATTTTTAGGTACATACAATTTTACCGTGGGAAAATCAGCATAGTCTGAAGTAAAAGGCCTCAAACTAAATATAAACAAAGTGTTCTCGGCAAAATGTTTATGCTCTCATGAAGAAGTTAGATCAAAGTATTCTTTTATTATTTTCACAAATTTTTGAAATTGTTCTAACAGGTTCTAAAAGGCTCATGTAGTGGTAGAAAAAGAAAATTTTCTCTCGTCAGTAAAAGCGGTCATTTGTCGCTCTAGATGTTTATCACGTCAAACGTAATATTACGCGAAGGCATTTTTTTGACTGTGAAAGACACCTTAATTTGGAAATTCTTGCAAAAATCAAATAATCGTCTGATTTTGATGAGAATTTCAGGACTTATTCACAAATGACTGAAACGATTTTTTAAATAATTATTTTTATAAAATATTGGAAAAATATATTTATTTTAATTTTTTACCCCCCCCCCCCCAATATTTAATTTCCGAAAATGTCGAAAGATGCAACTAGGTCACAACATATAGATAGTTTTCATTAAATTCAGGAGTCATTAAGGAAAGCTAATCAACTGTGTTTTTTTCTTCAAAACTAGCCACCTTTTAGAAAATCTGCTCTGAATTAGGAAAACAAAAATGCAATAAAACTATGCCAATTTTTATTTGGGTAAACTTAATTGCTTTTAAAAAACATAAATTAAAATTGTGTCATTGTCTGAATACAAAGAAATTATTTTCCGTTAGTAATGAATTTTTACAAGAATTGTTTTTATTTTTAATATTTTTTAATTTATTTTTTATTAAGTAATTTAAAAAGTTTCATAAGTCTTTTACAATTTTCTCCTTATAGGTCTCTCAGATGTTTTTTTTTAATTAATGTGTGGCAAATATATTTAATCGAAAAATTTAAACAGTGACTCTAAAAAGGGTATCCCTTTTTTTGTAATTTAATTAAAAACTTTATTTTTGCATGTTGATTTTCCGTTTTTTGTATGTACGGGTGCCCATAAGCGATATAAATCTGTAAAAGGTCACGTGACTCAAGGGTTTATTAATAAATAACATAATATAACTTAGTTCGGTTATTTTAATTTAATTCTTTCTTTTAAAAGAAATTTAAATTTTTATTCAGAAAGCATAGTCTGACTATAAATCTAAACTAAAATTCTATAAAATATACTTGCTGAAAATATGTTAAATTTTAAATTTTACTATTTAGTTAAAAACCAACAAAAAAAATTTAAATTTCCAAATGTTACGTTTTAAGCTACATGAATTTTTTGTCACTTTCGGTCGCCATCCAAACGTCATTCACACCTACTACTTGTCAACAAATCATTTGTCGCCTTAGATAACGCTGACAAGAGGGCTACCGGCGTTAAAGAGTGATTTATTTCGTAAATTTTCAGACAGTAAGCACTTAATACTTGTTTGAAATCAGATAAAGGTAAGTTTCAACTATAAAATTCGACTTAAATAACGTGTCAAGGAGGTAATTTTTTTTTTGCAAGTTTTTTAAAACAGAAATTTAGCTACTGTTTACATAATGTGTCGATCAATCAATAATGGCGGTAAATTTAAAAAAACATTTCGGCAGTTAAATCTTTGATTCCGAAGAATATAATTTCGGTTTGAACTAAACCAGGTTATTTTTCTTACTGTAATTAGTAAATTTAATCTCTTGGCTTTCAAGTAATGCTAAAATTAAAGCTTCAAGAAAACATTTTTATTTGTAAAAATTAAATTTAAATTGAGGTCTCGAAAATGAGCAGTGATTTATTGGAGGTATATATATATATATATATATATAATAAACTAAATCTAAAAGTGAGCCAAACGTTGGTAGTCCTCGTGGGGTTGTTGGCGACTTACGTTACTGATTTGTTAGCGTTAGTTTTTTCTGACTTTGGTCTTGATTAGTGCTACTGTATTGTTGGTACGTATAGTTATATATATATATATATATATATATATATATATATATATATATAATTTTTCCAGCAGACCCAAATTTTACATAATTTATTTTAAAACTAGAATTTTTCCAAAGACATTAAGATTTCAGTTTTAATGCAGGTTTATTTTCAGTATCTAAAAAATTTTAAACAAAATTTCCCCGAGAATTTATTATTATAAAAAGCCTAAATACTTCCAGTGTCGTATGCTTCTATGTAGTTCAACAGTGAAACGATGAGACCTAGTTGCCAATTGAGTAAAACACTTGAACTCGTGCAGTAGATGTAATAAGAAACATCCACGTCAGAACAGTTTCTATGAAAATTATTGTAGAAAAGACAAAGGGAAGACACGGATAGTCACGTCGGTGAGAAACTAACAGAAGTCAAGATACCAAGTCAGAATCGATTACATTACAAATTTTGAATTTTATATGTACAGTTATACAGCGGCATCCCCAGACCAGATATGGCAGCAATATTCAATGCATGGTGTAATGGTAGATTCATAAATGAAAAAAAAAAACTGACTGAAATTGAGATGCCTGGACATGATCGATTACTTTGCAGTGTTTGAAATTTGTCATGGATCTCTAGATATACAGAAACAGCACCAGACCAGATGTGACAACAGTATTTAATGCGTAGACAAATGGTAGATTTATAAATGTGCAAGATGGATTCTGATGAAAAGAACAATCTAGCACGGTACAGTTAAAGTACAATTCTGATAATTTCTGTCCATTGATAAAAATTGAAATTTAGAACTTCCTCCTTGGCTTTCTCAAATAAAATGCTATATTTGAAAGTATCTTACTGTAGATCAGAATGAACTAATGTTAATACGAGGGTCATTCAATAAATGAGGTGAATTTTTCGGTATAAAGACTTCTAATAGAGATAGAAGCTTACTTTTTAAAAAAGATTTTCCTTTACTTCATTTTGAAAAGGAATTAAGTTTTTTTTTTTTTTCAGATTGAAAAAAAAGAAACTTTTAGAGCTTTGGAAATTAATAAATATGGCTGACCAAGAAGCATGCTCCAGGATTGAACAGAGGTCAGTTATCAAGACTTTGGTTGCTGAAGGGTGCAAACCAGTTGAAATTCATAGGAGAATGTCAATTGCGTATGGTGCCACATGTTTCAGCAAAAAAAAAAAAAAGTCTACAAGTGGGCTAAATTGTTTAAAGAAAGACGGAGCAGTGTTGAGGATGAAGACAGTCCTGGAAGGCCTACGGAAGTCAGGTCTCCTGAAATGATCGAATCAGTCAGTGACCTCATTCAGTCTGACAGAAGGATAACATTGCAAGGACTTTGAGCCTATCTGTTGAGACAGTACACAAAATTGTCCATGATGATCTTACCTACTCATCAAGACAAGGCAAGGCCACACACAGCAGCCCAAACGGTGCAGACCATCAATGAGCTGGGCTGGAAACTGCTCCCTTACAGCCCAGATCTTGCCTCTTCAGACTTTCACCTGTCTGGTCTCTTGAAAGCGTTCTCGAGAGGCACCAAGTTTGAAAGTGACGATGAAGTTAAAATTGCTGTGAGCGATTGGCTGAGACATCATTCCAAAGATTTTTACGGAAAATTGTGTGACACTGCTGGGAGGCTGCGTTGAAAATAAAAAGTAAGCTTCTAGCTGTATTAGTTTGAGTTTTGTTTAACGGCATATCAACCACTGTGGATTATTTAATGCCCAAAAGATGGGATTTTGAGTTTTTTGTGTTGTTTTTTAATGTTTGGTTATAGTAAGAAGGTTGATTTAGTCAGATTTTAATGAAAATGTTTTGTTTTTATTCTTTTTTTATTTTAGAAAACTGAAACTGATTCTAGTTTTGTATTCAAAAATGCGTCATGGTAACAATTTTTTTTCTTGAAAAATTTATTGTTGGTCATATATGTTTCCTTCAAAAATGTATATTTTTCTATAAAAGTCTATATGTATATATTTCTATAAAAGTGTATTTTTATACTTCCATAGTGTTTTGACCCCAGTTTGGAGATTGACTATTTGCTCATAGGGACCCTAACAGGTGCTACCACTCCGAGTCAGGGTGGACCTGGGAACAACAGCAATTAAGTGGTGGTTCCATGCTTCTCACAACCTCCCAACTAGAGGTCTTGCTGCTGGATGCAGTTTACCGTCATGCTCAGGACAGACTAACTGTATTCGAAGTCCTTATACTTAAAAGTTCACTTTATTTATTGAATGACCCTGATATTTTAGTTTTTCCCCCACTTTTTTTTTTTTTTTTTTTTTAAACAAAACAAAATTCTACATAATTAGTTTTACAAGCAGAAGTTTTCCAAACAGAAAATAAAACTGAAATAATGATACAAGGGCTATTTTCAACATCTGAAAATATTCAAATAAAATTACCCAGATAATTTATCATTATTAAAACCATATTTCCAGTGTCTTATTTTATTTTGAGATTTCATTAATTTGAATAAATGAGTAGTGGACAAGTTGGAAAGCGCGCTAGAAGGTATGGCGCCAAATTATAAGTTTTTAATATGACCGGATATAAATGATAGCTCGTTAAATGTGTATGAAAATTGCTGACAGGTTTTCCATTTATTCGGGGTGGGGAATTTACAGATTTCTTTTCATAGACCGGTTGAAACAAAGACTGAAGGTCCTCTACTCTTTAATCCAAAGTTTTGGAAGAAGGACTATCGATAAATACTGTTCGTAAGTAAATATCAGTCAGTTACAAGCCATACGTGATACACACTTGGGCGATCGTGTCTCGAAAGAGACATGACGGACTGGGCAGAAGATTATCCCGAGGTAGGTTGTCATTACTTTCTGCGGTAGACTGGTTGCCAACCAAGGCTATGGAACCCAATCTGTCCTGTTATTTGACTCCTAGCTAGACGGGGAAGAGATGTATTATATTATTAAGTAGTAATTAGTGGGGATCAGTTTATTACTTCATAACAATAGAAAACCGATCCACCACTTTATGTCCAGTAGAAGCGTTAATCATGTTTTCAACTATAATATTCAGTCAGTTAAGTGCTATACCTGATACACCCTTTGGGCAATCATGTCTCGAAAGAGACATGACTGACTAGGCAGAAGATTAGTAGGTTGTCATTGCTTTCTGCGGTAAACTGGTTGACAACCAAGGCTATAGAACTCAATCTGTCTTATTTAACCCATAACTGGAGAGAAGAGACGGATTTATACCTTTCCTAAGGTAATTCTGTAAGGGAATTCAAACTCGGATCCCCGACTTCTCATTCCGAGTCGATATCCACTGCACCACAACGCACATCCATAAGTAAATATAACGAATCTAAATTGGAATTCAATTTTCTCTTTGATTTTCTCGTTTGGAGTTGGTTTTTTAAAAAAAAATCAAAGACAGATTACCGAGCCACCATTTAATATCGCATCACGTGTGAATGCTGAAAAAAATTATTCACAGCTAAATATTTTTCTAATAATCAGATCGCCCCGAGCGAGACATTTTACTGCCACGTTTTTCAGGAGGGGGGGTCAGATAGGAGGAAAGTTATGGAAAAGAGTAACAAGTTATAGGAAGTGGGTAAGAGAAAGATGAGACTGGAGCAGACGAAGAAAGGAGCACGAGAGAAAGTTATAAGAGTGACAGGTTATAGGTTGTGTCAGGAAGTGGGTAGGAGACGGATGGGAATACTGATGAGAGTAGAGTGGACAGAGAAAGAAGCATGAGAGAGAGAGAGAGAGAGAGAGGGAGGATGCAAATTCGTGAAATAGGAGATGACTACTGACTTTACATTTAAATTCTTAAAGATTGTAGCTGTCGAGAAAGCAAGTAAGCGGAAGGGAATTCCACAGGTGAGAAGTGCGAGAAAAGAAGCTGATGGAGTAGAATTTTTTTACATTTTATTGGTTTCACAGTAAAAGGGTGGGACCTAGTTGCTAATCTTGTGGTTCGAGTAAATTCGTATAAAGCGGGCACCAGTGAGCTAAGTTCATCGGAGCAGAAGGAGTGAAAGTATTTGTAGAAGAGACAGAGGGAAGCCATATTGCGCCCGTGAGAAAGTGACTGGTGCTACACAGTCTTTCACTCCGCATTTCCTTTTGGTTTTCATAGTGCTATTCTAATGCTAGACTGAAATAAACTTTGAAAATAAATAAATCGGTAAATAAGCAAATCTTGTACATTTGCGTGGAAGTCCCAAATCTTTAGGATCCCGAGTTATGCATTTGAAATCTCTCATCTACTTTAAGAACTGTTCCTTGTGTTTCAAATCAATCTCTATCGATCTACCTAGTTTATATCTCGATCGATTTATCGATCTTTTTACTTGACCCATAATTTCCTTTTGTTTACAAAACATTTTTTTACCTCCCGCATTTTTTTCTTTTTCTGCTCCGCCGACTCTGCTTCCGTCTCCGTCGCATTTTTCTTTTTTCTCTTCCTCCTTTTTCTTTTCCCCCTCGTCTGTCTTCTTTTTCGCCTCTTCCCCTACTTCGTCTTCGCATAACAACCTTCACTTCCTTATTATTAGTAGCGTCAACATGTTGGTCTCTCTTTTTCTCTCTTCTTCCTTCGTCTTCTTCGTCTTCTTCGTCTTCTCCCTTCCTCTATTTTTTTTTCTCTCTTGTTCTTTTGATTTTGTCTCCTCTCTTGTTCTTCTTCTTTCGTCTCCTCCTCCTCTTCTTTCTTCTTCTTTTGTCTCCTCTTTTCTTCTTCTTCTTCTTCTTCTCCCTTCTTCTTTCGTCTCCTCTCTTCTTATTCTTCTTTTTCCTTATTCTTTTTAGTCTCCTCTTTTCTTCTTTTTAGTCTCCTCTCTTATTCTTCTTCTTATTCTTCTTCTTCCTTATTCTTTTTAGTCTCCTCTCTTCTTCTTCTTAGTCTCCTCTCTTCTTCTTAGTCTCCTCTCTTCTTCTTCTATCCCTTCTGGTTTTCTCATTTTGAATTATTACTGTTTCTTTTTCTTCTGTATTTCTTTGTCGCACTCCCCTTTTTGTCTTTTCTTCCTATCTGTTTTTAGCCCGCTTTCTTTTTTTTTTCTTCACTAACTCCTCATTTTCTATTCCACCTTTTTCTTAATTCTCTCTTTCCTCCGAATTACCACTTTTCTTTTCCTTTTCTTTTTCTTCTTCTGCTTGCGTGTATATGCATGTAGTTGCGGTTTGAAACAAGGGTTTAGCAAAATCCTGTCATGAATTTTCCGTATAAATGATTTCAGATCTGAATGCAGCCAACTCCTATGAGAGAAAATGCACAATGCAGTTCCCTTGAGGCGATACACTGCATGAACTCGACCGCGTTCTGAGATTAACCAACGGTCTTTGCGCTTACAAGACCTCCTCGTAAAGTCAGGCATACTTTAACTATAGCCTCGCTTATGATTACCAGCCTTCTCTTAGTAAGGCTACATTAACTCCTTCATCTCATCTTAGAATGCCTACATTAAAACGCCTTTTCTTAGAATGCCTACATTAAACGCCTTTTTTCTTAGAATGCCTTACATTAAACGCCTTTTCTTAGAATGCCTACATAAACGCCTTTTCTTAGAATGCCTACATTAAACGCCTTTTCTCTTAGAATGCCTACATTAAACGCCTTTTTCCTTAGAATGCTTTCATTAAACGCCTTTTCTTAGAATGCCTACATTAAACGCTCTTTCTCTTAGAATGCCTACATTAAACGCCTTTTCTCTTAGAATGCCTACATTAAACGCCTTTCTCTTAGAATGCCTACATTAAAACGCCTTTTCTTAGAATGCCTACATTAAACGCCTTTTCTTAGAATGCCTACATTAAAGCCTTTTCTCTTAGAATGCCTACATTAAACGCCTTTTCTCTTAGAATGCCTACATTAAACGCCTTTTCTTTAGAATGCCTACATTAAACGCCTTTTCTCTTAGAATGCCTACATTAAACGCTCTTTCTCTTAGAATGCCTACATTAAACGCCTTTTCTCTTAGAATGCCTACATTAAACGCTTCTTTCTCTTTAGAATGCCTACATTAAACGCTCTTTTCTTCTTAGAATGCCTACATTAAACGCCTTTTCTCTTAGAATGCCTACATTAAACGCCTTTTCTTGTAATGCCTACATTAAACGCCTTTTTCTTAGAATGCCTACATTAAACGCCTTTTCTCTTAGAATGCCTACATTAAACGCCTTTTTTCTTAGAATGCCTACATTAAACGCCTTTTCTCTTAGAATGCCTACATTAAACGCTTCTTTCTCTTAGAATGCCTACATTAAACGCCTTTTCTCTTAGAATGCCTACATTAAACGCCTTTTTCTAGAATGCCTACATTAAACGCCTTTTTCTCTTAGAATGCCTACATTAAACGCCTTTTCTCTTAGAATGCCTACATTAAACGCCTTTTCTCTTAGAATGCCTATATTAACGCCTTTTCTCTTAGAATGCCTACATTAAACGCCTTTTCTCTTAGAATGCCTACATTAAACGCTTCCTTTCTAATGTTTGCATTAATCATTTTTCTCTTATAGAATGCCTACATTAAACGCTTTTTCTTAGAACGCCTACATTAAACGCCTTTTCTCTTAGAATGCCTACATTAAACGCTCTTTCTCTAGAATGCCTACATTAAACGCCTTTTCTTAGAATGCCTACATTAAACGCCTTTCTTAGAATGCCCACATTAAACGCCTTTTCCTTAGAATGCCTACATTAAACGCCTTTTCTTAGAATGCCTACATTAAACGCCTTTTCTCTCTCTCTCTCTCTCTCTCTCTAGAATGCCTACATTAAACGTTTTTTCTTAGAATGCCTACATTAAACGCCTTTTCTTCTAGAATGCCTACATTAAACGCCTTTTCTCTTAGAATGCCTACATTAAACGCCTTTTCTTAACGCCTACATTAGCCTTTTCTCTTAGAATGCCTACATTAAACGCCTTTTCTCTTAGAATGCCTACATTAAACGCTCTTTCTTAGAAGCCTACATTAAACGCTCTTTTCTCTTAGAATGCCTACATTAAACGCCTTTTCTCTTTAGAATGGCCTACATTAAAACGCCTTTTTCTAGGAATGCCCAGTATTAAACGCTCTTTCTCTTAGAATGCTTCATTAAACGCTCTCTTTCTCTTAGAATGCCTACATTAAACGCCTTTTCTCTTAGAATGCCTACATTAAACGCCTTTTCTCTTAGAATGCCTACATTAAACGCCTTTTTCTTCAGAATGCCTACATTAAACGCCTTTTCTCTTAGAATGCCTACATTAAATGGCCTTTTCTCTTAGAATGCTTCATTAAACGCCTTTTCTCTTAGAATGCCTACATTAAACGCCTTTTCTTAGAATGCCTACATTAAACGCCTTTTTCTCTTAGAATGCCTACATTAAACGCTCTTTTCTCTAGAAGCCTACATTAAACGCTCTTTTCTCTTAGAATGCCTACATTAAACGCCTTTTCTCTTAGAATGCCTACATTAAACGCCTTTTCTCTTAGGATACATTAAACCCCTTTCCTTTAAAAAGGTTACGTTGAACCCCCTTTTCATCTTAGAATAGCTACATTAACCACTTCTTCTCTTAGGAAGGTGTAGAAGTCAAATAACTTACCTTTCAACATGGCTGTCTCCTTTTGTCTCCCTGTAGGAAGGTGAACATTCAAGAGTGTGAGACTCACCTTCTTGATGTTTCCAACTAGCGTCCAGTTGGCAGATAGAAATAAACAGGGTTGTAACTGAATACATGTCCCTATATGGCCCAAAGACAAATGGTGGATATCGTGCTGTATATTTATGGAGCTCAAACACCACATTTGAAAAATGACTACAAACCAAATGTTAGCGCGGCAGTAAATGTGCAACTATTTTAGCCACTAGGCAAGACTTCATATTTGCTTAAATGTTTCTATTTAGGATACAGTCTAAATACAATAGAAGATAATTCTTTTTCTACGCAATGTTAAGCTTCAAGACCGGTGTGATCCTGGTTCTTCACAGTATCCTATCCTTTGTGGCACTTAAAAAGGTCTCTACCTTTGCCAAGCTCACTCGCCATCATCAAATTACATAAGCTAGGGAGGTAGGTAGCCTGCTGACGTTCCCTGTTCCTCGTGAGTGTCGAATTTCCCAGGCCCTTCTTTATCATAAAACTTCCAAGCGCATAACTGTCTATTTTGTTTTCGTAGTAGAAAATGGCGTTAAAAAAGGGGCAGTTTTTTCTTACTGAATGAGTGGAATCTTTGGGGTTGGACGCGCTTAGTGTTGATTTCTCGTTTTCGACCTTGACGCCAAATTTGAAACTACCAGGTGTTTAGAACTCCAGACGTCATTCCTTCTCAGTGTCATTGAACATCGCAAGCCCTTCGACTTCAAACTCATCAAAAAATAGACGAATGACATCATATTGATGGCATAAACAGAAATACACTGCAGGGACTCCTAAACAAGACCTCCTACAGAAGGTAGCTAAAGAGAGTTACAAAAAAGACTACAAATAAACTGCAAGAAAACCGAATGCATATTCATCAGTAAAAACGGCAGCCCAATATGCCAAACACAGGTCGGGGATACCAGAATCAAGCAGCTACAAAAATCTAAATACCTGGAAAGTGTTCTAACAGAAGACAGAAAGTGTGACAGAGATCTGAAGGCGAATTGGAATGGCGAAGGAAGCATTCCAGAAGTTCAGTAAAGTATTAAGAAACAGAACAATTTCGCTAGAAACAAAGAAGAGAGTACTGGACTGCTATGTGTTGTCATTTCTTTAGTATGGCAGTGAATGCTTGACAATATCATCAAGGATGAAGGAAAAATATGAAGCAACTGAAATGTGGTTCTACAGAAGGATGCTGAGAATATCATGGATGGAACATTTGAGCAATGATGAGGTTTTGGAAATGATGGAAACGAAAAGGAAATTAATACTGAGCGTCAGGAAGAGACAGCTCAAGATCCTGGGACATGCAATGAGGAAGGAGGGCTGGGAGAACCTGATACTAACAGGCCAAATAGAGGGAAACAGAGGGGAAAACAACGGATAACATATTTGAAGGACCTAAGCAGGTGGGTGATAGAACGAGGAGTGCATGGTGTAATAGAAGAAGGCGTGCTAAGAGCCACCAGGGATAGAGAGACTTGGAAAGCCATGATCGCTTACGTCCTGAAGGGACAGAGCACATAGAAGAAGAAGAATGCCAGAAAATATTTTTAGACTGTCAGAAATAAAAATGATTTACTGATAAAAAGTCCTACTTATTAACCCATAGCTGTGGGTAGAAGAGGTGGATTCATAACCCTCCCGAGGGTATCTGCGCATAAGTGAATATAACGAACCCGACAAAGAAGCCAACATAAAAAGGTCACCACATAGAAACACATACACACATATCTAGCAGATGAGTATCTATAAGCCATCCAGCATTTTTCGAGAAAATACAGAACGGGAAAAAAAATACAAGCATTTCTCTAAAGCATTTAGCAAATATACCTGTAGAAAGGCTCGCCTGTTATTGGCAGCAGAATCCGCGTGTTTGTATGCTTATAGGGCCGGATGTAGAAGAGCGAAATCAAGCAAAGGAAACTGAAGAGAGAGTTTCTTTCGAATGCATAGGTTTATGAAGACACAAGATTACGAAGGAACATGATGAAAATCCTCTTTATTAAATCTATGAAATGTTCAGATCTGTAGAGATAATTAAGACAATTTATAAAAGAAATCTTATAATCAATTCACCCCAAGCAAGGTAGAAATGTCCCTGGTGCGCAGGGTGTCAAAGTGAGAGAACAAAAAAGACACAGGAATGCCCCCTCCAAAAAAAAAAAAGAAAGAAAAAATAATCAAGTAGATAAAAGATAGCAATTGACGTTGCATTTAAACTTTTGGAGATTGTAACTATCGGAGAAACAAGCAAATAGAAGTGAGTTTCACAGAACGAGAAATGCGAGAAAAGAAACTATTAGAGCAGAAGAGGAGATCACATTTAACTATTTCGATGGTAACGATGGAACCTTGATAACACTTAGTAGCATGAGTAAATACATTTAATCGAGCTACCGGGGGGGGGGGGGGAAACTTGAACAAAACAAACCAGAGCATCTACTCAGACATATGTATCCACAAAAATAACGCTTAAATTAATAATTAAATCGAAATCTAAACTTATTTATAAATGGAACTTTGTGTGTGTGTGTGTGTGTGTGTATGTGTCCGTTACCTATAGATTCCGAAATGGCTGAACCGATTTTCTTGAAAATTTACACAGTTGTACTATAAGCGTCTGCGAGTGTTCTTAGCTAGGTTTTGTGTCGAGGTACCCCCGATAAATATCGAAAATTGATAATCGAAAAAGATCGGGTTATAGAAGGAGTGGTCCGATTTTAACCAAATTTGATACACTCATAGACAAAGACATAAGAAACGATATTCAGAAGTTTCAAGGTTGCAGTTTTTCCAATAGTGCAGAAAATCGATAATATATATATATATATATATATATAAGGCAAGATGTTTGTGTGTGTGTGTGTGTCTGTTTATCTGCCTGTATGTATTTTTTTCAGCTCTTATTTTAGTTTTTGCTTCGGGTTTGGCTCTAAGTAGGTATAATTGTAGTTCTTAGTCTCAGCCATGATACCATTTACTCAGAGGACTTATTTAGCCTTCAAAATTCAATTTACGACGACAAAAACTTATTTGATATTGATACCAGGAAATCAAAATTTGATCTTACATCCATTCATTTTGCTTTCAGTCTACGGTTTCGCTTTAAGTGGAAACAACTATTGCTTTTTTGTCTTCTATAACCCGATTTTTTCGATTATCAATTTTCTATAGATATCGTTGGTACCTCGACACAAAACCTAGCTAAAAACATTCGCAGACGCTTATAGTACAACTGTGTAAATTTATAAGAAAATCAGTTCAGCTGTTTCGGAGTCTATAGGTAACGGACACACATACATACATACATACATACATACATAAGTTTAGATTTAGATTTAGATAATAGAGATTTATTAGTCAGTCAGTTAAGTGCCATATGTAATACACGTTTGGGCGATCATGTCCCTTTTGTGACAAGACTGACTAGACAGAAGATTTTTACTGCAGGATGTTGCCATTTCTTTCTGCGGTAGAGTGGTTGCCAATCAAGGACATAGAACCCAATTTGTACTGTTATTAACCCATGGATTTATACGTTTCCCAAGGATATTTGCACGTAGTAAAATGCAACGAATTCAGCTGGAATTCGAACTCGTGTAATTAGACAGTTCATTGCCATAGAAGATACACGCTGGCCGATCATGTTTCTTTTGATCCATAACTGACTAGGCTAAAGAGGTTTTCACTGTAGGTTGCCATTACTTTATGTGATAGACCAGTTACCAACCAAGGCTATAAAACTTAATCTGTCCTGCTATTCAATCCGTTTATCCAGATCAGTCAAATGCCATATGTGATACCCGCTTGGGAGATGAGGTCACTTTCGAGACATGACTGACTACGCAGACGATTTTTCCCCTAATTAGTTGCCGTTACTTTCTGTGGTAAACCAGTTACCAACCAAAGCTATAGAACCCAATCTGTTCTACTATTTAACCCGTATCTGGAGGGAGAAGAGATGAATTAATGCCTTTTTCAAAGGTATTCGTGCGTAAGTGAATCACTGGAATTTGAACTTGGCTCTCCGTCACAACGCCTATTATCTGTCTATCTTTTTTGTGGTAAAATATTTTACCATCAAACAAATTATTTCAACTGGACAGTTTTCGGCCATTAATTCTTGAGGGGATATCTATTCGTCTTACCCTGATGTAGTAAACGCACAAACGAGCGTCCTCGAAAACAAACCCGCGTCATACGCAGTTTTCCACGGAAGAAGGAACAAGTGTAATGGCTAGCCAGAAAAATAATACAAGAAATGAGTGAACACCATTCCAGGTGTTGGCTTGTCTAAACGAAAAATGACCTGCGTAAGTTCTTGTGATCATCGTCATCAGAGTGAGTCACGAAGCATATGTCAATTCCGAACAAGATTTGTGTTGCACTATACAAATTAGTTTCAATAAAACGAGTAACAGTCCCCCGAGTCATTTAAGTTGCGTGGAGGGTGAGACATGCGACTGCTAGATTTAATTTTAACCCACCACGTAAGATTTTGCTAAACGTGAAAATCTAAATATTGGCAGTTTCACACAAAACAGACATTTTGATTGTATTGCAAGCATCAAATTTTCTTTTCGGATTTTTAATTGAAAAGACGAACGCTTCCAGCATGAACGACTTTTCCCCCTTAGTACTTAAAACTGGAGTTATTTAACAAAGTTATGTACAGATAATCATCGTTAAACTACAATTATTTTGCTTTCATTAAAAGCAATCAGATTTAATTAAACACAATCTAATTCACGCTTTGGTTTCAAGATTGAAATAGCTAACCTAGTTTCTATCAATTACGTGCCATACTGGATACACCTTTGGGTGATCACTTCTCTTTTGACCCATGACCAGCCTTTGAGGCTTGAAAAAGAAATCCCTCGACCGGCGGTCAAGAAGGAGGGAAAATTTACTTGCCCCCAAATCATTTTACTCGACTGATTCCATTTTCTTAACAGTCGACTTACGTAAACATTGTGTGAATCGCTGACGGAAAACAAAAATAAGCAATATGGGCGACCGAGACATTTTGGCGCCACACTGGAAGCGTTAATTAAACGAATGTTTACACTGACTGGGACGATAGCGAGACTAAAGAGTTCAATAATGTCATTGTAGGTCATTCGTGCAATCAGACTGGCAACTGGGTCCCACCCATTCACAGTCAGGTTAGCCAAATGCAGACGACAATTCTACTCCTGCAGCTTCTTCTCTCGCACTTCCCGCCTGTGGAACTCGCTCCCGTATTCTTGCTTTCCTGACGGCTACAACCTCCAGAATTTTTTTCGTTTTTTTTCCTCACTTTTTGGCATTCATGCTTCATTTGGACTTTATCTCAGTTAAAACTTAGTTAACTCTCCACTTTTGGAAGTTTGTGTTTTGTGTGTTTTTTTTTTTTTTTTTTTTTTAAATAGAAGTAGATAGGTCACACTATCGCCCGGTCAATACTCCTCCCACGTCTATTGAACTGGAGTAGAGGCTTGTTTCCTGTTTAGGATGTGGTTTCCGGCTTTCTCTTTTCTCTCTTCAGACCTTGGTATTGGTGCTTCCGTGAGTTTCCTGCGATCTGGCCGGTTGGTGGCAACGGCTCATCACTGTGAGGGTACCAGGTTGGCATTTTCCTGGTTGCTGCTTCCGACTGGTAGTTAGGAGCCCTAACTCTTGCGTAGCATCAAGAGCGGCTGCTCTGATCAACAGTTGTATAATATCTGGGTTCTTGTAGTGCCATCTCGCGCATGGTTAGGTGTCCCTGCAAGCGATTTCGGTGGGCAACCCCGAGGCCACACCTTGTTGCAGCCCTAGCCAGTTTCCCTCCCAGCACAGATCGTGGATAATGACCGCCTGTATCCTCTACCCTAGGTCCCTTTCTACAAACAGAATCATGACTAAACAAATCAGAAATGACCCTAAACCAGTTAAATCCAAACCACCTAAACCCATTAACCTCTCCTTCACTAATATCCGAGGCATTCGTACTAACTTTCCTAGTGTAGAAGCGTTCCTGCATGAAAAGTCCCCTGACATCCTTGCGCTCTGCGAAACTAACCTCAACTCAACTATTCCCTCCTCTGACCTCTCCATAAATGCAAAGTCAATACTCATCTACTAACCACTGGACTCTAGCTCTCTCCCCACCCTTGGATAACCTTCTCTTTCTCTCCACCTATGTATCTCTCATCGCACCTGCATTCTCAGCTTTCTATTGCTCCTTTCAAACTAGTTTGTACTCCTCACTCTTTTCTAATTCATCTTTTTACATTTATGTAGCCCCCTGCACATCAGTGGCATTTCCGCCTTGCTCGGAGTGAGATGATTAATAAAAAAAAAATAATAAAAAAAAATTCTAAGTAACATCTTCAATGACATACTTTTGGGTTGTAAAAGTTGGGTTGGGTTTTTCTATATTTGAACGGGCCCGTTTCATTGCTAGATTTTTTAATCAACCTCGGGCAAGTAAAGCAATAAACTTTAATCACCCAATTAAGTTTTTAATCGTCTGAGTCGATCGGGTGAGTGAAATCTCAAAGGCTAGATAAATGATTTTTCTGCAGTAGGATGCGATTACTTCTGCCAGCCAAGGCTATAGAATAAAATCTATTCTGGCATTTAACCCATAGCTGGAGGGTAAAGATATGGATTAATACCTTTACGCGTAAGTGAATGCAATGATTCACCTGGAATTCGAACTCGGCTCTTCGATTTCTCGTTCCGTGCTGATATCCACTGCACCACAACACACATTGCTACCTACCAATACGTCAGCTAAGTAATTTCGCTTTCGGCGATGAATCAACCACATCTATTCATATGACCAGAAAACAACCCAGAAATATTACAGAAATAAAGGCTTGTTTCAAGAAGAACTTCACCAACGACACTAAGCAATGTCGAGTCTAGGCACTATCTAGATGGGTAACTACTTCAGAATACCAGGTACTAATGGTGTTCAGTGGTGCAATGGTTAATGGCTAGGAATCGTTAATCGGTGAGCCGAGTTAGAATTCTTGCTGGGTGCGTTGTATTCGCTTAGGAGCAAATATCTTCGGGAATGGTATGAATCCAGCTTTTCTCCCACCAGCTATGGATTAATTCCCTTCTATTTACTTGTTTTCCCGACAGCTACAATCTCCAAGAATTTAAATGTAAAGTCAACAGTCATCTATCTCACTAACCTGCATCCTCTCTCTCTCTCTCTCTCTCTCTCTCATGCTCCTTTCTCCGTCCACTCTACTATAACCTATCCCTCTTTCTTATAACTTTCCTCCTATGTAGCCCCCTGCAAAACAGTGGCAGTAGAATGACTTGCTTGGGGCGATATGATTATAAAAAAAATTCTATACTATCATAATGTGAATATAAAGTGGGGGGGTCAATTCTATATTACAATCAACATATAAACTGATCCCTCACTTTATGGCAACATTCATCCTTCCTTTACCCACTTCCTGACACTCCCTGTAACCTGTCACTTTCTCATAACTTTCCTCCTATGTAACCCCCTGCACAACAGTGGCAGTAAAATGCCTTGCTTGAGGGGACTTGATTATGAAAAAAAAAGTCAGTCTGTTAAGTGCCATACGTGATACACTCTTTGGATGATCATGTCTCGAAAGAGACATGAATGACTGGACAGAAGATTATCCCGCAGTAGGTTGCCATTGCTTTCTGCGGTAGACTGGTTGCTAGCCAAGGCTATAGAACCCAATCTGACCTGTTATTTGACTAATAGCTAGAGCGGGAAGAGATGTATTATATTATTAAGTAGTAATTAGTGGTGGATCAGTTATTACTTCATAACAATAGAAAACCGATCCCCCACTTTATACCCAGCAGAAGACTTAATCATGTTTTCAACTATTATATTCAGTCAGTCAGTTAAGTGCCATACATGATACACGCTTGGGCAATCATGTCTCGAAAGACATGACTGACTGGGCAGAATATTATCCCGCAGAAAGTTGCCATTGCTTTCTGCGGTAGACTGGATGCCATCCAAGGCTATAAAACCCAATCCATTGCACCACAACGCACATCCCAAATTCAATATACTTGTTTCATTTCAGGTCGGATGAAAAAATGAGGCCCAAAAGGCGGAGTGTGTTACTCTCCAGAAGATTAATATCGTCAATGCTGATAGACGACAGGTAAGTTTCTCTATGGCCGTTAAAAGAGAGCAGTTTCGTTTTGGAAGCATTTAAATTCACAAGCCATTTCTTGCCCTAGTTAACCACTGATTGGAGACCAGTTTCAAGAGAAGCAGCCAGGTTTTACTTTGTCAGCCTTATTAAATTTTCTACTTAGACGGAAGTAAATGGTGGTGTCAGATGCCTACTTGGAAATTGATAACAGTTGATTATTGATGAGCAGAAACAGCACAGAACCTCTTCGAATAAAGCGTTGAGAGGCACCTGCCTTCGTGTGAAGCTTGACCTTTCAAAATAACTTTCATTTCACGATTTCTAATTATTTACAGGCATTTTTTTTTTATTGATGCACGTATTGATTTATATTGCTTCTAGGAATTCACAATTTAACAACCACTTTCTTTTTCTTAATGGAATTCATACGAATTCTGGATATATTGATTAACCAGATAGTGTGCAAGTATTCGTGTGGGGTCACTAGTCGGTTTATTCGATATTCTGTATGGCCTGAGTTCTTCATTTATTTACGATTTACACCACAAGCATTTAGGGATTAAATTATGCAATGTCACTATATGAATTCGGACTTTGGAATTTTAGATTTATGTACAAAATATACAAATAAAATTATTTATTAAAAGAAACACAAAATGAAAACAATTCAAAATAAAAATAAGTGAATAAAAATAATTGAAAAAGAAATATAGCATTAAAAGATTAAAATGAAATGTTAAAAAAGGAATAAATACTAAATACACTAAATAAAAATAATTGACAATCACTGAAAAAAAAATAGAAATAAAAATATATATATACAGCGGATGTGTACTAAAACTTAAAAACAGAGATATCCCGAAAAGTTATGGCACGTGGAACTAGAACAGTCCACCCTAGTTGACGAAATAAAGTATTCTTTTTGAAATTCGAACTCATATCGTCGGAGTGTGAAACTTCCGAAACGTCATTGATATGACAAAGATAAGTACAGTAGTCCAAATAACGTAAATGGTGTAAATATTTACATTACTCCATCTCATAAATATAGACTAGAAACATTCATATTTTATTATTTGGAAAATAATTTTTTTCTTTAAGAAAATGATTTCCGTCTCGTCAGATAAATACTTTAGTAATGAATGGCACTCAGCTACTAACGTTGTTCACACTGTCCTCTGTGATATTATTATCCCAAGGTATTGTTTTTTTTTTTTAATATAAAAGAAAATCTTTTCTTCTACGTGTTTGAGTTATGTTTAACGGCATATCAACCTCTATGGGTCATTTAATGCTAAAAAGGTGGGATTTTAAGGTATTTTTTTAATATTCGGTTATAGTGAGTTTGAGTTTGGTTTAAGGGCATATCAACCTCTGTGGGTTATTAATGCCAAAATGTTGGCATTTTGAGGTTTTTATTTTTAAAAATCGGTTATAATGAGACGATTGATTTAGATTTTAATAATTTTTTTTTTGTTTTTATTAATTTTTTACTTTAGAAAACTGAAAATGTCTTCTAGTTTTGTATTAAAAAATGTTTTACTGCGAATAATTTTTCCTTCAAAAATGCGTAATGGTAATGTTTTTCTTCAAAAATGTATTGTTGGTAATATTTTTCCTTCAAAAATGTATATTTTCTATAAAAGTCTATTTTTATACTTTCATGGTGCTTTGAACCCAGTTTGGGGAGTTAACTATTTGCCCATAGCTGAGACCCTAACTGGTGCTACCACTCCGGGTCAGGGTGGATCTGAGAACAACAATTAAGAGGTGATTCCATGCTCATCACAGCCTCCCAATCAGAGGCCTTGCTGCCGAATGCAGTTTCCCGTCATGTCCAGGACAATCTTCTATGTGTCGTTTCCCTTCTGGACGTAGGCGATCATGTCCTTCCATTTCTCTCTATACCTTGTAGTTCTTAATACCTCTCCTCCTGTTACCCCTCCAAAACTGCTTCGCCATGCATCTACTCAAGTCTATGAAGTATCTCATGCATTGATTTCCCCAGTCTCTCTTCGCTCTATTCGTCTCGTGAGTATTAGATTCCCCAAGCTCTTCTTCCTCATTTCATGTCCCCAAAACTTCAACTGTCTTTTTCTGATATTAAATATAAGTTTCCTTTTCGTTTTCATCCTAAACCTCGTCGCTGCTCACATTTTTGGTCCATGCTCTCCTCCGCATCGTTCTTTGGAACTACATTTCAGTTGCTTCAAGTCTTCCCTTCATATTTGATAAAATTGTTCAGCATTGCTGCCATATTAAGTGACAGACATCACATAACAATCCAGAACACTTCTTTGTTTCTAGCAAAATTTCCCCGTCTCTTAATACTCTGCTCAGTTTCTAGAATGCGTCTTTAGCCATTCCAATTCTATTTCGGATCTCAGTGTAGCAATTTTCGTCTTCTGTAATAACACTTCCCAGGTATTTAAATTTTTGTACTTGTTTGATTTTAGTATCCTCAACCTCTAGTTAGTATTTTGGGTTCCTTTTTTTACTGATGACCATGAATCCCGTTTTCTAGTCCTTTAACGACTTCTTGTAGGAGATCTTGTAGTTTCCTTTCCGTGCCGTCTATGTGTACTGTTCTACAAAGAGGAAAATCTCAGTATTTATATTATTCGGACTATTGTCCTCATTTTTGTTGCCATTTGTACGACGTTTCGGTTGTTGTATGCTCTGGCCTTCTTCAGGTGCTAGAAATTTCGAACAACGGCCGAAATGTCGTACAAATGTGCGACAACGATGAGGAGAATAGTCCGAATAATGTAAATACTACCTCGTCACAGAAATATAGATAAATATCTCTCTTTTCATTTTAATTATTTTACTGCCAAGCAAGGTGATGATTCCACTAAAATGCGAGGTATTACAGGGTGTAGAAGAGAACGAGCAAACTTCAATGGGAAATAAAAGAACAGGTTTCAAGAAGACAGAAAAAATCGAAAAAGAGTTCCACGAGTGAGAAGCGCGAGATAAATCTTACGGTTACATCTCGCTATTTCCACAATAAAACGATGAGACCTATTTGCCAATCCAGTCTTTTTTGTTCTTTATGTGCCGTGTCCTTTCAGGACGTAGGTGATCATGAACTTTCACTGACCCCTATCCCTTATCGCTCTTAACACTTTTCCTACTGGTGTCTATTGCAAATCCTGCTCCGCTATCCACTTACTCAAGTCCACCAAATAAGTCTCACACTGCTCTCCCGTGTCTCTCTTTCTTTCTATCCGTCCTGTGAGTAGTAGATTCTACAGGCCCTCCTTCCTCATTACGCGTCCCAGAAACCTCAGCTGTCTCTTCCTAATACTTAGTACAAGTTTCCTTTTCGTTTGTATCCTCTCCAAAACCTTGTCTTTGCTAACATGTTTCGTCCAGGTTATCTTCAGCATCCTTCTGTAGAACCACTTTTCTGTTGCTTCGAATATCTCCTTCATTGAAAGCTTATGAGATATCTCTCTCTAGCCACACAAGTTACTTCTTCACCACTGCCGTAGCCTGGTATTGAACTCACAACTCTGGATCAATTCACAGGAAGTAACCAACGTCTACATCTACTGGGCAATGTGTCCTTTAGGACAAGAAATTCCTAGCACCTAAAGAAGCCCGGAGCGTATAAACGGCAGAAACGCTGTACAAATGGCATCAAAGATGAGAATAGTTCGAATAATGTTAATACTACATCACCTCAAAAATATAGACAATTCCTAGGACCTGAAGAAGGCCGAGGTGTACAACGGCCGAAACGTTGTACGAATGGTAACAAAGATGAGGACAATAGTCCGAATGCTGTAAATACTACATCATCTCAAAAATATAAACAATTCC
Source organism: Ascarosepion bandense (assembly GCA_037127315.1). Lineage (NCBI taxonomy): Eukaryota > Metazoa > Mollusca > Cephalopoda > Sepiida > Sepiidae > Ascarosepion > Ascarosepion bandense. The sequence continues at coordinate 6,593,524 of JBBBDQ010000532.1, read as the reverse complement.
TAGCACCTGAAGAAGGCCGGGGCGTACAACGGCCGAAACGTCGTACAAATGGTAACAAAGATGAGGACAATAATCCGAATGCTGTAAATACTACATCATCTCAAAAATATAAACAATTCCTAGCACCTGAAGACGGCCGGGGCGTACAACGGTCGAAACGTCGTACAAATGGCAACAACGATGAGGACAATAGTCCAAATGCTGTAAATACTGTAAATACTACCTCATCTCAGAAATATAGACAAATAGAATAATCTATTATTAAACGTCGTACAAATAGCAACAAAGATGAAGACAATAGTCCAAATAATGTAAATACTGTAAATATTACCTCATCTCAGAAATATAGACAAAAAAATTGAGTTTGTCATTTAAATTGTATTACGACAACCAACTATTTTGTGACATTTTCTCCTGTGCTGATGGTTCGCATAGGATCAAAATGTTTTTTCGGCTTAAACTTATTGTTGGTCCTGGGTATGGCATCAAACTGCATCTGGCGGCAAGGTCTCTGATTGGGAGGTTATGACGAGCATGGAACCGGGGTCAAAGCACTATGAAAGTATAAAAATACTTTCAGAGGAAAATATAATTTTTTGAAGAAAGAAATTATTACCATAACACATTGTTTAAGAAAAATAAAATTATTGCCATAATACATTTTTGAATACAAAACTAGAAAACATTTTCAGTTTTCTAAAATAAAAAAAACTTTCATCAAATTCTGACTAAATCAAACGTCTCACAATAACCGAACATTAAAAAAATACCTTAAACCCTACTTTTTTGGCAGTAAATAACCCACATACGTTGATATGTTATTTAAATTAAATAAATATAAATTATTTATTGTCGAATTTTGATTGCAACCCGCAAACTTCGGCGGCTCGTATCTGCTAATTGTTCGCTGATGGAAACAAGTTCAACATGTTCCAATAAAATGTACGATCATCTTTTATCTTCTTTTATAAATGTACGATTATCTTTACGATTTTGATAAAATCTATTTCTCGGGTAATAGCATAACTTTTAAATGAGTTAATTCGAAGTGCATTTGAAAACCAACGCCAACAGACACTTCCTTTGTAAAACAGCTAAAACAAAAAATATCTTCAAATTAAGAGAAGGAAAAAGCAAGTGCCAACAATCTCCCTTCTGGCAACTGAGAAATGATTGTAAACTGTGTTTGCTACTTAAATTATTTTCACGTTTCGAAAAAAGATGAAAACCAATAATTAAGCGGTACGCACGTTTGGTCCATTTCTGAACATGTAAAACCCACGAGGTCCAATGAAAGCTGACAATTGTTGGAGAAGCAACAAGATACTACCGCCATTTTAACTCTCTAATACGGTAATTTTTTGTCTAGCATGTTCCAGGCTAGCTTCTATTAGATCATAGCTTTTTCAAATTGGATTGTACACACAGCTTTAACGGTAATGCAAAGGATTGTAAACCGACAAGTTAAACAAAAAACAAAATATAAGTGACTTTTTTACAGTAACATTTTCCTTATATAAGACCTGCTAGCCACTGCGCCTATTAAAATACATATAGAGCAAATATAAGAAAAAATAAGGCAGAAACGTTATTTCATGGTAAATCGGAAGTTTAGGCCTATTTCAGGCGAACCATCATCAGCTTCCGTCTTTATTGTACAAAGAATTCTTGTAAAATCCTTTGTACAATAATGACGAAAGCTGATGATGGTTCGCCTGAAATAGGCCTAAACTTCCGTTTACCATGAAATAACGTGTCTGCCTACCCTTTTCTTATATTTGCTCTATATGTATTTATATTTACATATCTATTTAGAGCTCTCTCAGAGAGTTATCCTACCACTGTATGTACAGGATACTGCTTTGGATTCTTCTACATCTACACCGCATGCTGATATATATATATATATCTTCTTGTATATACTTCTTATTCCTTTCTTTTAACCTCTCCCCTTTTTAAAGCTAGACGAAGCCAAATTTTCCATTTTTTCATTTACAACTATCTAAAAGTAAAATCTAAAAATAGACATTATTTGCTTCCGAATTTTTTGTGACATAAATTTCTCAAATTTTAACCGTCATTTTTTATTTCTCTTTTTTATTTTCATTTTGGAATATGTACTGTTGCTGATGAGATGTGAAATCTCTCTTACGGATTTCATGTTGAAATGATCATTCAACAATTTTGAATATTGGAAATTTATGTATATATATATATATATATATATATATATATATTTATTCAGAACTATAAAGCGCGCACAAACACACACGCGTATATATATATATATATATATATATATATATATATATTATAAGAACCAACAGATGGCGTTCTCAGGACTTCGTGTACTTTCAGATGGTAACGCATGTGTAAGGAAATCCTATAAGCAAGTTTGATATTCACTGTATATCATTTCGACGAAGTGTCAACAACTTTGTTCTTCACATCATTAAAGAAGTTGGATGTCGTGCCAAAAGAAGTGCATTTGCGGGGGATTTTACTGCACTACTTTATTCAAAAGAATTCTGAAGCTAAAGCAGACGGAATTCTTTTTGAGACTTACAGCGACCATGCCCTGTTGGCAACCAGATGCCGAGATTGGTTTGAACACTTCAAAATAATGATTTTGATGTTGAGCAGAGAGAAAGATCTAGCGCATGGGAAAAGCTTGAAAACGAAGAATGAGAGGCGCGTTACTTTATGATGACTCATGTTGCGCAAAAGCTGCACTTAGGAGTTGATCATGCAACAGTTTCGAAACGTTTGAAAACCAAGGACATTGGGTGCCGTGCGTACTGAATCCCTTACGTGTGAGTAGCTACTTTAACAGCAGAAAAAAATATTTGCATTATACCCTTAGGATGTGCGTTGTGGTACAGTGGATATCGGCTCGGAACGAAAAGCCGGCGAGCCGAGTTCGAATTCCAGTTGAATCCATTGCATTCACTTACACACAAATACCCTTAGGAAAGATATTAATCCGTCTCTTCCTTCTAGTTATGGGTTAAATAGCAGGACATATTGGGTTCTATAGCCTTGGTCGGCAACCAGTCTACCGCAGAAAGCAATGGCAACCTACTGCGGGATAATTTTCTGCCCAGTCAGTCATGTCTCTTTCGGGACATGATCGCCCAAGCGTGTATCACGTATGGCACTTAACTGACTGACTCTTAAAAAAGGTATTAATCTGTCTCTTCCCCCCAGTTATGGGTTAAATAAGAGCACAGATTTAGTTCTATAGCCTTGAAAAGCAACCAGTCTAACGCAGAAAGTAATGGCAACCTACTGCGAGATAATCTGCCCAGTCAGTGATGTCTCTTTTGGGACATTATCGCCCAAGCATGTATCACGTATGGCACTTAACTGACTGATAGTGAAGGGAGGTGAAAAGTGGTTGCCTTACAATAAACCTAAGCATTGAAGATCGTGGAATGCATCAACACCGGTGACACATCCAACAAATTGGGTCGACACGTGGTTAGCCCCAAAAAACGTGCCGGTTTTCCAACGTGGGCTTCGAATGCTGCCAGATAGATGAAAAAACTAGTGACTACCGATAAAGAATAATTTCAGTGTCATGTTACTAACGTTTGTGACTAAAGCATAACTTTTCATGAAATTATATATATGATGAGATCAAGTGCCAAGTAGGCATCTACGCAGATGACACCACAATTTACTCCCACATCAGACAAACAATCTCGCTGCTGACCTTGAACGGGATCTACACTGTGGTGAATTAGGGCAAAATGTGGCTTGTCAATTTCAATGCGTCTAAGACCAAGCTGTTGTCTGTCAATCATCACAGGCAACCTCTCCTGCCTCCCATAGGCATGGACCAAGCGATTCTCCCTGAGAGCAATACACTGCGCCTCCTCGGCCTTACCCTCTCTTCTGATCTCAAATGGAACCACTACATCGAGTCCATAGCTAAATCCACTGCTAAGAAGGTTGGGTCACTGTGTCGGCCCAGGAAATTTTTTCCGCCTGAATCCATCCTGCATATATACGAGTCAACCATTCGTCCGTGCATGGAATACTGCTGCCATATATGGTCAGGCGCCCCTGCCGTTCATCTCAGTTTTCTGGACAGGCTCCAAAGGAGAATCAGTAATGTGATAGGTACTGACTTGGCGGCTCGACTACAACCACTTCCCCATCGACGAAATGTGGCCTCCCTTTGTCTGTTCTATAAATACTTTCATGGCTTCTGCTCGGACGAACTTAAGTCACTGGTGCCTTCACAACAGGTGTTTACTCGTGCAACCAGATTGACAACTGGATCCCACCCATTCAGTTAGGTTAGCCAAATGCAGACAACAATTCTACTCTTGCAGCTTCTTTCGCACTTCCCGCCTGTGGAACTCGCTCCCATATTCTTGCTTTCCTGATGGCTACAACCTCCAGGAATTTAAATGCAATGTCAATACTCATCTATTAACCACTAGACTTTAGGTCTTTCCCCACCCTGTATATCTTTTCCTTTCTCTCCACCTTTGCAACTGTCATCACATCTGTATTCCCATCCTTCTCTTGCTCCTTTCTAACTGGTTCGTCTTCCTCTTCACTCTTCTAACAGTGGCGTTACCGCCTTGCTCGGGGTGAAACGATTAAATATATATATATATATATATATATATATATATATATATATATATATGTGTGTGTATGTTTGTTTATACATATATGTTCGTGTATATATATGTTGTCACAAGAGCAAGATGTTTCTGTCATTAAGAGTGAAAACGGTGGCCAGTTACCCCATCCATTTCACAGGATCTAATCAGATTTGCACAAAACTTAAGTTTTTATGAAAAATAATCTTTCTATCCATCTACCCAACAAACAGATTTTTTTCCTAAAAAAAAAATATATAAATTTGACGGCAATGCAGTTATAGTGTCTGTCTGTAAGTTGTTGGAGAATTACTGGCAGGAAAATATAGCTTAGTTTTTTTGTTTTATTATTGGAGAATATATTAAGAGAATTTCAGTCTGAGAAGTTCTCGGGGAAGAGCATGACAGACAAGTCAGAATTTTTATCCAACAATTTCACAATTCTGATACCAAAAAACAAATGAGTAATTTTAGCATTTGATGACTGATTTATATCAGTCCAGGTTTAACATCATGCCAACTGTGATGATTTTAATTATTTTGCCCCATTATATATATATATATATATATATATATATATATATATATATCACCCTGAGTAAGGCGGTAACGCCACTGATGTGCAGGGGGTTACGTAAGAGTGACAAGATTGGAGAAGAGAAAACCGGAAACCACATCCTAAGCAGGGAGCAAGGGATGACCCTCTTGACATGTTCAATAGACATGGGTGGAGTGTGAACCGGGCGATAGTTTAGTCTATCTACTCCAATATATATATATATATATATATATATATATATATATAATTAAAATACTTAAATCCAAAATGGAAAAGTAGGAAGGTAAATCCCAAGAACCTGATCCTAATTAATATTAAAAAATGATACAGGAGGAGAGCTCAATGTAATTAAAATTACAGAGCTAATATAAAGTAAAATAAACTTTCAAAATTCAAAAATGTTGATTGAACATTTCGACATAAAATCCCTAAGAGAGAATTTAGGTTTCCTCAGCAACGTCCGTCTTTCAAAATGGAAATAAAACAATAAAAAATAAGAATAAAAAGAAAGAGAAAAAAAAGGTAGAAAAAAGTGAGAAAAAAATAAAGATTAAAATTAAAATTAGAAACAAAAAAGACGGTTAAAATTTGAGAAATTTACGTTGCAAAAAAAATCCGGTTAAAATTTGAGAAATTTACGTTGCAAAAAAATCCGGTTAAAATTTGAGAAATTTACGTTGCAAAAAAATCCGGAAGTAATTCATTACTAATTTTAGTCTAATTTTAGATTTTAAATTTTGTCGAAATGTTCATTCAACATTTTTGAATTTTGAAAATTTATTTTATCTTATATATATATATATATATATTCTTTTTAGTTATTCTTTTGTTTTAAGACTGTAACACAATAACATCCACCATCACCGACGATTTTATTTTGTGTTGAGATAAAACTCCGCTAGGGAACAGCAAGGGTTACCAAAAATAACAAACGCAGTTCGCAAATTCGCAATGCGGTTCTATGACGTCACACCGCGTGATAGCGCGAAATGACAACAGAACCATGTATTCAAATGCAATGTAATAATAATAATAATAATAATAATAATAACCGTCTTAATACCCTCTCTGAAGATGGCACATGTGAGTCGAAATCTTAGAACCAAATTAATAAAAATTATCTAAATGTTGGAGAAATTTTGACTTTATTTTCAACTGAAATTAAAGCCAAAATACGACGTTTAGAACGGCTTATGATTAAACATATTTAACAGTATATGTGTAGAAAATTATTTGCTGCCTCGATATCCTATATCTATCTAAACGTTTATAAATGGAACTTTGTTTGTGTGTGTGTGTGTGTGTGTGTGTGTCCGTTACATATAGACTCCGAAACGGCTGAAACGATTTTCTTGAAAATTTACACAGTTGTGCTATAAGCGTCTGCGAGTGTTCTTAGCTAAGTTTTGTATCAAGGTACCCCCGATAAATATCGAAAATCGATCATCGAAAAAATCGGGTTATAGAAGGAGTGGTCCGCTTTTAAGCAAATTTGATATACTCATAGACAAAGACATAAGAAACGATATTCAGAAGTTTCAAGGTTGCAGTTCTTACAATAGTGCAGAATATATATATATATATATATATATATATATATATATTATCGATTTTCTGCACTATTTTAAGAACTGCAGCCTTGAAACTTCTGAATATCGTTTCTTATGTCTTTGTCTATGAGTGCATCAAATTTGATTAAAATCGGACCATTCCTTCTATAACCCAATTTTTTCGATTATCGATATTTATCGGGGGTACCTCGACATAAAACCTATCTAAGAACACTCGCAGCCGCTTATAGCACAACTGTGTAAATTTTCAAGAAAATGGGTTCAGCCGTTTCGGAGTCTATAGGTAACGGATACACATACACACAGACAAAGTTCCATTTATAAATAAGTTTAGATAGATTTAGATTGCTATGTCTTATTTATAACTTATAATCTAACATAAATACAAAAATGAATATTATTTTAATAAAATAAATGACCCACACAATACTTAACTTTTGTTCTTAATACAATATAACTAAGAATACTACAATCATTTAATCGTAATTCTGTCTTTAAAATTATATCCTCTTTACTCATAAATTGTAGTAAAGTCTATTGGTCAATAAAAAGACCTAAAATCCAAACTGCTGATTAGAATTACTGCCTATCCATTTAAAAAATCTAAGGTCACACGATGTATCTTATCCAGACAAAATTAAGAAGTGACATGTCTAGATACAAGCCATCCTGCTCCCTTTCCTAACCCAAATATTAAATCTCCATTGTTACATAATTCTTAATTTCATTGGAACAATTTTGACACACCTAAATGCATTTAATCTAACTACCACTCCCTAATTTCTAAATAACCATGAATCCATCTTATATTTGCAAAAATAAATCGTTTTTACGATTTATTTTAACATATCACATGAAGAGGAACAATTTTGTTCTGAAACATGAAAATTGATGTGTAATGATATTATGCTTTTATAAACCATTGTAATAACAAAATGACACTATCTATATATATATATATAGAGAGAGAGAGAGAGAGAGAAAGAGAGAGGGGGAGGGAGATGAGGACACAGACGTATGTTTCCACATGTTAAAATATGATTTGAAATTTCAGCATCATGTGCCCTTTTAGTCATTGTCATGAAACAACAGAAAATCCGAAGAAATGTCAAATAAAAATCAATTAAATCTCAGCGAAAATTTCAAATCGTGACGTTGTTATTTGTAAAAGACACGCACAACATTCAAATAAGATTTTTGTTATAGCGTTTTTTTCTCGAAAATGTTGGGTATTTTCAGCGCGGATTAGGACCATATTTTAATCTCTGTCAGCATAAGAACAATTGCTCACATCTGAATGCAGAACATTTCGCAAAGATTAAAGAATCGAACACTTGCCAGTCTAACCAAATTATTAAATAAAAAAAGATAAATGAAAAACAACGCTGATACATTTTAATCGCTATCATAAATTTATTGCAATCGAAACGGTAAATCAGAGAGCCGTGTCCGAATTCATGTCGAATTTGTAACACCCAATTACGCGCAATATATATATATATATATATATATATATATATATATATATATATATATATATATATAGATATATATATATACACACACACACACACACATTGGCAGAATAGCCCGGTGTTGTTCAGGTGTAATGAAAGCTTTAAAACTAATTCATGGTCCTGGAACTCAAACTCTTTGGACGTTGGCACGAAAGACTAAAAAACAATAGGTGTTTCTTGTCAAAGCGAAACCGTAGATTGAAAGAAAAACGAATGGATGCAATCAAACTTTGATTCCGGTATCGATGTCAAATACGTTTTCCAGCGCAAACTGAATTTTGAAGGCTAAATAAGTCCTCTGAGTAAATGGTATCATGGCTGAGACTAAGAACTACAATTATACCTACTTAGAGCTAAACTCGAAGCAAAAACCAAAATAAAATGGCTGAAAACCTGATTTTGATCAGACCTGAAAGGATATCTGGGTATTGATTTCCAATATCGGAATCAAATAAGGCACCCAAGGATAAACTAACCTAAGTAAGTCCATGAAAACTTATCGTACCCATCGGGAGTAAAACTGGAGAAAATTAGCTATATTGATGGCTGAATATCGGGTTTTTTTTTTTATCAAATTCGATAGAATATCGGGGAAAATGAGTCGTCTGAGATCTACTAATGTTTGATACAAAAAACTATAAATTTATCAAGTTAGAGCAAATTCTGCAGCAAGAACTACTGGCTGAAATACTGATCTTGATCAGACATGATCGGATATCGGGGAGAAAATAAGAAGCTCAGAACCTGACCAGAAGCCTAAAGAATATTTGTGTGAAGTTTGGTGCGAATCGGATAAAAATTGTGGGTTTATATAAAGGACAGACAGACAGTCAGACACACATACAAAAATCTTGCCTTATATATATATATATACACACACCCTATTCCGCCACTGCACTGGAGTGAGGTGTGACACAAGGTCGGTTTTTAATGTGTTTAAACCCGGACGCGTCACGTTGGAACCGGGGACGACCACCTGGTTCACCCATTTGGTACAATGGGGTGGCGCGGCATCGGGACACTGTTCTCCGGGGGACCGGGCATCTACACAGTATGATTTTTCTCCATTGCATCTCTTTCCTCGGGCAGAGATACAACTGAGCCGCACTCTGTTTTCGAGGACAAAGACGCAACGGAGAGATGATTTTTGGTCCCTACCCGACACAAAAATGGGCCAGGTATGAATCGATTCAACCCAAGCAAGACATTACCGGTAGAAGAGTATCCTCGAATACGAGTGGCCAACCATTATCTATCTATCTATGGCCATCCCAGACAGTCCTGTTTCGCTGTATCACAGCTCATCAGTTTGACTAAGCATATGATTGCTTCGAGCCAGGACTGAAACCCGAACGAATTGACATTCGGCGATTCTAACCTCTACGTTATGGAGGTCAGATTTTAGCGTGTTATATACACAATGTAAACACACGACATTAGACGTGTTCATCTTTCTTAATAATATTGGTTCGTTGTAGTATGGGTTTAGCAGGTGAATTTTTTTATGAAACCTGCATAAAAGAGAGATTGCTACCTATATATATATATATATATATATATAAAATGTGTCATTCGGCAGGATTCGAACCTGCAACACCTATCCACAAAAGGGAAGCCACCATGTGATCTGGCGCGTCTTAGACACACATTTTCGTAACAAAAATTTATCGTAAATAATCAGGTCAGTAGAAATAAATACGTAATACTGTTTGATTATAAACAGAATATCTACTTAAATACGAGTATCGATCATTTAACAAACAAATCATTTCATGTACAAATAAATCATTTCAAATTGTCGGTTGTTTATAACCAGTTTCGTTAATCTTCGTTAATTTCCGTAACATGTTTACATTTGTTGACATTACGATACATTTAAGAGCAGAGATGGTTATTACGATGAATTCGAAAATTGTGTTATATATGTTTAATTTGACTTCGTTTAAACTGATCGTCATTTGTGTTCAAGAGGTCTAAGACGCGCCAAATCACATAGTGGCTTCCTCTATGAGCATGGGAGTCGAAGGTTCGAATCCTGCCTAATGACACACATTTTCGTAACAAAAAAATTATCGTAAATAATCAGGCCGATAGAAATAAATATATAATACTGTTTGAGTATAAACAGAATATCTACTTAAATACGAGTATCGATAAAAAATAATGTTCAAACAAATAATTTCTTATATATATATATATATATATATATATATAGATATGCAGAAGCTTGTGACTTAGCTGGGCAGTTTTATTTAAGCCATGCCAACTTCAAAGTTGTGTGTAATGTATTCAATCTTCAGAGTCATTTTTTTTCTGCTATTTTCTACTTTTCGTGTTAATATGAAGTTCGGTGTAATTTGATATCTTCCTGTGTACGTGATTTTTTTTTTGCTTCATGAATGTTGTATTATCTGCTTATTTTTGATTTTTGGATGTTTCTTAAGTGGTATGGAATTTGTTAGCGGTTAATTGCTTTTGTGTTGACTATTTAAGCGTGTTTGTGTACATGCCTGTTTAATTGCTTATGTCTCTTTAAAGTTGAATTGAACTTTTTTTTACTATACACACACACACACATATATATATATATATATGTATATATATATATATATAGAGAGAGACACACACACACACACAATTTCTAAGCAATACATTAAACAATTATTACAATTGTCTAAAATCTTATATTAAAAGAATCTATAATACATAAAAGAATATTTCTAAAATTTAAAATACTGACTCTTTCTCGTTTATGCGCATGTTTAGATCAACTAAATGTAGCCGTCAATGCTACTCCAGTAGCTTCTTTCCTCGCACTTCCCGCTTATGGAACTCTCTTCCGTATACTTGCTTTCCTGACAGCTACAACATTCAAATATTTAAATGCAATGTCACTACCCATCTCTTATCCACTTGACTCCAGTTCTTTCTACATCAACCAGCATATCTTGTTCTGTCTTGTTCTTTTCCTTTCTCTCTGCCTTCGCAACTGTCTTCACGCCTGCGTTTCCAGTCTTCTCTTGCTCTTTCTCTGACACCCACTGTAACTTATTCGGTTTTCTCTTCACTCTCCTCTTGTCTATACCTTTGCTCTTATGCAGCCCCTTGCGAATCAGTGACGATACCGCCTTGCTTGGGGGGGAAATGATTAAAAAAAAAAGTGTAGTCGTATCAATATAAACGTGATGATGATGTCCAAAAGGGGGGAGGAATTCGTAACATGGAAACTTTTCCGATATTGTCATACTTCTTTCCCCCAAAATTGTTTTCGATATATAAATTTATATGTAGTTCTCTTAAGAAAAGTTAGCGATTATGCTATTCCCAAACAAAAATGAATTATTAAATGAAAGAACAGAAATTATGACTAAGTGTAACCATACCAAATAATACATATTAGGTTCATAAAAACAAAAAGACGAAAACGTCATAATCTCTTGTAATTTTAAAAATTGCCCGTTCAAAAAGCTCCCGCTACGTGAGCGTTCAAAAAAATATCAGCGTTACGTGAGCGTTCTTTAAAACAAACAAAAACAAACAAAAAAAAAGGTAAACGGTAAGATCAGTTATTGCAAATCGCCTGAAGACATCACATGGTAGAAACCTAGGTCGCGTAATAGCTCGTTTACAAATGAAGAATATTCAAAAGTTCTACAATATAATTGCATTGAACACTTTTTAATACAAATGTGTACGGCTATAATTTTATTATGACCCAAAACTAAGTAATTAAACAATATATATATATATATATATATATATATATATATATTAATGTGAAGAAATTTTGTAATTTAACTGAGCATAGACAGGCCAACTTCGAAGTTTCATCAAGGCACCATTACAATGTCTTTACTCTTCAGGGTTCAGTTAATTAAGAAAATCCGCTCTATCTCGATATCAAGCACTTTACAACAAAAAGACTTTCTTGCCAAAATATTTTTTATCAGTAAAATACTGAAAAAAAAAACAAAAACAAAAAAAAACAAGAATCTTGACACTAAGCATCATCACAACTCAACACTATGATTAAAATACAGAGACGAAAATTCTAGTTTTAGTCGACGGACTTTAGGTGTGATTTTTTTTCTTAGGTCGTTTTAGTCGGTAAGCTTTTCTGTAAACGTTAAAATTAAATGAGTTCATCATTGTTTTTGTGTAAGAAGCTATCTAGGAAGGGAAGAGTACAATTGGTTTTAGTTTCAAGCGTGAAGTTTATTTTAAGTTCATTGCTGTCAAATTGGTCGACAAGATTTGTTACATTAGTAATTAGTAGGAAATCGTCTATATACCTGAAACAGGAAGGGTTTAGTGACGGAAAGTTTTAGAATATGTACCTTTTAGAAACGCTAAAAACAGAAAAACGAGGACGCCACTGATTGGAGATCCCATTGTCAAACCAAATTTTTGTCTGTTGAAGTGATCACCGAAACCTAAGCCAACTATGTAAATGTAAGGGGATATTGAAGAAAGAATAAAAGATGAACGATGCTCAAGAAGATAGATGGTAATTGATGTTGCATTGATTTTTAAGGATGCAAGTAAACAGAAGGTTTTGTTTTTAAATCATTTCACTCCAAGAAAGGCATTCCACTGCCACTATTGCGTATGGGGTTATTTAGGGGAAGGTAAAGAGAAAGAGTGGTTAGATATAGGAAATGTCAGAAGGAGGGTGATAGATTGGTAAGGATACCGAGGCTGGGGTTGGGTAGATGGGAAGAGTGTTTGAAAGAATGGGAGCGAGTTAGTGTGTTAGGAAGTGTCTATTGACCTTACATTTAAACTCCTGGAGATTATAGCTGTCGAGGAAGCAATCATGTGGAAGGGAATTCCACAGTCGGGTAGTGCGAGAAAAGAAACTGTTGTAGTAGAAATTGCGGTTACATTTTATCGATTTTACTGTAAAAGGGTGGGATCTAGTTACTAATCTAGTATCTCGTGCAAATTTGTACCTAGGGGGCACCAGTGATCTAAGCTCATCGGAGCAGAAACCGTGAAAGTGTTTATAGAAGAGACACAGGGAAGCCACGTAGTACTGGTGAGAGAGAGACAGCAGCCGGTCTGCTAGGTCGGTATCTACACGAGAAAAGTGTGAGGAAAGACACTGTTGGAGTGGAAGTGACTGTTACGTTTTAGGATTTCAAGAGTAGAGGGTGGAACTTAGATGCCAATCTAGTAACACTCTTAAATTTATGTGGTCAGAGCACCAGCGAAAAAAGCTCCTCAGAGGAGTTACCACGAAAATATTTCTGGAAAAGACTAAGGGGAGTCACGTCATGAGGTGCTCGACAGGTTTGTGAGAAAGAGACTAAAGTTGAAATGATAAAATCAGGATCGATTGCATTGCAGATTATAATTCTGATTTTATCGAGAACCTCGCGATGAATAGCAGGAGCACGCGACCAGATATGCAACAACTTTCAATGCACGGACACACAGTAGATTTACAAATGTGCAAGATGGATTCTGACGACAAAAACTTCCTGCAGCTATAGATTTGATGCAGACGTTCCACTTTAGGCCGATTGAGAGAGTGAGGCCAAATAGGCGCATTATGTTGCTCTCTAGAGAACTTGCATCAGCCATGCTGATGGCAGGCAGCAAATTTTGTTTATGGTTCTTAAAGAGTATTATTTTTTAAGGCATTAAAATGTACCAACTATTTCCGGCCCCAGTTGACCACTGATTGCAGTTCTGTTTCAAGAGAAGCAACAAAGTTTTTTGGTTAGCCTTGGTAGATTTCCTATTAAGACGGGAGTAAATGGTGGTATCATCTGAATTGATGTTTACTTGGAAACTGATGACATAGGGAGTTTATAGATTAAAATCTACAAGTCATTTCCTGTCCCCAGTTAACAACTGATTGGAGGTCTGTTTCAAGAGCAGCAGTCAGGTTTATCTGCTAGTCGTGTCTCCTATTGAACAGGAGTAAATTGTGGTGTCATCTGCATAGATTGGGTACTAGTGACGCCAGGAAGATCATTGATGGTGAGCAGAAGCGGATTGTCTTATTCAAACAAAACATGTAGATTTTATACCTCCAATAAAATGAGAGTTAGAAATTATGAGAGTAGCGACTGTTTCAACAACAGAGTATGTATTATTTTTATTGGCTTTTTTATTGGTTTCTCGTACAAACAACGAAGTTAAGCAACGTCGAACCTGGTCAGTTCCTAGATGGATGTCCGTATAGTAATATCAAGTGCTCTAATCTTGGCTATGCAGCGATGTAACGGATAACGACTCAGAATTAGAAATCGAATACCCGAATTCCAATTCTTGTTAGGTTCATATTTTCTTACGCGCAAATTTCATTAGGAAAGGTACGGACCCACATCTTCTCTCCCAGCAATGGCTTAATTAGTAATTCTGGGAAAGTAACTTGTGGTCAGGCAGTCAGTTAAGTGACATATTTAAACGTTTGGGTGATCATGTCTCTTTCTATAAATGATTGACGAGCATTAGATCCATTACCGTTGATTTGACATTTGTAATAAATGTTTGATGAAAAAACAAAACCTTTTTCATACTGCAAATCCTTTTATTGAATCATTTCACCCCGAGCAAAGCAGGAATGTCACTGGTGCGTAGTGGGGGGGGGGGGCACAGTGAGTGAAAAACAAAGTACAGAATGTAGAAGTCAAATAACTTACCTTTCAACATGGTGGTCTTCTTTTGTCTCCCTGTAGGAAGGTGAAAATTCAAGATTGTGAGACTCACCTTTCTGGTGTGTCCAACTAGCGTCCAGTTGGAAGACAAAAATAAACAGGATTGTAACTGAATACATGTCCCTATGTGGCGCAAAGACAAATGGTGGATATTGGGCTCAATATTTATGGAGCTCAATGTACACACTGAAATTATCAGCCAATCACTGCTTACAGAATAGACTTGCCTGTAACAGAATGGAATCTCCCAGGTTATTATTTAAACCACCTACCGATTTGCCCTGGTGGTTTTTTGTCAGTTGGACTAAACTTCTATTCTAGTTGATTACTGGCTGGTTGTTCTAGAAGCTTCCTACACAGAGGATGTCTAAGAAAGGATGAGGGATGAATTAGGATCAAGTAGATAAAAGATAGCAATTGACGTTGCATTTAAACTTTTAAAGACTGTAACTATCAGGGAAGCAAGCAAATACTAGAGAGGTCCACAAACGAAAAGTGCGAGAAAAGAAACTGTGAGAGTAGAAGAGAGATTATATTTTAACTTTTTCGAGGTGGGACCTTGATGCTAATCTAGTAGCACGAATAAATACATTTGATCGGGGAACCAGAGAAAAAAAGCTTGTCAGAACAGAAGCCTTGAAAATACTTGTAGAAAAGACAGAGGGAAACCATATCATGTCGGTGAGAAAGTGACTGAAAGCGGGATGCCAGGTCAGGATCGATTATATTGCAGGTTCTCCTTTGGATATTGCCGAAAACCTCAATATGAATGGTACGAGCACCCGATCACAATAGTATTCATTGCACGGACGAATGGTAGATTTATAAATGTGCAAAATGGATTCTGAAAAAAAAAAAAAAAAAAAAAAACAAACTCCTGGCCTGACAGTGAACCAACCATTTTAGCAGTAGATGCAGCGACGGATTCAATGTAGTTATTCCATTTTGAGGTCATTGGAGAGAGTGAGGCCAAGGAGGCGCAGTGTGTTGCTCTCTGTGAGATTAGCATTATCCAGTCAGAAAAGATAGGCAGAAAAGTTCTTTTATGATGGTTAATGAGGCAGCCTCGTTCTGGAGGTTAAAATTTCTGAACTATTTTATACCCCATTCAATCACAGATTTGAGGTCCTTTTGAAGAGGAGAAGCTTATGCAGATTGACTCTTTTTATGCAAATGTGATGCCATGAATTCCTTTGGATTTTGTCAGTTCGAGCGAGAGGAGGTGACATATATTTTTTTTATATGCACTATGGTTCAGTCCCTACAAGGCCCGGGAGCACCTATAGGTAGAGTGTTACTTTAAATGGTAGATCATATAAAGAGAAGAATACAATGGTTGATTCTAGATTTGAAGCGGACAAGATTGTCGTTCATGGGAAGAAGCTGTTCGAATGGAACTTACTTCTAGCCCATAGAATATGGAAGGAGTGCAGGTAGTTTTGCATGTATTCTTGGCAACGCACGGCTTCCATATATCATTGTCCATGTTTGCGCCGTTGTGAGACCACTCCAGTCTCACCACCAACGGACTGAATTTCAACCAGACAAGGCACTACCTTTATCTCTATGAGACACACGGATGCCTACTACAATTTACCTATGATGAGGTAAGTACTCACGACTATGATTTAATTTAGGGATACTTGGAATCTGATTCACATATTTTTTCAGACTTGTGAGTTTAATTCCTGGCCACAGCTGATAAGTATTATAACTTAGTTTCATTTAGCAAATTAGCTAACTAAAACCTGAGATATCCGGAAAGAGCATGACACGTAGAACTAGCAGAGTCTACCTCTGGTGACGAAATAAAGGGTTCCTTTCGAAATTCTAACTTATATCACCGCAAGAAGGCTGGTTTGTGTAATTTTTTTGCTTGCGCAAATGCAACTTTTGAATCCTTTGCCAATTTTTTTTAATAAAGCCATTCTTGGAGTTTCCGTGGAAGATGCCATCGTAAGAACTAAAAAAGAAATCTTGAAAAAGACAAAAACAAGAGCAACAACTCGTCCCCACAAAATCAAAGCAAAGTGACCCAATGCGAGTGGTTCCAAAATGGAGGATCGATTTACTATAACGTTGTATGAGAAAGTGAGCCCCCACTAAAATTGTTTAAATACTGAAATTTTTTCAAATTTTTTTTTATAATCGGAAATTTTATGTAATGACCGCTGAAAAAAATAAAAATAAAAACATAAAAAAAATAAAAAAAATGAAAAACAAATTTATATTACCCTATCTCAGAAATATAGAGAGGAAGCATTCATATTTTATTATTTAGGAAATAATTTTATTCTTTAAGAAATTTTTTTATTTTGTCAGATGAATAATTTAATAATCAATAGCACTCAGCTACTAATGTTGTTCACACTAATACTATTATCCCAAGATTTTAATTGTCTTATAGAGAAAAACGTTTCTTCTTCTACATGTCGTGTCTCTTCAGGACGGAGGCGATCATATTTTCTTATTCCTTGTCGCTCTTAACACTCCTTCTCCTGTTACCCTTCCCAAACCCTTCTTTGCTATTCATTTGTTCAAGTCATGCGTTGCTTTCTCCTGCTGTTATTTGCTTCTATCTTTCCTTTGAGTATCAGATTCTCCAAGCTCTCCGACATAGAAACTTCAGCTGTCTTCTGCTGGAGTTAAGCATCTGTTTCCTTTTCGTTTCCACCCTTTCCAAAACCTCGTCGTTGCTCGCACCCTTTGTCCATGGTATTCTCAGCATCCTTCTGTAAAACCACATTTCGGTTGCTTCTAGTCTTTCCGAGATCTTTAATAGCAATCTTCGTAAGATGTGATAATACCATTCCTAAAGACCCGGTTACAACACATAATATTGTTGTCTTCAGTTGTCACATTCTATTGATTTTTATCTGATTTACTGATCAATTGATTTTGTTTAACGGCGCCTCAACCACTTGTGAGTCATTTAGAACCAAGTTAATTGTGTTGTAAATGTAATTTATAGTTTGTTAGGCATCGTTAAAAGACAATTTTTGTTTGGTAGTCAAGTTTTATTGTTTTTATATATTTTATTGTAAAGTAGGGCACCTCGGCGTGATGTTATGGTTAGCAAGCTAGCCTCGCTAGAATCATTATAACTGAGTAGTGAGTTCGATTCTCACTGGGTACCTTCTACTTCGGCCGTGTGTTACGTTTAAGCCACGCTTAGAAAAATCACCTTCCTCCAGGTTTGTGGGTTGGGCGCATAAAAAACAGTTTGTTTACGGAAACAGCAAAAACTCTGCCCTACACACCATTGGGTTTAACGAAAAATAGTATTATTTTAAAGTATAATCTTGACAAATGGCAGTATTTTACAGGTTTTAATCTTTCCAAAAAGTTCCTTAAACTTTGTTCACTCTGTAATAATTAATTCGGATTTCCCGGAAGCTGTAACATTTGAACAGGATGTGCCTGAACGTATACGACTCCTGATATCGGAGAGGTATTAGAATATTTATTGAGAAAGAAATTCCCCTATCAGGAGTTTCTTGCATTTACTTAAGTTTTCGGCGGACCTGAAGGAGACTACTACCACCACCTTTAAATTTGTTGTTTTTCTTTTTTTTTTTTTTCACTTTTTCAGCGCAATCTTATCTGATTAACAAAAAAAAAAAAAAAAAAAAAATTAAAAATATTTCAATATTTAAAGAATTTTAGGGAGGCCCACTTTCTCTTACAACGTTATAGTAAATCGATCCTCCATTTTGGAACCACTAGCGTTGGAGTCGCTTTATTTATTTTTATTTTTTTTTTTTACTAGTTGTTGCTCTTGTTTTTAGTTTTTAGTTTTTTTAATTTTCTTTAGTTCTTACTGGCATCTTCCTGGCTTTATGAATTGTTTTTTTGCAAAGGATTCAGTAGTTGAATATGCGCAAGCAATAAAGTTAATTGCACAGGATCGATTTACTCTAAGGTTGTAAGAAAAAAATGAGATCCCCCACCACTAAAATTGTTTAAATGTTGAACTTTTACAATTTTGTTTTGTCAGTCAGTAAGTTTAGGGTTTAATTGATAAGATTGCATTGAAAAAAGTTTCAAAAATTTGATAACTAATTTACAGATTGTGGTAATGTCGTACCGGTGAGTGGTTCCAAAATGGAGGATCGATTTACTATAACATTATATGAAAAACTGAGCTCCCCCCCATAAAATTGTTAAAATATTGAAATTCTTCCAAGTTTTTTTTTTTTGTCAATCGCAAAGTTTTATGATAAGACTGCACTGAAAAAAACAAAAAGTGAAAAACAACAAATTTAAAGATGGTTGTGGTCTCCTTCAAGTCCGCCAAGTATTCTTCTTTTGGTTTTTCTTCTTTTTCTTTTTTCGTCATGTTTTTTTTCTTCTGTTTCTTTCTCTTCGTCTTTTTTTCGTCTTTTAGTTTTTTCTTTTTCTTCGTCGCCCTCTTCCTTTCTCAGTCTTCCTTTTTTTTTCCTTTTCTTTTCGTTTTTCTACTTCTTAATGACTATATATAATATAGAAAAAAGGTTCTCTCGTCAAATTCAACATTTTAGTAAGTTCTTCGAACGACGAATTATTATTGACATACATGCACTTACTGGTTCCGCGGATATTATAATGAAAGCTTCAGGTGAATCGCTAATGTTAAGGTGACGTTCTCTGTGCCTGCTTTGCGAATTATAGACGATTTTTTTTTTATCATATCACCCCGAGCAAGGAGGTAGCGCCACTGATGTGCAAGGGGCTACGTAAGAGTGAAAAGATTGGAAAAGAGAAAGCCGGAAACCACATCCTAAACAGGGAAAAAGGGATGAGCTTCTTCACCTTTTCAATAGAGGTGGGTGGAGTGTGAACCGGGCGATAGTTTAGTCTATCTACCCCAATTGAAAAAAAAAAAAGAGTGAAAAGATTGAAAAAGAGAAAGCCGGAAACCACATCCTAAACAGGGAAAAAGGGATGAGCTTCTTCACCTTTTCAATAGAGGTGGGTGGAGTGTGAACCGGGCGATAGTTTAGTCAATCTACTCCAATTGAAAAAAAAAAGAAAAAAAGAAAAAAGAAAAAGGAGTGAAAAGATTGGAAAAAAGAAAACCGGAAACCACATCCTATACAGGAACAAGGAATGGGCCTCTTCCCCTGTTCAATAGACGTGAGTGGAGTGTGAACCGGGCGATAGTTTAGTCTATCTACTCCAATTACTCTATCTGCTCCAATTAAAAAATATGGAACGCTTCACGAATTTCCGTGTCATCCTTGCGCAGGGGCCATGCTAATCTTCTCTCTATCGTTCCAATTTTAGTATATGTACTGCCGATGCGAGAATGGATTAGAAATTGATTCTTGCCCAAAGTGGATATGAAAAGCATAAATTGTGGCTTTCTATTTGCTTGTGATGATGTTGGTTTGTTCCTTCTGCAGTTCCGACTCATTAAGCTACCATCCATTTGCAACAACCAGAGAAGTAGATGCTAGAGTTACTGCTTTTGTCTAATGACCATCGATAATCCCTCCTTGATAGTCAACTCATTCCTTTAATAAAATCATTAACAATCCATTTATATTATAAATCCAAATGGACCCAACACGGCAAAATATTTATATTGATATGCTGTCTAAAATGATGGCAGCATATATATTGATGTACATACTATTGAATATATTACATTAAGACATAAGAAAAAATAATCCAAACCACTGAGCATGATATATATATATATATATATATATATATCTTATATTTACTTGTCTCTTATATTTAATAGAATATGTCTAGAAAATTACTTGCTGCCTCGATATACTAAATTTAAGTTTCATGATTAAACATAATAGACATTCATTGTCTCTTATATTTAATAGAATATGTCTAGAATATATATATATATATATATATATATATATATATATATATATATTATTCACAACTGGATGACATAAATGTTGCTAAAAATAAAATAAAATAATAAAGCACTGTTAAAGCACGAACGAACGGCACGAGGCTTAATAACTGGTAGTAAAAATAAAAAGAATTGCATTGTGTCCCCATGGTGTGACAGGAGTCATATATCAGTAGAATTCTTGGTACTTGGTAAAATAAATTCCACAGGGGATTATATCCACTGACAACTTAATGTTAAGATATAACGAAGTATTAACAGCAATAAACTATTAAATCAGAGAAACGAACTAATTTTTAAATGTAGACATAAAAATAGGTATTAGATTCCATAGCAAAATCGAAGTTAAACCTTAAAATTTTGATTTGAAAAAACTATAGAATTTCCTGTTTAAGACTTTATACTCCTAAAATGTTTTTTATCATTGCTATCATGTTTGTTATTATTGTTATATTAGCTTGTCCCAAAAGTTCGTAAACATTTGCAAAAAATTGAAATTTTACTCGCAAAAACAACAAAAATTATTGCTCAAAATAAAGACCATCATTTTCCAAGACGTTCTGCCATCTCTCTGCAAGCTTTCGGATCCCTGTCAAAGTACCATTCAGCCGGCTTCGAATCAAAGAATTCTAGACATGCTTCCTCGACTTCATCGAACGAGTCGAATCGGCCCTACAGAAAGTGTTGCATTGAGCGGAAAATGCTGTAATCTGTAATGGAACACAGTCAGGACTGTAGGTTGGATGTGGCAGAACCTCAACGCCGTCCAGCTCTTCCAACTTGTCTTTGGTCTTCCTGGCGGTGTGTAGCTTGGCATTGTCCTGCTGCATCAAAGCGTGCTTTCGGTTGATCAGAGCCGGGTACTTTTGCTTCAACTTTTCGTAGACCCGCTCAAGTTGCTGACAGTAAAGTTCGGCACTGATGGCACGACCATTCGGAACCAACTCAAAATGCACGATTCCTTCAAAGTTCCACCAAGCGCACAACATAACTTTCTTGCCAAATCGATCTTGTTTTGGAACCGACGGTGTCTCTTGCCCTTTCTGAACCCATCGCTTGTCTGGATTGTGCTGGACCAATAGACCCATTTCGCAAGTGTTTACGAACTTTTGGGACAACCTAATATTTTCATTTTTATTTATAGTTTATATAAAATAGTATTATTTTAATGTAAGAGTGTTTTATTAAGTTTTGTGTCATAGTATTATTATTTTTATTTTCGGAATTTTTATCAGTTATTGCTAAAATTTTTCTTTATTATTTTTATTAGTATCAGTATTATTATTTTTATTATTATGGTTATTACTTTAAGGATTTTAAATATTATTTTCTTTATTATGTTATTGTTCCTACCAATAAGTTTTATGTAACAATTGTATTAGAATTATTAGAATTAAGGAAACCTAACAATTCATTTTTTCTGCGAAAATTCAACCCCTAATTTTAATTTTTTAATGTCATACAACTTAAAATAGACAACAAAAATCCAAGTGAAAATAAACTGACTTCCTTTGCTACAGTCTTTGTAAATCTAGGTCAAGGCCGTCTTGTCGTCTATATACAATATAGACGCTAATATCTAATACTGTTAAGTTAACCTCCTCTATTATTTTTCTTTTTTTCTTTTTTTTTACATGACTTTATCTGGATAATTATAACCCATTCATTGTTGTATTAATGAACTTAAATCACTGGTGCCCACTAGGTGTGAGTTTGCACGAGATACTAGATTGGCAACTAGGTCCCACACTTTTACAGTGAAACCGATGAAATGTAACCGCAATTTCTACTCCAACAGCTTATTTCCTCGCACTTCCCGCCTGTGGAATTCCCTCCCGCATGCTTGCTTCCCCGACGGCTATAACCTCCAGGAGTTTAAATGTAAGGTCAATAGACACCTCCTAACACACTAACTCACACCCATTCTCTCCAACTCTTCCCCTATGTACATCCTAACTCGTCTATCGCCCCATGTATCCCCTTGCGCTATAGTGGCAGTGGAATGCCTTGCTTAGGGTGATATGATTTAAAAAAAATTGGTCTGAGGAGCGGTCTATAAGAGAGCCGCGAAATAAGATATTTACAATGGCTTTACAAAAACATTCAATTTAAGTTCATAGATATATATATATATATATATATATATATATATATATATTAATCAACCGTCTTTTTTATAATAGAGAAAATTATAATCCAGTCTCGACTGTTTCATCTACGTCATCGTATCGTCACGTTTAAGATTAGCAGTAGTAATGGAAGCTATTAATGAAAACAGAAAGGGTGGGGAGAAACGGTAAATTCGATATTAAATTTTATATTTTCTTTATTTTTTGAATTGAAAAGAATTTTAATGGTTTTATTTTTAAATCCCATATTTTCTTATAAGCGTTATATTTACTGAACTAAACTACTCACTAATATAATAATTATCTTGGTAGGAAATTATGTCAACTACAAAAATATCGATTTCAATATTTCTTGGTAAAGTTGATGTAACGGTATACGTTGTCAAAGTAACAGAATATATCTTAAATTATGTTAACGTGTTAAAAGTAGTTGTATTCGATTAAAGTGTCGAAGCTTGTCATGTTTTCAATATTTTGCAAGCATCGATGAGCTAACATTATTATTGAATACATACATCTCATAATAAAGTATATAATTTATATCACCATCAATATGTTAAAGTTTGGAAACCAACTCACGAGGTGGTATCTACGCTGATGACACAACAATCCAATCAATTCGCAGAAAAAAATGAAAATGTACTAGAGTGGCGTTGAGATCTAATCAATTTACAGTAAAGCTGGCTGGCTATAGTCGTCGGTAAGCGAGTTGGCGAATCTAAAATAAAACAAGTCAAAAAATTCAAATGCCTGGAAAGTGTTTTGACAGAGGATGGAAAAGTGCGACACGGAGATCTAAAGAGCAATGAAAGACAGGAAAATCTCATTAGAAACAAAGACCAAAGTGCTAGATTGCTACGAGATATCTGTCCTTCTGTATAGAAGTGAATGCTGGACGATCGCATCAAAGATGAAGGAGGGTCTTCAGGCAGCAGAAATGTGATTTTACAGAAGGAGGCTGCGAATATCATGGATCGAGCATGTGAGCAATGATGAGATTCTGGAAAGGATGGAAACGATAGGGAAATTAATATTGAGCATCAGGAAGAGACTGCTAAAGTACCTGGGACATGCAATGAGGAAGGAGGGCTTGGAGAATCTGATACTAACAGGCCAGATAGAAAGAAAAGAGACAGGGGAAAGCAGCGGATACTATATTTGAAGGGCCTGAGCAGGTGGATGAAAGATGGGGGTTGCGAGATGCGGGCTAAAAGCCACCAGGGATAGGGAAACATGGAAAGCCATGATCACATACGTCCTGAAAGGACAAGGCACATAGAAAATGAAAGTTGAAAGTCGCGCTGCATCTAGCCATGATTAACTACATCCACTATAATAAGTTAAAGTTCTAAGGACCAAATCCACACAGATAGTTGTAAATATAAATTTACTAGCAGTATAGCCCGGCGTTGCTCAGGTGTAATGAAAGCTTTAAAAGTAATCCATGGTCCTGGAGCCCAGACTCTTTCGACGTTGGCACGAAAGACTAAAAAGCAATAGTTCTTTCCTGTAAAAGCGAAACCGTAGACTGAAAGAAAAATGAATGGACGGAAGTCAAATTTTGATTGCCTGGCATCGATATTAAATAAGTTTTTTTCGTCGTAAACTGAATTTTGAAGGCTAAATGAGTTCTCTGAGTAAATGGTATCATGGCTGAGACTAAGAACTACAATTATACCAACTTAGAGACAAACCTGAAGCAAAAACTAAAATAAAAGGGCTGAGAAAAATGCAGACATACAGGCAGATAAACAGACACACACACAAACATCTTACATTTCATATATATATATATATATATATATATATATATATATAACGATTTTCTGCCTATTGTAAGAACTGCAACCTTGAAACTTCTGAATATCTTATGTCTGTCTGTGAGTGTATCAAATTTGATTAAAATCGGAGCACTCCTTCTATAATCCGATTTTTTCGATTATCGATATTTATCGGGGGTATCTCGACACAAAAGCTAGCTAAGAACACTCGCAGACGCTTATAGTACAACTGTTTAAATTTAAGAAAATTGGTTCAGCCGTTTTGGAGTCTATAGGTAACGGACAGACACACACACACACACACACACAACGTTTCATTTATAAATAAGTTTAGATTTTCTGAAATAGGATAGGGTTAGTTTATAGTGAACCAAACAAGATCTACATTTAAAAATAAAATGCTAAATACTGACTCATTGATTTTGTTAAAAGTAAAAAAAAGACTAATTCCAAAACTTTACTTAGCACACACGCAAAAACGGAACCAAAAACAAAACCCGCGAAATTTCACACCTCGATGCGAAATGTTTTTTGCCCAACAGAAAACATCTAAAAAAAACAAAATTCAAATAATCTTCAATTTTCAGAAACATTATTTTACGGCCCCTTTTCATGAGCCGACACCAAGTTTACTGGAAAGGCCAGAATCACATCCGGGAGTGGAATCCCAAATAACCTTTTCGAAGCCCACAAACGAAATAAAAGACGGAGTAAATACAACTGTCGCCAGAGAGAAGACAAGCGTAATTAACATGTACCCTTGACAAACGTCAAGCGATCGTTATTATTATTACCTCTCTTTCTCTCTCACCTCTTTCCACTTCATCGACCCCACTTCTACCTTTTCTTATACTTGATTACCGAACAGGACTCTTTAAGCGAATACTTCAAAAACATTCCTAACCAAAGATAATGCTTATACATACATTCACACAAGTTACTACTACTAACTCTTGATACCCTTGCCTTCTTAATACTGTTTCTCATTGAACATTACCTTCTACAAATTCATGTTATTCTTTTCTGTTAATGAATTTCTATTTAAACATACAAAAGGTATACTTTTATTCCTCCACAAATCCACACCATCTGATAATCTTCTGATAATTCTGGATAAAACCTGTAAGTTGTAAGAAGTTTGGTTATGCTTCACACAAGGCCAATTAAAAAAAACATTAACCATCTCCCTACTTTTACATGATCTCTTCTGAGAAATCTGTTTGTCGCCACTCGAGGGATCAGAGTTCAAGGGTTCATCATAATATTTAGATGGAGGTCATGTCTGTCTTTTCAAAATCCGTTGAAGTGTTCTGAGAACATCCCTCGCTTCCGCCTCTGGATATCGATTAGTCTCCGGGAGTGAATTCCCAAATGACTTTTCCGGGCCTCAAAACGATATAAAATACGGGACAAGACGATTGTCGCCATAGAGAAATGAGACGAGCTTAATTAACACGTCCCTTGACAAACGTCAAGCGATCGCTATTACTGTCTCTATCTTTCTCTCTCGCCTCTTTCTCTCTCACATTCTTTCTTTTCACCATTCACCCTGAGAAATTCAAATACAATCCTACCCAACAATAAACGCTCATACATACATACATACACACATATGTTCCTGCTTACGTACATATAAACTCATTCTTGAAAGACTACTACGAATTCTTGATACACTTAACTGTCTCCTTGAACATTAACTTCTGCCAATTCATGTTATTCTTTTCTATAAATACATTTCTATTTAAACATACAAAAGGTATACTTTTATTCTTCCACAAATCCACCATCTGATAATCTTCTGATAATTCTAGACAAAACCTTTAAGTTGTAAGAAGTTTGGTTATGCTTCACACAAGGCCAATTAAAAAAAACATTAACCATCTCCCTACTGTTTCAACGCAACTTACTTTTTGCCGGTGAAAAACATTCTTGCAAAAATCAAATAATGGTCAGATTTTGATTAAACTTTCAGGACTTATTAAGAAATGATTGAAATTAGTTTAGATATCATTTATAAAATCTTGGTAAAAATATATTTTTTACATATGTTAAACCTCCTGCTCCAATTAATTTCCTGAAATTTCTAGTAATTGACTACCGCTACGGAACTTTGTTTTATTAATTAAATGCAGAACTCCTTGGGGAATGTTTATCATTTTTTTTTTACTTTTTTCTAAAATTTGCTCATTTTCAGAAAATATGCTTCGAATTATGAAAACGAAAACGCAATAAAACTCGGGCGTTTTTTTTATTTAGATAAAGTTTTAATTGCATTTATAAACAATATATATTAAGGATGATAGTCTGACTAACTTCTCATGAACGTCTAACTTCTACCAATTCATGTTATTCTTTTCTATAAATAAATTTTTATTTAAACATACTAAAGGTATACTTTTATTCTTCCACAAATCTACACCATTTGATAATCTTCTGATAATTCTGGAAAAAACATGTAATTTTTAGGAAGTTTGGTTATCTTTCACACAAGGCCAATTAAAAAAAAATCTCCATACTTCTACAAGTTGACAGTGAGAAAAGAAAAACGATAAAAAGGAAGAATGCAGTGGTGTCTGTACAATAAGCTCGTAAATTGACGAGTCAGCAGCATCAGCAGCGAGAAATCGAGATATCCTGTTTTCAAATAGTTTCTATATTGTAAATTACTCAGGAAACATTTTAGCGAGATAGTGAATCCATGCGCTTTGAGATGCAGTGGGTATTAGCTCGAACGTGAAATCGGAGAGCCATGTTCGAAATCTTGTTGAATTCGTTGCATTAACTTACGCAGAAATACCCTTGGGAAAGGTATTAATCCGACACTTATCCCTCCACCTACGGGTTAAATAGCAGGACAGATTGGGTTGTATAGCCTTGATTAGCAATCAGTCACCGATAAAATAGTAATGACAAACTTTTTGTCCAGTCAGTCGAGGCATGATCACCCAAGTGCTTATCACGTATAGCACTTCACTGGGTGAATACATGGGTCTGGGATTTCAGAGCCTCTTTCATTCACGCCTCACTCTTCGTCACTGACACTTAACCGGCAATATTTCCATAATGTGGTAATAAATGTAGCACACACAGACGGTATGTGTTGTGCTGTTAAATGATACAAAACCCTTTTGCTTTTTTAAATGACAGCTAATGATTTTATCTTTCAGTAAGAAACAGAAACAATGCGTCTTTGGTGCATTGGCCTAAAGACAGCCGTAGTCTCTAATGCAGAAATCCAAGCGATTCGCACCTCCCACGAAATAACGACCGTGGTATCCTAAAAAAAACATTTCGAGTCACATACTTAATCACGTATGATTTCCTGCCTATGGCACATTATCACTAATGAGTTTATTGTCGCAAAATCGTATTTTTTGGGGGGGTTCAAGAAGACAATAGCAACACTGACACGTATTCTCATTCGTAACTTCGTTTAGAAATAATTTTTCTTAACTTCTGATCTTTTTTCTAAAAGTTACAAATAACGTACTAAAATATTAAACTCAACACCGACCTCAAGTAAAGATCGTTCATATTGTTATGTACTGCCGCTGGATCTGGACAAACAATGAGAAAACCGTATATATAAATATATAATCTTATATTTTTATTCTTCGTCAGTGACGCTTGTGTAGAACAATAGCGCTGTCGGATAAAGTCGCGCACACACGAAGAGGTCGTCGGGAGTCGGGAGTCAACGAGAGTTCTGTCTCTTCAGCCAAAAACCCCAGGCGCTTTTTATGGCTTCAAAACTACCAGGCATTTTTTATTTTTTAGATTGCTATGTCGACATCATCTATGGCCGGATATATCTGTCAAGCACCCTTGTCCCCAGCTGACTTTTATTAGTGGCCGGATGTATTTGCCAGTCATATCCTTCACCGCTATCACCTTTCAAGCCGGTTTTCTTTTGTGGTTTTATTTTTCACTTATATACTGTCCTGGATGATGTCAGTATCCGTCAACCTCCCCTTTTCGCTGTTGAACTCACCCACGGCCGGACGTACCTATCAATTAACTTTGCCATTCATATTACAATACGATCCATCGCTAAAGATGCTGAAAAAATAGCGGGTTCGTTCCTTGAACCGCTTCAGTAAATACCTGACTCCTCGTCCTATCTTCTATCTTAACAAGAAGCAGATCAAGCCTCTAAAATCGGGCACTACCAACGTCGTACAAATAGCAACAAAGATGAGGACAATAGTCCGAAAAATGTAAATATTCTAAATACTACCTAATCTCAAAAATATAGACAAATACAGTTATTAGTATTTTGGTTTCGTACGAGCAGTTATACCACTTCTAGATATCATGATTATCTCCCTTTAACACAGCTCTCTAAGTTTTTTGCTCACCACTGCTGTAGCCAGGTACTGAACTCACAACTCATAGAACGAAAACAATATACCCTTATCGAAATAAAGGGTTTGGTTCGAAATTTCAATAATCTGAAGACTGCCGTAGAGTACAACGGCCCGTGGAATCCACCTTGAAAGTTTTATTAAAGAAAGTAGATGCAATTTACACATCGCACTCATCCAACTAATAATAATAATAATAAATTAACACATATAATTACGCCAAAACTTACAAATGTTCTTGATCCACTTTGCCAGTATTTAAGGAGAAAACAACGAGAAACTTCACATCGGGCCAGTGGCCATTGAATAGATAGAAGCACAATCCCAAACGTCGCCCTGCGGCGCGAAGCCGAATTTAAGTGAGAAATTTACTTTTCAACTCTCTCTCATTTATTAACTTCAATTTCTAGTCTTAGTCACTCATTCAATATTAATCTCCAGAAAGAGTTTGAACGTCAACCGCGCGTCACTGAAATCCACGCAACTCCGCCCTGTTGAATTTTACCAGGTAGCTCTTAGCACAAATACCAAAATTGCAACATACTCACCCACTCATAAAATTAATATATTTACTCACTCACACATATTAATTATTAATTAATTATATTAAGTAGTAGGACATGATCGCCTACGTCCTGAAGGGACAGGGCACATAGAAGATATATGCCAACTGTTTATAAGAAATTATAATGCGGATATAAAGTGGGGGATCAAATCTATATTATAATCAATATATAAACTGATCCCTCATTTTGTGGCCATGCTAGTTTCTATACATTTATATTCTAGATTTATGGGCTTGAGCTAGTGGATGACAGAACGATGGTTGCATGGTGTAATAGAAGAAAGCGTGCTAAGAGCCACCAGGGATAGGGAGACGTGGAAGGACATGATCGCCTACGTCCTGAAAGGCACACAGAAGAAGTTTTGTCTGCATGCTTTTTTATTTAACATAAAAGAAAGAGAGAATTTAGTATTACTTCAATTCATGAATAATTAATTTCAAAACCACAATTACTTTCTCTACTCTCTCAAAAAATAATTTCAACTTTTGTACATGTTATCAATATAAATGTTGTTTTGTTTTTACCGAAAATCCAGAATTTTCTTCATTGATTTATCCGTGTATTCGTTGTTAAGCACCTAAGCTATAAAATGTATAACAAGAGAGATACTAGGCCGTGTCCCACTACAAGCCGAAACTTCGCTCATAATCATTAACCTGGGAAACTAGCAATAATCACTGTGCAATAATAGTTTTATTCTTGATTATATCTTCTAATGAACACGAAATTAAAAGTAGGTCTCTTCTCTTTCGTGTGAAATCTAAATTTTGACGAATAGGAAAAGGATTGACCCTGTACTGAAAGAAAAAAAAGCTTTTGCGATCCGATTTTAAATCCATTTTCTAACCAATGAAAGGAAGCGATTTGCAAAACTGTGAAAAGTTAACAATCCAGAGTTAAAAATTAAATCACCATAAAAGAAAGAAAGAAAGTCGAATCAGTTAGTGAAATGAAAGCAGCGATAATATACATCAGCAAGATGCGACAAAAGAAAGTTTAAACCACTGACCCGGACATAAAGTCCTGTCACACATAATTACTACTTTTATCTTCACCATTCTCGCAGTCAACAAAGACGACAACAAGATCCTTCAGCTGACTCCTAAAAATTAACGTCCGATAAGTACAATTTTCCCTTATTGATTTATCTTCATTTTCACTTTCTCGGCGGTCATAAAAAAGGAAAGGAACACAGACTTTATTACCAACATGTTAATTCTACTACTTACAACTAGAACTCTGGATTCACTTAATTCCTTACTACTATTTCTCCTGGAACATTTACCACCTACAAAAATGATATTCTGTTCTGTAAAAAATAAAAATTCTACTTTAACATAAAAACGAAATGCTTTTATTCTTACAACCTTCTGAGAATTCCGATAAAACACAAACTGTGGAGATGTCGGCTGTGTTTGTGAATTGACCTTATACCAGACATGGACAATCGCCGCCACTTCAATCTCACTGTGGTACCATGGCATTGCGATAAAAAGCGATTCAATAGTCGAACATGAATACTATTTCAGATTACGTTATATAAAGAAAATAATGTTGTATATTGCGTTACAAAGCAGACTGACGAGATTCTTATTTAAAGCTCATCACAAGACAAAATGTTCTTTCAGGACGTAGGCGATCATAAAGCACACTTAATTATATTGTTGTGAAGTAGTTTTTGCACTGAAGGGTATAATCGTGCTATGTCGGTTGCTAATCGACTTAACGGACCCAAAATGTTAGGAACTTGGTAATCTTTCACTAAAAGCTAACTCCTTAGTATTCGGCTAACTGCCGACTAATATCAGCTGCCTAGTAGTTCTATTGAACTCCAACAGAACTCTAAAGAACTCCTATGAACTTCCCAAGAACTCCAAAGAAATTCTCCCGTTAAGTTCCTGTTAACTCTTATTAATATAGAAGGGAGAGTCCACTATCTGAGGAATAGATGTGTTTCCCTACGACACACACACACACATATATATATATATATATATATATATATATATATATTATAGCTTAGACTACGTATAAAGTATGCATTATGTTAGAAAAAAAAATTTTTCAGGTAAATTTGTAGAAGACCAGCAGTTTTTGTGGGACGGGGGAAGTTTCGGAGACTCTAAAGTTGATTGTAATCCTCACCTTCAGTCCGTGTGTTTTTGAACCTCCTGGTATTCATGTTGAGGTTCTCGGCAAAATCCAAAGGAAGGTCTTCAATATAATCGATCCTGACTTGGCACCCTACCTTCAATCACTTTCTTAACATTGTTGCTTCTCTCTGTCTTTTCTACAAGTATTTTCGTGATAACTACTCTGACGAGTTTTTCCCCTTCTTCTTCTTCTTCTTCTGTGTGCCCTGTCCCTTCAGGACGTAGGTGATCATGGATCTCCACGTCTCTCTATCCCTTGTGGCTCTTAGTATGTTTGTTCCTGTTGCTCCTGGCAACCCCCGTTCCGTCATCCACCTGATCAGACCCTGCAAATATGTTATCCGCTGCCTTCCTCTGTCTCTCCTTCCTTCTATCTGTCCAGTCAGTATCAGGTTCTCCAGACCCTCCTTCCTCATTGCATGTCCCAGGAACTTCAGTTGTCTCTTCCTGATGCTCAGCATCAATTTCCTTTTTGTTGCCATTCTTTCTAACACTTCGTCGTTGCTTGTATGCTCAGTCCACGATATCCGTAGCATCCTTCTGTAGAACCACATTTCGGCCGCTTCCAGTTTTGTCCTCATTTTCGATGATATTGTCCAGCATTCACAGCCGTATTGAAGAACTGACATCACGTAGCAGTCTAGCACTCTTTTCTTCGTTTCTATTGAGATTTTCCTGTGTGTTAGTATTTTGCTCATCTTCTGGAACGCGTCCTTTGCCATGCCAATTCGCCTTCGGATCTCCGTGTCGCACTTTCCATCTCCTGTTAGAACACTTCCTAGGTACTTAAATTCTTGGACTTGTTTGATTCTGTTATCCCCTACCTGTATTTGGCATTTTGGGTTGTATCTTTTGCTGATGACCATGCACTCAGTTTTCTTAAGGTTTATTTGTAGTCCTTTCTTGTCACTCTCCACTGCTACTTTCTGTATGAGATCTTGCAGTTTACTTTCCGTGTCCGCAATCAGCACTGTATCGTCCGCATATCTTATGTTGTTCAGGTTGTGGCCTCCAATAACAAATCCTGGTGTGTTTCCCCTAGTTCCCTGATAACATATATTTACATGTGCTCCAAGATTTGCATATATGTCTCACTATTTTACCTACATGTGCTCCAAGATTTGCATATAGGTCGCACTATTTTACCTACATGTGCTCCAAGATTTGCATATATGTCTCACTATTTTACCTACATGTGCTCCAAGATTTGCATATAGGTCGCACTATTTTACCTACATGTGCTCCAAGATTTGCATATATGTCGCACTATTTTACCACCAAAATAGTTAAATATAACCGCCTCTTCTACTGTAACAGTTTCTTTTACTGCATTTCTCTTTTTAGAATTCCATTTCGTTTTCTTGATCCCCTGATAGCTACAATTTATGAAAATTTAAATGCAACATCAATCGCCATCTTCTATCTACTTGAATCGCAGCCATCTCTTATCTTTCTTCGACATCACTTGTACCTTGTTTTTTTTTTCCTCTCACTAACCCCAGTAGCAGTTTTGCCTTGAGTGGGTTTGAGTTTTGTTTAATGTCATATCAACCTCTGTGGGTTATTCAATGCCAAAGAAGGTGGGAGGTTTTAAGGGGTTTTTTTTAATGTTCGGTTATAGTGTTGATTTAGTCAGATCTTGATTTATGATTTAATTTTTATTATTTCAGAAAATAGATGTCTTCTAGTTTCGTTTTCAAAAATGTATTGCTGGTAATATTTTTTTTTCTTCAAAAAGGTATGATGACAATATTTTTTTCATTCAAAAATGAGTTATAGTAATGATTTTCCTACAAAAATGCATTTTTTCAATAAAAGTCTATTTTTATGTATATATTTTTATAACAGTCTACTTTTATACTTTCATAGTGTTTTGACCACAGTGTGAGGGTTAACTATTTGCCCATAGTTGAGACCCTAA
This sequence comes from Ascarosepion bandense, assembly GCA_037127315.1. Taxonomy (NCBI): domain Eukaryota; kingdom Metazoa; phylum Mollusca; class Cephalopoda; order Sepiida; family Sepiidae; genus Ascarosepion; species Ascarosepion bandense. The sequence continues at coordinate 6,559,816 of JBBBDQ010000532.1, read as the reverse complement.
CAGGTGCTACTACTCCGTGTCATAGTGGACCTCGGAACAACAGCAATTAAGAGGTGGTTCCATGCTCCTCACAACCTCCAAATTAGAGGCCTTGCTGCCAGATACAGTTTACTGTCATACCCAGGACCCTTACCTTGCTTGGGGTGAAATTATTATAAAAATATTCCGAAAACAAATCTGATGCGTCTTATACATAGTAAAAGACACTGTGTGTGTCTGCGCATTATAAAAAACACGAATGAAGAGAAAGACAAGAGGAAGTGAAAATCGAGAAGGAGACGAATCAGGTTGAAGTAGCAACAATCAGGAACACGTTGCAACAGCGATCAACTCGTCATCAATGCACAATTTCAAAAATCAATAAGCATAGGTGAATTCATTACTTCTGCAATGAATTGAGATGTACAAGGTTCCCTGGATTTATTGTGCACACTTGTGCAGGCCAGGGCGACGTCGTTGGTGGCTGCAGCGGCATAGCGTTTATTGTAGCAGTCGAAGGAGCAGTGGGTGCAGTTGTAGCAGAAATCGTTGCAACAGTTGTCAAGGAAGAAAGTGGGAGGAAAATGAGGGTTGGACAGAGGGAGGTGGTCGGCGGGGAAGTGATTGACAGTAATACAGTGGGGAGAGGAGGAGAAGGAGGAGGAGGAGGACTGGATTAAGGACTGAATATTATATTCAGTGAACGGAAATATGAAACAGGGGAGAGAGGAGAGTTAGAAATATTAATTTACTTCTACCGAAGTCTGTCTAGATATGTGTCTGTCCATCTATATTCATATCTATTCATCTGACTATATTCCTTTATATCATCATATCTATCCAGCTATCTTCATATCTATCTTCAAATTTCTCCTCATATTTACATATCTTCATATACCACCTCATATATCTATTTTCATAAATATCTACTTTCTTATACGTGCTCACACGTCTATCTTCAAATATCTCCTCATATATGAATATTTTCATATCTCCTCACATATGTCTTTCTTTAAATATCTCGTCATATATGAATATTTTCATACCTCCTCATATATGTATATTTTCGTATACCTCCTCTCATATGTCTATCTTCAAATATCTCCTCATATATGTATATTTTCGTATGCCTCCTCTCATATGTCTATCTTCAAATATCTCCTCATATATGTATATTTTCGTATACCTCCTCTCATATGTCTATCTTCAAATATCTCCTCATATATGTATATTTTCATATCTCCTCACATATGTCTATCTTCAAATATCTCGTCATATATGTATATTTTCGTATACCTCCTCTCATATGTCTATCTTCCAAATATCTCGTCATATATGTATATTTTCGTATACCTCCTCTCATATGTCTATCTTCAAATATCTCGTCATATATGTATATTTTCGTATACCTCCTCTCATATGTCTATCTTCAAATATCTCGTCATATATGTATATTTTCGTATACCTCCTCACATGTCTATCTTCAAATATCTCGTCATATATGTATATTTTCGTATACCTCCTCTCATATGTCTATCTTCAAATATCTCGTCATATATGTATATTTTCGTATACCTCCTCTCATATGTCTATCTTCAAATATTTCGTCATTTATGTATATTTTCATATACCTCCTCATATCTATATAGCTTATATATCGACCTTCGTGTACGTTTACATATACGTCCATCGTAACACCTCCTCATATCGTCCATCCGTAATACCTCCTATATACGTCCATCGTAATACACCTCCTCATATACGTCCATCGTAATACTCCTCACCGTCCATCGTAATACACCTATATACGTCCATCGTAATACACCTCCTCATATACGTCCATCGTAATACACCTCCTCATATACGTCCATCGTAATACACCTTTTTTTATAATCATATCGCCCCAAGCAAGGCATTTTACTGCCACTGTTTTGCAGGGAGTTACATTGGAGGGTAGTTATGAGAGAGTGACAGGTTATAGATGGTATCAGGAAGTGGGTAAGAGAAGGATGAGAATACTGACGAGAATGGAGTGAACAGAGAAAGAAGCATGAGAGAGAGAATGCAATTTAGTGAGATAGGAGATGACTATTGACTTTACATTTAAATTCTTGGAGATTATAGCTGTCGGGAAAGCATGTAAACGGAAAGGAAATCCACAGTCGGAAAGTGCAAGAAAAGAAGCTTCCGGAGTAGAATTTGCGTTTACAATTTATCGGTTTCACAGTATAAGGGTGGAACCTAGTTGCTAATCTTGTGGCTCGAGTAAATTTATATATAGGGGCACCAGTAAGCTAAGTTCATCGGAGCAGAAACCGTGAAATTATTTGTAGAAGAGACACAGGGAAGCCACATTGCGCCAGTCAGAAAGTGACTTTATCCGAGCTGCCAAGTCGGGTTCTATCACATTACAGATTCTTTGTTGGATTTTCTCAAGGACACATAGGTAGATAGCAGGAGTACCCGACCAGATATGACAACAGTGTTCAATGCACGGGTGGATGGCAGATTTATATTTGTGCAGGATTGTTTCAGGCGTAAAAACTTCCTGAGCCTACACAGACAACCGACCTTCTTAGCAGCGGATTTAGGTATGGATTCTATATAGTCCTTCCACTTGAGGTCTGTTGTGAGAGTTAAACCGAGGAGGCGCAGTGTTTTACTTTCAGGGAGACTAGCCTGATCCATAATAATGGGGGTAGGAGTGATTGTCTGTGATGGTTAATAGATAGCAGCTTCGTTTTGGAAGCATTAGAACACACGAGTCATTTCTTACCCCAGTCCGCCACGAATCGAAGGTCCTTTTCAACCCCGGCAGCGAGGTTTGCTTTGTCAGCCTCAGCAGATTTTGGATCGAAGCGAGAGTAAACTGTAGTGTCGTCAGCGTATATGCCTACTTGGGATCTTATTACATCTGGGAGATCGTTAATGTAGATAAGGATAAGGATATATATAATGTACTTCTATCTCAGGGCGCCTCCTCCTCTTGGGCGCCTACTTCTATCTCAGGGCGCCTCCTCCTGTACTTCTATCTCAGGGCGCCTCCTCCTGTACTTCTATCTCAGGGCGCCTCCTCATAATGCACACCAGAAGAAAAACGAGTCGATCACCGAAGACATTCTTGGCCTGATGCAAAAGAGACCGAAAACGGCGCCAATATATGGAACAGAATACAAGACTACACAAGGAAAAGCGGTGCAAATGTGACAGGCTAAAGAATGATGGGCCGAAGTAGAGAGACTGAGCACAACAAATAATGGGGGCATGCATAAAAAGGGAACTAACGGGGCAAAAGACATGCACAACAACAGGATGTATAAAAGCAAACGATGGCACACTAATATTAGAAAAAGAAAAAATACTTCAACGATAGGACGAGTATATCGGAGATCACTTCCACGACAAGAGAGAGCAACCAACAATGCACAAAATTGCGGATGGACCAGAAATATTAAAACCCGAAATAGAATTGGCAATGGCCAAATTAAAGAGAAACAAAGCAGTGGACCAGACGGGATTTTAATAGACATGTTGATGTTTTTAGAAGGTTTTGGCGTAGACAGACTAACAGAAACAAAATACGAAATCTTCAACAGCGGCATTATACCGGAGGGAACCTAAGCAGATCAATCTTCATAACACTACTTAGAAGCCAGGTTCAAAGGAATGTGAGCTCCATCGAACAAAAGTTACACTAGATACTAGATTAGCAACTAGGTACCACCCTTTTACAGTTAAACAAATAAGATGTAACCGTAAATTCTACTCCAACAGCTTCTTTTCTCGCGCTTCCCGCCTGTGGAACTCCCTTCCACAAGTCTGTTTTCCCGACAGCTGCAATCTCCAGTTGTTTAAATGTAGGGTCAATAGACACCTCCTATCACACTAACTCCCAATTATTCTCAGAACACTCTCATCTACCCAACCGTCATTCTCGGTATCCTTACCCGCCTATCACCCACCCTCTGACATTTCCTATATTTAATCATCCTTTCTCCACTCTATGTAGCCCCCTGCGCAGTAGTGGCAGTGACATGCCTTGCTTGGGGTGAAACGCTTATAAAAAAAAAAAAATCAGTTTTATGAGCCACATAACAAAACTTATCATCCGGATTCTGATGAACTGAGCGTGCAGCAGAATCGGCCCGGAGATAAGACGAATAGTGTAGGTTCGTTAAAGATACCGGAACGGGGAATAAGATATTCATGCCCAGAATGGTGTCTGAACAAGCAATAAAAATGCAGACAAACCTTTATCTGTGCTTTATAGACTACACAAAGGCGTTCGAGAAAGTACAATACAAGGACTTGATAGATAAACTCGACATATTTGGAAAAGACGTTAGGATAATCAAGAATTTATACTGGCAGCAAACTGCTTGTGTACGAATAGGAAGTGAACTCAGCAGGTATGCAAAAATAGAAAAGGGCCTAAGACAAGAATGTGTTTTCTTACTGGATCTTTTTAACCTGTACAGTAAAGCAATTATAGGAGAAATAGAAGCCTTGGCGGGATTCGTCATTGGCGAACACAATCTCAACAATATTAGATGCGGATGACACGGTGCTGATAGCAGACACGAAAAGGAAAATGCAGGACATTCTACAGAAGTTAGTAAAAGAAAGTAAAAAGAAAGGATCGAAGATAAACTTCAAGAAAACTGAATATACGCTCATCAGCAAAAAGAGAAGACCAATATGCCAACTACAAGTCGGAGAAACTGAAATAACACAGGTAAAAAAATTCAAATACCTGGAAAATGTTTTGACAGAGGATGGAAAGTGCAACATGGAGATCCAAAGATGCATTGACATAGCCAAAGACCCATTTCAGAAGCTAACCAGAGTATTGAAAAACAGGAAAACCTCATTGGACCCAAAGAAGATAGTGCTGGATTGCTATGTGATACCTGTCCTTCTGCATAGAAGTGAATGTTGGACGATCTCATCAAGTATGAAGGAGAGGCTTGAGGCAGCAGAGATGTGGTTTTACAGAAAGATACTGAGGATACCATGGACTGAGCACGTGTGCAACGATGCGATGTTGGTAAGAATGCAAACGAGAAGGAAACTCATACTTAATATCAGGTAGAGACAAATGAATTTCCTGGGACACTTAATAAGGACCGGGAGAATCTAATACTCACAGGTCGGATAAAAGGAAAGAGGGACAGGAGAAAACTGCACGAGACGCACTTGTTAGGTCTGAACAAATAGATGGCGGAGCGGGGTATAGAAATAACAAGAGAAAAAATATTTAGAGCTACAAGGGACATAGCAAAGTGGGAGTCCATGATAGCCTACGACCTGAAGGAACACGGCACATGAAGAAGATTGGTTTAGTTCGTTTTATGGCATATCAACCCCTTGGTGTCATTTTATACAGAAGCATTTTTCCCTTCAAAAACCTATTTTTGTTGGAAGCATTTTTTCTTTATAAACGTTTTATTGGTAGTAGTTTTCATTCAAAAAGTTTTGTTAGTAATATTTTTCCCCTCAAAAATTTTAATGTATATATTTCATAAGTGTTTTTATAGTTTTATAGTATTTTGACCCCTGTTTGGAGTGTTAACTATTTGCCCATAGCTGGGAACCTAACAGGTGCATGGACCTAGGAACAACAGAAATAAAAAATGGTTCCATGCTCTTCGCAACATCGAAATCAGAGGCCCTGCTGCTGGATGTCATTCATCGTCATGCACAGAACCAGATGAAAAAGATATGTCTGTCTGTGCATGCATCCTATCCTGTATATGTCTGTCTGTGCATGCATCCTATCCTGTATATGTCTGTCTGTGCATGCATCCTATCCTGTATATGTCTGTCTGTGCATGCATCCTATCCTGTATATGTCTGTCTGTGCATGCATCCTATCCTGTATATGTCTGTCTGTGCATGCATCCTATCCTGTATATGTCTGTCTGTGCATGCATCCTATCCTGTACATGTCTGTCTGTGCATGCATCCTATCCTGTATATGTCTGTCTGTGCATGCATCCTATCCTGTATATGTCTGTCTGTGCATGCATCCTATCCTGTATATGTCTGTCTGTGCATGCATCCTATCCTGTATATGTCTGTCTGTGCATGCATCCTATCCTGTATATGTCTGTCTGTGCATGCATCCTGTCTATTTTCATACGTCTTATATATATATATATATATATATATATATATATATATACACGCCTTTACATCTATCTATGACAATCTTTTTATATCTATTAGAACGAACAGATTTATGAATAATGAAACGTTTGGGATTATATCAAATCTGGCAGAAATAAGCTAAGCAAACACCAAAAAAAAAAAAAAAAATGACATTATCAGTTCATGATGATTAAGATTAATTATACAGCGCAAGTTGAAAAGAAGAGTTTTGGAAAAAAAATGATTAAAAGCGCACGTTTAGCAATAATGGAAGTCGACATACATACGTGTGTGTTTAAGAGAAAAAGGAAAAAAGAAAAGTTGAGAAAAAAGAAGGGTATAATAAGAAAGAAAGAGAGAGACAGAGAGACGAAGAAATGAAGGGAGATAGACAAATAACAGGTAAAAAATTTTTTTGAATGAGCAATAATAGGTATATATATATATATTTATTTATTTATTGAGAGAGAAAATGAGATGAAGTGAGAGAGGAAAACAGGAGTGAAAAAAAAAACAGAGAGTCAGAAATTGGAGGATATAATAAAGAAATAAGTTTTGTTTCACGGCATATCAACACCTCTGTGGGTCATTTAATGCCAAAAAGGTAGGATTTTAAGGTATCATTTTGAGTGTTCGGTTATAGTGAGAAAGTTGATTCAGTAAGATTTTTAATTTTTTTAAATTTTTTTTATTTTAGAAATCTGAAGATGTCTTCTAGTTTTGAATTCAAAGATGTATTGCAAGTAATAATTTTTCCTATCAAAACATATTATGGTAATATTTTTTAATTTCATTTGTTGGTAATATATTTCCTTCAAAAATGTATATTTTTCTATACAAGTCTATATTTAAGTATATAATTCTATAAATTCATTTTATGTATATATTTCTATAAAAGTCTATTTTTATACATTCATAGTGTTTTGACTCCAGTTTGGTGGTTAACTATTTGCCCATAGCTGGGACCCTAACAGGTGCTACCACTCCGGGTCAGGGAACAACAGCAATTAAGAGGTGGTTCCATGCTCCTCACATCCTCCTAATCAGAGGCCTTGCTGCCGGATGCAGTATATTGTCATGCCCAGGATTGGAGATAAAGAGAGGGAGAAGATAAAAGTTAAACCTGATAGAAATAGAGGAAGACAAAAACTAGAGAAAGTAAATGGGGGGGGGGGCGAAAAGAAATATAGAGAGAAACAGGGAATAAGCGAGGGAGATATACAAATACGGATACGTAGAGAGAGAGAGAGAATGATCGACGAAGAGAGAGAGAGATCGATTGAGAGATAAAGAGAGGAAAAGATCGATGAGAGAGAGAGAGAGAACGAAAGATCGATGGAGAGAGAGAGAGAGAACGAAAGATCGATGGAGAGAGAGAGAGAGAACGAAAGATCGATGGAGAGAGAGAGATAGAGAGAGAGAACGAAAGATCGATGGAGAGAGAGAGAGAGAGAGAGAACGAAAGATCGATGGAGAGAGAGAGAGAGAGAGAGAGAATTAAAGCCAGAGAAGTGAGTGGTTTAATACATTGCGATCGAAAAATGAAGTCTCATATTCCCTACTGGTTTCTTAGGTCAACGTTTAAATCCCACGTAAACAAGCAAATTGAATTGTAATGAATAAAAGCACGGAATTGAATATCAAAAAGCTAAATACCATTTCCAGTCGGGTTCGTTATATTCAATTATGCGTAATTACACTGAAGATATGAATCCATCTATTTCTTTCCTAATTATAGATTAATTAGTTGCACTCGAAACAGTAAATCCTAATTATTTTTTTAATTCTTACAATAAAAATATTTCCTGATTTTAAATAACCTGCAAAAGATTGATAATCCGGTAAAAAACAAATTAATCTTGTCTATTCTATAATGAAAGGCATTCTTCTTTTTGTATGCGTGGTTTTATGTTCAGGTTAAAATTCTAAATTACAAGGCGTATATTTTTAGAATCACGCATGTTCCAATTCAGAATGTTCCATGGAAGGGTTAAATAATGGACACTGGACAGTCAACCTCATGAATATCATAACAAACGTACGTAGCCAAATTTGACCGAAAAAAAAAAAAAAAAAAAAACAAAACAAAAAAAAACAAGAACAGTGCAGGTGTGTTAAATACTGGAACAATGAATGTAATTTTTATACCCAGAATGATAGCAGAAAAAGCAACACAAATGCACAAAAAGGTACACGTATAATACTTTCTAATAATACGCTTTTTAAAGTAAGCCATATTTTATAGCAGTGACAGAACTTCGTAGGCCGCATCTAACACCAGCGACAGAACTTCGGTAAGGCCGACATTCTAACCACCAAGCGACAGAATATTCGTAGGCCGCATCTAACACCAGCGACAGATATTCGTAGGCCGCATCTAACACCAGCGACAGATATTCGTAGGCCGCATCTAACACCAGCGACAGATATTCGTAGGCCGCATCTAACACCAGCGACAGATATTCGTAGGCCGCATCTAACACCAGCGACAGATATTCGTAGGCCGCATCTAACACCAGCGACAGATATTCGTAGGCCGCATCTAACACCAGCGACAGATATTCGTAGGCCGCATCTAACACCAGCGACAGATATTCGTAGGCCGCATCTAACACCAGCGACAGATATTCGTAGGCCGCATCTAACACCAGCGACAGATATTCGTAGGCCGCATCTAACACCAGCGACAGATATTCGTAGGCCGCATCTAACACCAGCGACAGATATTCGTAGGCCGCATCTAACACCAGCGACAGATATTCGTAGGCCGCATCTAACACCAGCGACAGATATTCGTAGGCCGCATCTAACACCAGCGACAGATATTCGTAGGCCGCATCTAACACCAGCGACAGATCTTCGTAGGCCGCATCTAACACCAGCGACAGATCTTCGTAGGCCGCATCTAACACCAGCGACAGATCTTCGTAAGCCGCATCTAACACCAGCGACAGATCTTCGTAGGTCGCATCTAACACCAGCGACAGAACTTCGTAGGCCGCATCTAACTTATACTTAACATTAAGGAAAGACAAATGGAGTTTATATGACACGTAATTAGGAAAGAGGGCTTCAAGAATCTAATGCTTACAGGACGGATAGAGGGAGCGTGAGACAGGAGAAAGTAAAGCCTGGTGTACTTGATAGAATTGAGCAAACGGATGCTAGGGTAGGTTTTGGGAGAAATAACAAGAAAAAATGTTAAAAGCTACAAGGGATATAAAGATCTGGAGGGTCATGATCGCCTACGTCCTGAAATAACACGGGTCATAGAAGATCACTGCAATGATGATCCGGGAGACTCTAACGAGATATTTATCAGAGAATTTCTTGCAAACTTATTTTTTGCGCAATAAATTGGTATTCTTTTTTAAAGCAACAGGTTGTTGCCTGTGAAATGTATACATTAGAACCAAGTGGGTATAAATGTTTATCTCTTTTTGGTAATACAACACTGAAAATGTTTTAATGACGAAAATGTATCTTTCAGAAATTAAGCAATGTATTCAGTCAGTCGGCTTTGGGCGATCATGTCTCGAAAGAGACATGACTGACTAGGCATAAGATTATCCCGCAGTATGTTGCCATTGATTTCTGAGGTAGACTGGTTGCTAGCCAATGCTATAGAACCCAATCTATCCTATTATTTAACCATAACTGGAGGGAAGAGACGAATTATTACCTTTCCCGAGGGTATTCGTGCGAAAGTAAATGCAAAGAAGTCAACTGGATTTCGAACTGAATTTCTTTGGGTGTGCGTTGTGGTGCAGTGGATATCGCCTCGAAACGAGAAATCAAGGGGCCGCGTTCGAATTTATATATATATATATATATATATATATATAATGTTGTGTGTGAGCGGCTTAGTGATAGTGGTCGTGGCTCTGGGAGGCACAGTCCTATGGGTAAAAGGAGCTCAGCAGAGTTCCACCACGGAATATGTGATGAGCGGCGCTATATCGGGTTTAATTCGTTTCCTCTTTGTCATCGGGGCCCGTGGTACAGTTGGTATGACGCTTGCTTAAGAACTAAGCTGTCTGGGTTTCAATTCCTGGTAGTGGATGCGCACAGCTGATGAGTCCCAAATAGAGGACGAAACGGCTGTCCAGTGCTGTTTTTGCATTCTGTTGGGGGTCGAATAAAACTCGATGAATTACATAATTATTTCAAATTCTCCTACAATCTCTCGTCTCTTTCTCTCTCTCTATATATATATATATATATATAACCTCGAGGTAAAACCATTAAAAGTGAGTTCGATCCTCACTGGTTGTCTCATAATTTCGCCCTTGTGCAACATCTATGAGGCGCTTAGAAAATCACTATATGTATATATATATATTCTAAACTTATTTATAAATAGAACTTTGTGTGTTACCTATAGACTCCGAAACGGCTGAACCGATTTTCTTGAAAATTTACGCAGTTGTACTATAAGCGTCTGCAAGTGTTCTCAGCTAGATTTTGTGTCCAGGTACCCCCGATAAATATCAAAAATCGATAATCGAAAAAATCGAGTTATAGAAGTAGTGGTCCGATTTTAATCAAATTTGATAGACTCAAAGACATAAGAAACGATATTCAGAAGTTTCAAGGTTGCAGTTCTTACAATAGTGCAGCAAATCGATAATATATATATATATATATATATATATATATATATATATATATATAAAAGGCAAGATGTTTGTGTGTGTGTCTGTATCTGCCTGTATGTCTGTATTTTTTCAGCCCTTTTATTTTAGTTTTTGCATCGGGTTTGAATCTAAGTAGGTATAATTGTAATTCTTAGTCTCAGCCATGATACCATTTACTCAGAGGACTTATTTAGCCTTCAAAATTCAGTTTACGATGAAAAAAAAACTTATTTGACATCGATACCAGGAAATCAAAATTTGACTTACATCCATTCATTTTTCTTTCAGTCTACAGTTTAACTGGAAACACCTATTGCTTTTCCGTCTAATTCTATCCTGCACATTTATAAATCTACCATCCGCCCGTGCATTGAATACTGCTGCCATATCTGGTCGGGTGCCCCTGCTGTCCTCCTCGGGCTTCTCGATAAGGTTCAGAGGAGGGTCTGTAATGTGATAGATACCGACTTGGCAGACCGCCTGCAGTCTCTCTCCCACCGGCGCCACGTAGCTTCCCTGTGTCTCTTCTATAAATACTTTCACGGCTTCTGCTCCGATGAACTTAGATCACTGGTGCCCCCTAAATACGAATTTGAACGAGATACTAGATTAGCAACTAGGTGCCACCCTTTTACAGTGAAACCGATAAAATGCAGCCGTATCTTCTACTCCAACAGTTTCTTTCCTCGCGCTTCCCGACTGTGGAATTCTCTTCCACACGATTGCTTCCCCGACGGCTACAATCTCCAGGAGTTTAAATGTAAGGTCAATAGACACCTCCTAACACACTAACCTGCTCCCATTCTATCAAACACTCTTCCCATCTGCCCAACCCTCATCCTCGCTAACCTTACTCATCTGTCACCTTCCTCCTGACATTCCCTATGTTTAACCACTCCTTCTCTTTACCTTCCCCTATGTAGCCCCATGCGCAATAGTGGCAGTGGAATGCCTTGCTTGGGGTGAGATGATTAAAAAATAAAAAATAAAAAATAAAAAGAAGTCTTTTGTGCCAACGTCCAAAGAGTCTGCACTCCAGGAACATGGATTAGTTTTAAAGCTTTCATTACACCCGAGCAACGCCGGGCTATACTGCTAGTATATAATTATGGACAGATTTTTCATTTTTTAATCTTACATAATTTATTTCTTAAAGGTTACTTTTATTGCATGCCTATATTTTAGTAAATTTCTGTCTGTTATTCAGTATATTTATTTACTTATTTCCTTCTACTGGCCTGAATATTTTAGAAATTACAAAGAAATATGCGTTCTTTGACAGGATTTGAACTTGGGTTCCCCTAGGGGAAACCGTTAATAGATCTGACGTGTTTTGATATCTCGGCTATGAATCTCCTAAAGCTCTAATTGCATTTTTTTCCACAATTCTCGAAATATCCATATCTGCTCAGTTTTGTATCTTAACGAAACCAGAGATAGTTTTTAGGAACTGATTTTTTTATTTATTCATCCGACTTTATTTTAAGTTATTGCTTGAACGTTATTTTTTATGGATGCCCATATTTGAATAGAGATTCTGTTTTTATTTATTCATTAAACAGTATATTCATTTGCATATACCGGCCTAAAATTTCTAGAAATTCCATTAGAAGAACATCTACTCAAATATGTGTATCAATTAGAAATAAGGTTTAATATATATATATTGCTTCAACCTTTAAATATATATATATATATATATATATATATATATATATATATGCTTCAACCTTTATATATATATATATATATATATATATATCTTCAACCTTTATATATATATATATATATATATATATTGCTTCAACCTTTATTTATATATAGTCATCCGCAAAGAGATCTATTTCGCTGTATCACAGCTCATCAGTACGGTTAGACAGCCGATTGCTTTTTACCCAGGATTGAAACCCGACCAAATTGGCGTCAGTCGGCGATTCTACCTCCAAGTTATGGGCACTAGGTAGAAGGAGGCAAACTTTTTAGCGTGTATATTATTATTATACAAACCCAACAGCTCAGTGTTCTAATTCATTGAACGTGGCAATAAATTAACTATACAGTTCAGTCCGCTAAGTGCCATACATGATACACGCTTGGGCGATCATGTCTCGAAAGAGACATGACTGACTGGGCAGAAGATTATCCCGCAGTAGGTTGCCATTGCTTTCTGCGGTAGACTGGTTGCTGACCAAGGCTATAGAACCCAATCTGTCCTGTTATTTAACACATAACTGGAAGGAATAGACGGATTAATACCTTTTCCAAAGGTATTTGGGCGTAAGTGAATGCAATGAATTCGGCTACTTGTAATAAAAAAAAGAAAAGCAAAATCAGAAAAAATATATTCGAGATACCTTTGTAGACTTAAGCCACCAGAACAATTTTATTCATACATCTCGGGTTTGTCGATTAATTACTTTGTTTTAAATTTTAATCTAAGTTACTCTTTAGTGAATTTATTTGGATTATATATATATATATATATATATATATATATATAAAACGCTGGATACACCGGTTCCCGTTCGATCACCGAAGTTAAGCAACGTTGAGCCTGGTCTGTACTTAGGTGGGTGACCACTTGGGAATACTAGGTGCTGTTAGCATTCACGGATGTGCGTTGGGGTGCGGTGGATGTCGGCTTGGAGGGGGAAATCGGTGAGCCGAGTTCCAATTTCAGTCGAGCACGCTGCATTCACTTGCGCACTGGTACCCTTGGGAAAGGTATTAATCCGTTCGTTCCCTCCAATTATGGGTTAAGGTCTGCTGTTCGTGCGATCTGTGGCAGTCATCTGCACCAATTGTTTGTTATCAGCAGTTCCAAAAAGTGTGGATGGTACTACACGATGCCTTCACCACTATAAACAAATCTCTGTGTGGTTGTCTTGCTGGAGAAAGGTTGGACCCTCATACGTTGAACGCGACGGGAGAATCCATTATTATATATATATTATAAATATCCAAATAGAGAGAACCAACAGTTTTAGAATTCCAAGTTCTCAGGCATTTACTTTTTGAAAAATTGCTCAATGCAGCAAATATTTTAGAGCATAATATAATTAAATTTGTTTTTGCATTTAAAATTAATATAATTTTTATTGAGACATGGAAATTTCTATGTTTAGAGATTTTTACCTCGTCATCAGGTAATGCTAGCTTATTGTTGTGAAAATGATTTTCATTTGAATATAAGAAACAATACTTTTGTTTTTTATGGACGTAAGAAGACAGAAAAATTTATGTGTGTGTTCAATTTAACTCATCAGAATAGAGATCCACCTTAAATTTGAAAAAAGTCATATTTTTGGGGAATACATGTTTTTTTTATAACGTACAGGATTTTCTATTAACTTATATTCAACAATTTGTTTTATATTATAAAAGAATAATAATTAAATATATAACAAAATAATTAGATATTTGAATTTTTAATAATTAAATAGTAGATATTAAAAAGCTTATATTATGATATTAAAAATTGTATTAGAATATTATAATAGATTTTATAAAAAATAATAATATAGATATTAATTTTTTTTATATATTAAACCGGTATCACACCAAGCAATGAAATAAAGCCACTAAGACGCAAGTGGTTACAGGGTGGGGAAGAATTAAGAACAGAAACATTAATAATGGGCAGAAAGAGGAAAGAGTAACCAGGAAGACACTGTATTATTGTATTAGAATATAATAATATAATTGATTTTATAAAAGAAATAAAATAGATATAAGTAGATATTAAACATTTTTACAAATTAAGACTTTTCTGAAAAATTAGAATAGAATGCATTCTGAACTGAAATAAAAATAGTATAATTACACCCAAAGGTCCCTTTAATTCAGATCAAAAATATAAAATGTTTTGTTTCTTTTTTGTTTTAGAAAATGACTGTTTTATATATATATATATATATATATTCTAAACATGTTCTGTTAAATATAAGAGACAATGAATGTCTATTATGTTTAATCATGAGCCGTTCTAAACGTCGTATTTTGGCTTTAATTTCAGTTGAAAATAATGACAAAAATTCTCCAACATTTGGATAATTTTTAATTAATTTAGTTCTAAGCTTTCGGCTCACATGAGCCATCTTCAGAGGGGTTATTAAGACGATAAAAAGAAACTGTTAGTATAAAAGTTACGACTACATCTTTATGCGTGTGTACAGATTTAGACAGGTAGATATGAACAAACCCAGTTAGATGTGACCTGTCTGGTGCGTAGTAACAGTTAGTTAATAAATAAAACGGGAACTAAACGTCTCTTATTCGTCAGTGACACAGCGAGAATGGCGTGTAGGTGATTCTCTTATACCCACAGACGCGCATGATTGAATTCAAATGAAAGGACTGTTTGCTAGAGTGGTAATGGTACTTTCGAAACGAGGGTGAAGTGAACCGCAAAACCATTCGACATCGCTCAGTAGCATTAGTTGCACCTGATGCAATGGCAGTGTTTCCCTTTCATTGATGGCTTACCAGACTGAGCCAACAACGCTTATTAATATTCAACGGACTTTACTTCTTCGCCTATCTCGTCTTCCATTTTCGTCTTCCTTCCTTCCTTCAATTTCTTCTGTCTTTCTCCTCTCACAGTTTTTTTCCATTCCCAATATAACCGTGTTCAATATTCGCTGAGTGTTCTGAAATTGTAGCCTTTTACCATACTAAATTCAATTTATATTATTTTGTACATTTAAACACTTAAGAAAGAAAGTGCTTGCTTGCAAATTGTGGCTACTGTAATCTGGTCGATATTCAAGAAGCCGGACATATTTTCGTCGAGCCGGACCAAGCTTATAAAACAATCTAGCTGTTAGTGTTACTTGATGCTTTAGTAGCAGAAAAACAGCATTATTTATATCGTTATTAATTTTTTTTTGTTATTTTACACCTTGAGCTATTCTTAGTATATATAATTTTGTGTACTTGGGTAGCAAATCTCTCTTATACAGTTTTCATTGATTATTATATTAGACTTTTTGGCGGACCTGAGAGAGAATACCACCACCTATAAATTTGTTGCTTTTCATTTTTTTTGTTTACTTTTTTCAGTGCAGTCTCATCGATTACACCCTAAACTTTCCGATTGACCCCCCCCCCCCAAAAAAAAAGGGAAATATTTCGATATTTAAACAATTTTAGGGGGGTGTTCAGTTTTTCATACAGCATTATAGTAAATTGATCATCCATTTTGGAACTACTCGCCGGTACAACATTACCACCACCTGCTGTACATTTGTTGTCTATCAAATGTTTTTGACTTTTTGCAGTGCAATCTTATGGATTAAATCCTAAACTTTCCGATTGACAAAAAAATATTTGTAAAAGTTTCAACATTTAAACAATTTTGCGGGCGGGGGGGTTCAGTTTTTCATACAACCTTATAGTAAATCGATTTTGTGCAATTAACGTTTTTGCTTGCGCATATTCAACAACTGAATCCTTTGCGAAATTTTGAAGAAAACCATTCTTGGTGTTTCCGAGAAAGATGCCATCGCAAGAATTGAAGAAAACTAAAAAAAGATAAAAACAAGCAACTCGTCCCCCCACAAAAAAAAAAAAAAAAACACAGCAAAGCGACCCCAACGCGAGTGGCTCCAAAATCGAGGATCGATTTACTATAACGTTGTATGAGAAACTGAGATCTCTCCCCAAAAATTGTTTAAATATTGAAATGTTTCAAAATTCTTTTGATAATCGGAAACTTTATGTAATAATCGATAAGACTGCGTTGAAAAAAACAAAAAAACAAAAAAAGAAAAACAACAAATTTAGAGGTGGCGGTAGTCTTTTTCAACCTTTTCTTTTTAATAATGTAACCACGAAACAGCATACAGAATAAAAAAAACAAAACAATAACATTAATATTTTCCACAAAAACTCAATGCTTAGGAATTACAAAAAGGATGAATTTTCATTTTGAAACATCATCCAAAAATATGCAACTCTCAAATACGCGAATATACGAATCTATCGCTAAAAACGCGCGAATACGAATATACGAATCTATCGCTCGAAATTTAAAACTGCTAATCTCTTCGTCAAAAATAAGTTTAACTGCAAGATCTAAACCACACAGAACCAACATTATTTACAAGTGTTTTTTGAAGAACTGTGTTATTGATCAATCCAAATACGTAAATAATTACACACTACCACTCGGTTAACAAGAAGACTCACGTTGCATCTCCCAGACCATAGATCAATTCGATCTCATTTAAACAGACACGAAAACCTACCAAATTCTATCCTTAACATATGCGTTGATAATACAAATATAACAGCAAAAAAGGTTAAATTAATCTAAGCATTATTAATTAACAATAATCCAACACTTAATATGGAGCGTAGGGAGCTGTTTGATTCGGTCTTGTGTCAGACTTAACCGAACAACGTAGCTTACAAGTTTATGTAGAATTATCAGCAGAAGGTTTTCATCAAAATGTTGGTTGTCGGCAGGTTGGAATATGTGAATTGTGTGTTATAGCCTAAGAAGGATAAAATATAGATTTTGAATGTTAAAATAGAATTTTATTATAAGGAAAGAATAACATAAATTAAAGAAGTTAATGTGCAATTGGAAACATTAATAGGAAGTCAAGTGTTCGTACAAAATGTTTGTAGTAGTAATTGTTGAAAGAGATGAGGAAAAAGAGGACAATGTCCGAGTCGCTTGAAGTGGAGTTACATTGTGGTACCGAGCAAAGCGAGGGATCGGATGTTTGCACTCTCAGGACCAGAAAGCAAATGACCAAAACTGGTCTTTGCGCAACTGGCCCCACGCATATGTTCCGGCAGAAAACCAAGAAAATTAATAAATATCAGATTCCAGTTCGCGAGCCTACGCGAATTTTATTTATCATCCCATGGGAAGCCCAGAATTAAATAAGGGTGTGAATTCTCAAATGACCTGCTGGGACCCACAAAGACGAACTAAAAAGCCGACACAAAAAGCATTGCTAGAGTGGAAAACTTGCGAGCATAATTCGCACGTTCCTTGACCTCGTCAAACGATCCGCTATGCTCACCTTGTCTTTCCCTCTCACCTTACTGATCAACGGATCTGATACATCAAAGGCATTCCAACTGACAAACACTTCCACATACTTACGCACAAACTCATCATTTACTGCTATAAACATTTTAACGTCCGTTGGACCCGTCCTAAAGACATTATTTTATTTATTAAAATTGTAATTGATATATGTGTATATATAAAATGTTGTTTCTATGCTCAACTGGATTTTCTTGTTTTATAAGTTATAGTGGGCTATTAACTAATGAGGCCAAATTCAGTTAATCTGTTTCAACAGACAACTGTTTTTCACTAGAACGGATAACCCACTATAACATTTTAGATGTTCGTCTCTCAGCTCCTAATGACTCTCTCCCAGTCTGACGTTGATGAAGTCCTTTTATTGTAATCTAGATATTTTTGCACTTGTGAAATCCTTTTTCAAATCGCTCCCATTCGTCAAAAAATCATTTTAACATCTACTTACGAAATCTCGTTTCGGCTTTTTCTTTAAGCAGATGGTCAATCCTTTTTCTATTTGGAAAAAAAAAATCTGGGTTTCACACGTCGTTGTGAATTTTTGTAAAATTGAAGGAGTTTGATTTTAATTTCTTATCCGCTACAAATTATAACATGTATGAATATAGCAACAGTGCGCTTACCGTGTTCAGAATATAAAACACACGCATGACTCTACACATATAGGTAAACACTACGCATATTTAGTTCCATGTAAAATAAAATTTATTCTTGATAATAGTTTAACGTATAACCGAAGGTACTCGGAACATTTAAACAATTTTTATCCAATTTGTTCTTAAAAGAAATAAGATCACATTAAAAAAAATTATTAAAATCTTAAACATAATACCTTGTCTGTTATTTTTAATGAAATATACATATCATTCTTAGTGGCTTTGATCAATTTGCTTCGTCAATATTTGTTTTTAAATATTTCATAGACCTGAAAGTGACCGAAAAATTTGATATAGAGAATCACTAACCAGGCTCAATATTAACTTGATCTTACGGGTTATTGTGCTTCAATATATCGTCATAAACGGCGAGAGCGGGGTGTCTATAAATAGCAACTAAATTAAGCATAGCAAAGATTTACAAACATGATACCTTGTTATATTCGTTTATATTTTATTTAGAAAAAAAAAAAGAAATTAAATGAAAATACATATTTTTGGTTGAAAAATAACGAAAATTCGTTGGTTTAATAACGAGCTAAAAGAAAAAGATTGCAAGATTTAGTCCCAAACGAATCCCGCTTTGGTTTATCAACTTTATTTTAAAAAAAATAAATAAAGCACAATTACATTATGTATTCACCATTATTTTCAACGACTTTTGATGTGCAAAAAGTTTTTCAACGAACCCTTTTAATCTGGTTTTCCTTAGTGAAAAATTTTCCTATCAAAATATTAAGTTGAACCACAAATACTTTTCGCTATTGTTGATCAATTTTATTTTATAAAAATTAAAAAAAAATAAAACTATGATGTTTTATTGAATTCTATATTGCAGTAGAAATGAAAGAACCCCCTCCCACTGAAAAAAAAAATAAAAGAAAAAATTACTTACCGACGCAAAGACTTCACAAAACCTTATACGTAAAATATCCAGAAAAGAAAATGGTTACCCGCTGAGTCAAAATATGTTAAAGACAGTAAGGTCACGCGAGACTTTTTGAGATATACGAAGGAGACATTATTTAACACGTAACCAAGTATTAAATTTTGTCTCGTGGCCTTTAAAAAAATTAATTGTAAATAAAAAGAAAAATATGTAAAAAAAAAAAAAAAATAAAATAAAAAAATATTGTATATAAAACAAAATTTTTATGTCAAGGGTTTTTCTTGGGCTTCAGCTTCTTATGCGAATTAGTGGTATTATGTTATATGTAGGATTGTAAGCAGACAGACGAGTTTTTGTGATAAATAACTGATTGGGTCGTGAATCTGATTAGCTAGGTTTTGGACAGAAATAGTTGACCAGTCTCAACTCACAGCCTTTTCGCTCATGTGCAAAAATTGATGTATGGAGTACTGCTGCCATTTATGGTCAGGTCCCCCTGCCGTTCTCCTCAGTGTTCTTGACAAGCTCCAAAGGAGAGTCTGTAATGTGATAGGTACTGATCTGGCGACTCGACTGCAGCCACTTTCCCATCGTCGAAATGTGGCCTCCCTCTATCTCTTCTATACTTTCATGGCTTCTGCTCGGATGAGCTTAAGTCACTGATGCATCCTCAACAGGTGTTTACCCGTGCAACCAGACTGGCAACTGGGTCCCACCCATTCACAGTCAGGTTAGCCAAATGCAGACGACAATTCTACTCCAGCAGCTTCCTCTCTCGCACTTCCTGCCTGTGGAACTCACTCCCGTATTCTTGCTTTCCTGACGGCTACAACCTCCAGAAATTTAAATGCAAAGTTAATACTCATCTACTAACCACTGGCCTCTAGCTCTCTCCCCTCCCCTGTATAACCTTCCCTTTCTCTCCACCTATGTATCTGTCATCGCACCTGCTTTCTCAGCTTTCTATTGTTCCTTTCTAACTAGCTTTTACTCCTCGCTCTTTTCTAATTAATCTTTATACATTTATGTAACCCCCTGCACATCAGTGGCGTTTCCGCCTTGCTCGGGGTGAAATGATTAAAAAAAAAATTTTTTTACATTAATAAATATAGACTTTTGAATCATTTGTTTTTCTTGGGGAGAGTTGGAAGCTCTTGCCGTTAACGCGAATTGCTCGTAGATCGTTTCCTTTGGATTTCCCAAAGAACTTGTTTGTCGGTGACAGTAGAAATTTTGTCAACACATTTAGCTTCACATATTTAGCATTATTTTTAATGACTTGTTGGCACTTAGATTATTGATACCTTTAAGTAAAATTCTATTGTTTTGTGTGTGAAGATAAGTTTACAGCAAATAATTGAATTAGCTTCAATCTTTTTCTTCATTAGTGTTTTCTCCATTAAAGCGTTTTGCACTGATCGAAAATATTAAAGAATTAAATAATAATCAGTTGATGCAAGCTTATCCGAATATGTCTGGTATTGTAGCATAGATCAAACGAACTCCTAAAGTTTTCTTTTGTTATAAAAAAATTAAAGAATACTGAACTGTTGCGTAATATCTCTCTTCCTGTATGGCAGCGAATGAAAGATGAAGATGAGATTTGACGCTTATATTTACTCAAAACTACCATGGTGTTTTCAGTGGCATTTGACTTTTTGCATTTCTTGTTTTTATATTATTGTGGTTGCCCTCATAGAAAATATATGAAAAATCAGTTAAAGGTGTTTTGTTTAAATTGTAAACTTAATCTGCGCCACATAACGGCATCTTGAGAGACCAGGTGAAGGTAATCCCTACAAAGAAAAACATAGAACTTCTCCAAATATTTGCTATGGATAAGTCTTCCTCCACAGGACTGCATAAACAATTTTGAATACTATCAAGACTGGAATGTAAGTATTGAGTCGTTACAGCCCAAATATGACAGCAATATTCCATTTTTTGTTTTAATCTTGGTCTCTTCTGTAGATAAAGAACGACAGAAGGAGTTGGGTACTTTCTGGAGTGAAAGAATGAGCTGATCTTTTTTCTGCTGTCTTCGGAATAAAAGAAAAAAAATAGCCAGTTCCAAACTGTATAGGTCCTGGCAGGCCACACGTTGTGCTTATTGAAAATAATTGTTTTATTTATATCAAATAAAGGGTTTGGTTCGAAATTCCAACGTGAATCATCTGAAGAAGGCCGGATCGTACAACGGCAATAATATAGATTCGCATTAAGGTCCTACCCTTTTATCATCGAACTACATAAATTTAACCCGCGCTTCTATTGTAACAGTTTCTTTTCTTGCAATTCCCATTTGTAGAATTCGCTTCCATATGCTTGCTTCTCTGATAGTTACAATCACTAAAAAATTAAACGAAACATTAATTGCCAACTTTTATGTACTTGATTTCCATCCTTCTGTTATCTTTTTTCGACATCTCCTGTACCATTTTTGTTCTCCCCACGAGTACCAGTAGCATTTCTACATTGCTTGGGTTGAAATGGTTATAACAAAAAATAAATAATAAAAGATATAATAAAATAACAATAAAAAGGAGAACAACAGTCTGAACAATGTAAATAATGTAAATAGTTACAACTAGCAGTATAGCCCGGCGTTGCTCGGGTGTAATGAAAGCTTTAAAACTAATCCATGGTCCTGGAGCTCAGACTAAAGAATATTTGAAATAATAAAATAATTGCGACAATTTACCAATCGCACCTTATATATATATATATATACTAGCAGTATAGCTCGGCGTTGCTCGGGTGTAATGAAAGCTTTAAAACTAATCCATGGTCCTGGAGCTGAGACTCTTTGGACGTTGGCACGAAAGATTAAAAAGCAATAGTGGTTTTCAGTTAAAGCGAAACCGTAGACTAAAAGAAAATGAATGGATGCAAGTCAAATTTTGATTTCCTGGTATCGATATCAAATAAGTTTTTTCGTCGTAAACTGAATGTTGAAGGCTAAATAAGTCCTATGAGTAAATGCTATCATGGCTGAGACTAAGAACTACAATTATACCTACTTAGAGCTAAACCCGAAGCAAAAACTAAAATAAAAGGGCTGAAAAAATACAGACATACAGGCAGATAAACAGAGACACACACAAACATTTTGCCTTTTATATATATTATCGATTTTCTGCACTATTGTAAGAACTGCAGCCTTGAAACTTCTGAATATCGTATCTTATGTCTTTGTCTATGAGTGTATCAAATTTGATTAAAATCGGACCACTCCTTCTGTAAACCGATTTTTTCAATTTTCGATATTCATCGGGGGGTACCTCGACACAAAACCTAGCAAAGAACATTGGCAGACGTTTATAGTACAACTGTATAAATTTTCAAGAAAATCAGTTCAACCGTTTCGGACACACACACACACACACACACACACACACAAGGAAAACGTTCCATTTATAAATAAGTTTAGATACCTCAATCTCAAAAGAATAAATGCAAAATCAATTATTATCTTCTGTCTTCTTAATTCTTTCATTGTTCACTCTATTTAATTAAGTTTTCTTGTCATATTGTAAGTTCCACGCTTAAAACTTCTCCTCTCGCTTGTGTAACTCTCTTCCGGCTTCTTACTTCCCAGTCAACTTTGACGATCCAAAAATATACATGCAATGTCAATCATTATTTTCTGTTTACTACTTCTTCTATGTTACCTGTCCCTTTAGGACGTAGGCGATCATGGCTTTCCACGTTCCCTTATCCCTGGTGGCTCTGAGCACGCCTTCTCCTGTTACACCGTGCAATTTTCGTTCTGTCATCCACTTTATTAGGTCCTTCAAATATGTTATCCGTTGCTTTCCCATGTCTCTTTTTCCCTCTATCTGGCCTGTTAGTATCAGATTCTCCAGGCCTTCCTTCCTCATTGCATGTCCCAGAAACTTCAGTTGTCTCTTCCTGATGCTCAATATTAATTTCCTTTTTGTTTCCATCATTTCCCAAACCTCATCATTGCTCACATGCTCGCTCCATGATATTCGAGGCATCCTTCTGTAGAACCACATTTCAGTTGCTTCAAGTTTTTCCTTCATCTTTGATGGTATTGTCCAGCATTCACTGCCATATTGAAGGACGGACAGCACGTAGCAATCCAGTACTCTCTTCTTAGTTTCTAGCGAAATTCTCCTGTTTCTTAATACCTTACTCAACTTCTGGAATGCTTCCTTCGCCATGCCAATTCGCCTTCGGATCTCTGTGTCGCACTTTCCGTCTTCTGTTATCACGCTTCCCAGTTATTTAAATTTTTGTACCTGCTTGATTCTGGTGTCCTCTACCTGTATTTGGCATTTTTTTACTTCTTTTATTGTTCTATTTACTTAATGACGTTTTATTTTTCAAATATTCTCACACTCATAGACGCCTTGTGTCTTAGTGGTTTTATTGCTTTGATTGGGGTGAAATGATAAAACCATACAAGGTATAAAAAATACAGTATTTACATTATTCGAACTACTGTCCTCATCTTGGTTGCCATTTGTACGACGTTTCGGTCGTTGTACTCGCCGGACTTCTTCGGGTGTAAGGAATTTCGAATCGAACCTTTTATTACAATCACTGGGGTATATGAACTCCATTCTATGCGTAAAGCCTCGATTAGAAGTCATGAGTTATCTCCTTCTAACCCTGCAATTTACTTATTCACCACTGCTGTAGCCTGGTATTGAACTCACAACTGTAAGAGTCAAGTCAGGAACTAACCAACGTCTATATCCACTGGGCCATGTGTCCTTAAGTGTTATAGAGAGATAACTCATGACTTTCTATCGAGGCTTTACGCAAGGTATGAAGTTCATCTACCCCATTCGAAATTCCTAGCACCTGAAGAAGACCGGAGCGTAGAACGGCCGAAAAGTCGTACAAATGGCAACAAAGATGAGGACAATAGTCCGAATAGTGTAAATACTGTGAACACTACCTCATCTCAGAAATATAGACAAATAATAAAAGATACTTTTTAAATGTTGGGGAAGGTTTGTGGAGATACTGATTACACTCCTCACTCTCGAGTCTGGGTCGTGTGCGTCTGCTTGCGTCGGTCTGTCTGTCGATGCTTTCTGTATCAGCTTTTTATTTCGACTTTTTGGATCGCAAGTGGTCATTTGGGAATTCATATCCGTATTTGATTCCGGGCTTTTCATTGGCCGATAAATAAAATTCGCGTAGGCTCGCGAACTGAAAATTTAATATTTAATTAATTTTTAATTTTCAACCGGAACATCTGCGCGAGGCCGGCTGCGCACTGACGACTTTTGGTCATTTGCTTTTTGGTCATGAAAGCGCAAACATCCGGTCCATCGCTTTTGCTCGGTCGGTATCACCAAAGCTTTCTCATACCAAAACAAAGACAAAATATATATATCAGCAAATCCTTTGTTTCCGAGTTATCAAATTTAAAGAAAGTTTACTGTAGATGGCGCTGTGTTCACGTGTAGACTAGGTTTCATTTGTCCTTCGTGTACATTTGTGGTTAGTCTGTCTTCATCAAGGTTTAACGTTCGTAATAGTGAGTTAACTGAGAAGTGTTCCTTTTAACAATTCCTAGATAATCATATCATTATCAAGCAGATACGATTTTTACGTACGAATGGTACGAATGGAAACGAGGCTGCACCGATCTATTAGATTGCGTTTTACACCCGAGGTAATCCAGTCATCTAAACTCTGCTGGTGTTTATTGTCGAGTTGTTGAGACAGCATCAATAGCACTACAAAATATGTACGTACGCCTGACCACGAAAAACACTTGTTGCATGGCCTTTTGGACATATGTTTCTGTGGGCATTTCACCTTGTTTTGGTGTCAGTAATTCGCCTCTAAAGGTTGTAAAAGTATTTTTGATACACTCTGTATATATATATATATATATTTTAATCATATCACCCCAAGCAAGGCGGTAATGCCACTGAAGCGCAGGGGGCTACGTAAAAATGAAAAGACTGGAAATGAGAAAGCCTGGAACCACATCCTAAACAGGGAACAAGAGATGAGCCTCTACACCTGTTCAGTAGACGTGGGTGGAGTGTTAATCGGGCGATAGTTTAGTCTATCTACTCCAATTGAGGAAAAAAACAAAAAAAAAAAAAGAAATAAAAGAGTGAAAAGATTGGAAAAGAGAAAGCCGGAAACCACATCCTAAACAGAGAGAAAGGGATGAGCCTCTACACCTGTTCAATAGACGTGGGTGGAGTGTGAACCGGGCGATAGTTTAGTCTATCTACTCCAATTGAGGAGAGGAAAAAAATAAGAGAGTGAAAAGAATGGAGAAGAGAAATCCGGAAACCACATCCTAAGCAGGGAACAAGAGATGAGCCTCTTCACCTGTTCAATAGACGTGGGTGGAGTGTGAACCGGGCGATATTTAAGTCTCTCTGTTCCGAAAAAAAAATGGCCAGAATGGTGAGTTAACTAAGTTTTAAATTAGTTAAAGTCCAATCAAAGAAATAGAAAAAAGGACAGCAAAATAAAAAAATAAAAAAACTTAAAATTAAGCATAAATAAATAAATACAAAATACCGGCCATAATTATTAGGCCACCCCAGTGTTTAAAAAACAATGACGATTTTTTAGTATTTATTGCCAAGTGAATAATTGTAAATGAAATTAGAATGGTTCTGTTGTTAATACTGCACAATAACATGTGCATCAAATGAATTTATAAACATTTAATAATTACCTATATTGCAGTTTCATCAATGAAAAAATGATGAAAGTTTATGGTGTTTCGGAAGAGTTCATCGTTGCCTTCTTGCATTGAAAAATTTTGAAAAAATTAATAATAACAAAAGAACCATTCTATTTTCATTTAGAATTATCCACTTGGCAATAAATACTAAAAATAGTATGAAATACATCATTTTTTTTAAAAATTGGTGTGGCCTAAAAATTATGGCCGGTAGTGTGTATATATATATATATATATATATATATATATATATATATATATATATAAAATCAACAGTGTGCGATGGGTAAATTGTCGCTATCTGCATTGTAAAATTTTGCAAAGTAATAATAAAAAAAGAACCATTCTATTTTCATTTAGAATTATCCACTTGGCAATAAATACTAAAAATAGTATGAAGTACATCATTTTTTTAAAAATTGGGGTGGCCTACTAATAATTATGGCCGGTAGTGTGTGTGTATATATATATAAAATCAACAGGGTGCCATGGGTAAATTGTCGCTATTTGCATTGTAAAATTTTGCAAATTAATAATAACAAAAGAACCATTCTATTTTCATTCAGAATTATCCACCTGGCAATAAATACTAAAAATAGTCTGAAATACATCATTTTGTTTAAAAAACTGGGGTGGCCTAAAAATTCTGGCCGGTAGTATATATATATATATATATATATATATATATATATATATATGGTAATGCGGTGTTTGATTGATTCAGGTTTGAGTAAATCTTTTAAGCCAGCTGTGTAGTAACATAGTTGTCTTGTTCGAGTTGAAACATTTGTTGGATTAAAGCTTCAACTTACATTTCTTTAAACTTTGAATTAAGTTTCTGTGCGACATGAAAATTTCGTCCGAGATTAAAGGTTTCTATTTCATCTGGAGTGAATTGGTAATCCGACGGGGTAATGAAGCTGCCATTGATGTTTGCTAAATGTATTTTTCTATTTTATAATTTGCTTCAGATTTTTGGATGACTTGTTTATGCTATTCATGTTCCTTTTGTGTTTTATTGTATAATAAATCTAATATTTCCTTGAATTTTTCAGTTGTGGTAGAAGATTGTAAGATTCCTTTAATACGTCTAATTTCAGTGTTGATTAGTTGTAATTCCTGTTTAGCTGTATTTATTTGTCGTTTAATGAGGTTCCGTTGAAACGTCTAGGTGTTGGGATCATATATATATATATATATATATATATATATATATATATATATATATGTAATAACAATGCTAAAAATAGTATAAAACCTAAAATTCTGACACTCAGTGAGATATTGAGAGAAAAGGCATTTAAGGTAAGCAGTTTTTGCAATGAAGTACTCAAAGAATAAAGCATCAATAGAATTAATATGGAGCCAGGATGCTGAAGATAATAACAGTTAAGAGACAAACTTTTATTCATTTTATGATGAGACATTGTAATTTCAATGTTGAAACAAAATGTACACTTTGTAGTGGATACAAAAAAATTGTACATGGTGTGTATATATATATATATATATATATATATATATATATATATATATATATATATATATATATAAGAAACAAGAAAACTTTTATAAATTTAATATGCTTCGTTTTTTAACGTCACCAAAATTAATTTGAAAAATTGATTTATTTATTGATGAAACGACAATAAAAACGAAATATGTCAAATTTATAAATATTTTCTATTTGTTCCTTTTTTAAATTATTCGATCAGATTCAAACCATAGTTGTTCAATTTATATACTTTTGTATAAGTTTTTTTTTCTGTTTTACGACGACTTCCGGTTCTGCTTTCGATAGATTTTTACGCATGCGTACTCAGGCGTTCATGTGCTCTAAGACGTGCGGACATTTGTCATGTACATGTCCCTGTTCAGTTCTTTACAAATATTCATTGTGAAAAGGACATTTGTTAAAGTTTAATGTAACATTAATTTTTTGACAGTCTGTTAGCTGTTTTTAAAACTAAAAAAGTAAATTCTTCCTTATATAAAACCAACTGATCAATTCTAAATGGTCTAATGGTTTGCAAGCATGCCTCGCTATATCAATTACAACTGATTAGCGTGTTCGATTCTCACAAAATTATAAATAAAAATAAAAGTATAATAATAATAATAATAATAATAATAATAATAATAAAACAATAATAGTAAAGTACACATAACAATAATTATAAAAAAATTAGGGGTATAAACTCTTTAACGGAAAGTTCTAGAGTTTTCGCCAAATCAAATTTTTAAATTTAATTTTGATTTTTTATGGAATCTTATACCTACTTCTGTGTCTACATTTAAAAATTAGTTCATTCCTTTGATTTACTAGTTTATTGGGATTTTTATATTTGATTATAGCTATTTTCCCCCAAGCTTTGATTGCATCTCGCGATCTTCGGCTTCGAAGTCATATATATATATATCTGAAAAGTTTATTTGAGTAGCTATACTGTTTGATTAAAAACGAAAATGTGTGTTACTCAGCAGGTTTTGAACCTGTGACCTCTATCAACATAGGAAAAGCAACCAATTGATATGGGTCGCAGGTTCGAATACCAGGCTACAGCACTCGTGAACAAGTAACTTACAGGATTAGAGAGAGGTGACTAATGACTACCGGAAGAGGCTCTCCGTAAAGGAATGGAGATAGTTATCTCACTGATTGTAATAAAGGGTTCGGTTCGAAATTCCTAGCACCTGAAGAAGGCTGGAGCGTACAACGGCCGAAACGTCGTACAAATGGTAACAAAGATGAAGACAATAGTCCGAATAATGTAAATATTCTATCTATCTATCTATCTATCTATCTACACACACACACACACACACACACACACACACACACACACACACACACACACACACACACACACAGGGTGTCCATAAAGTCCGTATGCACTTTAAAAAATAATAACTTTATTTGTATTTGTGATAGATATAATCCGTAAAGCATGTTATAAAGTTTAATGTACCTAGTTTAAGTATAGTTATTAAACAATACTTTAACACGAAATTTGCAACAATTTTTTAGATAAGTAAAATTTTTTTTTTTTCAGAATCAATTTGATCCATGGCTTCAACTGAGGAAAAGTTAAGTGTGTCCTGAACTGGATGAACTGAAATCTACCTGTGCAACCAAACCTAGTTCATGAGAAGATTTGAAATCTAAAATAATAAATGTGATTTCAGGCATTACTGTAAATCAGTTGGCAAATGTTTTCCGTGAACTGCAAAATCGTATTACCCTTTGTATTGCTAATGATGGAGGACATGTAGAAACTTAAATAAAATTTCAATAAAACTTTAAAAAATATCGATTTACTCCTTTCTAATTCTTTTTACAAATTATTCCTGTTGCAAATACAAATAAAGTTATAATAAGTGCAAATGAACTTTATGGACACACACACACACAACACACACACACACACACACATATATATATATATATATATATATATATATATATATATAGTGTGTGTGTGTGTGTGTGTGTGTGTGTGTGTGTGTGTGTGTGTAATTACCAAAACATTAACACATTAATTGGTTGCCTCTTCACCACCGGGTACAGTTAGTATGACGTTTACCTAATAACGTAACGGCCTGGGTTTCAATTCCTGGTAGTGGATGTGCACTGTGAGTCCCAAATATTGGACGAAACGGTCGTCCTGTGCTTTCTGCGTTCTGTTGAGGTCTAATCAAAATACGATGAATTACTTACTTAAATATTTATATATATATATATACACCTCTGTGTGTGTGTGTGTGTGTGTGTGTGTGTGTGTGTGTGTGTGTAAATATACTCAGATAAAATGTATCTGTCAAAGAAACAAAATGGATACAAAAAAGGTGCTTGGAAAAACTTTACTTAGACGTCGCGTTTCGTCCTCTGATGGATTGTCTTGATAAAGTCCCTCAGAGGACGAAACGCGTCAGTTAAGTAGAGTTGTTGTTCTTGCCTCGTTTTTTTTCCACACATAAAAACCACTGAAGAAATGAGATTTTCCCATTGTATAGGCAGAAGAACGTGCGATTTATCAATTTTCTCCTCAAGTTCTTTGGAATTATTGAATGTTTCCACCAGAAAATGATGAAGTCTGCGATCTTTTCTTGGTTTCATTGTTGCTATGGGATACGAGGATGTGAGTACTGTCTTCAATCGGCATTTGGTTACGGAGGATCTATTGTAGCGTGAAAGCCCTGCCCAGATTGTTTTCATTTGCTCTTGCATGAATACACACGCGAGTTGCACGCATGCGTGCATGCATAACCGGCGTTTAATGACAAACAATACATTTGCAAATACTCGCGTGTCAGACTTAATCGACAAACACATCAAAATACTTTCTAGGGACGGAGAAATTTCAAGGAAGCAGTGACGTAGGGCGGGTATTACTCATTTGGTTATCCGTGGGAAATATTCCTCAATAAAACTACCAGGTTTTTGCATTTTTGAACGTCACATTTAAACAGATGCACGTGTATGAGTAGACGCCGTTTTTTTTTATTTTTAAAAGTGGAAGTTATATTTACCGTACCATGCAGTCGAGATTCTTAATGAAGAAAATGTCCTCTAAGGTAGGGCTCAAGCCTTCGCCAACCCACAGAAGCCATCGGCCGTTCATGCGTGTTTAGAAAAGAGTTTCCCAACGTTTTATTCCTTGTGACCCATTTTAGTACAAAAATTTAGGTCCCTATAAACATCAATAGAAATTTCATTGTTGTTTTCATAATTATTTCACCCCAAGCAAGACAGTACTGCCACTGGCACACAAGGGGTTACATGAATGTCGTAGAAAGAATAAGAGTAAAATGGAAATCAGTGGCGGTTACATTTGGCTGTTTTGACTATAAAAGGGTGGGAATTAAATGCCAATCTAGTAGCTGAAGTATATTTGGATAAATGAGACACCAGGAAGATTAACTCATCAGAATAGAATCTATGAAAATATTTGTAGAAAAGACAGAGGGAAGCCACATCTTGATGGTGAAAAAGCGACTGAAGCCAAGTCACCATATCAGGACCAACCACACTGCAGATTCTACCCTGGACCTTGTTGAGAACCCCGAAATGAATGGACAGATATGGCAACAGCGATCTATCATATGTACGAGTTCTACTTGAGATCTGGACTTAGGCTGAGGCTCAGTAGTCGATCTTGGACGGGGCTTCCATGAAAGAAGCACAAATGCAAATTCCGTGTAACAAGAAATACAATCTATTTGCAAAAGCAAAATGTAGTAGAACATCAAAATTAATGACTACACTTCTAATATTTCCATGCTCATTTGAAATATTTCTCATGCTTATTTTTGGGACTAAGGGCCCACATTAAGAATAACTACTTTGACTCCTCCATTACAGTGAGCTTCGCAGTCGAATATCACTCAATTTGCCTTTTGAAGAATACACATTTTTTCCATATCTTTTTGTTCATATCTGCTAATTTTATCTCCACATTCGAGACAAAGAAATTCATAAAGATTTTTTTGTTTTTAATCTGACATTATTTTTAATTAATTTAAATTTCTATTGTAGTGGATACATGTATTTGGTAGAGGTCCTTTTATAAACAGTCCTAATTACATCGGACGATATTTTCCCCGACAAAGAAGACAGAGGTTTGAAAGCCACCGAAGTGCAGATTTAAATGTACAGGCCGGTAGATGTAATTCACATTGTTTAAGAAGAACAACAAAAGCAGGGACACTACTGCATCCACTTTAATATAAAGTTTTGAGTAAGGAAAAATAATATCGGATTTAAAATAAAATAACAACATTGATTTGTCAGATTTTAATATGAAAATCATCTATTTTTGTTAGAAAAATTTTCAAGACGTTATATGATACCGTAAGACCTTATTAAGCAACTTGTTCGTCATAACGTAAATATATATTACTATAGTTATATATATATATATATATATATATATACACGTGTGTTTTTGCTCTACGTTACTTCCTCTTTGTTAATTCGAATTGGTTAGTTTGTATCGAGCACTTTTCTTTCTTTGTGGTTGGTTCCGTTTGAGGGTTTTTTTCTTTGCTGCGAGGTACTGTATGTATTGTCGGTACTCCGCGGTTTTCTTTTTTTCCCCCTCTTGTCCAACGCTTTATAGCGACGGACAGTAACGGACTTAGATTCTGCCGGTTATTTGTGGTCCTCAAGGTTTGCTTTTGTAAAATTTTAGGATCTAGATACGTACAGAGTCAGTTTTATTATTATTATTATTATATATATATATATATGTATATATATATATATATATATATATATATATATATATTTGTGTATTTAGGCAGCACATTTTCTTATAAACATATCAGCTTAAATAAGTGGCAAACCTTACGTTTGTTTATTTTCAATAATTTTTTATTAAAAATAAGTAAACATAATGTTTGCAATTGATTTAATCTAACACACACACACACACACACACACACACACACACACACACATATATATATATATATATATATATATATATATTAGTGTTGTGATTTATATTGATTTTTTATATAAAATATATATATATCTTTTTTATCATTTCACATAAAACAACGAAAAAGCCACTAAAACGCAGGGACGGAGTTACTGAATGTTAAATAATGTAATAAAAATACTATTAGAGAGAGAAGACAATACAATGTAAGAAAAATAAAAGTTCAATGTAATAAAAATAAATAAAAATAAAAATAAAAAAGACAATACAAAAATACTATTAGAGAGAGAAGACAATACAAAAAAGACAATACAAAATAAATAAAAATATACTAAAATAATGTAATAAAAATATACTAAAATAATGTAATAAAAATTGACTATTAGAGAGAGAAGACAATACAAATTCATCATTAGGAAGACAAAAGGTAACGGCTGACATTGCAGTTAAATTTTTGTAGATCAAAGATGACAGGGAAGCAAGAGACCGGAAGAGAGTTTTACAATCGAAACGTGCGAAAGAAACTGTTAACATAAAGCTTATGGTTATATGTAACCATTTTAACTGTAAATTGATGAGAACTTACCACCAATCTAGCACTGCGCGTAAATTTATAAAGTCTAGGTACCTTAGAGGAAAGTTAATAAGAAACAATTATTTAGAGAAAAGACATAAGGAAAATACGTTACAGCAATGATAAAGTGACAAAAACCGAGATGCCAGGTCAGGACCAATAACATTGCAGTGTAACATATTACCTTGAACAGATGAAGTAATTGACAGGTACATCCGAAGTTGGGTGAGGTCAACAAAGAGCAAGGGAGACTGACAGATATATTTGGCTGTAGATAATGTCAAATTACAACAAAAAAATGCGACAATCGGCTTAAAAAAGCTATTTACTGCCGGGTGTGAATGACTGATACATCCGGCCGTGTATAAATTAACAAAGCGACAACCCGAAAAAGCAAAAATGCGTGAGAGGTTTTAGACTATATAAAATTTAAAATTTTGGCTGGAGAGAACGCCCGCTGTCTTCTGACTCCCGTCGGCCTCTTCGTGTGTGCGTGCCTCTCTTCGACTGCCCTCCTGCTCCACACAAGTGTCACAGACTAAGAATAAAAATATTAGATTATATTTTTATATATACGTGTTCCTCGTTGTCTGTCCAGCTCCATCGGCGTAATATACTACACAATATAAAGATTGCCATTGATCATATGAAAGATATAACCTCAAAAGGAAAAGATATTGCAAAGTTGTCGTATGATGGGAATACAACGTTAAAATCTCCGAAAAGATTGAATAGAGATGACAGAAGAAAGAATGAATTGCATGTTAGCATGAAAACATTAGAGGGATAATTAGCATAAAATACAGATTGAATAGTCAATATATTTAAACAAAGACAAAAAGAAAAACATCTTTGCCAACGCGTTTCGTCCCATGATGGACTTTATCAAGGCAAGTGGAGTGACGACATAGAAAATGCTTAATACATTTTTCGTTGCCAATAAAAAAAAAAGAGAAAAGACAGAATATTAATAATATTTGCTAGATATTGGTCTATAATTCTGAGATGACGTAGAATTTACAACATTTACATTATTCGGACTATTATCCTCATCTTCGCTGCCATGTTTACGACGTTTAAGCCATTTTACATCCAGTGGGCTATGTGTCTTCAAGGGTACATGGCCCAGTGGATATAGGTGTTGGTTAGTTCCAGTTACTTGATCCAAAGAAATGCGAGTTCAATACCTGGCTACACCAGTAGTGAACAAATAACTTGAAGAGTTAAGTTAAAGAGAGATAACTCTTAATCAGCACTGGTACCCTTGGGAAAGGTATTAATCTGTCACTTCCTCCCGGTTATGGGTTAAATAACAGGATGGGGCCTGGAGGCAACCTATCTAGTGTTGGTGTCACGATAAAAACACTTGGTAGCCCTGGCGAAGCATCAAGTATTCAGCTATTTGATTATTAATTTCGCTACAGGGTTCCAAATGCACAAGGAATACTGGAGGAGTGTAGTGAGTTCTATCTCGGCCAATGGCCGCAAGACGACGACTACATGGCTACCAAAAGTAGCATTACGCTTGGGACGAGAACAATCTACCTCAGTGATCAAAACAAAGGTTTCGGTTCAAAATTCCTAGCACCTGAAGGAAGCTGGAGCATACAACGACCTAAATGTCGTAAACATGGCCTCAAAGATGACAACAACAGTCCGAATAATGTAAATAGTGTAATTATTTATGCAAGATGTTGGTTGGTTGGTTGTTTTGTTTTTATGACATATCAACCTCGGCGGTCATTTATTGCCAACTAAATTTTATTTATTTATTGCTGGTGATATCTTTTTCTTTCGACAATTTTATTGTAGTTTTTATATAAGTTTTGTGTCTAGTAATATTTTTTCTTTTCGAGTATCAAGATTCATTGGGATTTGTTTTTAAGGGCAGGGTCCCCAAGTCTTACCCTGTTATTTAACCCATAACTGGACGGATTAATACCTTTCCCAAGGGTACCAGTGCTTAAGCGAATGCAGGGTATTTAACTGGAATTCGAACTCGGCTCACCGATTTCTCTTTCCGAGCCGATATCCACTGCACCACAACGCACATCAGTCACTAAACGCTTACAAGACCTGGTATTCCCAAGCGGTCACCCATCTAAGTACTGACCAGGCTCAACGTTGCTTAACTTCGGTGATCAAGCGAGAACCGGTGTATTCAACGTGATAGGCCGTAAGCACGCACATCCGTCACTAAATGCTTACAGCACCAGGTATTCCCAAGCGGTCACCCATCTAAGTACTGACCAGGCTCAACGTTGCTTAACTTCGGTGGTAAGCGTGTGAATACACTACTTATATAAAACACGCTAAAATTTCTTTCTTTGACTCCATACGCCTATGGCTTAGGGTTTAGCGACTTCGACTGACACCAAATGAGTGGAATTTTGATCCTAGTCAGATCAAATGGATGTATAGACACACAGATGAGCTGTGATACAGCGAAACAGGCTTGTATTTGGATGACGAATATATATATATATATATTAAAAAAGGATTAATTCAAGGATGTTGAATATATATATATACGAAAAATCTATAAGTGAGCCACAACCTACCCCGGTTTAACCCTGCGGATCGTCAGGGAAAGAGGCTAAAGCACATAAGATTGCTAGCAAATAAATAGATCTTCACAAACAGGAGAAATCACACCAACACAACAATAGGGGGTAAAAACAAACTTTATTAGAAAAAAAAAAAAAAAAAAGACCTGACAGGGTAAGAACTATAGGAGATGGCCAAGTGTAAATTCAAAACTTTTGAGAAGAATCGGATATTTAAGAACGGAAGCTGTGGGGAGCTATGATCTAAAAGAGTCTAAAAGAGACATGGCATTAAAGTGAGATAATTTTATTTCTTGTTAGATCTCAGAAATTTTGGCGTTTGTGAATCTCTAATTTATGTTTAAAAATCTGGTTCGCTACGACGACAGAAGATGATAATACCAAAAATTGCGGAACACTAAAGAACACTCAGAAATGTCTATCCGTCGGTTCCTTGTTAAAAAAATTACGTGACACTGCTTGCCAGACTTTATGTCTAGAAGATTTAAACCAAAAGTTGAGTACTGCTATTCTACATGGGCTAGAGCTGTTCTAGATTTGACATCTACCTATACATAAAATTATTTTACTTCCGTTAGTCCGCCCGTCTGTCATGCTCTCTACAATAGCTATACATTGACCGATCAAAACCAAATTTTGCAGAGAAGTGCAAACGGGTACCAAAAACATTTAGTTTTCTATGGTGCATAGCTTAAAACAATACATTTTCAGTGATTTTTTTTCTAAAAATTAAAAGTTTTATTGTTTAACATACAAAATACTACCACTGTTTTAAAAATAATTAAATGATTAAAATAACAAATAGTTATTTAATACAAATGCAATATTAAAAAAAAATCTTTTATATACAAAAATCCAATCTGGATTTGTGAGAAACTTAAACAAACCGCAAGGCCAGACGTCGCAAAAAT
This sequence comes from Ascarosepion bandense, assembly GCA_037127315.1. Classification (NCBI taxonomy): domain Eukaryota; kingdom Metazoa; phylum Mollusca; class Cephalopoda; order Sepiida; family Sepiidae; genus Ascarosepion; species Ascarosepion bandense. The sequence goes on along the minus strand of JBBBDQ010000532.1, from coordinate 6,523,250 downwards.
TTTGAAGTTGTCTCCAGAAAAAAAATAAAGGCATTATCTAAACTTATTTATAAATGGAACTTTGTCTGTTTGTGTGTGTGTGTGTGTGTCCGTTACCTATAGACTCCGAAACGGCTGAACCAATTTTCTTGAAAATTTACACAGCTGTACTATAAGCGTCTGCGAGAGTTCTTAGCTAGGTTTTGTGTCGAGGTACCTTCGATAAATATTGAAAATCGAGAATCGAAAAATCGGTTTATAGAAGGAATGATCCGATTTTAATCAAATTTGATACACTCATTGAAAAAGACATAAGAAACGATATTCAGAAGTTTCAAGGTTGCAGTTCTTACAACAGTGCAGGAAATCGATAATATATATATATATATATATATATATATATATATATATATATATATAAGGCAAGATGTTTGTTTGTGTGTCTGTTTATCAGTCTGTATGTGCTTGATACACCAAACTTCACACAAATATTCTTTAGGCTGAGTCTGAGCCCCAGAAAGTCCTGTTAAATTCCTTGTTCGTTTTTTGCCTGGTCACTGTCTAGTTGACTGCACAACCCCTCAGCTAAAAGATAAAATAATTCTTTTTCTCTACTGGCGTTAGTACACATGCTTTTGGTTTAGGATCAGCTTTGAAATATTCTTAAAAGTAAGTTATAATGTTGCTTTGATTTTATTTTGTTTTACTTTTTGTGGCTAATTTTAAAATAGTTTCATGGTTATTTGAACGAGTGTTTACCTTTTTTCAAAGAAATTTCTTTGACCGGGCTTTAACTAAGTTAAAACTTAGTTAAACTCACCACCGTTACTTTTTTTTTCTTTTTTTTCTTTCTTCTTCAATTGGAGTAGATAGTCTAAACTATCGCCCGGTTCAAGCTCCACCCACGTCTATTGAACAGGTGTAGAGGCTCATCCCTTGTCCCCTGTTTAGGATGTGGTTTCCGGTTTTATCTTCCAATCTTCACTTTTTATTTTTTTTGTTTTCACTTAGAGTAGATGGACTAAACTATCGCCTGGTTCACAAAACACCCACGTCTATTGAACAGGTGTAGAGGCTCATCCTTTGTTCCCTGTTTAGGATGTGGTTTCCGGGTTTCTCCTCCAATCTTCACTTTTTCTTTTTTTTTGTTTTCAATTAGAGTAGATAGACTAAACTATCGCCCGGTTCACACTCCACCTACGTCTATTGAACAGGTGTAGAGGCTCATCCTTTGTTCCCTGTTTAGGATGTGGTTTCCGGCTCTCTCTCTTCTAATCTTTTCACTCTTACTTACACCCCGGTACATCAGTGGCGTTACCGCCTTGCTCGGGGTGATATGATTAAAAAAAATGAATTAGTTTTAAAACTTTCATTACACACGAGCAACGCCGGGCTATACTGCTAATGTAAAATATGGACCAGTTTTGTTTTAAATTATATTTTATAAAAGTATTTTAGAATGTCGGTTTACTTTATTTGAAAATAAATACAATTTCGATTTACTTCATTAAAAATAATTAAAAACAAAAAACTGCTTCATTTTGTTTCTCATTTGTCAATTTACTTTATTAAAAAGTAATAAAAAATAGGTGTGTTTTATTGAATTATTTTTATATGTCAATTAAAAGAAAATTCTTTAAGGTTTTCATTAAAAATTAAAAACAAAAAACTTGTTCATATTTTACTTTATGATTTTCCAAATGCCTCATTTGGAGAAAGGTATTCACTAAATAAGGTTTTAATCCTGAATAAATTACATTTTTGTTGCTAAACAGTAGGTTTCTGTTTGGTTTCGGGTACATCGCTCGCTCCACAGATAGGCTTGAAGCTTCCAGACGAAAATAAACAGAGTCTAAACTCAACACTGATCTCTCTATCAGCGCGCGTCAGCACCGTCCCAAGGACCCTCGCAGCCATTGTCTCGGACCCTTTTTATAGACAAAACCATTGCCGACGCACCAACCATCGCCGTCGGTCTCATTCTCACTCAGGTCGAAGAATATTCCTGTCTTTGACCAAACTTGCGAGAACGCAGCTGACGAGACGACGAACACTCTGGCGTGGGTTTACGCACGCATTCATCACAACTCAGCAACCCGACAAGCAAAACACCTTGGACGCTTTGGCTCTGGTAGGTGTGAATGTTTATCGTCACAAATTTTATAGGTTTTTTTCTGCTGTTGACTTGTCCTGGCGCTTAGTGAGTAGCGGTTTTGAGCTGTCCTGCACCACAGGAAAGGCATTAAAGCCGCTAAGACACAAGGATTAAAGAACCGAAACTTTATTGAAGAGCAGAAACAATAGAAGAGTAAGCAAGAAGGCAGTAGATAATAAATTATGCAAATTAGCTGAGTTGTAGTATTTACATTACTCAGACTATTGTGCTCATCATTGTTGCCATTTGTACGACGTTTCGGCCTTTGTACGTTACGGCCTTCTTCAGGTACTAGGAATTTCGAACCAAACCGTTTATTACAATCACTGGGGTATATAAACTCCGTTTCCTGCGTAATGGTGCCTTTATTGGAAATTATGAGTTATCTCCCTCTAACCTTGCAAATTACTTGTTCACTGCTGTGGCCTGGTATTGAACACGCAACTTTTTTGGGTCAAGTCACAGGAACTAACCAACGTCTATATCCATGAGTCCATAAGGACAAGAACAACTGAACTTTTAGGAGTTATAAACCTTATGACCAGTAACCATTTTTTACCAGAGTTCATAATGAAGTTTTCTTTTTACCAGAGTTCGTAATGGAGATTTTTTTAGGTGAGTTCTATTTAAGTGTTAAGCCGATAACTGTCAGCACTCCATTACGTCACGAGTAACAGTGTATCAAGCATCAAGTACTGAAACCGCGAGATATACCAGGCATAAATTGAAATTACTGTCTGTATTTCTGAGATGAGACATTGTAACTATTTACACTATTTACACAATTCGGACTGCTGTCATCTTTGTTGCCACATTCACGACGTTTCGGTCCTTGTACGATCCAGCATTCGTCATGTGATATTTATTAGGAATATAGCCCAGTGAATAAAAGCATTAGCTGACCGAGCTAACAAGTGACTTGATCCAAAGAGTTGTGAGTTCAATCTCGGGCCACATCAGAGAGAACAAAAAATTATATAGTCGAATCAACTAAAACTGAGATACCCAAAGACATGGTATGTGGAATTAGATTCTACCTCAAGGAACTAAACAAATAATACCTGAAGAAGGCTAGAGCATACAAATGGTCGAAATGTGAATGTAACAATGAAAATGAAATCAACTGTCTGAAGATTGTCAGTCAAGTGCCATACGTGATACACGCTTTGGGCGATCATATCCCGAAAGAAACATGACTAACTGGGCAGAAGATTATCCCACAGTAGGTTGCTATTGCTTTCTGCAGTAGACTGGTTGCCAACCAAGGCTATACAACCCAATCTGTCCTATCATTTAAACCATAACTGGAGAAAAATTAATACCTTTCGCAAGGGTATTTGTGCGTAAGTGAATGCAAATAATTCAACTAGAATTCGAACTCTGCATCCCGTTTGTCGTTCCGAGTCGATATCCACTGCACCACAACGCACATCCTAGCTTGTTATTGAATTTAAATTTTTGAAGATGAAAGTTTCCTGGAAAGCACAGAACCGGAATTGTGTTATACAAGGGAGGAGTGTTCGAAAAGTAACCCTAAAATAGACAAAATAAATTTATATTATCAATTCATTAAATTATTAGGTGTTTTGATTTTATTTATTTTTATTTTTCTCAACACAAATGACATTATCCGTCTCGATTACAGAAAATTGCTGAAATGTTGCTCCTAGGCAGGGCTTTGTTGGTTTATTTATTATTGGTTCTGTACGTATTAATGGTCATATTCAGTTTATTGATGTCACCATGTACACAATAACTTCTTTCGATATGTCCAAACATGCACGTTGAACGGTCTTTCTTTAGCTACTTATGATCGTATCTCGTCTGTCACCGGGGTGACGGTAGTGAGGTCTCCAGTAGATTTGTCTCAGTTCATTGCATTTTTTTAAATAATCATATCGCCCCAAGCAAGGCATTTTACTGCCACTGTTGAGCATAAGAGGTAAGTTATGAGAAAGAGGGATAGGTTACAGGGGTTGTCAGGAAGTGGATAAGAGAAGGGTGAGAATACTGATTATCTATGTATCTATCTATATCTTTCCATATCTCTCTATCTATCTATCTATCTATCTATCTATCTATCTATCTATCTATCTATCTATCTATCTCGGACTTTTCATATCTATCTATCTTTTTTTATAATCATATCGCCCCAAGCAAGGCATTTTACTGCGACTATTGAGCAGGGGGGGGGACATAGGAGGTAAGTTATGAGAAAGAGTGACAGGTTACCGGGAGTGTCAGGAAGAGGGTAAGCAAAGTGGACGAAGAAAGGAGCATGTGTGTGTGTGTGTGAGAGAGAGAGAGAGAGAGAGAGAGAGAGAGAGGATGCAAGTTTGTGAGATAGGAAATGACTATTGACTTTACATTTGAATTCTTGAAGATTGTAGCTGTCGGGAAAGCAAGTAAATGGAAGGGAATTACACAAGCGGGAAGTGCGAGAAAAGAAGCTGTTAGAGTAGAATTTGAGTTTACAATTTATTGGTTTCACAGTAAAAGGGTGGGGCCTGGTTGCTAATCTTGTGGCTCGAGTAAATTCATGTATAGGGGACACCAGAGAGTTAAGTTCATCGGAGCAGAAGCCCTGAAAGTATTTGTGGAAGAGACAAAGGGAAGCTACATTGCGCCGGTCAGAAAGTGACTGTATCCGAGCTGCCAAGTCGGGATCGATCACATTACAGATTATCCGTTGGATTTTGTCAAGGACCCTTAGCTCGATAGCGGTAGCACCCGACCAGATACAGCAGCAGTATTCAATGCACAGGCGGATGGTAGATTTGTATATATGCATGATTGTTTCAGACGGGAAAAACTTACTGGCCCTGCACAGAGAACCGGCATTCCTCTTAAGTTTCACTTTCTACACTGAATGGGAAAAATCTACGAACATTGGACGAAATTATGGATTTCCTGAATGTAGCCTAAGATTTGTTCTCAAAACGAAGAGACTTGAAGCGAAAGAAGGTGTGGTTCTAAAGAAGAATGGCGAGGATGCCATGAACTGAACGACCAACGACAAAGTTTTAAAGAAAATGGTCACAAAAAGGAAACTTATACTTAGAATCCGAATGCGTCAACTGAAATTTCTAGGGCATATAATAACGAAAAAGAACTTGGAAAATTTACCACTCGCAGAACATGTTAATGGTAAGAGGGGCAGAAGAAAGGTGATAATTATTTACGTAATAAGCTTTTGCAAAATGTGTGGCAGAACAGGGATTAAGAGGAATAGCAAAAAGGCAAAGATTACAAACAGGAAATTGTGGAGAGCCATAGTCGCCCAAATCTAGAAGGAATACGGCAAAAAGAATAAACATAAGAAGCATCTGTGAGTGCAATTGTTATGTGGAAACACACCTATTCCTCAGACAATGGACTCTCCCTCTGTTATGTGGAAACACACCTATTCCTCAGACAATGGACTCTCCCTGTTATGTGGAAACACACCTATTCCTCAGACAATGGACTCTCCCTCTGTTATGTGGAAACACACCTATTCCTCAGACAATGGACTCTCCCTCTGTTATGTGGAAACACACCTATTCCTCAGACAATGGACTCTCCCTCTGTTATGTGGAAACACACCTATTCCTCAGACAATGGACTCTCCCTCTGTTATGTGGAAACACACCTATTCCTCAGACAATGGACTCTCCCTCTGTTATGTGGAAACACACCTATTCCTCAGACAATGGACTCTCCCTCTGTTATGTGGAAACACACCTATTCCTCAGACAATGGACTCTCCCTCTGTTATGTGGAAACACACCTATTCCTCAGACAATGGACTCTCCCTTCTATATTAATAAGAGTTAACAGGAAGTTAACAGGAGATGTTCTTAGGTTTGGTATTTACTCTTCTCCCCCACTTGAGAGAGATGTGACACAAGGTCTTTTTTAATGTGGGGAAACTGAGCGCGTACGCCCAGTTACTGGTCAAATATTACCTATCCACCGCAGTGGATAGGTTCAGAACTAGTCTGAACTGGTCACCTGGAGTGGTTGTTTGATGCTGGTTAGGCATCAGGATATTGCGTGTGCTGGGCACAACATGTACACCCCTTCCCGGTTAGGTTAGAATAGGAAGTTTTTGATTTTCTGTTTCTCGTTTTAAAGTTAACTTAGCTAGGTTATGATTGCTCATTGGCCCCCTTTTCTTTTTTGTCCCCTGTTTTCCTTTAGTTTAATCTCCCAACCCTTCCCACTTTAGGTGTTCAACAATGTTAGTTCCCCGGTGGATGCGTGGAGTCTTTCGTTATTTTTCAAGTGTGCTTTTCGTTTTTTGTTATGGTGTTTAAATGTGTGAGTGATTGTGTGAGTGATTGCTGATGGGATAAGTGGTATTATTATATTTCTAAAGCCGCGCATTATATTTCGTCCGGGGAAGTGATTTTGCTGTCACAATATTAGAGTAGTGAGGGGCTTTTATTACTAATACGATTTTATTTAGTTTCTTGTACATATGTTATTTTCATTGTATAAAATCATTGAGGAATTTTAAATGTTGTTATTTTCTGCCCATGCCCTCCACTGAAAATTGTACATATGGGAGTTAAGTAGGACTATATAGAGAACCTGAGGTATTATGGTGGACGTGGTAAGAATGGTAAGTAAAAATGTGGTATTATGGTAAAAGGTTTATTGTAAGTGTGTTAGGGTCAACGAAAGGGAATAGCTAAGTTAAATTAGGACAGATGAAGACCAGCCTTCCCCATCACCGTTTTAGGCCTTGTGCCACATTTGTACTCATAGTATAATAAATAATGATGTTCTTAGCTTTACACCCCTTCCCTTTTACTTTAGAATAGGAAGTTTTTGATTTTCAGTTTCTCGCTTTAAATTAACTTAGCTAGGTTATGATTGCTCATTGGCCCCTTTTTCTTTTTGTCCCCAGTTTTCTTTTAGTTTAATCCCTCACTCGTTCCCACTTTAGGTGTTCAGCAATGTTAGTTCTTCGGTGGATGCGTGGCATCTTTCGTTATTTTTCAGGTGTGTTTTTCGTTTTTGTTATAGTGTTTAAATGTGTGAGTGATTGTGTGAGTAATTGCTGATCGGATAAATGATATTTTTAATATTCATAAAGCCACGCATTATTTTTATTATTATTGCTGTCACAGTCTTAGAGTAGTTGTGGGGGGGCTTTTATTACTAATACAATTGTATTTAGTTTCTTGTATATATTGTATATCATTGTATATAAACATTTAGGGAATTTTAAATGTTATTTTCTGCCCATGCCCTCCACTGAAAATTGTACATATGGGAATTAAGTAGGACTACATAGAGCAGCTGAGGTATTATGGTGAACGTGGTAAGAATGGTAAGTAAAAATGTGGTATTATGGTATAACGTTTATTGTAAGTGTGTCAGGGTCAACGAAAGTGAATGGCTAAGTTAAATTAGGACAGAGGAAGACCAGCCTTCCCCATCCCCAAATTCGGCCTTGTGCCATATTTTTACATATGTACAATAAATAATGATGTTCTTAGGTTTAGGTGTTCAGGAATGTTAGTTCTCCGGTGGATGCGTGGTGTCTTTCGTTTTTTTTGTTTTTCAAGTGTGTTTTTTCGTGCTTGTTATGGTGTTTAAATGTGTGAGTGATTGTGTGAGTGATTACTGATTGTACATATCAACCTGCGTGCGTTGTGGGCTGTCGGCGGAAACCGTCGATCATGCCTTCTTCCACTGCAGTGTTGTTGCTCCGTTGTGTAAGTTTCTTGAAGATCTCATGGTGCGTATGCTGCGTGGAAAGTTCCTTGTCCTTGAGGCTAGTTTTGTTTGTAGCAATGTCGTACCTCCGTTATCTAGGGCTGAGCACTATGTACTCTTTTGCTTTCTAGGTGTTATGCGAGTCGTGATTTGGACGATGCGTCAGAAGGAATTCTATGGTGATGAGAAGTTTACCTCTTCCCAACTGATCTTGTTTTTTAAGCATCAGCTTAAAGTCAGGATCAGGACGGAAAGGAAACGACTCACTCCATCTGAATTTGGCAGAAGGTGGGTGAATCTTGCGCGTTTCTGTCGAGTGAAAGGTGCTGACCTGGAGTGGTTGTTTAATGCTGGTTAGGCATCAGGATATTGGGTGTGCTGGGCAGAACATGTGCACCCCTTCCCGGTTAGGTTAGAATAGGAAGTTTTTGATTTTCTGTTTTTCACTTTAAAGTTAACTTAGATAGGTTATGATTGCTCATTGGCCCCTTTTCTTTTTGTCCCCAGTTTCCTTTTGGTTTAATCCCCCTCCTCAATTCCCATATGTACAATTTTCAGTGGAGGGCATAGGCAGAAAATAACAACATTTAAAATGCCCCAAATGTTTATATACAATGATATACAATATATGCACAAGAAACTAAACAAAATCGTATTAGTAATAAAAGCCCCCCCCCCTCTAAGACTGTGACAGCAAAGTCAGTTCCCCGGACGAAAAATAATGCGTGGCTTTATGAATATTATAAATATCATTTATCCGATCAGCAAGTACTCACACAATCACTCACACATTTAAACACGATAACAAAAACGAAAAACACGCCTGAAAAATAACGAAAGACGCCACGCATCCACCGAAGAACTAAAAAAAAGAAAAGGGGCCAATGAGCAATCATAACCTAGCTAAGTTAAAAGAAAAGTGGTATGTATTATATTCTTTAAGCCGCGCATTATTTTTAGTCCGGGGAACTGACTTTGCTGTCACAGTCTTAGAGTAGGGGGGGGTATTATTAAAACGATTTTATTTAGTTTCTTGTAAATATTGTATTTCATTGTATATAATCATTGGGGAATTTTAAATATTGTTACTTTCTGCCCATGCCCTCCACTGAAAATTGTACATATGGGAGTTAAGTAGGACTACATAGAGCAGCTGAGGTATTATGGTGGACGTGGTAAGAATGGTAAGTAAAAATGTGTATTATGGTGTGAAGTTTATTATAAGTGTGTCAGAGTCGATAAAAGTGAATAGCTTAGTTAAATTAGGACACAGGATTACCTGTCTTCCTCATCCCCGTTTTAGGCCTCGTGCCACATTTCTACATATGTACAATAAATATTGATGTTCTTAGGTGTTCTTGAGAAGTTCATAGGAGTTCTTTAGAGTTATATTGGAGTTCAGTAGAATGCTAGTTAGTACCAGTTTGGGCATAGCTGAACCATGGCAGTTGATATTAGTCGGCAGTTAGCCTAATACTAAGGACTCAGCTTCAGTGGAAGATTATCAAATTCCTAACATTTTGGGTGCGTTAAGTCGATTAGCATGACATAGCACGATTATAACCTTCAGTGCGAAAACTATTCCACAACAGCAATCAAGCGTGATATCAAAGATATGATTAAAACTAAGTTCTCCACACTAACCTTGTTGATTAAAGCGAGGTTTCGTGAATCTGGTGAACTGTGAGTTCAATCTTTAGGTCAGGTAGTGTGCATTTAGACTCAATGGAGACTGAGTGAACAACAATTATATTTTAAACTAAAATAAGAATTAAATGTGTTGTGACGTAGCTCGAACACGTGACATACAGTTGACAATATATAAAGGACTAATATCGAGTAGCGACGATGGAGTCGGCAGCTGATGCCTAGCACAGTCGTTGTCTATTCAGCTCACTAGTTGTTGTCACCCTACACAGACGTGTTTTACTGTATCTACCGAGAATAAACTTATTACTTGCTTATATCTTTGTATTGTCATTCCTCCACGATACAACAACGTGATGTTCCGAGATATTAGATTAAATAAAGGGTTAATTTTGAACTTCCCTGAATGCTCGGCAAGAATCTGATGATGGCCGGAGTGTACAACGGTTGAAACAGTTTGATGATAACAATGAAGATGACTTATGTAAATCATATGAATAATATTGGTTTTAATATGAAGTTATTCCATTCAGTTAGTTTATTCATATTTTTTTCATTTTTTTTCCCCTATTTTATGTGCCCTGTTCTCTTAGGGTGTAAGCGATCATGATTCTCGATAACTTTTAATCTATTATAACTCTCAATAAATTTTCTTTTTCTGTTATATCTATCAAACTGTTTCATCACCCATTTACTCAAGCTCAGTAAGTATGGTATGTATTGTCTTTTTTCTGTCTCCCTTGCTGTCAATATGTCCTGTGAGTATCAGTTTCTCCAAGCTCTCATTTCTCATCATGTGCCCTAGAAACCTCAACTATCTCGTCCTGATGTTAAACATAGCATTTCCTTTTCCTTTCCATTTTCTCTAAAACTTCGTCATTGCTGACATGTTCACTCCTCAGTATTCTTCCGTAGAAAAACCTTAATGTTTCTTTAAGTCTCTTCATCTCTAAAAAGTTTACTGCTATAAAGGAGGACTTATATTACATAACAGTTCAGTACTCTTTGCTTTGTTTCTCGAGATTTGTTTTCTATTTCTTAATACTCTGCTTAGCTTTTAGCTTTTTATGAATTTTCTCGAGCCACAAGATTAGCAACTAGGTACCACCCTTTTACTGTGAAACCAATAAAATGTAAACGCAAATTCTCCTCTCTTAGCTTCTTTTCTCGCACTTCCCGCCTGTGCAATTCCCTTCCATTATTTGCTTCCCCGACTGCTAAAATCTCTAAGAATTTAAATGTAAAGTCGTCATCTCCTATCTTTCTAAACTGCATCCTCTCTCTCATGCTCCTTTCTCCGTTCACTCCACTCTTATCAGTATTCTTATTCTTCTCTTTCTCTCTTCCTGACACAGCCTGTAACCTGTCACTCTGATGCAACTCCCTATCCAACAGTGGCAGTAAAATGCCTTACTTGGGGCGATATGGTTATAAAAAATATATTTGGCTATCCAAATACTCCTTATTTCAGTGTCTTATTTCACGCCTTCCTTATTGTTAAAACACTCTCTAGATATTTAAATTTCTACGCTTGTTTGATTTTTCCAGTTTTCACTTCGCATTTTCGTTTCATGCTTTTGCAAATAACCCTGAATTCTGTCATCTTGTGGTAGATGTTTGGTTCATTCTTCTCGCTTTATTTACTACTGTCTGCAGGAGTTTTGTACTTTTCTTTCCGTGTCTGCTTTCAACACAGTGTCTTCTTGGTATCGTATGCTGTTAAGATTTTAGCTGCCAGTAATGAATTCTTATCTATGCAAAAACGCCTCCGGATTTCATCGCGTTCCGTCCTCTGTTAAAACACTTCCTAGATATTTAAATTACCGTACTAGGTAGAGTTTAATATCTCCGATTTGTAACTCAAACTTTAGGCTCATCCTTTTGTTAACAACCATGGGTTTCCGACAAAACATTCTAAAATATTCTCAAATATACACCTGCTGTTGATGAGATATATTATCTAAACTTATTTATAAATGGAACTTTGTCTGTGTGTGTGTGTCCCCGTTACCTATAGACTCCGAAACAGCTGAACCGATTTTCTTGAAAATTCACACAGTTGTTCTATAAGCATCTGCGAGTGTTTTTAGCTAGGTTTTGTGTCGAGGTACTCCGGATGAATATCGAAAATCGATAATTGAAAAATCGGGTTATAGGAGTGGTCCGATTTTAATCAAATTTGATACACTCATAGATTAAGACATAAGAAACGATATTCAGAAGTTTCAAGGTTGCAGTTCTTACAGTAGTGCCGAAAATCGATAATATATATATATATATATATATATATATATATATATATATATATAAGGCAAGATGTTTGTTTGTGTGCCTGTATATCTGTATTTTTTTCAGCTTTTTTTATTTTAGTTTTTGCTTCGGGTTTGGCTCTAAGTAGGTATAATTGAAGTTCTTAGTCTCAGCCATGATACCATTTACTCAGAGGACTTATTTAGCCTTCAAAATTCAGTTTACGACGAAAAATACTTATTTGATATCGATACCAGGAAATCAAAATTAAACTTACATCCATTCATTTTTCTTTCAGTCTACAGTTTCGCTTTAACTGGATATAACTATTGCTTTTTAGTCTTTCGTGCTAACGTCCAGAGAGTCTGAGCTCCAGGACCATGGATTAGTTTTAAAGCTTTCATTACACCCGAGCAACGCCGGGCTATACTGCTAGTTTTAATCATAAATCTATGTGCGGCTTCTATTTACTATTAAATGATTTTTATGGTAATTCTTCTCATAAACTTTTCTCTTATACCTGGACTTTATGAATGTAAGCGCAGTACGGTCCATGGTGTCCTAAGCATTCTTCTGCAGAACCACATTTCGGTTGCTTTAAGTCCTTCTTTCATCATTGATGAGATTGTCCAGCATTTGCTGTCATACTGATGGACACACATCACATAACAAACAGTACTCTCTTCTTTGTTTCCAGCAAAACGTTCTCCTAAAACTTCCATGTACTCACGCTTACTAAACTATTGGTTTTCTCTGTCCCTCTTACCTTCAAGCTGTCCTGTGAATATCAAATTTTCCAAGCCCTCTTTCCTCATTATGTGTCTTATCAATTTCAACAGCCTTTTAAGTGTAAGTTTTCTTGTGCAGAACCACACTTGGTTTGCTTAAAGTCTCTTCATTTTTGAGAAGATTGTCTGACATTCAGTGCCATAGAAAAGAACTGATATCAAGTCACAGTTCAGTGCTATTTTCAGGGAGAAATCGGTGCCGCCGAGTTCGAATTCAGGTGAAATTCCTTGCATTCACTTACGTACAAATACCCTTCGGAATGGTATTTAATCCGTCTCTTCCCTCCAGTTATGGGTTAATTAACAGGACTGATTTGGTTCTGTAGCCTTGGCTGGCAACCAGTCTACTACAGAAAGTAATGACAACCTACTGCGGAATAATCTTCTGCCCAGTTAGTCATGTCTATTTCGAGATATGATCGCCCAAGCGTGTATCACGTATGGTACTTAACCGACTGACTTTGACTATAACGGAATTTGGTGTCCTACTTTCCGACCTTTGTTAGAACACTTCCCAGATATCTAAATTTCCGCATTTGTTTGAGTTTGGTATCTCCGATTTGCAATTCTCACTTGGACTGATTTTTTTTTTTTTGACAACCCTGTATTCTTTCTTTTTTGTGATTGATACTTAGTCCTTTCTTCAGGCGTTCCTTTACTACAGGCTGTAAGATTTTCAGTACTTTTCTTTCCGTGTTTGCTATCAACACTGTCTTCTTATGTTAAGATTTTGGCCGCTAGTAATGAATCCTGGTAGAATTTTGAAATCTTTAAGAAACTCTTCATTGTATAGGTTAAATGGTGTTCTAACAGGAGATGGAAAGTGCAACACAGAGATCCGAAGGCGAATTGGCATGGCAAAGGACGCGTTCCAGAAGCTGAGTAAAGTACTAACACACAGGAAAATTTCACTAGAAACAAAGAAGAGAGTGCTGGATTGCTATGTGATGTCAGTTCTTCAATACGGCAGTGAATACTGGACAATATCGTCGAAAATGAGGATAAAACTGTAAGCAGTGGAAATGTGGTTCTACAGAAGGATGCTGCGGATATCGTGGACTGAGCATGCAAGCAACGATGAGGTGTTCGAAAGAATGGCAACAAAAAGGAAATTAATACTGAGCATCAGGAAGAGACAACTGAAGTTCCTAGAACACGCAATGAGGAAGGAGAGCTTGGAGAACCTGATACTGACTGGCCAAATAGAAGGAAAGAGAAACAGAGGAAGGCAGCGGATAACATATATGCAGGGCCTGATCAGGTGGATGACGGAACAGGGGTTGACAGGAGTAACAGGAGCAAACATACTAAGAGCCACAAGGGATAGGGAGATGTGAAGAACCATGATCGCCTACGTCCTGAAGGGACAGAGCACATAGAAGAAGTTCAGTGAGAAGACACATCCTTGTCTTACGCTCATTTGCATATATTCTCATAAATATCCAGAGAAATTAAATTTCTACGAATAATGTTCTGAGTATGATGTAAAAAAAACATCGATATATTAACAACTTCTATCTTTATTAAATTTATAGCCATTTTCCATTACTTACCTGTTTCATGTATTTCAAGAACCAGATTGACAAAAGTTTTCCTGTCGTGCTGCCGTTAATAAAGTAGGGGGTACTTTCAATATCTGAATTTGAAGTAAGATGTCTTATCGATTCTCTTGATATTTTTCTGTTACTCACAATCAGTCGCACTCGTTCTTGATCGAACCATTAACTCGTACCACGGTCTGGCTTCCTATTTCCGGGTCACTTCCACAAGCCACCGAGTTTTTGAAGCTGTTAACAACTCTGACACCTCACCGTAACAGAAGTAATACAAAACCACAATTTGTCTGCCATTAATGGCACGGCGTACAATTTTGCATTTTACGTGTTTCGGTCGCCATCTTGACATGCATACTGGAGAGAATACTGAGAGCAATGAAGTTCTGCCCGGCGGTTATCGGAATCAATAAAATGATTAATGGAGCCTGGTGCTGGTGCCCAACTCCAAATGTAACGGAATCTTTGTCGGTATCTTCCAGTATTAGGAATAATCGTTAATGTGAACGAAAACTTAGAAAATGTCAACATAAATTCTAATTGAAAGATGAAGTATGATTTTTTTATAGCTTTTACATTATTTTAATCTTTAACCTATATTTAATTTTTATTTCGACTTTTTCAAAATTCATTTGGTCAACAAAAAATGTGAATATTTCACCCGTAATTTTGAAACAAAAGAAATATTTTTTTTTAAAAAGTGTTTTTTTCAAACAAAAACAAAATATGTAAAAAAAAGTGCCAATGATTAATTTATTTATTAAAGATTTATTTTCAGATTCTATATTTCATATTTCAGAAAAAAAAAGAAGCCTTTTTTCCCTAAGCCTAAATATTTCCTGCAGGAAATCAACTGTCTGTAATTCGTGTGGCATTAATGTAAAATTTTCCTCGAAAATTAAATGTCTACATTTTCTTCGAGGGCATAATAGTTTTTATATTTCTAATTTCAGTAAAACAAAATAAATATTTTTTTGTTTTTATATTAAATTCATTTAGTCAACAAATAATGTAAATATTATCCCCCGTAATTTTGAAACAAAAACAAACGCCATGTTGTTTACAATGTCACATAAAACATCAAATCACATTTCCGTAAAACAAAAGAAAATGGATGTTTTAATGGAATTTTTGAACAATTTTTAAACAACAATTTCTTATATAATTATTATTTTATATAAACTAGTTTTAAAGGAATTTATCCATTTAATATTATAAACATTATTGCATCACGAGATTTGATATTTGTGTGTGTATTGTAAACATTGCGTTCCAAGTAATTTAGCAGTAATCTTCAATTAAAGTAACAGGCCCTCACACTCAGTTTTTGTAGATTTTTCCCATGCCTCCTAAAAGAAGAGCGCGGTTAGGGTGTATGACCGCTAAAGTTACTGCAGTCAGGGCAAACATAAGATAAGTTTTCATTTTGTCTTTATTTATATTGTCATTATATATATATATATATATATATATATATATATATATATATATATATATATATATATACTAGCCGTGTAGACCGGCGCTGCTCGGGTGTAATGAAAGCTTTAAAACTAATCCATGGTCCTGGAGCTAAGATTCTTTGGACGTTGGCACGAAAGACTAAAAAGCAATAGTTGTTTCCAGTTAAAGCGAAACCGTAGATTGAAAGAAAAATGAATGGATGTAAGTCAAATTTTGATTTCCTGGTATCGATATCAAATGAGTTTTTTTCGTCGTAAACTGAATTTTGAAGGTTAAATAAGTCCTCTGAGTAAATGGTATCATGGCTGAGACTAAGAACTTCAATTATATCGAAGCAAAAATTAAAATAAAAGGGCTGAAAAAATACAGACATACAGGCAGATAAACAGACACACGCACAAACATCTTGCTTTTATATATATATATTATCGATCTTCTGCACTATTGTAAGAACTGCAACCTTGAAACTTCTGAATATCGTTTCTTATGTCTTTGTCTATGAGTGTATGAAATTTGATTAAAATCGGACCACTCTTTCTATAACCCGATTTTTTCGATTATCGATTTTCGATATTTATCGGTGGTACATCGACACAAAACCTAGCTAAGAACACTCCCTATTGCTTATAGTACAGCTGTGTAAATTTTCAAGAAAATTGGTTCTGCTGTTTCGGAGTCTATAGGTAACAGACACATACACACACGGACACACACACACAAACACACACACAGACAAAGTTCAAATTATAAATAATATATATATGACATAATATATAATACGATTGTATCCGTGGCGTAAAAATGGCGGCAAAATGTTTATATCGATGTCTGCAATAACGGCAACATATATATATATCGATGTATCAACTACTATCTAAAATTAAGGCATAACATAAAAAAATAATCCAAGCATCTAAGCGTGATAGCTGGTATATATATATATATATATATATATATATATATATATATATATATATATATATATAAATTGTTTTTCTTTAATCCGAAGTGGAAGTGTAGGAAGGTAAATTCCAAGAACCTGATCCTAATCAATATTAAAGGACCGTCCGGAATTCTAAACGAATGCAACTGTAATTCTGTGGACGCCTGCCCGGTGGAGGGAAAATGCAAATCCACCCAGGTGATTTATGAAGCCCGCCTGAAAACACCGCTCATGGTAGAAACCTAAGTCCGGCTGCAGCCGCTCTCACACCGGCGTGATGTAGCTTCCCTGTGCCTCTTCTACAAGTACTTTCATGGCTTCTGCTCCGATGAGCTTAGATCACTGGTGCCGCCTAAGCACGAATTTACACGAGATACTAGATTAGCAACTAGGTCCCACCCTTTTACAGTTAAACAAATAAGATGTAACCGTAAATTCTATTCCAACAGCTTCTTTTCTCGCGCTTCCCGCCTGCGGAACTCCCTTCCACAAGTCTGCTTTCCTGACAGTTACAACCTCCAGGTGTTTAAATGTAGGGTCAATAGACACCTCCTATCACACTAACTCCCAACTATTCTCACAACACTCTCATCTACCCAACCCTCATTCTCGGTATCCTCACTCGCCTATCACCCACCCTCTGTTATTTCCTATATTTAATCAGCCTTTCTCCACTCTATGTAGCCCCCTGCACAGTAGTGGCAGTGACATGCCTTGCTCGGGGTGAAACGCTTATAAAAAAAAAAAATATTAAAGGACCGTCCGGAATTCTAAACGAATGCAACTGTAATTCTGTGGACGCCTGCCCGGTGGAGGGAAAATGCAAATCCACCCAGGTGATTTATGAAGCCCGCCTGAAAACACCGCTCATGGTAGAAACCTAAGTCGCGTACTAATATATATATATATATATATATATCCTGTGACTCTTAGAGTTTTGGATTATTATCAACTTTTTTCGTATGTCTTAATGTAAGATAAGATAACCCTCCATACCTCTCTATCCCTTGTAGCTCCTAACTTTGTCTTGTTAATCCCAGCCAATCCCTGCTCTGCAATCCACTTGTTCAAGCCCATCAAGTATGTCACGTAATGCTTTCCCTTGTCTCTCCTTCCATCTATCAATCCCGTGAGTATCAGAATTTTCAAGCACTCCTTCCTCATTACATATCCCAGAAACTTCAGCTGTCTTTTCCTGATGTTAAGTATTTCCTTTTCGTTTCTATCTTCTCCAAAACCTCGTCGTTGCACACATGTTCGGTCCATGGTATCCTAATCATCCTTCTGTAGAACCACGTTTTGGTTGCTTCAAGTCTTTCCATCATCTTTAATTAGATTTCCCAGCATTCTTGAGTGAGTAAGTGAGTTTTGCTTAACGGCATATCAACACCTCTGTGGATCACCTAATGCGAAAAACGTGGGGCTTTAAGGTATTTTTTTAATGTTCGGTTTTAGTGAGAAGGTTAATTTAGTCAGATTTTAACGAAAAGTTTGTTTTTATTCTTTTTTATTTTTGAAACTGAAAATGTCTTCTAGTTTTGTATTCAAAAATTTATTGCTGGTAATAATTTTTTTTCCTTCAAAAATGTTTTATGATAAAAAGTTTTTCTTCAAAACTGTGTTGTTGGTAATATTTTTCATTCAAAAATGTATATTTCTCTATAAAAGTGTATTTTTATAGTTTTATAGTGTTTCGGCTCGAGTTTGGGGGTTAACTATTTGCCCATAGCTGGGATCCCAACAGCTGCTACCACTTCAGGTCAAACAGCAATTAGGAGGTGGTTCCATGCTTTTGACAACTTCCAAATCAGGGGCCTTGCTGTCGGATGCAGTTTACCATCATGCCCAGGACCTCCAGCATTCGGGGCCATATTGAAAGACAGACATCACATAATATTTCACTACTTTCTTCATTGTTTCCAGCGAAATTTTCCGATCTCAATACTCTGGAATGCATCCTTGGCCATGTCAATACTCCTTTAGATTCCAGTGTTGCACTTTCCGTCCTCTGTTATAACAGTTCCCAGGTATTTAAATTTCTGTATTTGTTTGATCTTAATATCCCCGGTCTGTAATTGGCATTTTGGGCTCCTCTGATGGCCATGCATTCAGTTTACCTGTAGTTTGTATGAAGTCCTATCTTTCCGCTTTCTTTTGCCAACTTCTCTAGGAGGTATTGTAGTTTACTTTCCCTGTCTGCTAGTAGCACTGTAGCATTTGCGTATCTTATATTTTTTAGATTGTAGCCGCCGATGACGAATCCTGGCAGAATTTCTACTCTAGAGAGACACACTTGCTAGCGATAAGTCAGTTGATGACCATTCATGATACAAGCTTGGGCGATCCTGTCTGGAAAGAGACATGACTGACTGAGCAAAAGATTATCCCGCAGTAAGTTGCCATTATTTTTCTGCAGTAGACTGGTTGCAAGCAAGGCTACAGAAATACTCTGTCTTGTTATTTAACCCATAACTGGAGGAAAGAGACGGATTAATACCTTTCCCAAGGGCATTTGTGCGTAAGGGAATGCAAGAAATTCAACTGGAATTCAAACTCGGATCCTTGATTTTTCATTCCGAGCCGATATCCACAGCACCCCAACGCACATTCTAGCCATAACCCCATGCCGAATTGCCCCATGCTCGAACCTATGTAAGAAAGGTAAGATTTCAAAAGCTGACAAATATATCTTAGAAGCAAAAATGGTGCAAAACAATATTCCTGTCTTTCTATTTGCCACTAATTTGATCTTCTGTCTTCGGTGAGTAAATCGCTCTGTCTTTTTAATAGACGCTATTCATTTTCTTTTCTCTCGTGAATTTTTGTCTGTCTGTTGACGCAGCGCGCGGAAACAAAGTCTCACGTAATCAGTAGCTTCGTTAAAAAAAAAAAAGTTTCATACTTTTTGGCACAAATCAAGGCAAAATGAAGATACTTGTTAAAAAATAACCGAATGCGTAAACATCAGAAGGTGGACACATGACTTGGTGAATGGGAGCGAAATGTCAACGAGTTGGAGGCGGGAAAGAATCCATCGTTCGTAACCCATCGACAGCCGATCGCAGAAAACTACGAATGAGACATTTTACTTATATAGAAAAGGTCATTTCAGTTGGTGCAGAAATTGTTGTAGAAGGCACACACACACACACACACACACACACACACACATACACACACACACATATAACACGCTAAAATTTCCTTTTCTCATTCCAAGTGCCGATAGCTTAGGAAGTAGGCAGTCCGACTTGACATCAAATCGGTCGAGTTTCGATCCCGGCTGGAAGCAAGCGGATGTCAAGCCACGCTGTGTTACAGCAAAACAGGATTGTATGTGGATGACTAATATGTGTGTGTGTGTGTGTGTGTGTGTGTGTGGACATTGAAGTCAAACAGAGGTGACAACTCGTTTCATGCTAAACGCAATCATCAGTCCCAAAAACTTAAAACTATATTTTATCTGATTATATATATATATGTATATTTAGTATATCGAGGCAGCAAGTAATTTTCTAAACATACGCTGTTAAATATAAGAGACAATGAATGTCTATTATGTTTAATCATGAGCCGTTCTAAACGTCGTATTTTTGCTTTAATTCCAGTTTCAACTGAAATTAAAGCAAAAATACGACGTTTAGAACGGCTCATGATTAAACTATATATATATATATATATATATATATATATATATATATATATATATATATATACGGTGTCGGCATTTCATCTTTTTAATGCGCGTTCTGTGTTTTTGATTTTATCAACAGCATAGTATATTAGGGTCAGTTGGGCTCCGTCTGTGAGAAAAAGTGCACCATGACGCAATTAACTCTGCCAGACATTTGGAAACGGCATGCTTTACTGCTTGTCATTCGCGTCAAACATTTCAGAATATTTGGGTGTCAATCTGACGACTGTGCGGAGGATTTGGAAAGAGGTGGAGGAGTCTAATGGTGATTGTGAAGGTATTTGGATTGATCACTAGTGATGGCGACGTTATGCTTCCATTCATCTTTCCACAGGATCTCATTTTTTGCAGTTTTACTAAATAGATCTGTTAAAATGAGATGTCAGCGTTATTTTCATTTTTGCGTCAGTTAAACGACACTTTATCCATCGCACATCGTGTGTTAGGGTCAGCACCTAGATGGGTGACCGCTTGGAAATACCTGGTGCTGTAAGCGTATAGTGACGAATGTGCGTGCTTACGGCCATATCACGTTGAATACACCGGTTCTCGCTCGATCACCGAAGTTAAGCAACGTTGAGCCTTGTCAGTACTTAGATGAGTGACAGCTTGGGAATACCAGGTGCTGTAAGCGTTTAGTGACGGATGTGCGTTGTGGTGCAGTGGATATCGGCTAGAAGAGGGTAAATCGGTGAGCCGAGTTCCAATTTCAGTCGAACACTCTGCAATGGTAATGGTACCCATGGGAAAGGTATTAATCAGTCCTTTCCCTCCAGTTATGGGTTAAATAACTGAGGTCTGCTGTTCATGCGATCTGAGACGAACTTCTGCACCGATTGTTTGTTATCAGCGGTTCCAAAAAGCGTGGATATTGCTACACAAGCCTCCACCACTCAAAACAATTCTTTGTGTGACAGTCTGAGTTAAACACTCATACGTCGAGACTGACAGGAAAGTCAATAATAATAATAATAATAATAATAATATATAATGGCTGATGTAAGCCGAAAGCTCAGAAAGGATTAAATAAAACATGTATCAATATTGTGATTTTCTTTCCTCTTTCAACAAAAAAAAAATTACATAAAAAAAAATTACATAAAATAAATCGACAAAACTTGTCTATATTATTTAATGAAACATGAATCAATATATATTATATGTGTGTATGTGTGTGTGTGAGGTCTATTTAAGAAGCAATATTCATCCAAACATGTATGATGTTTTTAAAATTATGGCTAACATGTCCGAATTTCATGCATTATTTTTATTTAATCGATTCACCCCAAGCAAGGCAATACTGCCACTGGTGCGCAGGGAGTCACAAGTGAGAAGAGCGAATAGAAAGAGAAACATGATACAAGGGAAAATGATAAGAGAAAGATGGAAACCAATGGGATAAAAGATGGGAATTGACGTTGCACTTAAACTCTTGAAGATTGTAGTTATCAAGGAAGCAAGAGTACGGAAGGAAGTGCAAGAAAAGAGACTGGGGATATTATGGACCAAACGTGTGAGCAACGACATGGTTTTGAAGAGGATGTAAACGAAATGGAAACATATACTTAGCATCAGTGAGAGACTGCTGAGTTTTCTTGTACACGAAATGAGAAAAGAGGGATTGGAGAATCTAATAATCACAAGACGGATAGAGGGGAACAAGAAACGGGGGAAACACCGCGAGACATACTTGATGGATTTGAGCAAATAGATGGCGAGGCGGAGTTTGGGAAAGATACCAAAAAGGAAAGATACTGGTGCGGATGTGCGTTGTGGTGCAATGGATATCGGCTCGGAACGAGAAATCAGGGAGCCGAGTTCGAATTCCAGTTAAATTCTTTGCATTCACTTACGTGCAAATACCCCTGGGAAAGGTATTAATCCGTCTATTCCTTCCAGTTATGGGTTAAATAACAGAACAGATTGGGTTCTATAGCCTTGGATGGCAACCAGTCTATCGCAGAAAGCAATGGCAATCTACTGCGGGATAATCTTCTGTCCAGTCAGTCATGTCTCTTTCGAGACATGATCGCCCAAGCGTGTTTCACGTATGGCACTTAACTGACTGATTAAAAAGAAAAATGTGAAGAGTGACAAAGGATAGGGGCAAGTGGGAGTCCATGATCGCCTACGTCGTAAAAAAAAAAAACACGGCACATAAAGTTGAAGAGTCGGTTAAATTTGACCCTTTTCACTGTAAAAGGGTGGGACCTAGCAGCCAGTCTAGTAGCACGAGTAAATTCGTGTATAGGGGGCACCAGGGAAATAAGCTTGGCAGAGCAGAAGCCATGAAAATATTTGTAGAGTAGCCAAATTGGCAGCGATTACATTGCAGAACCTTCTTTTGACTTAGTCGAGCACTCCGAGTGAATTGCAGGAACCCCTGACCAGATACGGCAACAGTATTCATTACACAGACGTATGGTTGGTTCGTAACTGTAGTAAAAAAAAAAAGATTAATGATAATGAGTGGGGGTAACTAAAAAGTACAGCGCAACACTCGCTCGCCGGCAGACCAGCTGTTCTTCTTTCCTTCTTTCTTTGGTCGCCTCCAGAAAATGGATTTCGGGTTTCTCTTTCTCGGCCTGTTACACAGGGCAGTTGTGAAACAGACACCAACTAAACCGCTTCTCCTTCCTCTTTGTCAGTCTGACTATCAATCCGCAACTTCGACACACGTTATCCACCTAGAAAATCCCGTTCTGTCAGTAGCGCTGGCACGCGATTTTATGCCATTCCAAGACGGCCAAAATTTGATGTGTGCAAATATCGTCTCGTTTTGGACGAGATAGGCACACATAAACTGTGTCTTTAATAGCGGCCATCTTTCTTTTTTGTTATTATCTTGCAGGCAAGACACGTTCGCGCTCGTATTGAATTCCGAGGTAAGTCATGTCTTTCGGTACAGTAACATTGTTCAAGTACTTTTAATCGTCACAGTCATTTGCAAGAAACTGTTTGTGTGTTTTTAATACCCACCGGCAATTATATGAAGTTTCAGAAACCAGAATTTCGCGTTGTTGAGACTAGAGTCAAGTTTGTTAATTTTTATCGTAGTCAGACATTTTTAGGAAAAAAAATCGAAAATTAGTGGTACGGTCAAACAAATCAATAACATAACATAAACTTCGGACAGAATATCTACAATTTTTAAAAAATTCAATTAAAATTTAAAGTCATTTTCGGTTAAATGACATTTTTTCCTGATATTTATAAGTGTGTTCATTTAATTACAAAATTCAACGAAACAATAATACCCGTTTATTTTAGATAC
The DNA here is from genome assembly GCA_037127315.1 of Ascarosepion bandense. Taxonomy (NCBI): domain Eukaryota; kingdom Metazoa; phylum Mollusca; class Cephalopoda; order Sepiida; family Sepiidae; genus Ascarosepion; species Ascarosepion bandense. The sequence continues at coordinate 6,499,794 of JBBBDQ010000532.1, read as the reverse complement.
ATTTAAATCTCTGTTTAGTTTAAAAGCAATATTACAAAAACAATAATCCCCGTATGAAATATGCACTGCTCCGGCATTGCCATAAACCGATATATAACGGTCAGTCTCAATTGAGCACCTGAAAATTGCGTCGTGCACGAAATTCCGAGTCTTACTACCTGTGAGGAAAAATGGATATTTATTAATATAATATAATATATATATATATATATATATATATATATATATATATATTGTAGATCTTCGTTGCCAATTTGTTGTGGCAAATCTTAACGTAAAACTTCCTCGCCAATTTGTTGTGGCGAAATTTCGCCGCAAAGTTGTAGTGACCGGTTAATGCCGGAAATAAGACATGGAAAAAGAAGGGAGGTTCAAAACAGTGTATTAGTAAAACAAGGACAATATATACTGTAATATAACAATCTGGCCCCACCCGAGGAAGGCTGATGCAAGCGGGGGTGTTTCCGGTCGTTGAAAGGAACGGATGTTTGTTTGACCTTATTTCCGGCACTAGCGGAAATGGCTACAGAGGCAAACAGAACAGATGTCTCTGAGAATTACGTGGGCGTGCGTGGGCGAGGCAAAAACCGGAAGAAAAAGTCCCGGTTTGGAGATTATAAAAAGACCTCGGCGCACGGATTCACCAGTAGTAGAGACCAGAGTAGCAGTAGAGAGAGAGACACACAACAGATACGACGACACTCCCGTCAACCCATTAGAGGCGCGCTCTCTCAATCTCTGTCCCCTATGCTACACGGTTCATCGTCATTAATAAAAATATTCATATATTTTTATATATATGCGTGTTTGTTGTTTATTGATATACAACAATACAACGTAAGTGTTAGTAATAAGTAACTAGAAATAAGTAAGTCTGAACGTTTCAGTTACGCTGCTTATTGCCTGACTAGTAGCTGGCTTTAACTGCGTAATAGCTGTCGTCCAACTGCCGTACTTAACTGTTTCGTAACTGCCTACCGGAAGTCACGCAGATAATTATATATAACAAGAGGAAGAGTCCATTCCTCGTAGGAGGGAACCATAACACACACACACACAGACATACACACACTGAGCTCAACACTAAGTGGTGAAAGTCTGTTTCATGCTTGAAAGTAATCTTTTGGCCATGTGTGCTGAGTGATAGTTCAATTATTCATATTTTCTTTACACTGGAGCATTATATATATATATATATATATATATATATATATATATATATTGTAATTTTGTTATTACAATGGTTTATAAAAGCATAAATCACTGCACAAAATTGTCACGTTTCAGAACTAAACTGTTCCTCTTCATATGATATGTTAAAAATATATGGTGAAATTTATTTTTGAATTTCTGGTTATTTAGAAAATTAGGGAGTAGTAGTAGGAGGAGATGCATTTAGGTGTGTCAAAATGGATTCAATCAAAATTTATAATTATGTAACCATGGAGATTTAAATATTTGGGTTATGTAAGGAGGCAGGATGGCTTGGATTTAGGCGTGTCACTTTTTAATTTTGTCTGGGACCTTAGATTTTTTAAATAGGTAGACAATAATTTTAATCAGGATGTTGGATTTAAGGATTTTTTTTATTGAACAATGGATGTTTTTTTTACTACTATATGAAAATAAGTCAGAATTTGGATTAAATAACAGTGGTATACTTTGTTACATTGTATTAAGAACAACAATTTAGTATTTTCTGGGTCATTTATTTTATTAAAATACTATTCATTTTTTTATGTTAGAGTATAAGTTATAAATGAAACTAATTAATTAAATTTTAAAGAAGATTATCTTTTTTGAGTAAGGTACCTAGTGGGATCACATAATAATTAAATAGGTAAATAATTATTAACAGCAAGTTGGATTTTTTATATTACTTCATAAGTAAAAGTGCTGAGATGTTTATGCTTAATTTAATACATCTGAATTTAAGTTCACTCAATGTTCATGGGAATTAAATCTTATAAAGTCAAGTTTGGATGTGCGTTGTGGTGGAACGGATATCGGCTCGTGATGAGAAATTGGGGAGCCGAGTTCGAATTCCAGTTGAATATCTTGCATTCACGTAAGTACAAATACCCTTAGTAAAAGTATTAATCTATTTCTTCGCTCCATTTATGTGTTAAATAACAGGACAGATTCGGTTCTATAGCCTTAGCTGGCAACTAGTCTACGGTAGAAAGCAATGGCAACCTACTGCGGGATAATATTTTGCCCAGTCAATTATCTTTCTGTATTTACTATCCTTCCCACGCAAGGCCGGATGGGACACATGGTCATTTTATAGTGGGTATTCCCGGCCATATAGCCGGGCCAAAAAATGTCTGTCTATTTTTCCCCAGTCGTGATTCTACCCTTCGGCGGAACCACGACTGGGTTTGTGCTCTCTGCTCGGAAGCAGAGAGCTGACAGTGTCATAGAGCAGTCAGGCGAATGCCTGAGAGCTTTCCCAGTCAATTATCTTTCTGTATTTACTAGCCTTCCCACGCAAGGCCGGATGTGACACATGGTCATTTTATAGTGGGTATTCCCGGCCATACATGGGTTTGTGCTGTCTGCTCGGAAGCAGAGAGCTGACAGTGTCATAGAGCAGTCAGGCGAATGCCTGAGAGCTTTCCCAGTCAATTATCTTTCTTTCGAGACATGATCGCCCAAGCGTGTATCACGTATGGCACTTAACTGACTGACTGAAAGTTAAGTTATTGCTATTTTAGTTGAAAGATTAAAAATGTAAATATTCTAAACTTGCAATTAAAAATTTATATTTGTAACAAGATTAAAGAATTAAAATCTTCTATATTTATTAAATAACAAGATTAAAAATTTGAATATTCTGTTTAATTTTTAAATATCCAAAAATATAAAATGTTTCTTACTTTCTTTTTTGTTTTACAAAATTATGGGATACAGAGAAAGCTAAAAGAATAATTTTCTAACAATAATGGAAACATCACCAGAAATGCAGTCTACACAGGGGTTTTGATCGACCGACACTTTTGCCGTTAAGATTGAAAGAAGAAATCATATATTCCCAAAAATACAAACCTTTTTTTTTCAAATTTAAAGTGGATCATTATTCTGATTAATTAAATTGAACACACACACGAAGTTTTCTGTCTTCCCACATAAATAACAACCGTATTTTTTCTTATATTCAAATGAAAATCATTTTTACAACAATAAGCTAACATTGCCTGATGATGAAGTAAAAATCTCCAAACATAGAAATTTCCGTGTCACAATGTAAACTATATTAATCTTAAATAGATAAAACAAATTTAATTATTTTATTAATATATATAAATAATACAGCTCTGTTCATACATTGAGCACTGTTTTAGTAACACCTGAATAATGATACTATACATATGTACACCCACCTCATATGTATATTTATTAATTTACATCATTATATATATATATATATATATATATATATATATATATATATATATACGTGCGTATTGTATTGTACATTGTTTAAAACTGATGTAATGCGAGATCTTGCGAGATCACGTACGAGATTTGCAAGTCAGCCATAAAATTCAGTCAGTGTTAAGAACGCGTAGCGTGCTTATTTTTCAGATTATAACAACGCACAATCCTACAAAAGTAGTGGTATAAAACATGTTCATAAAAAACCTATAAAACAATATCATTTATTTATTAAACGTAATTTAGTTTTGGACTAAGTCCACAAATATTTGACAACCAGCGAGTATCAAACTCGCTAAATAATAATCTTTAGCTTGCTAACCAGTGTTTGAATGAGTGTATACTTGTGTGAGCAGTTGGAGGAATGGATATTTTGTCTATTATTTAAGTCCTTTATAGATTTCGTCCAGTTAACTGATGTATTTACTCCAAGTTAAGATTTGTGGAGGGGTTTAGTACTAACATTTTTTAAAGTAAGTTGATCGACGCTATGTCGAGGATGACATGAAGGCTCCCCTTGTCTTTCGCTGCTACCTTACGATAAGTGGGGGACGCGACTTCTATCTTGAATTTCTTCACTCGAAGAGGCATCGAGTAACGTTTTTAAAGTCTTTAGTATGACCCAGCTGGGCATCAGCCCACAACCTCCCGCAGTGTAGGCGCGCAAGCTACAGGGACGTTCATTTTATTTAGTTTCCTGTAAGTAATTTGTATCATTATGTAAATAATAATTGCAGTCTTTAAATTCTTGTTTTCCCCAGCCTCACAGATAAGATTTGTCTATACAGAGCTAAGTTAGGACTTCATGAAGACGTTGATGTATTCTCGTGGATGGAGTTAGAAAGGTAAGTATGGTGTTTTGGTGTAAGGAATACTGCGGCTTGCTTCGGTCAATGATTGTGTCTTGGCTTACCTGGCAGATATATAGCTTGGATTTATCAACACGTTATTCTTCCAAAAATACTCCGGCCAGTAACTATCTACGATTTCAATTCCTCCACGGTAGAAATTATGGAACGAAGCATAACGTCACGACTACGTAGGTGGTTGGGTTTGCCAAGATCCCTATGCAACTCAGCGTTATGCGGGAAAACAAACGCACTGAAACTCCCGTTTAAAAGCCTGTACGAAGAATTTAAAGTAGCTAAAGTGAGAGCCACAATCCAGTACGAGTGCTCGAAAGATCCCAAAGTATCCGGTGCGAGAATATCAGTATATACAGATACAAAATGGAACGCCTCGAAAGAATTGAATACAGCAAAAGAAAGAATTCGAGAAAAGGCAATACTAGGGACCGTAGCTACGGGACGCGCGGGCTTCGGGTTTTTCCCCCTCAGAAAATGTGACAAACTGCAAGGGAAAAAGAAAAGTCATCTTTTGCAGGAAGAAATCAGAAATGGCGAAGAAGAGAAAACAATAGCAATCCAAGTTGGGATGAGACAGCAATGGGCATGGACCAAATGGAGCTCTATGGTGAATCGCCAAATCAAATAGTCCGAAATATGGCACGGTGACTCCAGATTAAAATTTCTGATTCGGGCAGTATACGACATCCTGCCAAGCCCCGCAAACTTACAATTGTGTATAAAACCCAGTCGCCAAATTGTCATTTTTGTGGGCGCAAAAGTACCTTAGAACATATCCTGAGCATCAGTAAGTCTGCACTGGCTGATGGCCGTTACAGATGGAGCCACGGCGTAATTCTAAAAGAGATCGTGAAAATAGTTCAAAATGATATCAAGGAGAATGTTTACAACCCAGACACAAGGCAAATAAAATTTATTAAAGCGGGCGCAAAAATCCCACAAAATAGCAAAGTAAATCCAAACCTGTTATCTCCTGCAACAGACTGGGAACTAAGGGCCGATATAGGCTCGAGATTGAAATTCCCAGAGCAAATTTCCACCACAAAACTTCGCCCAGATATAGTTTTCTTCTCACATAATTTGAAGAAGATAGTGTTGTGGGAACTGACGGTCCCTTGGGAGGAAAATGCAGAAGAAGCCCATGAAAGGAAGAAGTTAAAATACGAAGAACTGCTGGAGAGTTGCTGGGTTAAAGGATGGAGGGCTAGCTGCACTCCGATAGAAGTGGGGACTAGAGGATTTGCAGCAAGGTCCTTAAGCAAAGCCTTAACTGATATTGGTATAGTGGGAGTAAAAAAATGGAAAGCACCCAAGTCCATAACCGAAACAGCAGAAAGTACAGCCAATTGGTTCTGGATCCAAAGAGCGGGTAGCTGGAGTTCAAAACAAATTGTGAGCTAAAATCCCCCGAAATTCTGCATTTCTGATTTCGCCTCTTAATATAAAGTGGCCTCTTAATGTAACAGTAAAAACGGTTCGTCTCTTAATGTAAAGTGGCTCTGTCTGTCGCCAATCGGAAGCATTTTCAAAACTTCGTACCGGGCCCAAACGTTATAAATTTTTCCAGTGTCTGAAAGCGCTTGTTGATGGTGGACCAGTGACTGATCATCTCTGGTCGGGTCGGCGCGGTGAGTGGGGTATGATGGTGAAAGACCCGAAACCCCTAGTGATCCACGCAAAGACATCACTGACGACACCCTCTAGCGCCAATATTATGGTGCGTATGTTTGAATTTATAAGACAGGCGAAGACCAGACCTTTCCATCCCCATTTTTGGCCTTGGTCTTCATATGTACACACTTGTGAATTAATATTAGCTTGCTAACCACTACACGATATCGAGATTCCCATGTCATTTAATAAGATTAGTGTTACACGAGACCAAAGATATAGTGGTCGCCCTGTCGGCTGGGCTTCAGAATATGACGACTACTCCTCTGAAGAGGGATAGCCCCCTACCAACGAGACGTCCTGTGTATGACGATAAACTACATTTGGCAGCAGGGCCTCTAATTGGGGAGTTTTGAGGAGCATGGAACAACCTCATAATTGCTGTTGTACCCAGGTTCACCCTGAGCCGGACTGGTATCACCTGTTATCCTCAAACCGGGGTCAAATACTATGAAAGTTTAAAAATAGATTTTTATAGTGAAAATTCCAGCAGTTTCTTTTGGAGAAGAAAATATAAACAGCAATACATTTTTGAATGAGACAAATTATTATTAGCAATATATTTTTGAAGAAAAATCTTACCAGTAATATATCTACAAAGAAAATTATTATCAGCAATATATTTATAAAGAATATTATCAACAGCAGCATATTTATAAAGAATATTATCAACAGCAGTATATTTATAAAGAATATTATCAACAGCAGTATATTTATAAAGAATATTATCAACAGCAGCATATTTATAAAGAATATTATCAACAGCAGTATATTTATAAAGAATATTATCAACAGCAGTATATTTATAAAGAATATTATCAACAGCAGCATATTTATAAAGAATATTATCAACAGCAGCATATTTATAAAGAATATTATGAACAGCAGCATATTTATAAAGAATATTATCAACAGCAGCATATTTATAAAGAATATTATCAACAGCAGTATATTTATAAAGAATATTATCAACAGCAGTATATTTATAAAGAATATTATCAACAGCAGTATATTTATAAAGAATATTATCAACAGCAGTATATTTATAAAGAATATTATTAACAGCAATATATTTATAAAGAATATTATCAACAGCAGTATATTTATAAAGTAAATTATTATTATCAATATATTTATAAAAAATATCAGCAATAATACTTTTTAAAGAAAAAAAGAAAATATTAGCAGTAATCTATTTTTGAAGAATATATATATATATATATATATATATATATATATATATATATATATATATATTTCATTTTTAAATGAGTCATTTCGTTACCTTGGTTTCCACCATGAGTGGTTTCTTCAGGCGATTTTTAAGAACTGATTTTACCTTTTACCGTTTTTCTTTTTAAGAATGCTCTTAATTGAAATCAAAATATGAAGAAGATCCACACATAACGTGGAGCATTGTAAAAACAGCCAAGCCTTACAAATGTGGACAAATCTGTAGACTGTGCCAAGAAGAAAAATTAGAAATTATGACATACCCAAATAAAGACGAACTGTTAAATGAAAGAACAGAAATTATGACAAAATGCATCCACACTAAGAAATACCTCTTAGGTTCATACAAACATGGATGAAAACGTCATAATTCGTTTGAATTTAAACAATGCGTATTCATAAATTCTCTGCCACGTGAACGTTCAAATAAAACACCGTTACAAGAGCGTTCTTAAAAAGTTCTTCGCCTGAAGACACCACTCATGGTAGAAACCTTGGTAGCGAAATAACTCGTTTAAAAATGGAAAATATTCAAAAGTTCTACAATATAATTGTATCGAAGATTTTTTAACATAAATGTGTACTGGTCTAACTCTATTAGGACCAAAAACTAAGTATTAAATAATGAATATATAGATATATATATATATATATATATATTAATGCAGGTTTCATTGAATAATATAGACAAGTTTTGTCTATTAATTTTGTGTAGGATTCGTTCATACCGTCTGATATACTTGATGGTGATGTCGTTGAAAGACAACAAAAAATCACAGTAATTGTTAATTTTTTTATCAGGTCTAAGCTTTCGGCTCACATAAGCCATTATCAAAGTGTAAATATTAACACACAGTAAACATAGAACATTTAAGCTATTAACAATAAGAAAATATAAGTCCATCCCTACCGTGGCGGATGGCCGAAGACAGTGACAAAATAGTGGCGTTGTGGTCCCTGGTCTGATTACAGACATTTGAGTACGTTGTTGGAAATATCAAAATTGATTGTATTCAAACCAGGTTTAAATTGTTTAATGTAGATTGCTTCGAGGATTTTTAGTTTCTGTTTATTATTTCTTTGTTTAAGTATGTACGTGTTATCAACAAGCGTTTTTCTCAGAAGTGTGCGTTGATAACAATCTACATTAAACAATTTAAACCTGGTTTGAATACAATCAATTTTGATATTTCCAACAACGTACTCAAATGTCTGTAATCAGACCAGGGACCACAACGCCACTATTTTGTCACTGTTTTCGGCCACCCGCCACGGTAGGGATGGACTTATATTTTCAATTCAATTCTCTTTATTGTTAATAGCTTAAATGTTCTATGTTTACTGTGTGTTAATATTTACACTTTGATAATGGCTTATGTGAGCCGAAAGCTTAGACCTGATAAAAAAATTAACAATTACTGTGATTTTTTGTTGTCTTTCAACGACATCACCATCAAGTATATCAGACGGTATGAACGGATCCTACACAAAATTAATAGACAAAACTTGTCTATATTATTCAATGAAACCTGCATTAATGAAAAAATGCTGCGAAAATACACACAATATATATATATATATATATATATATATATATATATATATATATATAACTAGTAATACATGCGACTCTCGAGAAAACCTTCTTTACAAAATTCTGTCAATGAAATCAGATGTAAAAACTGATTTCTTACAAAGAATACATATTCTGTTCCTACGCATCTATTGTAAACAAAATCTTGTCGGCATTACATAATCCACTGAAGTTGATAATCCGTAAAAAAGATAAGAAGAAATGAACTAAACCAAACCGAACCAATTATAGTGAACCAATGAGGAACAAAGTATCGAGAATTATCTTATTTGCTCACCGAAAAATTTTGGTAAAAAAAAAAAATATGATAAGGTATGGCATAACCTGACATGATGTTGAATATTATTTTATCGAATGTTCTTCAATGTTTAAGGGTCATTTTTCTTATGGCTGGGAGATATTATAAACCTGTATAAGAAAATCAGTTGAGGAGTTGGCAATATTTTCTGATCTTGTTAATCGTCGTTCTGAGTTTGAGCGAAATTGCTCCCGAACGATAGGCCCTCTGGTGACTTTAGTAGTTCATTTTTCAAGGAAGATCATTCAATACGATTCAGTATCAAACTCTACGAATAAAACAATAACTTCAGTTGACCATATCTCTCTAAAGCTTTTTTGGGGTTTTTTTAATCTGTAGAAGTAGGGAGATGATTGATTTTTATGTATTGGCCTTGTGTCAAACATAACCAAACTTCCTACAACTTACAGCTTTTATCCAGAATTATCAGAAGTTTATCAGCAGGTAGATTTGTGGAAGAATAAAAGTATACCTTTTGCATGTTTAAATAGAAATTAATTAATAGAAAAGAATAACATGAATTGGTAGAAGTTAATATTCAATGAGAAGTAGTATTAAGAAGTTAAGGGTATCAAGAGTTCGTCGTAGTCCTTGCAAAAGTGAGTTTATGTGTACGTAGGCAGGAGCGTATGTATGCATGTATGAACATCTATTGTTGAGTAGGATTGTCTTTGAAGTTATGGCTCAGGGTGAATGAAGAAAAGGAAGGAGATAAGAGGTGAGGGGTGATAGAGAAAGATAGAGTTAATAATAATAACGGTCGCTTGGTGTTTGTCGAAAGACGTGTTAATTATTCTTTTCTTTATGGTGACAGTCGTCTTGTCCCATCTTTTATATCGTTTTGGGGCTCGGAAATGTCATTTGGGAATTCACTCCCGGATGTGATTCTGGCTTTTCCATTAAGCGGCAAACAAACAACGCGTCGGCTAGTGAAAAGGGTCCATAAAATAAATGTTGTTTCTGATGATTCAAAATTATTTGAATTTTGTTTTTAGATGTTTCCTAAGTTTTCTATTGGCCAAAAAACATTTCGCATCGCGGTGTGAAATTTTACAAGTTTAGTTTTTGGATTCGTTTTTGCTCGTGTGCTACGTAAAGTTTGTAATTCGAGTAAATTCGTTTATTTCTAACAAAAGCAATGAGTCAGTGCTTTGCATTTGAATTTTTAAATCTAGAACTTGCTTTGTTTACTACAAATCTTTGTTGTTCTAATTGTTTTGGGATAAAATAGTCTTATGTGGTTTTGTTGTCTTCTGAAAGGAAATGAAATCAGAGTTGCTCTTTGCTTTAAAAGATTACTTTACAAGCACAGAGAGACAAGTTTATCAGGTTTCTGAAAATTGAAACATTTAAAACTAGGAAACATCTAAAAACAAAATAGAAAGGCCAGAATCACATCCGGAAGTGAATTCCCAACCGAACTGTTTGGAGCCCCAGAAAACAAAATAAAAGACAGAGCAAGTTTCACCATTGCCAGAGAGAAATGAGATGAGCATAATTAAGACATCCCTTGATAAATGTCAAGTGATCGCTATTATTGTCTATCTCTCTCACCTCCTTCCTTTTTACCATTCACCTTGAATGATAACTTCAAAAACAATCCTACTCAACAATAAACATTCATACATATGTTCCTGCCTACGTACACATAAACTGACTCTTGCAAGGACTACTATAAACTTTTGATACTCTTAACTTCACAAAACTGTTTCTCATTGAACATTAACTTCTGCCAATTCATGTTATTCTTTTCTATTAATAAATTTCTATTTAAATACACTAAAGGCATACTTTTATTCTTCCACAAATCCACCTGCTGATAACATTCTGATAATTCTGGATAAAAGCTGTAAGTTGTAGGAAGTTTGGTTATGTTTGACACAAGGCCAATACATAAAAATCAATCATCTCCCTACTTCTACAGATTAAAAAAAAACAAAAAAGCTTTAGAGAGATATGGTCACCTGAAGTTATTGTTTTATTCGTAGTGTTTGATACTGAATCGTATTGAATGATCTTCCTTGAAAGTTTTATTTGCAGACCGAATGCAGCGGGTTCACAAACAAGATACAATTCGATCTGCAAATAAAATTTTTGTCATATTAATGGTTTCCGTCATTGAACCGCGCTAAAAATTAAAAATCAGTTAATAAGTATTGCATATTTATGAGGTCAACGCATGCCTTATTGATTCGATAAATGAGGCGGGAAATTTAGCAATTAAATGCCACATTTTACTAAAATAATATACCCACTGAGAAGCACAATGCACTGACGAATTTAAACATTAAATTAATGATTTCATTTTTGAAATATTTTATCATTAATTGCTGTAAAACGCTATCAGTACTGCTCGTTTATATCAACCCTAACATTCTTTTCTCTGGGAAATACAGAAGACATTTTCGAAAACTTATTTAGACATGTTTCGCTGATCAAAAAACCGTCGTTAGGCAAAAAATAACTTTATTTCAATTAAATCAGTATTTTTACAGAGTGATCAGAGAAACTTGCAGAAGACCGTTAAGCATCCACTCTATTACAAATAACGTTTCTGAGTTGAGTTCAAATTCCAGTTGAATTTCTTGTCTTCACTTACGAACAAGTGCCCTTAGAAAAGGTATTAATCCATCTCTTACCTCCAGGTATGGGTTAAATAATAGAACAGATTGCGTTCTATAGCCTTGGCTGGCAACCAGTCTACCACAGAAAGCAATGGCAACCTACTGCGGGATAATCTTCTTCCCAGTCAGTCATTTCGAAAACATGATCGCCCATGTATGGCATTTAACTGACTGAATATATATATATATATATATATATATATATATATATATATATATATATATATATATATAAACCCAGGTGAAGGGAACCAACAGTTTTACAATTCCGAGTTTTCCGGAAATTAATTTTTTTTATAAAAGTGATCAATACAACAAATATTACAGAGCATAATATAATTAAATTTGTTTTTTAATTAACATTAATACATTTTACATTGCGACACGGAAATGTCTATGTTTCCAGTTTTTTACCTAGTCGTCTAGGTAAAAACAATGTCAAATATATTAATTTTCATTAAAAAACAAATTTAATTATATATATATATATATATATATATATATATATATATATATATATATATATTCCTGTGAACATGAAAGGGCGAATAGCGGCGGCTCTGGAAAAAGAGTTCGTTTGTGTCTGGCGTGCAAAGCAGTAATCTGTTCCAAAGAAAGAAAATCAGTGGCGTCAATTTCTTGGCGAGAAGCTGACGCAGAGAGACGCAGTGAAAAGGTGGAAGGAGGAAAGTGGAGTAGGAAGAGGAAGAGGCGTAGCAAGAAGCCAGCTGGGAGAGCGTTGAATTGAAATCCAACGGTCTGCGGTTCGATCCCTGGTTCTGCACTCACTAGAATAAAGTGTGCAACAAGCTATTTCGGCATAATGGGGGACAGGTTCGACCTGAAATTGATTCCAGAGTTCAGTGGCTCGACCCCAGTACTTGACTGGGTGGAAAAAGTGGAACTGCATTGTCTCTTGTCTGGTGTCAAAAACATTGAACATGTGATTCCTCTGCGTTTGTCCGGTGGGGCTTTCGCTGTGTATCAACAGCTCAGTGCTGAGGAAAAACAGAATTATGAGAGGATCAAGGCAGCCCTATACAAAGCGTTTGCTATCGACCCCGCCACTGCCTGGGAGCAATTTGAGGCAAGACAATTACATCCTGGCGAAACTGTGGACGTATATTTGGCCGAGCTGACGAAGTTGACGGTGTTGTTCGGTGGGCTGCCCGAGCGGGCCTTGGCATATAAATTTCTGGCGGGGCTCCCAACCGGAGCAAAACAGCTCCTGCGGGCGAGCTCAAACATAACCTCGTTGCCCCTTAATGACCTGGTGGACCGAGCCAGAACCGTGATGAAGGATAATTCCGAGCTGAGAGATCCGATAATCGCCGCTGCACAATCCACACCGAGTGATGATAAACCGTCTCAGGGCCTTAGCCCGCGTGGTGGGGTCGTGTGTTATAGGTGCGATGGCCAGGGCCACATTGCAAGGAACTGCAGACGGCGACCGACAGCTGTTCGCTGCTACCGGTGTAATGAAACCGGACATATGGCCCGGGATTGTGCGGGAAACGGGGCCGGGGACAAGGTGCCGGCGTCGACCTTTCCCCAAAGCAGAAATTAGAGGCGCTCCCGATCATTCAGGTCTATGTCAACGAGACATTGTGCTCAGCACTCCTCGACTCCGGGTGCTCCCGCACCATAGTGTTCGTAGACCTCTGCCACACTTGGAAGGAGAAGGGTGTCAGGGTAACCACCATCAGTGGGGAATCGCGGACATGTTGTGGGGTGGGTGCGATAAACATCCGTACAAGAACAGGAAACTCGGCCAACGTCGAGGCGCTAGTAGCGCTCAAAAACCACTGAACTTTGACCTGCTTCTAGGCTATGATGCCATCAGAGCCCTAGGTGGTGTTCACATAACGCAGATGGGGGAAGTGCAGTTTCAAGAGAGGACCCCAGTGTGCGCAGCGCTGAGGATCGACCAGCCAGACTTTAGTGTCGAATTTGACCAGCACCAGAAGGCTTGGACCGCCTCATGGAAGTGGTCGGGAAATCAGGAGCCAGCAAAATTGCGGAACGAAGTAGCCGAGTACCATGTGCCCGACCAAATAAGGCCTGCATACGAAGAGGAGCTTCGTGAATGGATCAAGGATGGCTGGTTAATTCCTTACCCCTATGAGAAACTTGGACCTCCCAAAGGTTTGATCCCGCTGATGGCGGTTACTCAGCACAACAAAGCAAAAGTGAGGCCAGTGATGGACTACCGCGAACTAAATGCGCATGTTGATGCATTTACGGCAGATGCTGATGTTTGCGCCAGCAAGCTACGAGAATGGCGCCAGCAGGGTTCCAATGTGTCCCTGCTGGATCTAAGAAAAGCGTATCTGCAGGTCCGGGTCAGCGAAACGATGTGGCCGTTTCAGACGGTGGTGTTTGCCGGCAGAAGGTACTGCCTTACCAGACTGGGCTTCGGGCTGAACGTGGCACCCCAAATAATGAAGACCATAGTCAACGCTGTGTTGTCACAGCAAGAAACAATGAAAGAGGGGACATCGACGTACCTTGATGACATATACGTGAACGAAGACGTTGTATCATCATCACGCGTAAGGACCAAACTGGCCGAGTTTGGCCTGAATTGCAAGGACCCGGAACATTTGGAGGATGGCGCCCGTGTCTTGGGCCTGAAAGTTCGAAAGGAGCGGGGGACCTTGAAGTGGGGGCGCGGAACTGCAATTCCTGAAGTACCCGAAGTCTTCACAAGACGAGTGGTCTTCTCCCTGTGTGGAAAACTTGTGGGGCACCTACCAGTGTGTGGATGGACTCGTGTAGCAACAGGCACCATAAAAAGGAGGGCAAGCGCAGTCACCAAAGACTGGGATGATGAAACGACGGACGATCTGTTGGTTCGCATGGTGAAGGAGACCATCGCAAGGGTAAAGCAGGATGACCCCGCAAAGGGAGACTGGTGTGTGCAGGGAGACGAATTGAGCGTGTGGGTGGATGCGAGCTCTGTGGCGATTGGTGTGCTGCTTGAGGAGAACGGAGCTGCGATTGAGGACGCCTGCTGGCTGCGACCGACGAATGACGCTGCTCACATCAACCTGGCAGAGCTCGATGCGGTGACGAAAGGCATTAACCTGGCACTCCAGTGGAAAGTCAAGAAATTACACATACACACAGATTCGCTGTGCGTGTACCACTGGATATCAAACACACTGACAGGTAAGGCCAGGGTGCGCACCAAGGCGGCCAGCGAGATGCTGATCAGACGGAGGTTGGAGACCATAAGAAAGCTAGTAACAGAGTACAATCTGTCTGTGGATGTGGTACTTGTCACCTCAAACTGCAACCTCGCTGATAGGCTCACTCGGGTGCCTCAGAGATGGATTGATGCCGTGAAGAAAGAAGCTGGGCCAGTACCGTTACTATGTGCTGCCTCTGTGGAGGCGGCAGACAAAATCAGGGAAATACACCACATCAGTGGGCACCCCGGAGTGAGACGGACATGCTATTTTGTACAATTGACCAATCCGTCAGTGTCAAAAAGTGCAGTGAGAGCGGTGGTCAAGGAATGCCAAACATGCCAGTCAATCGACCCCGCCCCAGCGAGATGGCGGAGGGGTCGGCTGGGAACAGACATGACTTGGAGCCGACTGGGTATGGACATAACCCATTATGGCAGCCAGCACTTCCTCACACTGATAGATTGCGGACCGACGAGGTTTGCGATCTGGCGCCCATTGGCACGCCAGGACTCCTCCAGTGTCATCCGTGAATTGGAATCCATATTTTACGAAAGGGGGCCGCCTGAAGAGATCCTCACGGACAACGATACTGCCTTCTGCAGCGTGGAATTTAGGCGTTTTGTAGACGAGTGGGGGATCAGGCTCAGACACCGATTTGCATATGTGCCGAGTGGCAACGGCATAGCAGAGCGGTGCCACCGAAGCGTGAAGAGGACCGCGGCCAGGAAGGCGTGCACTATTGCAGAAGCGGTCTATAGATATAATGCAACACCGAGGGATGCTGTGACTGCTGTGAGCGCACCCGCCAATGCGATCCATCGCTACCGAGTGCGCATCAAGGGCATTGACGCGCGTCTGCCTGATCGGCGGGGAACAAGAGGGCCGTATGAATTAGGGGACACCGTCTGGGTGAAGCCTCCCAATAACCGGTGCACCACCAGTTTTCGAAGGGGACGAATCACCGGCATCGTCAGTGAGCAGGCCGTGCTGGTTGATGGTACCCCACGCCATGTGAGGGACATTCGGCCCGCCCTGAATACGAATTCATTGACAAGTAGCGGCAGTGGTGAATCATCCAATGACGAACTGTGGATTCGACCTACGCCCCGCGAGTCTGATGGTCCGACTGCGAACCCCGACGCTGTTGCCGATAATTCCGATGCCACTTCTGAGAGCTCAGATGAAGAAATCCAGACAATCCCCCTTCGTAGGAGTGCCCGCAACAAGCGGCCACGTCCGCCTTGCCACATGTGTGGTCTTGAGACCAGGGGGGAGTGTGAACATGAAAGGGCGAATAGCGGCGGCTCTGGAAAAAGAGTTCGTTTGTGTCTGGCGTGCAAAGCAGTAATCTGTTCCAAAGAAAGAAAATCAGTGGCGTCAATTTCTTGGCGAGAAGCTGACGCAGAGAGACGCAGTGAAAAGGTGGAAGGAGGAAAGTGGAGTAGGAAGAGGAAGAGGCGTAGCAAGAAGCCAGCTGGGAGAGCGTTGAATTGAAATCCAACGGTCTGCGGTTCGATCCCTGGTTCTGCACTCACTAGAATAAAGTGTGCAACAATTCCCCCTGTCACACACAGTGGGGGGGGGGGTTTAGACCTGTGAGGAAACGGCTAATAATCCTCTCAATTTTTTTGCCCTCATATTTTGAAGTTAATGCACGGTTAACACGTTTAATTTATTTAATTCGCAATCAGTCAGTCAGTTAATTGCCATCCGTGAAACACGCTTGGGCGATCATGTCTCGAAAGTGATATGACTGACTGGGCAGATGATTATCCCGCAGGAGGTTGCCATTACTTTCTGCTCTAGACTGGTTGCAAGCCAGAGCTATAGAACCCAATCTGACCTGTTATTTAACCCATAACTGGAGGGAAGAGACGGATTAATATCTTTTCCAAGGGAAATTGCGCGTAAGGGAATGCAAGGAATGTCAACTGAAATTCGGACTCGGCTACTGGATGAATAAATATTAATATTTTTTTTTAAATCAGCAGAATTTATCTTTGAAATTTTCCAGTAACTTCAAAACACATTTTTTGTTACTTCAGCCAAAACTGAATTTATATCTAATCTATCTAATCTAAACGTATTTATAAATGGAACTTAGTCTATATCTGTGTGTGTCCGTTACCTATAGACTCCGAAACGGCTGAACCAATTTTCTTGAAAATTTACACAATTGTACTATAAGCGTCTGCGAGTGTTCTTAGCTATGTTTTGCGCCGAGGTACCCCCGACAAATGTCGAAAATCGATAATCGAAAAAATCGTGTTATACAAGGAGTGGTCCGATTTTAATCAAATTTGAAACACTCACAGAAAAAGACATAAGAAACGATATTGAGAAGTGTCAAGGTTGCATTTCTTACAATTGTGCAGAAAATCGATAATATATATATATATATAAAAGGCACACAAATATTCTTTAGGCTGAGTCTGAGCTCCAGGACCATGGATTAGTTTTAAATCTTTCATTACACCCGAGCAACGCCGGGCTATACTGCTAGTTTTAAATAATTTCAGAATTGCATGGCCGAATTTACGCATGGGATAACCCGTGAGAATACAGCTAATAATACTCTCAAATATTCTGTTGTCATTTTTGACGGCAAGGGTACAGTCGCCTCTTATATACCGAAGATGAAAAATCACACTGATTTGTTGCGTTCCTTCAAGTCGAAATCTTAATAATGTATTGTCTTTCGAAATTAGATTTTACTAATTTCAACTCATTTTCCCAACTTCCGTTTAATGAGAACAGGCGATAGACTGAAGAAGGTTGGCTGTTTATTAATCGTAAACAATTTGGAGACCGTTGAACTTTCAATTATGTCAGTGAATTATATTTTTTACTTGTTTTAATAAAACGGCATTTTCCGGCTCAATATTGTAATAATGAAAGTTTCGTTGGGATGCCAGTGTACTGAGGGGGCCATGTTTAATTTGAATTCTCTGTTGCTCATTTTTCGAAATTCCGCGATATTTCTCCGATGTATCTCTGGGCGCTTTGTTTAATAGACGCCTGCTTTTGAAGGAAAATTTGTTTAGCTTTGATTAAATTTCTGATTGTTTTAGAAGTCTTTGTGATAATGTTTTTGCATTTAGACTAGCTAAATGTATCCGAAATTTATTAGTTAAAGTGTTTATAGAGAAGATAATGTCGTTTTATAGTTATATTTTATAATTTGGTTTTGACCGCTTTCCTTTCGACATTATACACCCTTGTGCAAATTAATTGAAACAAAATGAATTATGTCTTCCTACGAACTTTCACAATTCTTCTGATCACATACGTAGTCTCTTGGAGTTGTTTCTCTCTTCCGACATGGATCGATCGATCGATCGATCAATAGATAGATCTTTGTGCAAATTAATAGAAATAAAACAGATAATGTCTTTCTAGGATCGTTCACATTTGCCCTGATCACATGCATCGTCCATTGGCATTGTTTTTCTCTTCCGACATGCATAGATAAATAGATCTTTGTGCGAATTAATAGAAACAAAACGAATAATATGTTTCTAGGATCTTTCACACTTGCCCTAATCACATACATCGTCCCTTGGCGTTGTTTTTCTCTTCAAACATGGATTGACAGACAGATAGATAGATAGATAGATAGATAGATAGATATGAAGAGACTGAGATAGATAGATATGAAGAGACTGAGATAGATAGATAGATAGATAGATAGATAGATAGATAGATAGATAGATAGATATGAAGAGACTGAGATAGATAGATAGATAGATAGATAGATAGATAGATAGATAGATAGATAGATAGATAGATATGAAGAGACTGAGATAGATAGATAGATAGATAGATAGATAGATAGATAGATAGATAGATAGAGAAGAGACTGAGATAGATAGATAGATAGATAGATAGATAGATAGATAGATAGATAGAAGAGACTGAGATAGGTAGATATGAAGAGACTGAGATAGATAGATAGATAGATAGATAGATATGAAGAGACTGAGATAGATAGATAGATAGATAGATAGATAGATAGATAGATAGATGACATGAAGAGACTGAGATAGATAGATATGAAGAGACTGAGATAGATAAATATGAAGAGACTGAGATAGATAAATATGAAGAGACTGAGATAGATAGATATGAAGAGACTGAGATAGATAAATATGAAGAGACTGAGATAGATAGATAGATAGATAGATAGATAGATAGATAGATAGATAGATAGATAGATCTTTGTGCAAATTAATAGAAACAAAACGAATAATGTGTTTCTAGGATCTTTCACACTTGCCCTAATCACATACATCGTCCCTTGGCGTTGTTTTTCTCTTCAAACATGGGTTGACAGACAGACAGACAGACAGACAGACAGATAGATAGATAGATAGATAGATAGATAGATAGATAGATAGATAGATATGAAGAGACTGAGATAGATAGATATGAAGAGACTGAGATAGATAGATATGAAGGGACTGAGATAGATAGATAGATAGATAGATAGATAGATAGATATGAAGAGACTGAGATAGATAGATAGATAGATAGATAGATAGATATGAAGAGACTGAGATAGATAGATAGATAGATAGATAGATAGATAGATATGAAGAGACTGAGATAGATAGATAGATAGATAGATAGATAGATAGATAGATATGAAGAGACTGAGATAGATAAATATGAAGAGACTGAAATAGATAGATAGATAGATAGATAGATAGATAGATAGATAGATAGATAGATATGAAGATACTGAGATAGATAGATAGATAGATAGATAGATAGATAGATAGATAGATATGAAGAGACTGAGATAGGTAGATATGAAGAGACTGAGATAGATAGATAGATAGATAGATAGATAGATAGATAGATAGATAGATATGAAGAGACTGAGATAGATAGATAGATAGATAGATAGATAGACATGAAGAGACTGAGATAGATAGATATGAAGAGACTGAGATAGATAAATATGAAAAGACTGAGATAGATAAATATGAAGAGACTGAGATAGATAGATATGAAGAGACTGAGATAGATAAATATGAAGAGACTGAGATAGATAGATAGATAGATAGATAGATAGATAGATAGATAGATAGATAGATAGATAGATAGATCTTTGTGCAAATTAATAGAAACAAAACGAATAATGTGTTTCTAGGATCTTTCACACTTGCCCTAATCACATACATCGTCCCTTGGCGTTGTTTTTCTCTTCAAACATGGGTTGACAGACAGACAGACAGACAGACAGATAGATAGATAGATAGATAGATAGATAGATAGATATGAAGAGACTGAGATAGATAGATATGAAGAGACTGAGATAGATAGATAGATAGATA
Organism: Ascarosepion bandense; assembly: GCA_037127315.1. NCBI lineage: Eukaryota > Metazoa > Mollusca > Cephalopoda > Sepiida > Sepiidae > Ascarosepion > Ascarosepion bandense. The sequence goes on along the minus strand of JBBBDQ010000532.1, from coordinate 6,479,537 downwards.
GATAGATAGATAGATAGATATGAAGAGACTGAGATAGATAGATAGATAGATAGATAGATAGATAGATAGATAGATAGATAGAAGAGACTGAGATAGATAGATAGATAGATAGATAGATAGATAGATATGAAGAGACTGAGATAGATAGATAGATAGATAGATAGATAGATAGATAGATGAAGAGACTGAGATAGATAAATATGAAGAGACTGAGATAGATAGATAGATAGATAGATAGATAGATAGATAGATAGATAGATAGATAGATAGATAGATAGATCTTTGTGCAAATTAATAGAAACAAAACGAGTAATGTGTTTCTAGGATCTTTCACACTTGCCCTAATCACATACATCGTCCCTTGGCGTTGTTTTTCTCCTGCGACGTAGATGGATGAATGGATGGATTGATAAATAGATAGATACATACCTGTGCAATAATTGAAACATAATGAATTATATTTTTCTTGGTTCTTTCAAACTTTCCCTGATCACATATGTCGTCGTCTCTTGGCCTGGTTTTTCTCTTCTTACCGCATTTTCCTTTGCGTTTTCGACTGATGGATCCAGTGTGTTTTTTCAGCTTAATACGACTGACAGTTGAAAGGCTGGTACCATCAATATCCATGATCTCTCTGTATGGTTTGCCAGTGTGTTCGTGCAGCGTTACAATTATTGTACGCTTCCTTGGAGTAACGTCTATTGCAGACTATGACCGTAGGACAGCTGCTCGGCAGTTGAGACAATGGTAAATGGTCGTGATAAAAATCTGACGCATTCACGGATAACACAATATTTTTCAAGGCCAAATTTTATCAGAAACCTCGAAATTAGATTGACTTTACTGCATATCACAGCAAATGATCTAAGCTGAAAGAAAAATGGAAATCGATTACACCCTGTGACCAATTGTGGAACTCTCGAAAGGGTGGGGGTCACTTAGGGACCGACTTTTTTCTGGGGTGGGGGGAGAATGGCAGACTCAAGCAGCGTCTTTATTTTCATACTTTACTACTCTTGCATATCCAACTTAGGAATGAGCTTGTGTATAATATGTTACTTCACTAAATTAAACGGTATAACTTTTCATTAATACTAGCGGAATTTTCATTTATTCTTGTCTTTTTCTACTGTCAAGCTGTTGGAACACAAGAGAGATTAATTTCAAAACAAAATCAAAGGATTAAGATTAATTAGAGTAGATATACTAAACTATCGCCCGGTTCACACTCCACCCACGTCTATTGAACGGGTGAAGAGGCTCATCCCTTGTTTCCTGTTTAGGATGTGGTTTCCAGCTTTCTCTTTTCCAATCTTTTACTCATTTCCATTCTTTTTCTCTTTTTTTTTCAGTTGGAGTAGATAGACTAAACTATCGCCCGGTTCACACTCCACCTACGTGTGAACGGGTGAAGAGGCTCATCCCTTGTTTCCTGTTTTGGATGTGGTCTCCGGCTTTCTCTTTTCCAATCTTTTCACTCTTATGTAGCCCCCTGCACATCAGTGGCGTTACCGCCTTGTTCGGGGTGATATGATTTAAAAAAAAATGTCAACACTAGCAGAACAGTGTGACTTGTCTGCTCTGATTTTTCTCCTCTACAAAAGTCGGTATCTGTCCTTAAAAAGGTAAATGAAAAAGAAAACGCAAAGGGAAAAGTGCCGACGATCAAATCTTCTAAAATCAGAGACTGATCAGTTTAATAAATTTTTGAAGCTTATAAAAGTAGAGGGGGCAACAGAGGGGCCATTCAAAATTATGAGAGGTCTTAGCCTCCTCTGCCACCATCTGTAGAACCGCCATTGCTGGTCACTTCGGTGAATATAAAATTAACCGTAAAGTAAAAATAAAATAAAAATAAAAATAAAGCAGTTGTTTTAATTAATTTGCACAAGTGAGTACTTTGAAATAGTTAAAATAAAATGTATTACAAACTGGATAGGTTCTTCTTCTATGTGCCCTGTCCCTCCAGGACGTAGGCGAGCATGGCTTTCCACGTCTCCTTATCCCTGGTGGCTCTTAGCACGCTTTCTCCTGTTGCACCATGCAATCCTCGTTCCGTCACCCACATGATCAGGTTCTTCAAATATGCTATCCGCTGCTTTCCCCTGGCTTTTTCTTCTATCTGGCCTGTTAATATCAGGTTCTCCAAGCTCCCTTTTCTCAGTGCATGTCCCAGGAACTTTAGTTGTCTCTTCCTGATGCTCAGTATTAATTTCCTTTTCGTCTCCATCCTTTCCAAAACCTCGTAATTGCTCACATGCTCAGTTCATGATATCCGCAGCATCCTTCTGTAGAACCACATTTCAGCTGCTTCAAGTTTCTCCATCTTCGAAGATATTGTCCAGCATTCACTGCTATATTGAAGAACTGACATCACATAGCAATCCAATACTCTCCTCTTTGTTTCTAGTGAAATTGTCCTGTTTCTTAATACTTCACTCAACTTCTGGAATGCTTCCTTCGCCATGCCAATTCGCCTTCTGTTAGAACACTTGCTAGGGATTTAAATTTTTGTATCTGCTTCATTTTAGAGTATCTCACCTGTATTTGGCATTTTGGGCTGCCCTTTTACTGATGACCATGCATTCGGTTTTCTTGCAGTTTATTTGTAGTCCTTTCTTGTCACTCTCTTCAGCTACCTTCTATGTGAAAAATGGTAAATATAGCGAAATTCTCTTCATTTTTAACTTGCGATCTGTCGAACACCTTCTTGGGGACAGCGAGCAGCTACCTCGTCACATTCACTTGGATTCCCTCGAGGCTTTCAGATATTGTCTCTTTCAAGCGGGATTGGATTTTTGGAAAGAGGAAAAAGTTCAAACTAGTGAGATCTAGGGAATATGGTAGTTGTCGAACCTGGGGAATGTTTTCCTTGGCCAACAACTGCTTCACAAGTCATGGCTACTGATGATGTGGCGAAACGATCACACTTTCCTTTCATTTACTTATAGAAATAACATAGGTGAGAGCACTTACTACTGTAGCTCCATTACCATAGCAACAGTCCTGATCAGACCTTGTATATCCTGTGATCAAAGAGACGGGAAAATTTCGTTGGAAACAAAGAAAAACGTACTGGACTGATATTTGTCCTTCTGAATTGCGGCGAATGCAGTAAAATCTCATCAAAGATGAAAGAAGGACTCAAAGCAACAGAAATATTGCTCTACAGAAGGATGCTGAGAATACCATGGACTGAAGATTTGAGCAATAACGAGTTTTTGGAGAGAATGGAAGCAAAAAGTTACTTTCTCATCGACGTGACGCGGCTTTTTTTGGTCTTTACAAAATATTCTCTTGGCAACTCTTCTGATGACCTTTTGTCCTTGCTGCCCCAACCACATGAATTTAAGAGTGCTCATAGATTTACAACTAAGTCCCACCTTTTTAGTACAAAGCACTACTTCTATTCTAACAGTTTCTTTTCTCGCACTTCCCACCGGTGGAACAACTTTCTGATTTATTGCTCCCTTGAGAATTACAGAGCTGGAAAATTTAATATAATGTCAATCATATATATTTTGTCTTCTTAAACCCTGTTCCTTTCTTTGGCTTTTCTAAAATCATGCCCACCAAAAACTTCTTATGGTTCACTCACTCTAATCTTCTGCGCCTTAGTAGATTTATTGCCTTCCTTTGTGTAAAATGATGAAACAAAGTCAGTTTTTTTTTATTATTTGCTAACACCGCGTTCTCTATATATATATAAAAAAAAAAAACATTACAGAAATCGACTTATACATGGATTATCAAAATCCCATATTATAATATTCAGACTTAGGTACACATCTTTGTTATTATCATAATAATAATTATATAACGCCCTTCCGTTTTTTTTTTCTTCCCTGACAACTACAATCTTCAAAAATTTAAACGCAATGTCATTTACTGTCATATTTTTTTCAACCCTGTTTTTTTGTCTATTCCTCAATCTAGCGGAACGATCCTAGATAATACATAATTTACAGGATTAATATTATAACTGGAAAGATTCATGAAGATTATCATTGTCTGAAAAACTAATTAAATGATGCTTAATACACTATCTATATTCACACTATTATCCTCATCTTTATTCGTGTTGTTCCAACATTTAGACCGTTGTGCTCACTGGCCTTCATCAGGAGTATATTGATCTGAGAAACCTACAGGAAATTAACTTCTGGGATGAAGAGTTATTATTTTCACTATTTTTATTTCCAGTTATTGTCTCTATTTTTCTTGGTGCTATTACAACAATCCGGCCATTGTGCTCTTCGGCCTTCTTCAGGTGTATATCGAGCTGAGGAACCCACAGTGACTTAATTTATGGGATGAAGAGTTATCATTATTCACACTGTTTATATTCGGAATATTATCTCTATCTTTGTTGTTATCATAACGTTTCGAGCGTTGTACCCTACGGCCTTCATCAGGTGTATATCGGTCTGGACAACCTACAGGGAATTCTGAACTAAACCCTTTATTTAATATACGGGTGTAGACTGTTCCCGTTCTAATTATGTATAGTGTTATCTCGTTTAGTTCTTATTTCTAGTACGATTCAGTTAAGCAAAAAATATCTTGCTTTCTATTTAGATGGGTGACGTGTACGGAACAACAGATATAAGTTACCAGACAAATTTACTAGAAACTACAAAGGGCAATAAAATGCCATGATCACCCACGTCCTGAAGGGACACAGCAAAATGAAAACGACGACGATGAACAGTTACCATTCTTTACACTATTTATATTCAGACAATTATCCTCATCTTTGTTGTTGTTATCACAATGTTTTGACCGTTGGGCTCTCCGGCTTTCTTCAGGTGTATATCGATCTGAGTAACCTACAGAGAATTATTTTCTGGGATGAGGAGCTATCATTATTTACACTATTTATATTGTCTTTATTTTGGTTATTGTTATTACAGCGTTTCGGCCATTGTACTCTTCGGCCTTCCGCAACCTCAGAAAGTAATGGCAACCTACTGTAGAATAATCTTCTGCCCAGTCAGTCATGTCTCGAAAGAGACATGATCGCCCAAGCGTGTATCACGTTTAGCATTTAACTGACTGACTTCATCCCAGAAAGTCGGACAGCAATTAATGAGTCGTATATGGGCAATGAAGCAAATGTTTCGCCGCGTGTAAAGTGAACCCCTGTCGTTTGGTCTCGGTCTTAGAGACTTGCTGAAATTTTTTAAAATCTTCTGCCGCCTTCTGTGATCAGTTTTGTCGCAGCCTTTACCAAATCTACCAGCGTGTATAAAAAGAAAAAAAAAAGAAGGAGAGAAAAGGAAGTGTGGCGCAAAGGAAATTAAGAATTAAAAAGTTGAAACCGGATTTCTCGACTAGATGTTAAATTGGTTTTCTGACCAATGGAAGCGATTTGCAAGACTAAAAAGACTTTCGCGATGCAGCGCGAAAGATCTAAATGACTATAAAGGCTTCATTGATCAGCGTCAGACAGTCAGACGGGAGTAGTGAGACGACACAAGTAAAATGTAACGGGAGAAATTTCAACTACAACCCGGATCTAAGGTCGCGTCGCACATTGCCCTGCTCCTCCTTCTTTCTCGTGTGCTAATTCCTTTTACTTCTTCTTCTCTATTCAAAGACATTCCCACCAAACAAAAGATCATATATACATACATATAAACATACGCATAAACTCTTTCCGACAAATTACTACTACGAACATTTCATCAACTCTTGATCCCCTTAACTCATTACTTGATTCTCATTGAACATTAACTACTACTACCTATTCTTGTAATTCTATTCTTTTTATTAATTTCTATTTTAACATGAAAAAATGAACATATTTCTTCTGACAAATATGTTATAGTATTCAGTTCTGTTAACAAAATCCCTTTGATTTTTTCAAAAACCTGATGATATCTTTAAATGAAGCGATTGCCGGCTATGTTTGGAAGTGGCCTTGTACCAGGCATGGCTGACGCACCTTATATCTTCAGAAGAAAACACATTTAAAAATGTAAAGTAGATTTTATTTGATACCATAGATCTCGTTCTCCTTTCATATCACTTCGCTAACAAGATTTTGCCATGTTAAATACAAAACACATGAAGTTAAATAAATTGCTCCGAGACTATCTATAAACCCCGTGGGTTCCTTTCAAAAGTAGTCCATGATGAAAAATAATGAGGTAACAATATTATCAATTCTATTATTAATTACACATTTTAATTTGTATTTAAAAAGATTTATTATTACACTTGTTTTCACTGTTAGCACTTTGCGTAAAGATTTGGTGCAATAGCTTAAAAAAGGTATGGTCTTTTTCAAAATAAATTATTGGTTAATGATGAATAATGTTTTCCGTCCCCAAAACGATTGACAAGTAACAAAAACGACTTGCTGCATGTATATGCTGATTGAAATTACGAAAATAAATTATAATTAAGGTATCAAAAGATATGTTTTATTTCTTTATATTTAAAAAGAAATTTCTTCCATAATATTTACTTTGAATAAAAAAATGAATAAACACTAAAGACTCAGTTATCACAATGTGTGAAAATGGGGAGAAATGACTTAACAGGTGTAGTATTTTTCAAAATAACAAATATATTTTTCATTATACCTACTTGTTTATTTCTCGCATTTATTTAAAAAAAGAAACGTTACGGCAGCAAATCAGCGTGTATCTATATATCTATTCACCATCAAGTCATGTGACACAAATAGCCTCGTCACCTTTTAAGAAGTTGTTTATAAAACAGTTCTAATACAAAGAATTGTATAAGTGTATGTTGTATGATGCACAGTTAAATTTATTTAATAATATTGTTATAACGTATTCTGAATGTTTATTTTTTCATTTTTTTCACACATAAAATATTTAGAATATACAAAATGTTTGTTTATATACAAGAATTGACATAAAAATGTGCATCGGAAACACATACTGAATTTCCTATTAAAATGAAACGGCCCTATCAAAAGAATCTTTTGTCTAATAATAATGAAATTTAACAATGCACTCAGTAAGGATTGTATGCTCCTAAACTGGTTTGGGTATTATGTGTCGTTTAAACTATATCTTTGGAACACACAAAAACTGCCCATTGCTTCAATACACATAGTACATGCATTAATACGCGCACGCACACAAATACTCATAATAACGTTACTGTCCAATATATACCTAAACAGACAAGTGTTTCTATATATACACATACACTATTAAACGCAAATTATTCGACGCACTTACGTTTAAAAATAATTATTTATCGCCTTAATGCACATGACACATATCTGACCAAGAACTAACCCCAAATCACAACATACCAATGTACTGTCTGTTATTTTTTCATTTTCCTCTCGGTTTCTGAAGAAGCTTTAATTAAAAGTGAAACCTGTTAGATTGAGATACGTTTCCTATTTTGTTCTTTTCCTTTATTCTATCATCTTAAAGGATTCCGAACCATATATTAAACACACACACACACACACACACACACACACACACACACACACATACATACAAGACCAGAGTATTAGAACTATATAAGTATGTAAATCTGACGACCGAAGTTGGTCAAAAGAAAATGAAGGAAAACCTTTTAAAAGTTGGAGGGGGGGAGTTCATTTGAGTCCAACCACATTAAAAAGACTGTCATGTCCAACTTGAGACGCGGTAAACGATACAATCAAGAGCGGCTGGATTTACAAAAACGCTTTCCGTCATATTGCTTTTTAGACCTTACGTAATTCATAAATAGTTTGACTGTGATCAGACAATATTAGAGGACTTTTCTCATCCATTCAATTTAAGACTAAACTGTTTTATTTGAGTTAGTAAGAAAAAGGAAACTAATCACTTACTGATGGCGTGTTTGTTCAATTATATTCGAAGTCAGCGTGCTACTTGAACTTTGGCTGTGTGGATTGGCGTACATGTTCGATAATAAGTCTTCCATGATGGTATTGATTAGTTCGGGTCTGTAGAGGCTGGATCCTGCATAATCCACATAAACTTGATCTACAGAAAATAAACAAAGTATTAGTTCCTTTTTATGGATTTTACATGATGTGTTTAAAAATACTTAAAATTAAAAAATCATATTAGAGAGTTTAATTTTTACTTATTTTGATGGAAAAAGTTGGGTCTTGTATACCATAAAATAAAGTGTTTTTAAAATTTAAGGAATGCATGTGTCGAATGTAAGGACGTGTTAGTTAAAATTAAAAAAGGTATAACTTCACATTCCCCCAGTTAGGGATTAAATAGCAAGGTAGATTAGTTTGGTTTGGTTGTTTTGTTTTTATGGCATATCAACCTCGGCGGGTCATTGACAAGTAAATTTTTATTTATTTATTGCTGGTAATACCTTCTTCTTTCAACAAGTTATTGTTGTTTTTATATAAGTTTTGTGTCTAGTAATACTTTTTTCTTTTCGAATATCAAGATTCATTGTATTTGTTTTTTAAGGGCAGGGTCCCCAAGTCCTATCCTTGTTATTTAACCCATAACTGGAGGGAAGGGACGGATTAATACCTTTCCCAAGGGTACCATTGCATAAATGAATGCAGGGTATTCAAATGAATTCGAACTCGACTCACTGATTTCTCTTTCCGAGCCGATATCCACTGCACCACAACGCACATCCGTCACTATACGCTTACAGCACCTGGTATTCCCAAGTGGTCACCCATCTAAGTACTGACCAGGCTCAACGTTGAGGTAGATTAGGTTCTCTAGATTGGGTTACGAGCTTATCTAGAAGATTGTCTAGAATATTGATTAATTGGAGTTTTTTTTTTTTTACAAGAAACTGAATGCAAAGTTATCAGAAAATGAGAAGCACAAAATACCAATTACAGGCCGGGGGATACTAAAATCAAGCAGGTATAGAAATTTAAATACGTAGGAAGTTTTGTAACAGACAACAAAAAGTGTGACACTGAGATCCGAAGGCGGATTGGCATGGTCAAGGATGCATTACGGAAGATGTGTAGATTGTTTAGAGACAGGGAAATTTCGCTAAAAACAAAGAAAAGAGTACTGGATTGTTAGGTGATGTATGTCCTTTAATATAGCAACAAATGCTGGACAATCTCAAAGATAAAAGAGGACTTGAAGCAAGCGAAATGTGGCTATACAAGAGGATGCTGAGGACAAAATTTACCAAACATATAAGGACGAGATTATAGAGACCGTGAGAACAAAAAAGAAAATTTACAATCAATATCAAGAAGAGACAGCTGAAGTTTCTGTGATGTAATGAGGAAGGAAGGCTTGGAGAATCTGATACTAACGGGAAATATAGAGGGAAAGAGAGATGATGGCAACGTGTGGCATACTTGGTCTTGAGCAAATGGCTGGCAGCACAGTGTCTGGGAAAAATAACAAGAGAAAAGGTGTTAAGTGCTACAAGGTATAGAGCAGCTTTCACCATTACAGAAAACTGACGCAACACAATCTTCATACTATCGTTGCTGTCTTTATAACCTTGTTCCATCCTGAACTAAATTTAGTAAAAAGTATTTTCAGGAATTCGCTTGATCCATGAGATCGTTCCGTAATCCTCATTGGGGCCAATTAGCAAGTCTTGAGTTCGGGAAAAATATCATGGTAAATCTTTGAAAGAATAGCGCCATGCAATCTTTCCTTCAACCCATATGATTTTCTTTCAATGTGGGTTATCAGGTTGGTTAATTTAACGACATATATCATTAGCTGTTAGGTTATTTTTTTTAATCGAATTTACCTCAAGCAAGGCAATAAAGTCACTAAGACACAAAAGATTGTGAAATAATTAAAAAAACATACGACCGAGTGATAACGATTGACATCGCATTTAAATTTTTGAAAATCAAATTTGTTTCGAAAGTATGAAGCCGGAAAGGAGTTCCAGAACCGAAAAGTGTGAGAAAGAAAGTGTTTGCATAGAACTTACGGTTACATATATCCAATTAAATTATAAATATGTGGGACCTTGTTACCAATTTAGTGAATCATTTCAGTGCCATACAAATACGCGCTTGGGCGATCATGTCTCGAAAGAGACATGACCGATAGGGCAGAAGATTTTCCCAAAGTAGGTTTCAATTACTTTATGCGGTAGACTGCTGCCAACCAAGGCTATAAAACACAATCTGTTTATTTTATATCATAGTGTAAAGGAAGAAACAGATAAATACATTTCCCAAGGGTATTTTACGTGTAAGTGAATGTCACGAATTCAACTGGAATTCGAAATTGGCTGTTCGATTTCTTGTTCCGAGACGATATCCGCTGCACAACATCGCTCATCCCTTTCCACGATGCACTAGATTACACGTACCGGTCCACAACGCGCCCCATCGCACGTGCTGGTCCACAACGCGCCATATCGCACGTGCCGGTCCACAACGCACAACATCGCACGTGCCGGTCCACAACGCACCACATCGCAGGTGCCGGTCCACTACGCGCCACATCGCACATCCCAATCTAGTACTCCGCTGAGACGGCAGGTCAGGACAGATGTTTTTTTTTTTAATCATTTCACCCCGAGCAAGGCGGAAACGCCACTGATGTGCAGGGGGCTACATAAATGTAAAAAGATTAATTAGAAAAGAGTGAGGAGTACAACCTAGTTAGAAAGGAACAATAGAAAGCTGAGAAAGCAGGTGCGATGACAGATACATAGGTGGAGAGAAAGGGAAGGTTATACAGGGGTGGGGAGAGAGCTAGAGTCCAGTGGTTAGTAGATGAGTATTGACTTTGCATTTAAATTTCTGGAGGTTGTAGCCGTCAGGAAAGCAAGAATACGGGAGCGAGTTCCACAGGCGGGAAGTGCGAGAGAAGAAGCTGCAGGAGTAGAATTGTCGTCTGCATTTGGCTAACCTGACTGTGAATGGGTGGGACCCAGTTGCCAGTCTGGTTGCACGAGTAAACACCTGTTGAGGAGGCATCAGTGACTTAAGTTCGTCTGAGCAGAAGCCATGAAAGTATTTATAGAACAGACAAAGGGTATTGTTGCTGAAACCTCTTTTGGATTTTATCAATAATCTCTAAATATATAGAAGGATCACTGGGCCATATATGACAGCAATATTCTAAGCATGGACGAATGGTAGACTTATAGATATGTAAGATAGATTCTAGCGACAAAATTTGTCTAGTATTACATAGAATAGTAATAAAGAAGACAGAAGACATCGATTGAAATAATCTTCAAAAATGAAAATGCGAAGTTGGCTGGAAAGCATTGAGCCGGAAGAGAGTTTCATAACTGAGACATGCGAAAAAAGAATACAACTTACGATACATCTGACTAATCCAATTATGAATCGATGAGAACTTACTGCCAATCTAGTATTACGCTCAAATGCATACAGTCTTGGTACCATAGCGAAGACGTTCATGAGAACAATAATCGTAAAAGTATTTATAGGAACAAAGAAGATACATTCTTCTTTTATGTGCCGGGTTTTTCAGGGCGAAAGCGATCATAGCCCTCTGCATCTTCCTTTCCTTTGTAGATATTAAAAAACCTTTTTCTGATATATCGCTTAAACCTGTTCTGTCATTCATCTATACTCGATGCTTTTCTTTGTCTCTCCTTCTCTCTATCCGTCTCGTGAGCATCAGATTCTCCAAGCCATCCTTCCTCACTACATGTCCCAGAAACTTCAGCTGTATTTTCCTGATGTTAAGTATAAGTTTCCTTTTCGTGTCCATCCCATCCAAAGGCTCGTCGTTGTTCTTATGTTCTGTATATGGTATCCTCAGCAGCCACATTTCGGTTGTTTTCCTCCATCTTTGGTGGAATCGTCTAGCATTCACTGCTATATTGGAGAATAAACATCATATAACAGTACAGCACTATTCTTTGTTTCCTGTTTCTTAATATTCTATTCAGCTTCTGGAAGGTGTCATTGCCATACTGTGATGGAGTTTTTTTTGTTTTTTTTTTTATAATCATATTTTATAAAGCAAGACATTTTACTGCCACTGTTTGGCAGGAAGTTACATAGGAGGAACATTATGAGAAAGAGTGACAGGTTATAGTGGGTGTCAGGAAGTGGTTAAGAGAAAGATTAAAGTGACCATAAAGTGAGGGATCAGTTTATATATTGATTGTAATATAAAATTGATCCCCCACTTTATATCTACATTATAGTCGTATAGCATTTTTTTAATAATCATATCGCCCCAAGCAAGGCATTTTACTTCCACTGTTTTGCAGTGGGTTACATAAGAGGAAAGTTATGAGAAAGAGTGACAGGTTATAGGAGTTGTGGCGCAACTTCGCCGCAAAGTTGTAAGAAAGTGCTAGTGAATAGTAATATAGAAATAAGTAAGGTCCGAAGATATTATTACACTGCCTGACTAGTAGCTGTCGTTAACTGCTCTTGTTAACTGCTGTACTTGACTGCTTCTAACTGTTCTCTAGAAGTCACGCAGGTAATTTATATATATCCAGAGGAAGAGTTCATTTCTTGTAAGAGGGCACCATAACACATACCAATACATCTTTGGTTCTCAGTTTTGCACTTTCCGTCTTCAGGTGGGACACTTCCCAGGTATTTAAATTTCTGCACCTGCTTGATTTTAGTCTCCCCTACTTGTAAATGGCACTTTGGGCTCCTCTTTTTACTGATTACCATGCATTCAGTTTTCTTGTATTTTATATATAGCACTTTTTTCTACTTTCTTTAACGAGTTTTTGGAGTTCTTGTAGTTTCCTCTCTTTGTCCGCTATCAGCTACATTACGGCGGTGGAAAAGTGACTGACGCTGAGACTCCAGGTCAAGACCAATAATATTGCTGATTCTACTTAATCAAGAATATCTACATGTACAGCAAGAGCAGCGGATCATTTGTGGCAGCAATATTCTAAGCATGGACGATTGGTAGACATATAAATATGTAAGATAGATTTTTGAGAGAAAATTTGTCGACTACGACACAGTGAATCTTAGCAGCTGAACTAGAAATGCCTTTTCATTAGAGTCCTTTCGCTTTATTTTGATGACGAATATAAATTTTACAAGATAAAGGTCACGGTGAATTAATAGATACGGGTTCGGTTTATACTTTACTAAAATGACTGACCTTTGAGGGGGTTATTTTAGTCTCACTGACAGTGTAAATTCGAAGTTGGCTAATCTTAGTAAACATCAATATTTTCTTTCTTTATCTCCCACTTTGAGGTTTGTCGATGTCAGGAAAGGCGAAGTAGCAATCGATGAAGTGGATTGTATATTTTTTTTAGAAATGTAAGTATTTATGTTTTTAAATGGGAACATTCAATGAAAATTACTCACATAACATATACAAGCAGCTATAGGCAAGGAAGTAATGTATGAATTTTATGGGATTTCATTTAAATTATTCTAATATTAGCGAAAGTGGCGGCAGACATTCTTAAGTCGATATGAGACAATATAATGAGATTAAAATAGATTGATTCAAACCAAGCAAATGAATTAAGGTAAACCGTGCGTTTATTTTATTTAATATTATTTGCAAAGCATTTCTATAATAAAACAACTTGCAATGAATAGCTATAGTAAAATAGTCTGTAATATGTTTTAGTAAAATAATTCCTATCAATTAAAAACAAAAACGACCCTATAATATAAATTATTTAATTAAAATTATTGCTTTTGTTCTCTTAAATATAATTTTCAAGGTATTTTATAGTAAAATATTTTGCAATATCATGCGATGTATTGCTGTAAGATAATTCCTATGTAAGCCGACCAAAAAGTAAAATCATTAAGGAAAATCATTATTTTCTCTTTTTTTAATATAATTATTTGCAAGCATTTCTAACATAAAAGAATTGCAGTGTATATTGAAGTTTGTAATGTAAGTTTTAGTTAAACTAGCAGTATAGCCCGGCGTTGCTCGGGTGTAATGAAAGTTTTAAAACTAATCCATGGTCCTAGAGCTCAGACACTTTGGACGTTAGCACGAAAGATTAAAAAGCAATAGTTGTTTCCAGTTAAAGTGAAACCGTAGACCGAAAGAAAAATGAATGGATGCAAGTCAAATTTTGATTTCCTGGTATCGATATCAAATGATTTTTTTCGTTGTAAACTGAATTTTGAAGGCTAAAAATGTCCTCTGAGTAAATGGTATCATGGCTGAGACTAAGAACTACATTTATATCTACTTAGAGCCAAACACGAAGCAAAAACTAAAATAAAAGGGCTGAAAAAAATACAAACATCTTGCCTTTTACACACACATATATATATATATATATATATATATATATATATATTATCGATTTTCTGCTCTACGATCACTGGTTAAGTTAAAAGAAGATAACTACATTGCTACCAGAAGTGGCATCACACATGGAATGAGAATGATATACCCCACTGATCCTAATAAAGGGTTGGGTATGAAATTCCTAGCACCTGAACAAGGCCGGGTCGTACAAAGGCCGAAACGTCGTAAACATGGCAGCAATAATCTGAATAATGTTAATAGTGTAAATGCTACCTCATCTCAGAAGTATGGACAAATACTAATATAATGAAAATTATTTTAATACAGAAAATTATTTTAATACAGAAATGTATTGCAAATTGGAGTAGATAGATCTATCTCTCGCCCGGTTCACACTCCACCCATGTCTATTGAACAGGTTAAGAGGCTCATCCCTTGTTCCCTGTTTAGGATGTGGTTTCCGGCTTTTTCTTTTCCAATCTTTTCACTGTTACGTAGCCCCCTGCACATCAGTGGCGCTACCGCCTTGCTCTGGGTGATACGATTAAAAAAATATCTTTCTATAGAATTATATTGCAAAATATTTTACTATAGGACTGCAATGCATATTATCTAAACTTATTTATAAATGGAACTTTGTCTGTGTGTGTGTCTGTGTGTCCGTTACCAAAAACGGCTGAATCGATTTTCTTGAAAATTTACACAGTTGTACTATAAGCGTCTGCGAGTGTTTTTAGCTATGATTTGTATTGAGGTACCCCCGATAAATATCGAAAAACGATAATCGAAAAAATCGGTTTATAGAAGGAGAGGCCCGATTTTAATCAAATTTGATACACTCGTAGACAAAGACATAAGAAACGATATTCAGAAGTTTCAAGGTTGCAGTTCTTACAATAGTGCAGAAAATCGATAATACATATATATAAAAGGCAAGATGTGTGTGTGTGTGTGTGTGTGTGTGTTTATCTGCATGTATGTCTATTTTTTCAGCCGTTTTATTTTAGTTTTTGCTTCGGGTTTGGCTCTAAGTAGGTATAATTGTAGCTCTTAGTCTCAGCCATGATACCATTTGTTCAGAGGTCTTATTTAGCCTTCAAAATTCAGATTACGATGAAAAATACTTATTTGATATCGATACCAGGAAATCAAAATTTGACTTACATCTATTCATTTTTCTTTCAGTCTACGTTTTCGCCTTAACTGGAAACAACTATTGCTTTTTAGTCTTTCGTGCCAACGTCCAAAGAGTCTGAGCTCCAGGACCATGGATTAGTTTTAAAGCTTACATTATACCCGAGCAACGCCGGGCTATACTGCTAGTTAAAAATAATGCAATCATACTGAGAAAGGAACAAGTTTCGCTCGGCACGAAGACGCCCTATGCTGTTATAATGCACAATCAATTGGTGAGCATTGTTGCTTATTGCTTCACAGATTATGCACATTAACCTGCCTAAAACTAGCAGCCACTTGTATATTTCCTTTCCTGGACAATGATTCTTCTTCATCTCTGTCGTACGCGCACACACGTGATGCACAAAGACAAACGAACAAGCCAAGCAAGATCAATATTCCATTGTGATCGGATTTACAATACATTAAAGGAGTTTCCGTCGGAATCTGGAGATGTTTTATCCTCTTAATCGAACGCGGTGTCCTATCGATTTTCCAAGTGCGCAGCGTGCGTACACATCTCTAAAACCGACACACAATTATATATATTTATTTAATAAAAATAAACAAGGGACGTTATAAAGACCGTGGTCAATAGAAAATATGCAAAAATATACAATACACGTCCAATATAAAAATATAAGTAATCCATACTTATACGTTAAGACCTTAACAAGTAACTGAGGATTGTGAGACAACAACATCAATATCTAAGTGTCTACTTGAAATGTTTAGCCTCGGAAAGCAGTAACATTAGTTATTGGTTTAATTCATACGAATATTTAAGATCTTAGTATATACTTTAGGGGGCGTCAGTCATGCTTGGTAACATGCTTGCCTTGTGTCAAAGTGTTACGGTGAAACATCTATTTCTCAGATAATGGACTCTCCTTCCTATATTAACCTATTTTAACCCAGTGTCCTCATTAGAGGACATCATAAAAAACTGTAAAAAATAATGGGTATAAATCATTATATAAAACCATTATTATATATAGGTAGTGAGGACATTGATTCATTAATAAAATTACCTTCCAAAAATTCTTGTGATTTGTAAATGAATTTAAAACCTGAGGACACTGGGTTGAACGGGGTTACTGAAAAAATGCTGCCTAAATACACACTATATATATATATATATATATATATATCTATATATATATGTATTTCTCTTCTGTCATACTCATGGAGAGGGGGACAATAGTGAAGCATCATCAGCTCAGTTCATTTTCTTTACTACTACTTCTTCTATGTGCCCTGTCCCTTCAGGACGTAGGCAATCATGGCTTTCCACGTTTCCCTATCCCTGGTGGCTCTGAGCACGCCTTCTCCTGTTACACCGTGCAATCCTCATTCTGTCAGCCACCTGATTAGGTCCTTCAAATTTGTTATCCACTGCTTTCCTCTATCTCTTTTTCCTTCTATCTGACCTGTTAGTATCAGATTCTCCAGGCTCTCCTTCCTCATTGCGTGTCCCAGGAACTTCAGCTGTCTCTTCCTGATGCTCAGTATTAATTTCCTTTTTGTTTCCATCATTTCCAAGACCTCATCATTGCTCACATGCTCGATCCATGAGATTCGCAGCATCCTTCTGTAGAACCAACCAGTTATTAAAACTCTTGCTTCATGTTCGCTCTTCAACAGTGCCTTATTTTATTTTTTGCAATAATTATGTCATTGAATAGTGAAGAATATATATACATTGTAAATATTTGGGTAGCAATCTCTTTTTTATGCAGGTTTCATTAAAAATGACATGCAAAGTGTGATGGTTAAGTTTTTACGTATTTTTTCATGTGATCTGATGATTTTTTTTTCTTTAGAGGACATAAATTACAGAAAAATTGTCTAAATGTTTTTTGTATCCAAATGCCTTTTGCTATACTTTTGCTATACTTTCAAACATTTTCAAGAATGAATGTTATTTTACGTATAACAGAATGTAAATGGAGTTATGTATGATGTAGAGTAGTGTGTAAGTTGTACTCCGAACACAGTAAGCATGTTGTTAGCGTGTTCATCATTGATGTTATTCAGTGTTGGGTTTTCATTTTTATTGATAAAACCTCCATTATTTTTAGTCTTTCTTTTTTTGCGTGTGGATGATGCTATGATATTTGTGTTGTCAACAAGTATGTTTCGGATAGTTTGGTAGGTCTATGTGCTTGTTTAAAGGAAACTGAATTGAACTCCGTTGCGAGAGATGCATTGTACGAGTTCTCGAGTCAGTTTTATAGTTTTATTAGTCTTAGGCATGACATGCATCCGGCAGCATGGCCTTTGGTTGGGAGATTGGGAGGGGCATGGAACCACCTCCTAATTGCTGTTGTATGTTTAATATATATATATATATATATATATATATATATATATATATATATATTGCATATTTGGGTTTCAGTCTCTCTTTTATGCAGGTTTCATTCAAAATTACAGACATGTTGTGATGGTTAGGTTTTTTTATGTAATTTTTCATGTGATCTTATGATTTCTTTCTATTGAGGACATAAATTATATAAAAATTGTCTTATTTAGCCAAGCGCTTTCGGCTATACTTATAGCTATTTTTGACAATTTTTTTTTTTTAATTATCTCACCCCAAGCAAGGCATTCCACTGCCACTATTGCGCATTGGGCTACATAGGGGAAGGTAAAGAGAAGGAGTAGTTAGACATAGGTAATGTCAGGAGGAAGGTGACAGATGAGTAAGGATAGCGAGGATGAGGGTTGGGCAGATGGGAAGAGTGTTTGATAGAATGGGTGCAGGTTAGTGTGTTAGGAGGTGTGTATTGACCTTACATTTAAACTCCGGGAGATTGTAGCCGTCGGGGAAGCAATCGTGTTGAAGGGAATTCCACAGTCGGGAAGTGCGAGGAAAGAAACTGTTGGAGTAGAAGTTGCGGTTGCAATGAATGTTATTTTATAATGTGGAGTAGTAGTACGTGTTATATACCGAACATGGTAAGCATGTTGTTAGTGTGTTTGCAGTTGATGTTATTAAGTGTTTGGTTATTTGGTTTTATTAATAAGGCCTCCATTATTTTTAGTCTTTTCATGCATGTGGATGATGCTATGATATTTGTGTTGTCAAGAAGAATGTTCCAGATAGTTTGGTAGATCTATGTGCTTGTTTAAAGGAAACTGAATATTGTCCGGTTGGGATAAAGATACTTGTGATTTGTAAATAAATATAATGTTCTAAAACCTGAGGACACTGCGCTAAAATCGGTTAAGAAGAGTTAAGAGGAAGTTAACGGAAGAAGTTCTTGGGAAGTTCATAGGAGTTCTTTAGAGTTCTATTGGAGTTCAGTAATGTAATAGATCCCGACTTGGCAGCTCGGATACAGTCAATTTATCACCGGTGAAATGTGGCTTCTCTGCGTCTCTTCTACAAATACTTTCACGGCTTATGCTCAGACGAGATTAGCTCACTAGCAATCCCAATACATAAATTGCTCGAGACACAAGATTAGCAGATAGGTCCCACCCTTTTACTGTGAAACAAAAACTGTAAACGCCAATTCTACTCCACAACTTCTTCTCTCGCACTTCTCGCCTGTAGAATTCACTTTCGTTTACTTGCTTTCTCAAAAGCTACAACCTTCAAGACATCATATGTAAAGTCAATAGTCACTTCCTATCCCACTAACTTGCATCCTCTCTCTCTCATGCATCTTTCTTCGTCCACTCCACTCTCATCAGTATACACATTCTTCTCCGACCCTCTTCCTGACACCCCCTGTAACCTGTCACTCTTTCTCATAAATTACCTCCTATGTAAGTCACTGCTCAATAGTGACAGTAAAATGCAATGCTTGGGACGACACTATTATAAAATATATATAAATATCTATCTATCTATCTATCTATCTATCTATCTATCTATCTATCTATCACGGTTTATTCATATCTATCTATCTATCTATCTATCTATCTATCTATCTATATCTATCTATCTCGGCTTATTCATACCTATCTATCTATCTATCTATCTCGGCTTATTCATACCTATCTATCTATCTATCTATCTATCTATCTATCTATCTATCTATCTATCTATCTATCTATTCTGGCTTATTCATACCTATCTATCTATCTATCTATCTATCTATCTATCTATCTATCTATCACGGCTTATTCATACCTATCTATCTATCTATCTATCTATCTATCTATCTATCTATCTTCTATTCTCCGGCTTATTCTATACCTATCTATCTATCTCGGTTTATTCATACCTATCTATCTATCTATCTATCTCGGCTTATTCATACCTATCTATCTATCTATCTATCTCGGCTTATTCATACCTATCTATCTATCTATCTATCTCGGCTTATTCATACCTATCTATCTATCTATCTATCTCGGCTTATGCTATCCTATCTATCTATCTATCTATCTATCTCGGCTTATTCATACCTATCCTATCTATCTATCTATCTATCTATCTATCTCGGCTTATGCATACCTATCTATCTATCTATCTATCTCGGCTTATTCATACCTATCTATCTATCTATCTATCTCGGCTTATTCATACCTATCTATCTATCTATCTATCTCGGCTTATTCATCTATCCTATCTATCTATCTATCTCGGCTTATCATACCTATCTATCTATCTATCTATCTATCTACTATCTATCTATCTATCTATCTCGGTTTATGCATACCTATCTATCTATCTATCTATCTCGGCTTATTCATACCTATCTATCTATCTATCTATCTATTTATTCATACCTATCTATCTATCTATCTATCTATCTAGGCTTATTCATACCTATCTATCTATCTATCTATCTATCTACCTATTCATATCTATCTATCTATCTATCTATCTATATCTGGGCTTATTCATATCTATCTATCTATCTATCTATCTGGCTTATTCATCTATCTATCTATCTATCTATCTATCTATCTATCTATCTATCTACCTATCTATCTATCTGGGCTTCATTCATATCTATCTATCTATCTATCTATCTATCTATCTATCTATCTATCTGGCTTATTCATATCTATCTATCTATCTATCTATCTATTTATTCATATCTATCTATCTATCTATCTATCTATCTATCTATATATCTATCTATATCTATCACGGTTTGTCTTATATCTATCTATCTATCTATCTATCTATCTATCTATCTATCAATATTTATTCATCTATCTATCTATCTATCTATCTATCTATCTATCACGGTTTATTCATATCTATCTATCTATCTATCTATCTATCCATGCTTTATTCATCTATCTATCTATCTATCTATCTCGGCTTATTCATATCTATCTATCTATCTATCTATCTATCTATCTATCTATCTATCTATCACGGCTTATTCATATCTATCTATCTATCTATATATCACGGTTTATCTATATCTATCTATCTATCTATATATCATTTATTTATTCTATATCTATCTATCTATCTATCTATCACGTGCTTATCTATCTATCTATCTATCTATATATCACGGTTTATTCATATCTATCTATCTATCTATCTATCACGGTTTATTCATATCTATCTATCTATCTATCTATCGGCTTATTCTATATATCTATCTATCTATATCACTATCTTATTCATATCTATCTATCTATCTATCTATCTATCTATCTATCTATCTATCTATCTATCTATCATCGGCTTATTCATATCTATCTAGCTATCTATCTATCTATCTATCTATCATCTTATCTATCTATCTATCTGTCTTATTCATATCTATCTATCTATCTATCTATCTATCTATCTATCTATCTATCTATCTATCTGTCTTATTCATCTATCTATCTATCCGGCTTATTCTATCTATCTATCTATCTATCATCTATCTATCTATCTCTGCTTATTCATATCTATCTATCTATCTATCTATCTATCTATCTATCTCTGCTTATTCTATATCTATCTATCTATCTATCTATCTCTGCTTATTCATATCTATCTATCTATCTATCTATCTATCTATCTATTCTATCTCTGCATTATATCATATCTATCTATCTATCTATCTATCTATCTATCTATCTATCTATCTATCTATCTATCTAGGCTTATTCATATCTATCTATCTATCTAGGCTTATTCATATCTATCTATCTATCTATCTATCTATCTATCTATCTGGCTTATTCATATCTATCTATCTATCTATCACGGCTTATTCATATCTATCTATCTATCTATCTATCTATCTATCTATCTATCTATCTATCTATCTCGGCTTATTCATATCTATCTATCTATCTATCTATCTATCTATCTATCTATCTATCTCGGCTTATTCATATCTATCTATCTATCTATCTATCTATCTATCTATCTGGCTTATTCATATCTATCTATCTATCTATCTCGGCTTATTCATATCTATCTATCTATCTATCTATCTATCTATCTATCTATCTATCTATCTCGGCTTATTCATATCTATCTATCTATCTATCTATCTATCTATCTATCTATCTCGGCTTATTCTATCTATCTATCTATCTATCTATCTATCTATCTATCTATCTATATTTCTTCTGTTACGCTCAAGAGTTTGTATTTTTTTTCTTCTGTCTTAATGTAATATACTCAATAGTAGGTACACCAATATATATTATGCCGTCATTTTTGTTTGACACGGGCCTACTCGTAATATATATATATATATATATATATATAGACATCTGCAGACAGATCTGTTTCGCTGTATCACAGCTCATCAGTACGGTTAGACTTCGATTGCTTTTAACCCAGGATTGAAACCCTGCCGAATTGGCGTCGGTCGGCGATAGAATAAGGCAGACATTTTAGCGTGTATATTATCATTATACACGGCCACTAGCCAGAGTGCTCTAATTCATTACTGAATGAGCGATGAGTACATGCCAGGGTAGCTACTGTTTTTCAAAGTCTACCATTCTTCCAGATTGCTCAATCGGGGTGTGAGAGCGTAAATAGTCATCCACAGACAGATCTGTTTCGCTGTATCACAGCTCATATATAAGTATACCTAGTGAGCCAGACAGACATACCTAGATTTCACCTAAACGGATCGTCAGGGAAAGCTGGCTAACGAAGAAAGAAACAAACGACATGAATAAAGAAAATTCAATCATGAATTAAGAAAATTAAATCAAATAAATGTAGGCATAGAAAGCCTTGGCTTTTGGATTAAGTTTGCTTATGGTGGGTTTGTATCATTTTTGGTTTTCGTCTTTGCAATCACTAATCTTTAAAAAAAAAATTAATATATATAAAATTTGTTTTCTTAATAAATTTCTCCCCTATTTGTGTTTGGTGTCTTCTTTCTTGGTCACGTGGTTTGATTGAATTTCCTTTATTCATGTCGTTTGTTTTTTTCCTCATTAACAAACTTTCCCTGACTTTTGGTTCTGTGTTGGTCTTTTTTCGTAAGATCAAAGTGTAGTATTTGTGCACTTTTTTTTATTCTCGCTGTGCGGACGAACTTTTTCACAGCTTCGGGTTCCATGGTCGTATTGAGTCGGTTAACTTCGGGTCGTGTTCGTTCGTGTACGTCGGGCGTTCGGTCGAGGAGAGTGGTAGGCGAGTGAGAGCCTCCGTCGGCAGGAAGACAATGGCCGAGGAAAGGCCTGAGAGTCCGGTTACCTTCACATCGGCCTATTGTGGAGGGAAAGAAGGAGAGCGGAAAGCGCCAAGCACGGAAGAGATGTGATCAGCAATGACCGCTAAACGGCAGGAATCCCCTGTTCCCTCCACCCCGGCGTGGAGTAGAGGGAGTGTAAAGGAGGGCGATGCGTATTATGATGCCCTAAAGGAGACATACGCAAATTATATTTCAGGAACAGAACTCCTGTCTGTTCCTGAGAAATTACAAGAAATTGAGCCGCGTATGATCTCTCTGCTGACCAAAGACCCGAAAACCCACAAGTTTGTGGGCGTCAGCAGGGAGATAGTAGAGAAAGCCATTAAGGCGAAAATGGCTGCAAGGCGTATCCATGCAATGTGGGACGTGCTGTTTTGTTCGATTGAGGAGGCCAAGGAGCTGGTGGGAGCTAGCTTGGACACAAAGACGCTCCGATTACAAACGGACCATGTGGCGAAAAATTGTCCGACAAAGGCTCCAAAGACCCAGCCGTCACAACCAACACAGGCGTCTGGAGGAGAAAAGATGAACAAGGAGAAGAAGAAGGATGCCTGCCCTGCCAAAGAAGGTACCAAAGAAGGTGAATGGAAGACGGCAGGCAAAAAAAGGCAGAAAAGCCTCCACCACAAGGGAAACCTCTTGCAATGCCGCTGCTGAATTCTCCTCACAAACAGGATGCCCCACAGAAGAAACAACAGCAGTCCCTGGCGAAGCAGTAGCAACAACAGCAGCATCAACAGCAAGAAGAGGATAGGGAGGTAGTTATGCCGGCCCCACGAGCGCCCTCATTGAAGAGAGGGCGAGAGGAGGAAGAGGAAAAAGAAAAATTAAGGTGCTACGGAAGAGTCGAAGCAGGGAGAGAGCGTAAGTAAGTAAAGCCTCTTCAGTTCAGGTCTCTCCGATAAAAACTAAGGACTCTTACGCTGAAAAAGCCAGGAGCCTCCCATCTTCCCCACAGAAACTCTCCCAGCCCCCGGCTTTCAAATTGATACCCCTATCCCCTGTTTCATCGGACAAATCACCCACTCCTACACCTTCACCAACCCCTACTCCTTTGACCAGTCTCAGTAAGAAGAAGAAAGCCCTTCCCCAGAGAGAAGAGCTGTTAAGAATTAACAAAAAAGAACTTTCTAAAGACTGGTCAGCGCAAAGGCGTGCTCTTTTGCAATCCTTGCTGAAGCTGACTTCGGTGGATGGCAAGTCCACTGAAGACCCCACAAACTTCCCAAAGGCCCCCGGTGTGCTTACACCGGTGCGTAGCACAGGTGTGGGGGGGGGAACCTGAGGGTGTGGGATCATATCGATGAAGCCAACAAGTTTTTCAAGGATATTCCTATGTACAGGATTGATACTCCTGAATTAAGAAAAATGCAGAAGAATTGTGCAAGGAGGTTCCCAGTTTTACTCAATCCCTGCTTATATAGGCTAGTGAAATTAACCTACCCCACGGACGTCGGCGGGATTGTTCAAGACGGACGGATTACGTCCGACGTAGGAACGGGTTCTCTTGGACAGTCCGTCGGGGTCTCTGCCACCAGATATTTCTATCCGGTATGTGACTAGTGTAATTCTCTTTTTTTTCTATTTTTCAGATCTAAAGGATGTCTACTAAGATAGCCAGCCTGAATGCGAGGGGCCTGAGGGATCGGGGTAAGGCAGCCCGCCTGCTTCGTGACCTCTTGACCTTCGGCGTGGATGTGGCCGCGATCCAAGAGACTCACTTTGTTTGCGACGTCGATTCTTGTGTGTTGTCTAACGACTTTGTCGTCTATTCAGCATATCGGAACCGGCTAGCCAGAGGTGTTTCTTTGCTGGTCAAGTTCACCCTGGACGCGAAGGTGGACCTTGTCCATGTCGGTGCCGAGGGCCGGTTGATCGTGGCCGATATCGCAATGAAAAGCAACTCGTTCCAGTTGATTGCGGTTTATGCGCACATTGAGCAAGGTGAGCGTGTCGACTTTTTTCGGCTGTTGGATCCCTTCCTGGTGGATTCCAAGCGACTAATCTTAGTTGGGGACTGGAATGTCGTCCTGAACCTCAAATGGGATAGAGGGAGGGGCGCTAGCGGAAGGAATGGTGATCGTAGCCTGGTTGATCTTGTTGATTTTGGTCTCGTCGACAGATACCGGGTCGATCATCCGAGTGGGAACATGTGGACGTGGACGCGTAGTTGGCCCTCTACCAAGGTATCTTCGTACCTGGATATAGTGTTAGTCAGAGAGGCCGATATAAACTTCTTAGAATGTCCAACGTTTCACTGGTTAGGCTATACTGACCACAAACTTGTTTGTGCCCGTGTAGCGTTAGAATTTAGGGATAGAATGGCTGGTTATTAGAAGGTCAATCAGTCCTTACTGGACAGGCGGGGCTTTTGGTGCCAGCTAATTAACTTAGTGCAGCGGGCGTTAACTGGGAGAGTCATTGGGAATAAGTGGTGGGAGAACCTTAAGGATAGCATAAGGTCTTTCGCCACTCAATACAGCCAATGGCTCAAACTAGATAAGGCTGCCAAGGCGAAGACACTTAGATCTAATTACTCCCGGGCGGAGACTGGTGGGATCCTCTAGAGATACCCTTAGCTAAGGAGGCCCTTAAGCGATCGAATAGGGACCGTTACATGGCTCAGGTAATTAGACATAAGTTAAGCAAGATGTCTTCCGAAGCTGTGAAAATGGGCGCGGATCTGCTACATTCGAGAGGTACGAGACCCGGAGGGACATCTTCTGCGATCGACTGATGACATGTGCGAGGCGTTTCGGCGGCATTTCGAACGCCGGTTTACCAAGGAGCCTGGTCTCCGTGAAGAGGAGTTTCGCAACTATTTGGCTGACTTCCCCCGCCTTTTGCTGGCTGATGCAGCTAGTTGTGAGGCAGAGATTACGGAGGACGAAGTCTACGCGGCTTTGAAGAAGGTCGGCAGTGGCAAGTCGCCAGATTTGGATGGTTTGCTCTATGAATTGTACTTGAGGCTGTCGCACATTTTTGTCCCGATCTTGACTGTCGTGTTCAACAACTGGTTCCGGCAGTGTTCCATCCCCAACCGGTTCACCAGAGGTATGGTCACAATTTTGAGAAAGGGCAATAATGTTGGGGGGGAATTAGATGGTTACAGGCCCATAATTCTGCTAAACCCAGAGTTGAAGATTTTGGCCAAGATCCTGACGAATCGCTTGCAGCTAGTTGCCGAGTCTGAAGCTGCGCTGATCAATTTAGATCAGTACAAGCCATTTGATAGGGTTGATCATGGCTACCTGACGGCTGTCCTGTAGGCCGCCGAATTTGCACCCGACTTCTGCCGCTGGATTAGTCTCCTGTATCGCTCCCCCACGGCTGTATTACAGGTGAATGGAAAGTTTTCGAGCGCTTTTGCGCTGTCTAGGTCGGTTCGACAGGGTTGTTCACTGTCGTCCTTACTTTATGTCTTGGCGTTGGAGCCCCTCCTTCGCCGGCTAAGGGACAAGACATGCAGTCCGGCCCTACGTGTAATCGCTGTCCCTGGTGAGGCTCGAGCCAGGGTTTTCGCGTACGCCGATGACGTAACCACTTTCGTGTCCTCCCGGAGTGACATTGAGGTGGTACAGAAGGCGCATGAACGGTACGAACAGGTGACAGGGGCCAAGATTAACCGCGACAAGTCTTCCGGCTTCCTGGAAGGGTTCCGCATTCTTGGAATGTGGTTTGGGCCGAACTTACAGTTGGAGAAAAATTGGTCTGAAGTACAGCCATAAACTCGCCTCGAGGTTGGCTTTTCTGAGGCATTCATTATTGGAAGACTCGTTGCTTACAGGGGTAGTGAGGGACGCGTTCCCTAGCCTCACTATCACTCCCCCGGTCTCGAGGCGGTGCCGTAAGCCTCGGGGGCAAACGATATTCCTCCTCCAGTGTAGGACGGCCTTGCGGGCCATTCCACGGTCTAGTGACCTTTCTCGGCCTAGGAGGCACTTCTATCAGGGATTAGTGGTGGGTTTCCAAAGGTTCCACTACGGGAGAAGTTCGGCATGTCGGAGGATGAGTATCGCTCGCATTGGTCTTGGGCGCCAGGATCGGATTATCTCAGCAACTCTGAGTTTTCTCTGACCTGGCGATTGGCTCAGAATGGCTTGTCTTTCAATGACATGCTGTTCATAATGGGCCTGATAGATTTTCCAAATTGTGAACGTTGCAACCTTGGTTTAAAGGAGACGTTTTCGCACGCTTTCTACCATTGTCCGCGCGTTCGCTCGTTGTGGGATCGTGGCGAGTTGACTGCTCGCGAGAACTCGTGCTTATTGATCGTGCATACGCCTGCGACAATGTGTCGCCCCCGTTTTCTGGAGTGAAGCAAGTGGTGTTTCTATCGCTACTAGCCACGGCTCGAATGGTGATATGGACGTCGCGACTGGAGAAAATCTTGCGGGGTGGCCGTCTTTCACATCAGGATCTGATCCGATATTTTGAGCATCAGCTCAAAATGAAGATTAGAACTGATTGGGAACGGTTAGCGTCGACAGATTTCAGCAAAAGTCGGATAAATGTGGCAAGCCTGGTACGCGTGACTGGAGCTAGACTTGATTTTCTCTTTTAGACCTCCTAGTCACATCGGGGTGGATTCCTTTGGAACCCTCCCCTTGGTTAAGGTAAGTTCATTTTTGTGTACCTAGTTAATGTGAGTGAGTGTGTTACCCGGACTATTCCCGGCACTGTCTCTTTTGTTATGATCCAGCTCGAGATTCCCATTTCCGTTTAATTTTTTGTCCGGTGTGATCTCGTCTGGGTCAGTATTTTATTTTCCCCAGTCCAATTTAATTTCTCCTCTCCACTCCCTGTAGAAAGAGAGCCTCTTGATTTTGTCCTTTGGGCAGAATACAACGGCCTCTTTGTTTTGAGGGTGGGTTGGGTCCAGTGAACATCATGTCTTTTGTTGATATTTTCAGTTGAAAAATCTTTTATTTGGGGAAATTGTTTTCATGCCCCTCGCCATCATGTCATTTCATGTATAAAGTTTTATATATTTTTGTTTTGTAATTTGGGGTGTTTTTAGGTCCCCAGAACGCTTTGCGGTATTGTGGTGCATGGTGGATTGAGTGTTGATGGATACGTTTTTATGGTGATTTGAAAAATTGTAACGTATGTCTGGGTCACGAGTCAGATTAGCTAGGTATAAGGTAGATAATGAAAGACCAACCTAAGTTTTGTTCCCCCCTCCTGTTTCGGCCTTGTGCCTCAAACATTGTAAAAAATGTTAAATAAATAGCCAGCTTTCCCTGACGATCCGTTTAGGTGAAACCTAGGTAGGTCTGTCTGGCTCACTAGGTATTCTTTACTTATTCTGCTCTACCTAAGTATTGAGCGCTTTTTGTTAGTTGATTTCTCATGTCGGGGTTTTTCTTTCGGCTACGTGCTGACTCGGTCCGAACTCTTTTGACTGATGCTCATGTACTTAGCTCTTTCGTTTTTTTTAAAAGCATTTTTCCCTTCTTTCTTCGTAGATTCGTTGAAGGTTTTTTCAACACGAGTATAGTTATTATCTCTTTATATATATATATATAGGGGATTACCAAAATAATGGAAATACTTTGAAATTTGAAAGCATTTTATTTCAATATAGAGTAGGCCCGCCTTCGGCTCTAATTACAGCTTGAATTTTACGTAGGATTGACTCGTACAAAGTTTCAATTTTTTCCAGAGAAATTTTTATCTATTCTTCCGTTACAATAATTTCCAATTTTTTCAATGATGGTAGCAGAAGATATCAACCCCTCATATGTTTTTTTCTAAAATGAATGACAAATGCCCAATGATGTTGAGACCTGGGAACAGCTGTGGCCAGATAAGATGTTCTACTTCACTAGAATGTTCCTAGTGCCATTCAGCTACAACTTAAGCAGTATAAATGGGTGCATTATCATATCGAAAAATGGCATTTTCCTCCGGAAACAGTTTCTGAACGATAGGATAAAGTTGATCACTTAAAATTCTTAAATAGTCTTGATTGATGATTTTAATAAACTTATTTAAATAATATTAAAACAAATAAACAAATAAACAAAAAAACGGCAATTTTAATAAAAATAGCTTTTGACTGTTTAATCAAATGTTTGAAATTATGCTGTTATGGTACAGCGTATTTCCATTATTTTGCCCATCCCCTGTATATATATATACATATATATATATATATATAGTAAACAAATAAAATATTCAACGAGTATCTGTCTGATTCTAATTTTTGATAAAATAAGATCTACTCATCAGGAGAGGTGAGAGAAGTCGAATTTATTTATTGATATCACGATACTAAAATAATGTCACTTAAAGTTTTGTGTCTATTTGCATAGACATGCAGACACAGTCACGCACACATACTTGTATGTGTATCATACAAGGCGGGTAAATTTTCGTTCTAAGTTCCGACGATCGTCCCCTTCAAATTTATCCAAAATATCATTATCTCTGTGCAAATGTATATGCTGAACTCAAATCAACTGTTAGTTATTGAAGAAACTTACCTTTTTTATCTAAATGTCCATAAAAAAAACGAACTATATCTTGCACCTTTTTCTCTCCCATAACTCTCACAAAGTCATGCAATTAACTGCAGAATGACGTACTGCATATGTGACCGAATTTTGGCAGATTTTTCTTCATTTACTATGTAGTTCCGCTAATGAAAGTAATGCGCAATTATATTTCTACACTTATTACTTTCATGACATGAAGTACATCGCCGGAAGATTCAGTAAAGGAAGAAAATCGGACAAAATTCTACAGAAAATTTCTGCCTACGTAGAACGTCATTCTGCAGTTAATTACATGACTTCGTGAGAGTTACGGGAGAGAAGAAGTGCGAGATATAGTTGTCTTTTTATAGACTTTCAAAGCAAAAAATGTAATTTTCTTCAATAACTAATTGTTGATTTGAGTTCAGCACATACATTTGCATAGAAATCATGCTATTTTGGAGGTGCGTTTGGGGATTTCTTTAAAAGTGAACATTTATATTTAATCTCTTCAGCACATAAGGGTAAAAGTTTTCGTTTGTCTTATATAAAAAAATGTCAGAAAATAGGGACGATGTAAAGAAAAACAGAATAAATTGAGAAAAGAAAATCCCAAGCGTGTGCTTTCCTGTTTTGAAAATCCAGTTAAAATTAGGGACCTAAAATTTAAAAAGTAAAAAGAAGAAAAGTGTGCTGATTCATACGCAAGTTTGCTGAAGATTTTTCAGTCCCAGAAAAAACGGATTTCAAAGAAATAAGCTTATTTGGTCAGATTATGAGAAGTTGGTCGAGCCGACAACGTTCAAACTACAGCTTGCAATATGCAAAGTTTTAGCAAAATATTATGATTACTGGAGAATTATATAAAAATACATAAAAAATGTTTTACTCTTTCTTTTTTAATTTTTTTATTTAATAAGAAATGTTCTTTGACATCGCAATTCAATTGCCCGCCTTCTAGAAAAAAAAATCAAATAAACCATTATATATATATATATACATACACATACATATACACAAGTACGTAGACACACGTACATACACGCACACTCGTATACACACACACATATATATATATATATATATATATATATAAATCGATTCTGTTAACTGGGTTTCTAGTTAATGGGCCATCATATAAATGGAATCAAACAGAAATAAAACCAGTTTTACTATAACTGGTATGCTTCCATTTACTTAAAGGTTCCAAATTTTTAAGTATTTAAGTCAATGTTCCAGAAAGATCTGTCACTTTCTTAGAAAGGTGCACTCCTGGAAAAAACTCGACAAAGCTGAAAAAGTAATACATTAAAAAAAATTTCTTTTTTAAAGTTCAATCCGATTGCCGGCCGCTTAGCAAATAAATAAAACGAAGAAACAATAAATGCTTATTTCATAATCCTCTCTTAAATACGAATGTGCATATATATATATATATATATATATATATATATATATATATATATATATAAAATCGATTCGGGTTGACTGTGTCTCCAGTTAATGGGGCATCCGATTATTTTTAAGTCAAACCGAGAAATAAAATCAATTCCACTAGAATTGTAAGTGCATTAGCATATCTAGGATAGTTTAATAGGGACATCCTGACCAAAACAGAATTGTTTGGTCAATCTCGACTCATAATCGCCAATCAATCTCAGTGACAGTTATTTCTGTGCCTTTGTTCCTCGAGTATAAACACAATTATATGTGACATTTTTATGTATGCAAAATTCCCCAAATTTGGAGCCCTCAACTCTGTCATTCTTCGAGGAAGGTGCTCTTCTAAAGCAACTCAACTAAAATCTGAAATGATGTTTAGAAAAAGTAAACTGTCTTGATTGATTTTATTATAAACTGCTGAACGAATTTTGCACTGGAAACTTTTAACGAAACAATTCTGAGAGCGTTAGAAGTCATTGGTGGCCGAAATCTGAACAAAGTGAGCTACTGTCGTGGAGTAGTTTAGGGATAGGGTTAGGTATCGAGAATTTATGCCGAAAAAGTGGACGTACCTTCCGTCCGTGCATGGAGTACTGCTGCCATTTATGGTCAAGCACCCCTGCCGTTCTCCTCATTGTTCTTGACAAGCTCCAAAGGAGAGTCCGTAATGTGATAGGTACTGATCTGGCGACTCGTCTGCAGCCACTTTCCCATCGTCGAAATGTGGCCTCCCTCTGTCTCTTCTATAAATACTTTCATGGCTTCTGCTCGGATGAGCTTAAGTCACTGATGCCTCCTCAACAGGTGTTTACCCGTACAACCAGACTGGCAACTGGGTCCCACCCATTCACAGTCAGGTTAGCCAAACGCAGACGACAATTCTACTCCTGCAGCTTCCTCTCTCGCACTTCCCGCCCGTGGAACTCACTCCCGTATTCTTGCTTTCCTGACGGCTACGACCTCCAGAAATTTAAAAGCAAAATTAATACTCACCTACTAACCACTGGACACTAGCTCTCTCCCCTCCCCTGTGTAATCTTCACCTTCTCTCCGCCCATGTATCTGTCATTGCACCTGCTTTCTCAGCTTTCTATTGTTCCTTTCTAACTAGCTTGTACTCCTTACTCCTTTCTAATTAATCTTTTTACATTTATGTAACCCCCTGCACATCAGTGGCGTTTCTGCCTTGCTCGGGGTGAAATGATTAAAAAAAAAAAATATATGTCATTCTAGTCTTAGAGACAATGTACAGATGGGCTGAACCCTGTGAAAATAAAGAATGTTAGTTTTGACTGACGATATGTGTTGTGGAGTAGTTTTCGCACTGAAAGTTATCATCGTACTATGTCGGTTGCTAATCGCACCCAAAATGTTAGGAACTTGGTAATCTTCCACTGTAAGCTGACTTCTTAGTATTCGGCTGATATCAACTGCCTTAGTCCAACAATATCCAAACTGGAACTAATTAATAGTTCTACTGAACACTAATACAACTCTCTAGAACTTCTATGAACTTCCCAAGAACCTCAATATTTACTGCACATATAAATACAAACGTGGTACAAGGCCTAAAACGAGGATGAGGAAGGCTGGTCCTCCTCTGTCCAAATTTAACTTAGCTATTCACTTTCGTCGACCCTGACACAGTTACAATAACCTTACACCATAATACCACATTTTTAGTTACCATTCTTACCATGTCCACCATAATACCTCAGGTCCTCTATGAAGTCCTACTTAACTGCCATATATACAATTTTCAGTGGAGGGCATGGGCAGAAAATAACAATATTTAAAATTCCCCAATGATTATATACAATGAAATACAATATTTACAAGAAACTAAATAAAATCGTTTTAGTAATACCCCCCACTACTCTAATATTGTGATAGAAAAGTCAGTTCCCCGAACGAAAAATAATGCGCGGTTTAAAGAATATAATAAATACCACTTATCCAATCAGTAATCACTCACACAATAACAACTAAGAACATCAATATTTATTTTTGTAATATATACAAAAAGTGTGGCACAAGGCCAAAATTGGGGATGGGGAAGGCTGGTCTTCATCTCTCCTAATTTAACTTAGCTATTCACTTTCGTCGACCCTGACACACTTACAATAAACGTTACACCATAATACCACATATCTACTTAACATTCCTACCACGTCCACCATAATACCTCAGCTGCTCTATGTAGTCCTACTTAACTCTCATATGTACAATTTTCAGTGGAGGGCATGGGCAGAAAATAACAATATTTAAAATTTCCCAATGATTATATACAATGAAATACAATATTTACAAGAAACTAAATAAAATCGTTTTAGTAATACCCCCCACTACTCTAATATTGTGACAGAAAAGTCAGTTCCCCGGACGAAAAATAATGTGCGGCTTTAATCACTACAATCACTACGAATCCGGTCAGCAATCACTCACACAATCACTCACACATTTAAACACCATAACAAGAACGACAAGCACACTTGAAAAAACGAAAGACTCCACGCATCCACTGGAGAACTAACATTCCAGAACATCTAAACCTAATAACATCATTATTTATTGTACATATGTACAAATATGGCACAAGGCCGAATTTGGGGATGGGGAAGGCTGGTCTTCATATGTCCTAATTTAACTTAGCTATTCACTTTCGTTGACCCTGACACACTTACAATAAACGTTACACCATAATACCACATTTTTACTTACCATTCTTACCACGTCCACCATAATACCTCAGGTTCTCTATGTAGTCCTACTTAACTCTCATATGTACAATTTTCAGTGGAGGGCATGGGCAGAAAATAACAACATTTAAAATTCCCCAAATGTTTATATACAATGATATACAATATATACACAAGAAACTAAACAAAATCGTATTAGTAATAAAAGCCCCCCACTACTCTAAGACTGTGACAACAAAGTCAGTTCCCCGGACGAAAAATAATGCGTGGCTTTATGAATATTATAAATATCATTCATCCGATCAGCAATTACTCACACAATCACTCACACATTTAAACACTATAACAAAAACGAAAAACGCACCTGAAAAATAACGAAAGACGCCACGCATCCACCGAAGAACTAACATTGCTGAACACCTAAAGCGGGAAAGGGATGGGGGATTAAACTAAAAGAAATATGGGGATAAAAAGCGGGGGCAATGAGCATTCATAACCTAGCTAAGTTAACTTTGAACCGAAAAACTAAAATATCAACAAATTCCTACTCTAACCTAACAGGGAATGGCTGCCCATGTTCCTCCCAGCACACCCAAAATTCTGTTGCCTAACCAGCATCAAACAACCACTCTAGGTCAGCACCTTTTACTCGACAGAGACGCGCAAGACTCACCCACCTTTTACCAAATTCTGATGGAGTGAGTCATTTCCTTTCCGTCCTAATCTTGACTTTAACCTGATGTTTAAAGAACAAGATCAGTTGGGAAGAGGTAAACTTCTCCTTGCCATAGCATTCCTTCTGTCGCGTCGTCCAAATCACGACTCGCATAACCCCTAGTAAGGAAAAGAGCACGTAGTGCTTAGCCCTAGATAACGGAGGTACGACATTGCTACAAACAGATCTAGCCTCAAGGGCAAAGAACTTTCCACGCAGCATACGAACCATGAGATCTTCAGGAAACTTGCACAACGGGGCAAAGACACTGCAGTGGAAGAAGGCGTGATCGACGGTCTCCGCCGACAGCTCACAACGCATGCAGTTTGGAACACATTTTAGGCCCGCTGCATGAAGCTTCTTACGGATCATCAGCCAGGTGAGTGATGCCTCATCGTTAGTGAGACAGTTCAACCCGGGCGCCCTAGGCCATATAGAGCGAGCCTTCTGCTTTGTCAGCCCAAGCTAGCGTATCAGTTCATCTTGAACGACCTCCCTAACTAACACCCGATATAACGCCTTAAGAGACAACGCTTGGGCGTTGGAGAGGCCATCCGTCGCCCGCAAGAGAAACTGGAGGAGCACTCGCACGAGTAGTACGGCCAGCCTCCTCCTCCGACAAGTGCACACTTCTCAAGAATGGAAAATATTTATGGACGTCCTCTTTGACGAGGGAGCCGTTCTCATCAGCCTGCATACACATTCGATCCAGGAATCTAATGCGAAGTGTATGTTGACGAATCTCAACGCTTGGCATACCTAGACCACCCCCAGAAGAATGGAGACAACAGATCCCCCGACGCACTTTAGGAGACTTGCCTTCTCCCCAGAGTAAGGAGAACAAGAGTTGTATCAAACCCAAACACGGTACACGGGAGAGAAAGTACCGAGAGTTGGTAAAGGAGAATCGGGTGGATGTGCGAAGCACATATTTCCGCCCTCCCCTTTAAGGAAAGCTTCATCCGAGTCCACAGAAGAACTGCGCACTCGGCCTTCTCTCGAACGTCTGACATTCATTTCCAACCGAAGATCAGGACTGAACCAGACGCCGAGAATCTTGATCGGCCCGTCCGTCCAGAGGTCCGGGAAGAGAAACTCTCTTCCACGCACCCAATCGCAAGCCCACAGACTTATCGCGATTGATCTTGGCCCCTGTCAACGTCTCATAGCATCTGATCTCTTTGCTAACTGCTTCAATCTCGGCTCTGGTCGACACAAAAACCGAAACGTCGTCAGCATAGGTGGAGTATGTTGGCCGAGGTGGTAGCACCAGGTATGGAAATTCCGCGTAGGACCGAATTTGCCTTTAACTTGCGAAGGAAAGGCTCCAACGCAAGAACGTTATGCAAAGGCGAAAGTGGACAACCTTAACGAATGGAATGAGAAAGTCTTCGATCTTACGCCATTCACTTCCACCAGTGCACCGGTGGACGCATAGAGCAGTCGGGTCCAGGAGCTAAAGTACGACCCAAAACCGGCGGCGAAAAAGACAGACTCCAAAAACCGATGGTCAACCATATCGAATGCCTTGGACTGATCCAAATTGATCAGCGCGGCTTCACTGGCAATTTTCTCGATGAACAGGCGCACCAAATGAAGATTGTCCTAAATAGTCGTGCCCTTTACAGCACAAGCTTGCTCGGGGCCAGTCAGACTAGGAAGGACAGACTACAAACGGTGGGTCAAGACCTTGGCAAAAATCTTTAAGTCAGTATTTAACATCGTTAAAGGCAGGTAATTATCTAAGCCACCCCCACGACTCTTGCTCTTGCGAAGCAAATTGATTACACCCCTGGTGAAGCGTCGAGGTATAGACCCCTGCTTTATCCAGTTGTTTTAAATCAGCGCCAGCAAAGGGACAAAAACGGACGACTGCCTCAAGTACAGTTCGTAGGGAAGACCATTTAATCCCGGAGTCTTGTCCCGGCCTACCTGTTTCAGCGCATCCCAGATTTCCGACTCCGTAATGGGCCCCTCGCAACCACCAACTGATTTGAGGCGGGGAAAGTCAACTAAATAGACGTTGAACTGAACAGTGCTCAGACCGAGCTTCCTAGTGAAAATATCCTGGAAGTAATCCCGAAAAGCCTCACATATACCCACGTCTGTGGTCACGGTACCCCCATCTGGCAATGTGATGTCTTCGATATGCCGATTGACTGCTTGCTTTGCTTCCACTGCACAAAATTCAGCGGCCATATTCGTTGCCTCAAAAGACATTCTTTTTAACTTAGCCCTAACTACCAGAGCCTGATCTTTCTTGATAAGCAAGGAGGCCAGCTCGGCTCTAGCTAAAGCTACCTCCCCACTATTACAGGATTTTGCTGCCGTTTGTGCCGCTAAATTAGCCATGTTAAGCCGACGGCTATAGTCGGCCACAAACGACCTAAGGTTGGATTTTATGAAATCCCACCACTTATTTCCAACCACAGCCCCCGTCAATTCCCGCTTTAATGTTAGTAAAACTGTTCTTGGAAACTTGTCTATCAAATAATGGCGCGTTCAATTTCCAGTATCCAGCCAACTTAACCTTAGGCTTATCTAAGTTTACACGAACCCGGACGAGCCTATGATCCGTGTAAATTATGGAATAGAAACTTGGACAACATAAGAGCCCTACGTCGACTCTCCTAACTAGGACTCGGTCGTGGTAGCTAGCACGCACCACGGAGCCCGAGCTGCCCCTATTAGTCCAAGTCCACGCTACCTCCCGGGGGTGTTCATTTCGGTATCCCATCGATAAAGTCCCGAAATGGTTTCACATCCGGGTTGTTAGTACACGATTTTTGTCCTATACGATCTTTCTCAGGGTCAAGGACGGCATTCCAATCCCCCGCTAATATTACCCATCTCGATGTCCCTAAGAACGACTCGAGCCGCCGAAACAAAGCAAGACGCGTCGCATGGTCATTGGGCCCATAAACCCCAATGAGCCGAAAAGACTTCTCCTTTATGGTAATATCCAGCACACAAATCCTGCCCGCTGGATCCGCGAAGACAAGCGCACACACCGCACCCAAAGACTTGCTCACTAGCCAGGAAACACCTCTAGAACGACCATCAAAACATGCTGAATAGAAATCGAAACCCCTAGATAGTATGCCCTCATTGTCGCCAACTGAAAACCGGGTCTCCTGCACACAACAAACATCCACAACGAGGCGCTGGAGATCGTGAGTGGGTCTCACCCTCCGAGACTCTGACCTCAGCCCCCGGGCATTTAAAATTGGGACCAGGCCAACTCAAAATCTTTTCAGATTTTCTATTTTGTCGCCTTCCAAGGTGGCGATTGAAAAAGATTTTCACGCTTTCAAAATCATGTCCCAAACCTTACGAGCTCCGGCACCCGTTTTAATAAAAGTTAGTAAACTTTGTGCATTTGGGAAATTTGTGGGGACTTCGATATTTTTGTTCCACACATTTCTTCATTGCCAATAGGCATTTTAGTTTTTCTTTTATTCTATTTCCAAAGCTTTGGGCTCTTTCGGCCTGTTCCTTTGAAATGCTGCACACATCAAGTAAGGGGATTTAGAAGCTTTTTTCTCGATTCCCTCTCCTCGGTATGGCTTCTTTGCCGCTTGATGGTGGTGGTAATTGCTTCTTGAGAGAAGGACTGGGTGTTGACTGAGATGGAATTCGAAACAGACTGGGGTCTCTACTGAGAGGGGTAGGTTTTCTTGGAGTGGGCTGAGAGGGTTGGAATATTTGGGGGCTTTTCTTTTTTCCAGGAGAGAACGGGGCAGAGACAGAATGGCGTATTGGATTTTTTGATAGTTCTTCTTTTAGATTTTAATTTCTTCATGCCCTCGTATCCTGGGTCGAATGCTTTTTTAAGATCCTCCAAAGAAAGAGCTGACCACCGTCGCCCTTCTTTCTGGTGGAGGGAGTGGATTTGTATGTGTTTTTTGTCCTGGAAGCTTCCGGGGACTGAGGTCCAGCTGCTTGATGCTTCCCTCTGGTCTTACCAACAACCTGCCATTCCCCTTTTTCCTTCTCCGTAGTTACACTTGTAGTAGGAGAAGGTCAGGTTTTTCAGGTAATACCTCCCAACCGGAGGTATTACCACTCCGGTCCTGGTTGCTGGCATGCCCACTACAGGCGAGACGGATTCTGACGAAGAAGCGGCCAGAGGGGGTATTTTGGTCAACTGGGGCCCGGCTTTCAGAGTCCTTCTTCTCTGGGCAGGAGGAGGAGAGGTGATCAGTCTCTCGACAACTTCAGCATTTCGGTTTACGGCCGGAAATAATTACCGGTAAGCTCAGGCCCCCTACGCCAAGAGACTTGGGAATGATCAGGAAGGCTTCACGATTTATCATAATGTCAAAAGACCATCCCCCGGTCAGGTCATCGCAGGAGACATCCATGATCTGACCAAACTGAGAAAAATACGCACCTAGATGTTACCCGATGACCTGAGGAGGGACCTCAAAAACTGCTGCATTGGTCCTACGCTTGCCTTGATAATCTGTTCTGATGATCAGGTCTTTTGCAATTAGGTCTTTTGTTACCATTTCAATTTTTTTTAATTCCTGGGGATCTTCCAAAAGCTCACCTTCTTTCACAAAGTGTGCGTAACTTTTGGCCCTCTCCAAGAACTCTGTCAAATTGATCTTAACTTTTGGTGGGGACGTCCAGCCACAGGGCAATTCCCCGGAGATAGCATCTTTTGCAGTTTTGTCTTGTTTTTACATTATTGTCTTCCATACTTTTGTTGAAATTCTGGCCATTCTCGGTCACCATACTTTTGGTTTGTTTATCTTTGCTCTTGTCTTGCTGATCTTTAGCGTTATTAAGGGGGGGGGGGGGCTATGATTCTAAATCTTTGTCCGGTGGGCCCTTCTAAGGAGGCTCGAAGGAGAGTTATTTTTTCACTGAGCGACTTGTGTCGGCCATTTTGAGTTTTCTTTATCAGAAAACCACTAATTTTTCTCGAAATAATTCCAAGTAAGGGGAAGGGTAGGAAAAATGGAAGTAAACACACAAAAAAGCGAAAAACAAAATATACACAAAACAAAACCTCGAAAGGTTACAAAAAAACAAAATGTAGAAAACGGTTTTACAAATACAAGTTTCCGAAAAAAAAAAAGGTTTTGAAAAATTTAAAAATGAACTATTTAAAAGTTAAATTATCAACAAAAAATAGCCCAAAACGGCGAAAAAGGCAAATTAAAAATAGTCTTAAACGGCAAAAATAAAACTTAAAAAAGGTATTTGAAGGACCTGTGCAGGTGGATGACAGAACGGAATTGATGTGGTGTTACAGGAGAAAGCGTACTAAGAGCCGCCAGGGAGGGGAGGCGTGGAGGGCCATGATTGCCCACATCCTGAAAGGACAAGTCACACAGAAGAAGAACAATACTAAATGAACAGTTCGGTCTCGTCATATCATTATTGAAATTACTAGATGCAAGCCTAAGTTATATTCGTATAGTTTCTTACCTCGCACTTCTCGTTTGCAGAACTCACTTCCAGCTCCTTGCCTTCCAGTCAACTATGATCTTCAAAAATTTACTTATGAATTTACGTGTATTGTTTATTTTGTATAAAATGACTTCAAGAATGTTGAGTCTTTCCTTGCAGTGAGCAGGATACAAGATTATGGTATTATCTACTAATATTTACAGTATTTACATTATTCGGACTATTGTCCTCATTTTAGTTGCCATTTGTACGAAGTTTTGGCCGTTGTACGCTCCGGCCTTGTTCAGGTGCTAGGAATCTCGAATCGAACCCTTTGTTACAATCACTGGGGTATATGAACTCCATTCTATGCGTCAAACCTCGAGTGGAAGTCATGGGTTATCTCCTAACCCTGCAAGTTACTTGTTCACCACTGCTGTAGCCTGGTATTGAACTCGCAACTCTTGTCACAGGAACTAATCAACGTCTATATCTACATAAAAATACTAGAGAAAACCATTACATCAAAAAAATTGTACTATGAACTCTGGTAAAAAAAATGTTACTGGACATTAGGTTATAAGTTCCAAAAATTCAGTTGTTCTTGACCTTAAGGACACATTGCCAAGTGAATATAGATGTTGGTTAGTTTCTGTGACTTGAACCAAAAAGTTGCGAGTTCAATACCAGACTACAGCAGTGGTGAACAAGTAACTTGCAGGGTTAGAGGGAGATAACTCATGACTTCCAATCGTAGCATTACTACTACGCAAGAAATGAAAATGATATACCCCAATGATTGTAATAAAGGGTTCGATTGAAGACAGCCAGAGCGTACAACAACCGAAACGTTGAACAAATAGCAATAAAGATGAGGACAATCGTCCGAATACTGTAAACACTACCTCATCTCAGAAATATAGACAAATAGAATGATCTATTATTAAACGTCGTACAAATGGCAACAAAGATGTGAACAATAGTCCGAATAATGTAAATAGTGTAAATGCAACCTCATCTCAGAAATATAAACAAATAGAATGAACCATTATTAAACGTCGTATAAATGGCAACAAAGATGTGAACAATAGTCCGAATAGTGTAAATACTAGCTTTTTTTCAGAAATATAGACAAATAGAATGATCTATTATTAAATGTCGTACAAATGGCAACAAAGATGAGGACAATCGTCCGAATACTGTAAACACTACCTCATTTCAGAAATATAGACAAATAGAATGATCTATTATTAAACGTCGTACAAATGGCAACAAAGATGAGAACAATAGTCTGAAAATTGTAAATAGTGTAAATACAACCTCATCTCAGAAATATAGACAAACTACTAATATCCTGTTTTATGTTGATAGTGATAATTTGACTGCCACTGATGCAATGATCAATAATAAGCAGAGACAATTTCTGCTGAATATAACAAGATCATCATGGATGAGTTCGTGCTGCCTGAATTTGATTGGGGAAGAAAATGATGGCATAAAAAAGTCGAGAGTGGAAACCGCAGGTGTAGATTATGATAAAAAAAAGTGCGTTGTAAGATAATTTCAAGTTAGTTAAAATTAGAAACTGAAACCCGAACGAAAACATGTTTTTATGCGTCTTTCATGTTTCTTTTGACTTGTTGAGAGGATAAAAAATTGATTTTGTAATATTCTGCAACTGAACCAGAAAGAAAAAGAATAATGAGACAGAAAACACTCTAAATACAAAATGTTCTTTTTATTTGATTTTTTTTTATTGACACAAAGAACTGTTTAGCTTAATTCTAAAGTGGGAAGAATATAAGATAATATACTTTCTATAACAATACAGGACTATTGCAGTGGTAACGGAATTAAAATACGCTAGAACTCTGACGTTTTAACGTCATCTCTCACTTCCTTTATTTATGTCACTAGTTTGGAGGGAAAGTGTGTAGAGTGTGGTCGCCTTATCACATCACAGAGTTTCTATCAGTGACCATGATTTTTGCAGCAGTTGTTGACCGAGAGGACATTCCCCAGGTCTGGCAACTACCATATTGCTCTGATCTCCCGGTTTGCTTCTTTATCTTCTTCAAAAATCAAATATTGAAAAGAAGAGTATTTCAAGATTATATGACGATGCAAATAGAGCTCCGATAATGTGTTCATCAATGGAAATGAGAAGAGATAAATCTGTTGCTTTGAAAGGGATGTGGCCCTGGAAAAAGGTCACAAGAAAGACTTGGACACGGTATATGTATGTATGTATGCCGCATTCACCCTAGTGGGGTTGAGCCGACGGAGAAAGTCTCATTGGGATTTGTTTAAGGGCAGGGCTCCAAGTCCTACGCTGTTATTTAACCCATAACTGGAGGAAAAGGACAGATTAATACCTTTCCCGAGGATACCAGTTCGTAAGTGAATGCAGGGCATTCAGCTGGAATTCGAACTCGGTTCACCAATTCTCTTTCCGAGCCGATATCCACTGCACCACAACGCACATCCGTCAATAATTGACGGGACACGGTATACGGTTGGAAACAATATTATATTACAAAAAAGAAACAGTGTACAGAGGAAATAGAGTATAATAGTACTTAGCGCCGGAACGGCGTACTAACAAATGAGTATCGTGGCTGCTGCTACTTACTACTACCCAAAGCAAGGCAGGGGTTTACATAGGAGGAAATGATGAGAAAGAGGAACAAATTATAA
This sequence comes from Ascarosepion bandense, assembly GCA_037127315.1. Classification (NCBI taxonomy): domain Eukaryota; kingdom Metazoa; phylum Mollusca; class Cephalopoda; order Sepiida; family Sepiidae; genus Ascarosepion; species Ascarosepion bandense. The sequence goes on along the minus strand of JBBBDQ010000532.1, from coordinate 6,437,105 downwards.
GGGGTGTCAGAGAATGAGTAAGAGCTGATGAGAGTAGAATTGACAGAGAAAAAAACATGAGGAAAATGATGCTAATCAGAGAGATTGGAGACGGCAGCTGACCTTACATTTAAACTCCTGGAGATTGTAGCTGTCGGGGAAGCAAGTATATGGAAGGGATTTCCACAGGCGAGGAGTGCGAGAAAGGAAGGTATTAGAGTAGACGTTGAGATTAAATTTTATTGGTTTCACTGTAAAAGGGTGGGACCTAGTTGCTAGTCTAGTAGCACGAGTAAATTCATGCAGACGGGGGCACCAGTAAGCTAAGTTCATCCGAGCAGAAACCGTGAAAGTATTTGTAGAAGAGACAGAGGGAAGCCACATTGCGCCGGTGGGGAAGTGACTACAGCTGAGCTATCAAGTCAGGATCGATCTCATTGCAAATTCACCGTTGGATGTTGTCAAGAACCCCGAGGTGGATAGCAGGGGCACCCGGCCAGATGTGACAGCAGCATTCAATACACGGGTGGATCGTAGATTTATAGATGTGCATGGTGGATTCAGACGGGAAAAACTTCCTGGCCCTACAAAGTGAAACGACCTTCTTAGCAGCAGATTTAGCTATTCGATGTGGTCATTTCACCTAGTCCCGAAATCTTTTTTTTATAAATGCTCGTATATATTTAAAATCTAAAAATTTACAGTATCATATTTCATGTTTTAAATATAGTGTAATTTCTATCATTACCTGTAAATTATTAACTGATTAATTTTAAAGTAGATATTTTATCTTCTAATTTACATTAAATAACATTTTTTTAATTTTGTTTGAAACAGATTAATTAATATAAAACGTTTTTAATCATGTCTGCTATAATTTGAATCTGTCAAATTTGTTCATTTAATCAAATCTTAATTTATATGCATTTTTAAAGTTTTTTTTTCAGAAATATTCAAGCTTCATGTTTATAAATAGTCAGTCATATCACACGCATTTTTGGATGGTGTCATGTTAAGATGAATGGTATAATTTTGATGGTGCGATGTGCTCTTTACTTGACGTTGCACTCTTCCTAAGTAAGTTAAAGAGAATGTTGAGAATTTGTAAGGAATTCAAGTTAAAAATGGCGACAAGATTATGGATGAAGAGAAAATCTCATTGGATATGCAGACTCATATATCATTTATTTCTGCAAAAATTGCAGTAAAGGCGGTCGTATAAAAGTGATTTATGATATTTTTAATGGCAAACAACTGTGTAGATAAGGAAGACAAAAAATGTTTCTCGTACTGAATCAGTCTTGTTGCTCAAGATCGTCTGCTTAGTAAATTAGAGAAGACTGCTTCCGGAGAAATTTGAGACTACATTTTAAAGCGCCTATTTAGGTCAAAGAAAAGAGAATCTTACTGAGTGTGTAGTATCGCATAACTGATAAAGAATAAACTATTACAAGAAAGATTTGTTGAACGAGAAAATTTGAAGGGAATTTATGAAGGGTTTAATGAAGAAGCAAACACGTAGAGAAGCCATGATCTCAAATAATCTCATCAAATCGAAACTTCAATCTGGATCTCTTGCATAGCATCTAAATCACTTAGAAATAGCTAAAATATTAGTTCTATACAACGTTTTCCCATATCAATTATTCAAAATGTCTTCCGACGAAAAAAACCCTGTAGGTCTTAATAGGAAACTACTCTTCATTCAATTTTACACAAATTGCTACAAAAAATAAGGCCAGAAATTGGATTCTTTTTCTAATCAAATCGCCCCAAGCAAGGCATTTTACTGCTACTGTTTTGCAGGGGGTTACATAGGAGGAAAGTTATCAGAAAGAGTGACAGGTTATAGGGGGTGTTAGGAAGTGGGTAAGAGAAGGATGAGAATACTAATGAGAGTGGAGTGGACGGAAAAGAGAGCATGGGGGAGAGAGGATGCAGGTTAGTGAGATAGGAGATGATTATTGACTTTACATTTAAATTCTTGGAGATTGTATCTGTCGGGAAAGCAAGTGGAAGGGAATTCTACAGGCGGGAAGTGCGAGAAAAGAAGCTGTTGGAGTAGAATTTGCGTTTACAATTTATTGATTTCGCAGTGAAAGGGTGGGACCTAGTTGCTAATCTTGTGACTCGAGGAAATTTATATATAGGGGGCACCAGTGAGCTAAGCAGAAGCCGTGAAAGTATTTATAGGAGATTGAAGGCAGACATCGCAAATACTCTGAATACATGATAATATTAGCCATTTCCTTTCAAGGAAACGGTTGGCATTCATTGACTAAGTAGCCAGCATTGTTTTCAGCCGAAATTTATAAAATGTTTCTACTAGAACAATCTTTCAGGAAAACAGTAGTATTAATGGGGATTTCATTTCTAAACTGTTATGTCGCCAAGTGTAAATGAATAACTCAACAACAGAATCAGAATATAAGTTGTATTCCGCGGAAAGACGGTTAGTATGTACAGAAGTGATTAGTAATATTTACAATAGAAAAGATACAAGAGTCCAATCCGTCGTAAGACGTGTGTATACGTGATTACTTCTGGTACGCCACCGGAAGAGTGACTAACTCTTCACTGACACTCAAGTGACTCTCTACGACTCTCTACGACTCTCTACGACTCGGTACGACTCTTCACGACTCCGTACGACTCATTATTTAGTCGTCCCTCCCAGTAAGGGCAACATGGTCAGTTTATATCTGGACTTTCCGGGCTATATGGCCCGGCAAAAAAATGTCTGTCTATTTTTGCCCAGTCGTGCTTCTACCCTTCGGCGGAACCACGACTGGGTTATTGCTCTCTGCTCGGAAACAGAGAGCGCCCTCTACCTGAAGGCAGAGGGCTTACAGTGTCGTAGAGTCGTCAGTCTAGTGACTCTGTACGACTCATTATTTAGTCGTCCCTCCCAGTAAGGGCAACATATGACACATGGTCAGTTTATATCTGGGATTTCCGGGCTATACGGCCCAGCCAAAAAATGTCTGTCTATTTCTGCCCAGTCGTGCTTCTACCCTTCGGCGGAACCACGACTGGGTTATTGCTCTCTGCTCGGAAGCAGAGAGCGCCCTCTACCCGAAGGCAGAGAGCTTACAGTGTCGTAGAGTCGTCAGTCTAGTGACTCTGCACGACTCTCCCTGTAGAGAATCCACCATTGCTATATATAGCAATGGAACAGTCCATTATGTAGTCAAATAGGGGCGGCGCCCTAACATAAACTTTTATTTGAAGTCGTGTGGGAAGTTAACATATTATAATTTTTAATCATTTCACCCCTGTTAAGGCAGGATCGCTGCTAGTGCAACAGAGCGTTACAGTGAGAGCAAGAACTATGCAGAGATGTATTGAGGAAAGGATAAGTGATAAACGCGATCCAAGAAGATAGCATTTGACGTTACATTTAAATTTTTGAGGTCTATAGATATCAGAGAAGCGAGTAAAAGGACGGGGGTTTCACAGGCGAGAAGTGCAACAGTTTGAGTAGATGTAGTGGTTACATTGAAGGATTTCAACGGTAAAAGGGTGATCTAGAAATTACCGCGCTTAAATTCATGCGGTCGACGCACCAGAAATAATCTTATCAGATCAGTTGCCATGAAAATATTAAAAAAAACAAAACAAAAAAACAAAAAACAAAGAGAAGTCACGTCATTAGTTTCTCTTCGCAATTAGATATTCTGTGATATTGAGCAGGATACGGAAAAATGTTTTTTTTTTAATCGTATCACCTAACGCCACTGATGTGCAGGGGGCTACGTAATAGTGAAAAGATTTGAAAAGAGAAAGCCTCTTAACCTGTTCCATAGACGTGGGTGGAGTGTGAACCGGGCGATTGATAGATCTATCTACTCCAATTGAAAAAAAAAAACAAAGTGAGAAGATTGGAAAAGAGAAAGCCGGAAACCACATCCTAAACAGGGAACAAGGGATGAGCCTCTTAACCTGTTCTATAGACGTGGGTGGAGTGTGAACCGGGTGATTGATAGATCTATCTACTCTAATTGAAAAGAAAAACAAAGTGAGAAGATTGGAAAAGAGAAAGCCGGAAACCACATCCTAAACCGGGAACAAGGGATGAGCCTCTTAACCTGTTCAATAGACGTGGGTGGAGTGTGAACCGGGCGATAGTTTAGTCTATCTACTCCAATTGAAAAAAAAAAAGAAAAAGGAGTGAAAAGATTGGAAAAGAGAAAGCCTGAAACCACATTCTAAACAGGGAACAAGGGATGAGCCTCTTAACCTGTTCAATAGACGTGGGTGGAGTGTGAACCGGGCGATAGATATTATAAAGCTAGGGATTGTGATCTATTCTCCGCCTCGAATCCGATGGCTGGGCTGTTTATGCGGGAATCGCGGAAATAAACCACACGATAGCCATATCAATCTTTCAATTTTCTCATCGTAAATATCTCCGTGGCCAATGGCGTCTTGGCCACTGGATATTCTGTGATATCCAGCAGCACTCTGAAAAATCTTATTTGGTTGAGGCGCCGAATCATCAAATTGATATCCTAAAAGGGGCGATTGGGATGCATATTCGGCCTGGAAGCCGTATTCCTTCAGACGGCTGTTTATGCCGGAATCGGAGAAATGAACTTATGAAAAGTAAAAACAAACATTTGAAAGAAAGAAAAAAAATACGCATACTTCTTTCAACCACGCACCGAAAAACAAACAGTAATTTTCTTTGATAGAAAATCGTTGAGAAAATCAGATTCATTATTATTTTATCATTTATGAGATGGAGGTTGTTGTCAAACAGAAGAAAGAAACTACGAATTTAGGTACCTCCACTCAATTCCACCCTCCTAAAAAAAAAAAAAAAAAACAATTAACAGCATATGTTTAAAGGGCTCAAAGTTAATAAAAACAAAGTTTTATCATCAAAATGTTTATGCTATTATTAACAGGTGTAGTTAAAGAGTAAATTTCTGTTTGGTTTCGGTTACACCGCTCGCTTCACTCGTGGGTTTGAAGCTTCCAGACAAATATAAACAGAGTCTTAACTCAATGCTCTCTCTCAGTTGCGTACGTCACCAGGGTCACAACAAAAACTCCCAGCCATTGTCACAGACCCTTTTTATAGACAAAAAGCCATTGGCGACGCACCAATCATCGCCGTCGGTCTTATTCTCACTCAGCATAAAATGACAGGTCGAAGAATATTCCTTTCTTTGACCAAACGTGCGAGGACGCAGCTGACGAGACGACGAACTCTCTGGCGTGGGTTTACGCACGCATTCATCACAGCACATCAACCCGACAAGCAAAATACCTTGGATGCTTTGGCTCTGGTAAGTGTAAATGTTTATCGTCAAGATCAAATTTTGCTGTCATTATTTTTAAAACAATTTTAAATCATTTCTAAGACGGTGGAAATTTTAATTAAAATTTCATTTTTTGTTTTCCATCAGCGATTCACGTTATGTTTATGTAAGGTGACTAATAAGAAAATGGAGTCGGTCGAGTAAATTTTCCCTCGCTCGTGACCGCAAGTCCAGCGATTTCATTTTTTGTTTTCCATCAGCAATTCACGTTATGTTTATGTAAAGTCACTAATAAGAAAATGGAGTCGTTCGAGTAAATTTTCCCTCGCTCTTGACCGCCGGTCCAGTGATTTCATTTTTTTGTTTTCCATCAGCGATTTACGTTATGTTTATGTACGGTGACTAATAAGAAAATGGAGTCGGTCGAGTAAATTTTCCCTCGCTCTTGACTGCCGGTCCAGTGATTTCTTTTTCAAATGTCAAGGGCTGATTATAATGGAAAGATGTCAGAAATGAGCTCTAACCTTGGCAGATGTTATTATCATTCATTTCTCAAGGCATCCAGGTACTTTCAATCTCTTTCCGAAATCATCTTCAGGGGTGTGAGTTATGGCAACAAAATTAACCGCAAATCTGTGTTGCTAAAAATTACTGTAATTTTTTTTTCCTTCAAATAGAACGGCTGACAAACTGCTAGCGTTCATGAGAACGGGAAAATTATCCAAAATGGATGCTTTATATGTTGTAATGTCATGGTCATGCACGTGTTAAAGCATGAAAAAAAATGTTTTTTTTACAAGCATTTTAGAACATTACTACAGTATTCATAGCTGATTTTATTAATTGACGGCTTACGTGTTTTTATGAATATTGCCACGAGAATCTGTAGTTAGCTTTTGTTGTTTTCTTGGTGTGGGATAGTTGCAATTTATTTAATGTGACATGTCTAAAAGAAGATTTGCTGCCTAAATACATGAATTTAATAATTGTATATACCTTGGTTTTATTGATTTTACACCGTCCAGAGAATAGCTGTTTATTTTACACCGCTTAAGTGAAGGATTACACATGAGTGCTCGCGGGCATACCGGTTGACAAAAACTGGTTTATATATAGATTTCTTTTCTTTTTTTTTTTGACAGCTATTTTCCAAAAACATTTTGATCAACACCTGATCTATTCTGTTGTAAGAATCTTAATGCTATCAGCTTCAGGAATGGTAATTTTAGGGGTTAGCAGTCTCATCGATTTTAGGGGATTAAATAATGCCTTCAGTTAAACCTGATTTTTGGTTAGTGTTTTTGATAGCATTAGAAAATGAGTCTGCTAATGGATTCTGCGGAGATGAAAAAAGATAACAAAAGAATTAACGATCAGTTAGGTACCTTATCTGCTCCTGAGGTTTCTTTCGATTAGTTTTAAATTTAGCACTCTCCTACTTCCCATCATTATGGATCACGCTAGTTTCTCTGAAAGCAATACACAGGGCCCCCTCGGTCTTACTATCTCAGCCGACCACAAGTAGAACGACTATATCGAATCAATAGTTACAGCTAGGAAAAGCAAGTCATTGTGTCGGGCCAGGAAGCTTTTTGTCAGAATCTATCTTGCACATATACAAATCTACCATTCGTCCGTGCATTGAATACTCTTGCCATATCTGGTTGGGTGCTTCTACTATTCATCTTGAGGTTCTCGTCAGAATCCATCTTGCACATTTATAAATCTACCATTCGTCCGTGCATTGAATACTCTTGCCATATCTGGTTGGGTGTTGCTGCTCTTCATTTCGGGGTTTTCATCAGAATCTATCTTGCACATTTATAAATCTACCATTCGTCCGTGCATTGAATACTCTTGCCATATCTGGTTGGGTGCTTCTACTATTCATCTTGAGGTTCTCGTCAGAATCCATCTTGCACATTTATAAATCTAGCATTCGTCCGTGCATTGAATACTCTTGCCATATCTGGATGGGTGCTTCTACTATTCATCTTGAGGTTTTCGTCAGAATCCATCTTGCACATTTATAAATCTAGCATTCGTCCGTGCATTGAATACTTGCCATATCTGGTTGGGTGCTTCTACTATTCATCTTGACTCTCGTCATCTTGCACATTTATAAATCTACCATTCGTCCGTGCATTGAATACTCTTCCATATCTGGTTGGGTGCTTCTACTATTCATCTTGAGGTTCTCGTCAGAATCCATCTTGCACATTTAAATCTACCATTCGTCCGCATTGAATACTCTTGCCATATCTGGTTGGGTGCTTCTACTATTCATCTTGAGGTTCTCGTCAGAATCCATCTTGACATTTATAAATCTAGTATCTGTCCGTGCATTGAATACTCTTGCCATATCTGGTTGGGTGCTTCTACTATTCATCTTGAGGTCTCCGTCAGAATCCATCTTGCACATTATAAATCTAGCATTCATCCGTATTGAATACCTTCCCATATCTGGTTGGGTGCTTCTACTATTCATCTTGAGGTTCTCGTCAGAATCCATCTTGCACATTTATAAATCTAGCATTCGTCCGTGCATTGAATACTCTTTTGCCATATCTGGTTGGGTGCTTCTACTATTCATCTTGGAGGTTCTCGCTGTGAATCCATCTTGCACATTTATAAATTCCACTATCTGTCCGTGCATTGAATACTCTTCCCATATCTGGTTGGGTGCTTCTACTATTCATCTTGAGGTTCTCGTCAGAATCCATCTTGTATATTTATAAATCTACCATCTGTCCGGTGCATTGAATACCTTGCCACATCTGGTTGGGTGCTTCTACATCTTGAGGTTCTCGTCAGAATCCATCTTGCATATTTATAAATCTACCATTCGTCCGTGTATTGAATACTCTTGCCATATCTGGCTGGGTGCTTCTACTATTCATTCGAGGTTCTCGTCAGAATCCATCTTGCACATTTATAAATCTACCATTCGTCCGTGCATTGAATACTCTTGCCATATCTGGTTGGGTGCTTCTCTGTATTCATCTTGAGGTTCTCGTCGAATCCATCTTGCACATTTATAAATCTAGCATTCATATCCGTGCATTGAATACTCTTCCCATATCTGGTTGGGTGCTTCTACTATTCATCTTGAGGTTCTCGTCAGAATCCATCTTGCACATTTATAAATCTACCATTCGTCCGTGCATTGAATACTCTTGCCATATCTGGTTGGGTGCTTCTACTATTCATCTCTAGAGGTTCTCGTCAGAATCCATCTTGCACATTTATAAATCTAGCATTCGTCCGTGCATTGAATACTCTTGCCATATCTGGTTGGGTGCTTCTACTATTCATCTTGGTTCTCGTCAGAATCCATCTTGCACATTTATAAATCTAGCATTCATCTGCATGGAATACTCTTCCCATATTCAAGGTGCTTCTGAATATTCATCTTGGAGGTTCTCGTCAGAATCCATCTTGCACATTTATAAATCTAGCATTCGTCCGCATTGAATACTCTTGCCATATCTGGTTGGGTGCTTCTACTATTCATCTTGAGGTTCTCGTCAGAATCATCTTGCACATTTATAAATCTTAGCATTCATCCGTGCATTGAATACTCTTCCCATATCTGGTTGGGTGCTTCTACTATTCATCTTGAGGTTCTCGTCAGAATCCATTCTGTACACGAATCTAGCATTCGTCCGTGCATTGAATACTCTTGCCATATCTGGCTGGGTGCTTCTACTATTCATCTTGAGGTCTTCGTCATGAATCCATCTTGTACATTTATAAATCACTATCTGTCCGTGCATTGAATACTCTTGCCATATCTGGTTGGGTGCTTCTACTATTCATCTTGAGGTTCTCGTCGAATCCATCTTGCACATTTATAAATCTACCATTCGTCCGTGCATTGAATACTCTTCCCATATCTACAGTGCTTCTACTATTCATCTTGAGGTTCTCGTCAGAATCCATCTTGCACATTTATAAATCTACCATTCGTCCGTGCATTGAATACTCTTCCCATATCTGGTTGGGTGCTTCTACTATTCATCTTGAGGTTTCGTCAGAATCCATCTGCATATTTTTATAAATCTACCATTCGTCCGTGCATTGAATACTCTTGCCATATCTGGTTGGGTGCTTCACTATTCATCTTGAGGTTCTTGTCAGAATCCATCTTGCATATTTATAAATCCATCATCTGTCCGTGCATTGAATACCCTTGCCATATCTGGTTGGAAGCCACTATTCATCTTGAGGTCCTCGTCAGAATCCATCTTGCACATTTACAAACTAGCATTCGTCCTAGCATTGAATACTCTTGCCATATCTGGTTGGGTGCTTCTACCATTCATCTTTATGTTCGTCAGAATCCATCTTGCACATTTATAAATCCAGCATTCGTCCGTGCATTGAATACTCTTGCCATATCTGGTTGCGCTACTATTCATTCCGAGGTTCTGTCAGAATCCATCTTGGTAATATTTATAAACCTACCATTCGTCCGTGCATTGAATACTCTAGCCATATCTGGTTGGGTGCTTCTACTATTCATTCGAGGTTCTCGTCAGAATCCATCTTGCACATTTATAAATCTACCATTCGTCCGTGCATTGAATACTCTTGCCATATCTGGTTGGGGTGCTTCTACTATTCATCTGAGTGTTCTCGTCAGAATCCATCTTGCACATTTATAAATCTACCATTCGTCCGTGCATTGAATACTCTTGCCATATCTGGTTAAAAGTCGTACTATTCATCTTGGAGGTTCTCGTCAGAATCCATCTTGCACATTTATAAATCTAGCATTCGTCCGTGCATTGAATACTTTTGCCATATCTGGTTGGGTGCTTCTACTATTCATCTTGAGGTTCTCGTCAGAATCCATCTTGTACATTTTAATCCACCATTCGTCCGTGCATTGAATACCTTGCCATTCAAGCTGGCGTTTTTACCATTCATCTTGAGGTTCTCGTCAGAATCCATCTTGCACATTTATAAATCTACCATTCGTCCGTGCATTGAATACTCTTGCCATATCTGGTTGGGTGCTTCTACTATTCAATTTGAGGTTCTCGTCAGAATCCATCTTGCACATTTATAAATCTAGCATTCGTCCGTACGAATACTCTTGCCATATTCTGTTGGGTGCTTCTACTATTCATCTTGATAATTTTAAGCCAGAATCCATCTTTATTACTTGATAAATTCACTATTCGTCCGTGCATTGAATACTCTTGCCATATCTGGTTGGGTGCTTCTACTATTCATCTTGAGGTTCTCGTCAGAATCCATTCGCACATTTATAAATCTACCATTCGTCCGTGCATTGAATACTCTCGCCATATCTGGTTGGGTGCTTCTACTATTCATCTTGAGGTTCTCGTCAGAATCCATCTTCGCACATTTATAAATCTACCACATCTGTCCTAAAATTGAATACTCTTGCCATATCTGGCTAAGGCTTACTATTCCATCTTGTGAGGTTCTCGTCAGAATCCATCTTGCACATTTATAAATCTAACATCCGTCTGTGCATTGAATACTCTTGCCATATCTGGTGCTTATACTATTCATCTTGAGGTTCTCGTACGAATCCATCTTGCACATTTATAACCTACCATTCGTCCGTGCATTGAATACTCTTGCCATATCTGGTTGGTGCTTCGCTCTTCATTTCGGGGTTTTCATCAGAATCATCTTTGTACATTTATAAATCTAGCATTCGTCCGTACATTGAATACTCTTGCCATATCTGGGTTGGGTGTTTCCGTTTTTCATCTCGGGGTTTTCATCAGAATCTATCTTGTACATTTATAAATCTAGCATTCGTCCGTACATTGAATACTCTTGCCATATCTGGTTGGGTGTTTCTGCTCTTCATCTCAGGGTTTTCATCAGAATCCATCTTGCACATTTATAAATCTAGCATTCGTCCGTGCATTGAATACTCTTGCCATATCTGGTTGGGTGTTTCTGCTCTTCATCTCGGGGTTCGCAAAAAAACTCAAAGAAGGATCTGCAATGTAATCAATCCCGATTTTGCAGCTCGACTTCAGCCACTTTCTCACCGGTATGACGTGGCTTCCCTCTGTCTTTTTTAACAAATATTTCCACGGTTTCTGCTCTGACATGTTTTTTCCCCATGGTGCTCCGTCTACACGAAGTTACTCAAGCTACTAGATTAACAAATAGGCCCAATCTTTTTAAATCAAAACAATTACAAATAACCGACTCTTCTACTCTAGTAGTTTCTTTTCGCGCATTTCCCGCCTGTGAAACAAACTTTCGTATATTCCTTCCCTGATAGCTTCAATCTCCAAAAGTTTAAGTACAACATCAATTGCCATCTTTTATCTCCTTAATCATTAATTTTCATCGTGGCATGATACTTATTTCATACAACACGTTTATCAGTTTTCAAGTAGTTTTCTTCACAGTAAATGGTTTGGTTTGCTTGGTTTTACGGCATATCAAACTCAATGGGTTATTTAATGCCGACGAGATTTTTACAACAGATTTTTATGAATAGAATATACTTTTTTTGTTGAGAGTCAGATGTATTGCAGGTAATTTTTTTTTTTCCTTCACGTAATTTTCTCGGTAACACTTTGCCTTCAAGCATGTAGTTTTGTTGGTAACACTTTTCCTTCAAGCATGTAGTTTTGTTGGTAACACTTTGCCTTCAAGCATGTAGTTTTGTTGGTAACACTTTGCCTTCAAGCATGTAGCTTTGTTGGTAACACTTTGCCTTCAAGCATGTAGTTTTGTTGGTAACACTTTGCCTTCAAGCATGTAGTTTTGTTGGTAACACTTTGCCTTTAAGCATGTAGTTTTGTTGGTAACACTTTGCCTTCAAGCATGTAGTTTTGTTGGTAACACTTTGTCTTCAAAAACGTATTTTTGTTGGTAACACTTTGCCTTCAAAAACGTATTTTTGTTGGTAACACTTTACCTTCAAAAACGTATTTTTGTTGGTAACACTTTGCCTTCAAAAACGTATTTTTGTTGGTAACACTTTGCCTTCAAAAACGTATTTTTGTTGGTAACACTTTGCCTTCAAAAACGTATTTTTGTTGGTAACACTTTGCCTTCAAACACGTATTTTTGTTGGTAACACTTTGCCTTCAAACACGTATATTTGTTGGTAACACTTTGCCTTCAAACACGTATTTTTGTTGGTAACACTTTGCCTTCAAACACGTATTTTTGTTGGTAACACTTTGCCTTCAAACACGTATTTTTGTTGGTAACACTTTGCCTTCAAAAACGTATTTTTGTTGGTAACACTTTGCCTTCAAAAACGTATTTTTGTTGGTAACACTTTGCCTTCAAAAACGTATTTTTGTTGGTAGCACTTTGCCTTCAAAAACGTATTTTTGTTGGTAACACTTTGCCTTCAAAAACGTATTTTTGTTGGTAACACTTTGCCTTCAAAAACGTATTTTTGTTGGTAACACTTTGCCTTCAAAAACGTATTTTTGTTGGTAACACTTTGCCTTCAAAAACGTATTTTTGTTGGTAACACTTTGCCTTCAAACACGTATTTTTGTTGGTAACACTTTGCCTTCAAACACGTATTTTTGTTGGTAACACTTTGCCTTCAAACACGTATTTTTGTTGGTAACACTTTGCCTTCAAAAACGTATTTTTGTTGGTAACACTTTGCCTTCAAAAACGTATTTTTGTTGGTAACACTTTGCCTTCAAAAACGTATTTTTGTTGGTAACACTTTGCCTTCAAAAACGTATTTTTGTTGGTAACACTTTGCCTTCAAAAACGTATTTTTGTTGGTAACACTTTGCCTTCAAAAACGTATTTTTGTTGGTAACACTTTGCCTTCAAACACGTATTTTTGTTGGTAACACTTTGCCTTCAAAAACGTATTTTTGTTGGTAACACTTTGCCTTCAAAAACGTATTTTTGTTGGTAACACTTTGCCTTCAAAAACGTATTTTGCTGGTAACATTTTTTCTTTAAAAACCTGTTTTTGTTGGTAAAATTTTTCATTCAAAAATATTTTGTTGGTAAATACTTTCATAGCTTTTTGAGCTTAGTTTGGGGGTAAACTATTTACCTAGAGCTGGGACCCTAACAGGTGCTACCACTCCAAGTTATGGTGGACCTTGGAACAACAGCAATTAAGAGGTGGTTCCATGCTCCTCACAACCTTTTCATCAAAGGCCTTGCTGCCAGATGCAGTTTACAGTCATACCAAGGACCTCTGCATAGTAAAATTGTTTCGTAAAGTTCTCGACGGAACGTTATTTAAACAGACATGTTTTATTTTATAAGTCGAAAAAATTCACGCCGGCATAAATGTTCCAGTCAGCGTTTGTATGTGAAACAAACGAAAATATTATTTACGACAGTTAAATTTTAAATCAGTATTTTTTTTCTCTTTTTACTATTTAAATTATTTTAATCTTCGGTTCTAAATATTAATTTTTTTAGCTTCGTCCAATTTTATTTTGCCGAGATTTTGCTTGAGTCTTAATGATTTTTCGCCAAATCCGACCATATTTATATTAGGACTATTGTATTCATCTCTATCGTGCTTTCTGGGCTCTATATACAATGCCGGCCATAATTATTAGGCCACCTCAGTGTTTTAAAAAATTATGTAATTCATACTATTTTTTAGTATTTATTTCCATGGTCATAATCTAAATCTAAACCTATAAATGGAATTTTGTGTGTGTGTGTGTGTGTGTGTCCGTTACCTATACATTCCGAAGCGGCTGAACCGATTTTCTTGAAAATTTACACAGTTGTACTATAAGCGTCTGCGAGTGTCCTTAGCTAGGCTTTGTGTCGAGGTACCTCCCATAAATATCGATAATCGAAAAAATCGGGTTATAGAAGGAGCGGTCCGGTTTTAATCAAATTTCATACATTCATAGACAAAGACATAAGAAACGATATTCAGAAGTTTCAAGGTTGCAGTTCTTACAATTGTGCAGAAAATCGATAATACACACGCACATTATATATATATATATATATATATATATATATATATATATATATATATATATAAAAGGTAAGATGTGTGTGTGTGTGTGTTTATCTGTCTGTATGTCCTTTTTAAAAATCCACAATTTTTATCCGATTCTCACCAAACTTCACACAAATATTCTTTAGGCTGAGTCTGAGCTCCAGGACCATGGATTATTTTTAAAGCTTTCATTACATCCGAGCAACGCCGGGCTATACTGCTAGTTGTAAATAAAAATATAATGGTTTTTTGTTAATACTGCACAAGAACATGTGCATCAAATGAATTTATAAATATTTAATAATTACTTATTTTGCAGTTTCATCAATGAAAGAATGAAGAAAATTTAAGGTGATTCTGATGAGTTCATCTTTGCTTCCTTCCCTTGTAAAATTTTGCAAAATAAAAATATGAAAAAAAAAATTCTATTTTCATTTAGAATTATCCACTTGGCAATAAATACTAAAAATATTATGAGAAAAGCTGGGGTGGCCTAATAATTATGGCCGGTAGTGTATATATTCTCTGGTGTTCAGTAATTATTTTTTCTATGTCTTATTAGTAACGCATTAAGCGCTTCGAAAAAACAATTTCTCTTTGCGTTTTATACACCAAATAATAATAATAAGAATATCATAATTTGGGAATGGTCCCATATGTTTATCCAGAGTGTATTTAACAAACAACTAAATATAACTGCGACTGTATGTTATTATTTTCTCATAAAAATCACAATATCTGGCAAGAAATGATGATTTTCTAATTAATTTAGATGTGGCCCAAAGATGAAAGTATAGGGACCCCAGTGTGGGTCGAACTCTTTATTCTGTTGTGATTATTCTAGCAACACAAAATTGTTGACCAACACACTACTTCGAGGAAAACATATGGCAAGTAAAGCATATATAGAAGGCCACAATCACTTGCCTTAGGTATTAAACAATATTCCTTTGAATCTGTGTGTTTATCACTTCCTGGATTATTCTAACCATATTAAAGAGGTTTCCTTTTCTGAAAGAATTCTACTTGACTATCAGAGCCAATTATCTTCGTTCAGTTCTCTATTCTGTTGAATCACTCTACCAAAATGCATCAGTGGCAATTTCTATGAGTGTAATCTTCTTCAACTTCAAAGTCTCGAGATTTCAAACTTTAACTGATCACAGTGGACTACTTTCTCTCTTCCTCTTGTTCTATCCTTTGATTAAATGGATGCGATAAATAAATGATTAACACTTCTTTTCCTATTTCTTATCGTCCATCAATATGCACGCTTTGTTGTAATGGAATTCCTGATCTGCTATTATCGGAAAATCTACAAAATCTTGTATATTTCTCACCGAGGAGTTTCTCAAGTTCATGTTTGTACAATTCATCAGTCAGTTAAGTGCCATACGTGAAACATGCTTTGGGCGATCATGTCACGAAAGAGACATGACTGACTGGGCAGAAGATTATCTTGCAGTAGGTTGCCATTGCTTTCAGCGATAGACTGTTTGCCAGCGAAGACTATAGAACCCAATCTGTCTTGTTATTTGACTCATATCTAGAGAGAGAAGAGATGTATTATATTATTAAGTAGTAATAAGTGGGGGGGCTCTTTTTATTATTAATAACAATAGAAAACCGATCCCCCACTTCATGCTCAGTAGAAGCCTTAATCATGTTTTCAACTATTATATTCAGTCAGTCAGTTAAGTGCCATCGTGATATACGCTTTGGGCGATCATGTCTCGAAAGAGACATGACTGACGGGTGTGTGTACACATATACTTATATATATATATATATATATATCTATATATATGTGTGTGTATGTGTGTACACACACACACCCACACATATATATATATATGAGTATACTGAAGTACTATAAGTATATATATATATATATATATATATATGAGTGTGTGTACACACACATGTATATATATATATACTTATAATACATCAGTATACTTATATATATATATATATATATATATACACACACACACATCCATATATATATATAAATTAAAGAAAGAGATTTATTTATTAATCCGACGCGAGACCAAGATGTTTCTCCCTTGGAGATTAGCATCAGCCATACAGTCAAAGAAAATTATACCTAAACGTTTATTTTAATGAAGATATTTACATTGTGTGAAACTGTTATACTCATAGTTGTGGCCATATTTACGACGATTCGGCTGTTGTACACTCACTCAGAACTTCTTCAGGTGATTTGACTTTTGAACTGAGCTTTTCATTTCGTTTATTGAGTCATGTCGCTTCCAGATGTCTCAGTTATTTCAATTCTCTAAGCTTTTTTTGGTTCCCTTCTGCTGCAGCCAGGTATTGAACTCACAACTCTTTGGGTCAAGTCACTGGATCAAATCAACGCATTTATCTATTAGGCCATGTGTTTTTGAGGACAAAGTTATTTATACTAAAATTCACCCAATACGAGGCTTGAGAGCCGCACAAGGTAGTAGTTTTGTTGTTAAAATGATAACTATGAGTGTGGTGGGCTATTTGAATAAAAGGAGAAGGAGGAGGTTTGGAAGAGAAGATTATGAGAATAAGGAGGATAGATAATGTTTGACCCCTGACTTGAAGGGATTAAATTTGTTGTGTTTAGGAAAATAAACTCTAAGTTATCTGTTTTAGCGGGCGAGATTTAATTCAGGGTTGAATTCTTTGAATGTAAATCGCCATTTGTTTGCATTTCTCTGTGCCTATATTTATTTTGCTTTGCTCGATTGAATTTTTCTTCTCGTTGGTTAATCATTTTTAACTTGTCAGAAATTTTTGTTGCGACTAGTTTGGACTTAAATTCCTTTTTTTCCCTTTATCACCCAGATGAAAACCCCTACCCCTTTCTGCTAGTGGGTCACTCATAAAGAGATGCGAGTGGGTATTAAGAGATCCGATTCCCCAGTCGTGTCCGATTATTGGCATCTGCTAAAAAGTTAAAATTGTCTAAAAGCATTTTTTACCCAACTAGCCGTCCCAATTGTGTGGGCTGTGCGTTGAATATTATATTACTACCCGTCCTCACCTCTTAAAATTGCCACTTTTTCTCGCATGTTAGTGGGCTACCCCCTGCAGTAAAATGCCTTGCTTGGGGCGAGACGATTAAAAAAACAAACAAACAAAAAACAAAAAACAAAAACAAAAAACAACAAGAAAACAACAACAAAAAACAAAAACAAAACAAAGGGAGAATTCACTTACTAGTACCTGTACCTTTTTCGGCATTCACCCTGGTCGGGTTGGGCCGGCTCACTACCAAGCGATGGAGAAAGATTCGTTGGGATTTAAGGGCAGGGTCCCGAGTCCTACCCTGTATAAACCTCAGGCATTTTTTTAATTATCCCGCAACAGGTTGCAAATATCTGCTGCAGTAGACTGGTTGCCAGCCAAGGCTATAAAATCCAGTCTGTCCTTAACTGGAGGGAAGGGACGAATGAATATCTTTCCCAAGGGTATTAGCGCGTAAGTGAAGACAGGGCATTCAACTGGAATTCGAACTCGGCTCCCCGATTTCTCTTTCCGAGCCGATATTCACTGCACCACAACGCACATCCGTCAAGAAACTCTCACATCACCTGGTATTCCCAAGTATCACACATCTATGTACTGACTAGGCACAGTCAGTTAAGTGCCATACGTGATACACGCTTGGGCGATCATGTCTCGAAAGAGACATGACTGACTGGGCAGAAGATTATCCCGCAGTATGTTGCCATTGCTTTCTGCGGTAGACTGGTTGCCGACCAAGACTATAGAACCCAGTCTGTCCTGCTATTTATCCTATAACTGGAAGGAAGAGACAGATTAATACCTTTCCCAAGGGTATTTGCGCGTAAGTGAATACAATGGATTCAGCTGGAATTCGAACTCGGCCCCCCGGTTTCTCGTTCCGAGCCGATATCCACTGTACCACAACACACATCCAACTAGGCACAACGTTGCTTAAATTCAGTGATCGGACGAGAACCGGTTGATCAAGAGGAAAGATAGCAATTGACCGTAGACTAAAAGAAATTATGATCGTAATGTTCACAGACTTCCCGCCTGTGAAATTCCCTACCGCATGCTTGCTTCCCCGACGGCTACAACCTCCAGGAGTGTAAATGTAAGGTCAATAGACACCTCCTCACACTAACTCACACCCACTCTCTCCAACTCTCTCCCTATGTACATCCTAAGTCGTCTATCACCCTCCTTCTGTCATTTCCTATACCCAATCCCTCTATGTAACCCACTGCGCTATAGTGGCAGTGGAATGCCTTGCATGGGGTGACACGATTTAAAAAAAGTATATAAGCGGAAGTCTATTACACAAATGGGAGTTATTCAGGAAAAAGCTGCCGGGGTCAAACTTTCTTCTTGCATTTGAAACATAGAGGAAATAAAGGTGATTCAACTCTGTGGAAGTGGCAATGAATAATGAGGTTTGTGATATGAATGAAAGAAGTGGTAGGAAGTAAAGATTGTGAGAATATGGAGGATATATAGCAGTTGATCCTTGTTTGAAAATATTAAATTGACACTATTTAGGGAAGTACTCACAGGAGAGTCTGATTCAAAAAGCAGCAGTTCTTGGAATGAAAAAAGCTGTCTGAGTAGAACTTTCTTCTTGTATTTGAAACATGAAGGTGATACTCTATGGACTATGATGATATGGAGGATAAATAACGACTGACCCTAGACTTGAAGGAGTTGGGATTACAAAGATAAAGAGGATAGATAACGACTGACCCTAGACTTGAAGAAGTTGGGATTACAAAGATAAAGAGGATAGATAACAACTGACCCTAGACTTGAAGAAGTTGGGATTACAAAGATAAAGAGGATAGATAACGACTGACCCTAGACTTGAAGAAGTTGGGATTACAAAGATAAAGAGGATAGATAACGACTGACCCTAGACTTGAAGAATTGTGATTACAAAGATAAAGAGGATAGATAACAACTGACCCTCAGCTTGAAGGAGTTGAGATGCTATTGTTCAGAGAAGAATATTGGCAGAAGTTTATGCTACAAAGTGAGAGGTCTTTATAATAAAGCTGAGTAAAACTTTCTTCTTGCATTTGAAACATAGAGGAAATGAGGGTGATTCAACTCTGTGGAAGTAGCATATGATATCTCAGCTGTAAAGGTCAGAACTGGCAGAAAATCTTTATCAAAACTTTTAACTGATCTGGCATTTTGATTGATGAGAGTAGATGCAGAAGATCTGATTGGAATTCATTTGCATCTAAAGTAAGCAATCTATTTCACAGACTAAACAATAGGCTTAAGGAATTTATTAGTCTATTTGAGAATTATATTTTTTTTAATAGAGATTGCAAAGTAGTCTTCAGGAAACCTGGAGTCTGTTCTACAAAGTTGCAGTTCCTGGGAAGATTGTCAGAATGAAAGTTTCTTTTTGTATTTGAAATATCAAAGAAATGAGGATGATTCAACCCTGTGGAAGTAACATATAGCTCGGCTGTAAAGGTCTGAACTAGTGGAAGTAAAGAACAGAGCGTATTTATATGTAGTGACGGGCTTGAAACATTGTGTCGAGGCGAGTGCCCCAAACTTAAATGAAGTAAGCGCGGGTTGAATGGTTCATGAGTTAAGGTAAAAACAAAATGTGTGACGTATCATCTGGTTAAAAGGGACCTTATCACAGCATCGGTACAGACGGTGCAGAGGTATGAGAGTTGCAATCTTATGATATACCCAAAGATTGAAGATTTTATTAGAGTGTCAACTAGCGTTCTCTGGTATGCACAGCCAGGCAAGGGCAGAGACAGGCAGATAGACACGCATGGACTGAGACAGGCAGGCAGGCAGGAACGAACAGAGACAGGCAGGCACGAGCAGAGACAGGCAGGCAAGCAGGCACGAGCAGAGACAGGGCAGGAAGGCAGGCAGGCACGAGCAGAGTCAGGCAGGCACGAGCAGAGACAGGCAGGCAAGCAGGCACGAGCAGAGACAGGGCAGGAAGGCAGGCAGGCACGAGCAGAGTCAGGCAGGCACGAGCAGAGACAGGCAGGCACGAGCAGAGACAGGCAGGCACGAGCAGAGACAGGCAGGCAAGCAGGTACGAGCAGAGACAGGCAGGCACGAGCAGAGACAGGCAGGCAGGCAGGCACGAGCATAGACAGACAGGCACGAGCAGGGACAGGCAGGCAGGCACGAGCAGAGACAGGCAGGCAGGCACGAGCAGAGACAGGCAGGCAGGCACGAGCAGAGACAGGCAGGCACGAGCAGAGACAGGCAGGCAGGCAGGCACGAGCAGAGACAGGCAGGCAGGCAGGCAGGCACGAGCAGAGACAGGCAGGCACGAGCAGAGACAGTCAGGCACGAGCAGAGACAGTCAGGCACGAGCAGAGACAGTCAGGCAGACAGGCAGGCAGGCACGGGCAGAGACAGGCAGGCACGAGCAGAGACAAGCAGGTACGAGCAGAGACAGGCAGGCACGAGCAGAGACAGGCAGGCACGAGCTGAGACAGGCAGGAAGGCAGGCAGGCAGGCAGGCGCAGAGACAGGCAGGAAGGCGTGCAGGCAGGCACGAACAGAAACAGGCAGGAAGGCAGGCAGGCACTAGCAGAGACAGGCAGGCACGAGCAGAGACAGGCAGGCAAGCAGGCACGAGCAGAGACAGTCAGGCACGAGCAGAGACAGTCAGGCACGAGCAGAGACAGTCAGGCACGAGCAGAGACATGCAGGAAGGCGGGCAGGCAGGCACGAACAGACACAGGCAGGAAGGCAGGCACGAGCAGAGACAGGCAGGCACGAGCAGTGACAGGCAAGAAGGCAGGCAGGCACGAGTACAGACAGGCAGACTGGCAGGCACGCTCGAGCAGAGACAGGCAGACCGGCACGCACGGCCTGAGACAAACACGGACCATATAAAAATTGGTGGAGACAAAAATGCTAGAATGAAGTATTTGGGAAACGTTAAAGAAATGAAATAGTAGCTATTCAGTAATTTTCAAACAAGCAGATCAGGCTTGAAATTGAAGACATACAACTTTAATACTTCCAAGAGAAAGAAGATTTTCTGCTCGGGGACTTCGTCCGCCATAGTAGGAAAATAAACACTTCTAATGCTGTAAACACATGTGTACATTTTCAAGTCGGTTTCTTGTGACTTTATGAAACGTACTTTAACTAGTGTAGATGTATTTTTAATCAGCTTTTCAATCATTTTAATCATACAAATCAGACACAAAGTTTTACTGGATAGGTTGACATTGCGTTTACAATTTTGAAGATTAAAAACACCCGAATAGACTTGTGCTGGAGAGAAGTTCTACAAGCGAGAAATGCGAGAAAATAAACTGTTAGCAATGAACTTACGTTATATCTAACCAGTTCCACTGTAAAATGATGAGACCTTGCCGCCAGTACTGTGCTAAATTCTAGCCACGAAGGGTTTATCACACCAATTACTGTGAAAGTATTTATAAATAAGGTACTATGAAAATACTATACCATGGGATGTGCGTGGTGGACCAGTGGATATCGGCTCGGAACAAGAAATCGGAGAGCCGAGGTCGAATTGCAGTTGAATTCATTGCATTCACTTACGCGCAAATACCCTTGGGAAAGGTATTAATCCGTCTCTTCCTTCCAGTTATGGGTTAAATAACAGGACACATTGGGTCCTATAGCCTTGGCTGGCAACCAGTCTACCGCAGAAAGCAATGGCAACCTACTGCGGGATAATCTTCTGCCCAGTCAGTCATGTCTCTTTCGAGACATGATCGCCAAAGCGTGTATCACGTATGGCACTTAACTGACTGACTATGAAAATGTGCGTTCTGGAGCAGTGGATGTCAGCTCAGAACGACAAATCGAGGAACCAATTTCGAATTCCAACTGAATTCCTTGCATTCACTTACGCGCAAAATACGCTTGGGAAAGCTAATAATCCGTTTCTTCCCTCAAGTTTTGGGTTAAATAATAGGACAGATTGGGTTCTTTAGCCTTGGCCGGCAACCAGTCTACCACAGAAAGCAATGGCAACCTACTGCGGGATAATCTTCTGCCTAGTCAGCCATGTCTCTTTCGAGACATGATCGCCCAAAGCCTGTATCACGTTCGGCACTTAACTGATTGACTGAATATAATAGTTGGAATCATGACTAAAGCTTCTACTGGTCATAAAGTGGAGGATCGATTTTCAATTGTTATAAAGTAATAAACTGATCCCCCACTGATCACTACGCAATCGTATAATACATCTCTTCTCCCTCTAGCTATTAGTCAAATAATAGGACAGATCAGGTTCTATAGCCTTGATGGGCAACAAGTCTACCACAGAAAGTTATGACAACCTACTGCGGTAAAATCTTCTGCCTAGTTAGCCATGTCTCTTTCGAGACATGATTGCCCAAAGCGCGTATCACGTTCGGCACTTAACGGACTGACTGAATATAATAGTTGGAATAATGACTAAAGCTTCTACTGGTCATAAAGTAGGGGAACAGTTTTCTATTGTTATGAAGTAATAAATTGATCCCCCACTAATCACTAGTTAAAAATATAATACATATTTTCTCCCTCTAGCAATGAGTCAAATAATTGGACAGATTGGGTTCTATAGCTTTGGTTGGCAACCAGTCTACCGCAGAAAGTAATGGCAACCTACTGCGGAATAATATTGTGCTCAGTCATGTCTCTTTTAAGACATGATCACCGAAGTGTATCTCACGTATGGCATTTAACGGACTGACTTAATATAATAGTTGGAATCATGACTAAAGCTTCTACTGGTCATAAAGTGGGGGATTGGGTTTCTATTGTTATGAAGTAATAAAATGACCCCCCATTAATCACTACTTAATAATATAATACATCTCTTCTCCCTCTAGCTATGAGTCAAATAACAGGACACATTGGGTTCTATAGCCTTGGTTGGCAACCAGTCTACCGCAGAAAGTAATGGCAACCTACTGCGGGATAATCTTCTGCCTAGACAGCCATGTCTCTTTCAAGACATGATCGCCCGAGCGTGTATCACACATGGTTCACTGAGTAGGAAAGACTAAGAAAAAGAGAAATGTTAATAAAGAGAAAGCGGAATATAACAATTGTCATTGTATTTCAATTTTTGAAGATCAAAAAGTTACTGGCAAGCATGAAATTGAAAGAGATTCACAAGCGAGAAGTGCAAGAGAAGAAATTATCAGCATAGAACTTCCGGTTACATCTTGCCATTTCCCCTGTAAAATGATGAGACCTTTATTACTAAATGAACGCTCGGAAGATAACTAAAAATGTAGGCACGAAAATAAAATTTTACAAAGTTACTTAAAAATACCGAATTCTTGTAAAATACAACATGAATACTACAAACATATGCATACTACAGGGATGATGTAAGGGACATTAGACAAAACCAATTGTTTAAACAAAACCAATAGGATAACCAACACCCGAGAAGAAAAAAAAACACAAAGAAAAAGATATAAATGTATAAAAAAAATTATACTAAGAATTCACTCATAGACATGAGTATATCTTATACCGACGTTGTGTAATGGTCAACAAGCACATCTCGTTAGAACAATTACGACTAAGTATTGTGGTGCAGTGGATATCGGCTCGGAACGAGAAATCGGGGAGCAGAGTTCGAATTCCAGCTGAATTCATTGCATTCACTTACGCGCAACTACCCTTGAGAAAGGTATTAATTCGCCTATTCCTTCCAGTTATGGGTTAAATAACAGGACAGATTGGGTTCTATAGCCTTGGATGGCAACCAATCTACCGCAGAAAGCAATGGCAACCTACTGCGGGATAATCTTCTGCCCAGTCAGTCATGTCCCTTTTGAGACATGATCGCCTAAGCGTGTATCACGTATGGCACTTAACTGACTGATACTTCTGAGCTACGCTTAGAAATCAGTAAATGTAATCTTGATCAACAAGTAATAAGGAGGAATGAGCAAAATTTAGCAAATAACTTGATAGAATAACTAAAAAAATGGGTTTCTACTCAATAGCCGTTAGGTCAATTTTGGATATAACAGTTTCCGGGCAACCAATGACTGCCAGTAGGCGTTATACCCATAATGCATCATTGACCAGCATATATAAATCTTCTTCTTCTATGTGCCCTGTCCCTTCAGGACGTAGGCGATCATGTTTCTCCACGTCTCCCTATCCCTTGTGGCTCTTAGTATGTTTGCTCCCGTTACTCCTGGCAACCCCCGTTCCCTCATCCACCTGATCAGGCCGTGCAAATATGTTATCCGCTGCTTTCCTCTGTCTCACTTTCCTTCTATCTGGCCAGTCAGTATCAGGTTCTCCAAGCTCTCCTTCCTCATTGCATGTCTCAGGAATTTTAGTTGTCTCTTTCTGATGCTCACTATTAATTTCCTTTTCGTTGCCATTCTTTCCAACACCTCATCGTTGCTTGCATGCTCAGTTCACGATATTCGCAGCATCCTTCTGTAGAACCACATTTCCGCTGCTTCAAGTTTTGTCCTCATTTTTGATGATATTGTCCAGCATTAACGTCCGTATTGAAGAACTGACATCACATAGCAATCCCACACTTTTTTGTTTGTTTCTAGTGAAATTTTCTTGTGTGTTGTTTACTCAGCTTCTTTAACGCTTTCCCTTGTCCCTCTATCCGTCCCGTGTGCATCAGATTTTCCAAGCCGTCCTTTCTCATTACATGTCCCAAAAACTTTAGCATGTTATCCTCAGAAAACTTTATGTCCATCATATATAAAGAAAATATAATCAGAATGATAAAGAGACAGATGAAATTCCTTGAAACCAATGAGGAAGGGCGGATTCGAGAAATTGACACTCGTAGGACATATAAGGCTGCGGACCAACTACCTGATGAAATTGTGCGAATAAATAACGTCAAATGTGGTGTGAGACTTGACACAAGTTGCTAAGGGTCACACGGGAGAGGGGAGGTTATGTGGGGAGGCATGATCCCTCACATTCCGAATTAAGTAGAACTAACAGAATCAGATTTTTCCATCGGTTGTGTGGAACTTTATCCTGAAGACAAATCGGGCTGTTTTCCAGGAGATCTCATCGTTGGCTACAAAATTAGGGAAACGAACGCGGAGCCACTTGTTCTGGCTGATTGTTTTTAAGGAAACTTTCACTAGAAATAAAGAAGAGAGTACTGGATTGTTATGTGATGTCAGTTTTTCAATATGGCAGCGAATGTTGGACAATATCAACAAAGATGAAAGGAAAAAACTTAAAGCAGCAGAAACGTGTTTCTACAGAAGCATGCTGGGTATAAAGTGGGGGATCAGTTCCATATTAAAATGAATATATAAACTGACCCCTCACTTTTTGGTCACAACAGTTTCTATACATTTATATTCCTGAGATCCAAAAGTATAAGGAAGCATTCCTGGAGCTGAGAAGAGTATTAAGAAACAGGACAATTTCGACTGAAACAAGGAAGAGAGTACTGGATTGCGATGTGATGTCAGTGTTTCAATATGGCAGTGAATGTTGGACAATATCAACAAAGATGAAGGGAAAACTTGCAGCAGCTGAAACGTGGTTCTACAGAAGGATGCTGCGTATATCTTGGATCGAACATGTGAGCAATGATGAGGTTTTGGAAGTGATGGAAACGAAAAGGAAATTAATATTGAGTATCAGGGAGAGACAACTAAAGTTCTTGGGACATGCAATGAGGAAGGAGGGCTTGGAGAACCTGATACTAACAGGCCAGATAGCGGGAAAAAGAGACAGAGGAAGGCAGCGGATATTTAAAAGGCCCGAGCAAGTGGATGACAGAACGGGGGCAGCGAGATGTTAGAGGGGAAAGCATGCTAAGAGCCACCAGGGATAGGGAGACGTGGAAGGCCATGATCGCTTACGTCCTTAAGGGACACGGTACTGAAAAGAAGTGGTAGTACATTTGTACTTTTCAACTTTTAATTGAGCTATTCAAAAAGTGTTTTGCTTATCGGTGCATAGTTTTGTGTATTTTTACTTACTAATGATCAATCAAAACTATGAAAGAAGGATCAACTTATTTTAATAAGTCACCCGCATTTGACTCACTGGTGTAATGAGTAACTGACTTTACTAAAAAAAGACTTCACGATAAAATATTACAATTTCAATTTCATTGTTTTTCAATTTCATCCTCAATTTTTAGGAGTATACCGGAATCTATAAAAATACCAAGTGGTTACAGAAGAACAAAAAGATTAAAAACCTCTACACCAGACCGGATATGCGTTGTGGTGCATTGGATATCGGTTCGAAACGAGAAATCGGGGAGCCGAGTTCGAATTCTAGCTGAATTCATTGCATTCACTTACGCGCAAATACCCTTGGGAAAGGTATTAATCCGTCTACTTCCTTCCAGTTATGGGTTAAATAATAGTACAGATTGGGTTCTTTAGCCTTGGTTGGCAGCCAGTCTACCGCAGAAAGCAATGGCAACCTACAGCGGATAACTTTCTGCTCAGTCAGTCATGTCCCTTTCAAGACATGATCGCCCAAGCGTGTATCACGTATGGCACTTAACTGACTGACACCAGACCGAATAGCATTTCCTATTACGAGGTCTATCAGCGTGGAGGATTTGTACTGGGCTGTGGAAGGCGGTAAGTAGAGACCTTTCAGTTCGAGTTTAACTTCATAATTCTCAATCTCTTAATACCCCAAATATTGTCCATTGTGGTGGAGTGGATATCGACTCGGAACGACAAATCGAGGAGCCGAGTTCGAATTCTAGCTGAACTCCTTGCATTCACTTACGCATCCTTGGGAAAGGTATTAATCCGCCTCGTTCCCTCGAGTTATGAATTAAATAATAGGATAGACTGGGATCTATAGCCTTGGCTGGTAACTAGTCTATCGCAGAAAACAATGCGGGATAATATTCTGCCTAGTCAGTCATGTCTCTTTGAAGATATGATGGCCCAAAGCGTGTATCACGTATGGTACTTTACTGATTGAATTCCCCCCCCCCCACCCGCAAAAAATAAAAATAAATAAATAATAACCTTGCAAGGCGTGGCCCTCTATTTTTGATTAAAAATAGTGATCATAAAATCTCACACTATGAACAAAGATATACAATGAACGACTTTTATTACAGGGTGGGAGGCTCTTCTTGGGGATGCTTGTAAACTATCACTGTATATTATTGGTTTAACAAAGTATAACGCAAATTTGTGTGTATATCAGGCATACCTGGCGTTTAACACAGGTTATCTCGAAGATAGGACAATTTCCTCAGATTAATGGATGAACATTGCTTCTAGTCAATTAGCCATTTAGATCTAAACGGCACACCTTCAACAGACAAAGACTGACGCTACAGATTCGCCGACGGATTTACTAAATAACAAAAAATTACTTTAACAATAGAAATGCCAAGAATGGTAAGCACATGTAACTTGAAGGAAAAAAAGATAAAAACCAAGATGTTTTTCCACGTTACTTTAAACAAAAAGTATAGAAGGAGACATCCATCAGATTTAGAAAGAGTGATAACTGAATTTTTAAAAGAAATTCCAAAAAGAAAATATGTATATCAACTGAGGTAACATTAATTGTTCTGCCAATTGAATGACGATTGTTTTCTGCATGGAAACGGTTAATTTCACTATTACCTATTTTCACCAGGTTTTGTTTCTTTTGATCCCCTGTACTCTTACATGCATAGAGATCTGTCCATTCTGTCCATTTTGAAACACCATACACCTATGTGTTTATTGATATGAGCTTACATCTATTTTAAAACAACATACTGCACTCTATACAGATATGAGCTTTTTATCCATTTTCAGCCACCATACTTTCATACGTATATCTATATACGATTGTATCTCTTTTTAGCCACCATATTTTGTGGCGCAGTGGACATCGGCTCGGAATGAGAAATCGGGGAGCCGAGTTCGCATTCCAGTTGAAATTCCTTGCATTCACTTACGCACAAATACCCTTGGGAAAGGTATTATTCCGTCTATTCCCTCCAGTTATGGGTTAAATAATAGGACAGATTGGATTCTATAGCCTTGGTCGGCAACCAATCTACCGCAGAAAGCAATGGCAACATACTGCGGGATAATCTTCTGCCCAGTCAGTCATGTCTCTTTCGAGACATGATCGCCCAAGCGTGTATCACGTATGGCACTTAACTGACTGACTGCTGATACAGATATTCGGTTATGTCTGTTTCCACCCACCATACTTCTATGCGTATATCGATATGCAATTATGCCTTGTTTTAGCCACCATACTGTTGTCTATACAGATATCAGGTTATGTCTATTTTGAGCTACCATACTTCTATATGGGATTTAGACATGCGATTAAGTCGCATTTTAGCTTCCATACTCCTATGCTTATATAAATATTTACTTAATGTCCCACTTTTTCAAAGCCACGCAACCTCTTGTATCTCAATATATGATTGTATCTCTTTAGTCACCATACTGTTGTCTATACAGATATCCGGTTATGTCTATGTTCACTCACCAAACTTCTATGCGTATATCGATATGGGATTATGACTCGTTTTAGTAACCATATTGCTGCCTATACAAATACCTAGTTATGTCTATTTTGAGCCACCATACTTTTTGTGCATATCGACTTGCGATTATGCCTTGTTTTAGCCACCATACTGCTATCTATGCAGATATCCGGTTATGTCTATTTTGAGCTACCATACTTATATATGGCATGTAGGCATACGATTATGTCGCGTTTTAGCTACCATACTGCTATGTTTATATAAATATCTACTCAATGTCCTATTTTTTTCAAAGCAACGCAACTTCTTGTTTGTTTTATATCAGCCTTCTAACATGTTCTCGTTTCTAAACATATGCACAATCGAAACAGGATATTGTGAAATTTTGACTGCTGCTAAGTTTTACAAGGTAACTTTACTTGTCACAAGTACTTACACTGTGACAAGTTTTCTGCACGTAAAATTAAAAAAAAGATGAATCACTTGGGTATAATGTACGGGTATTAGATAAAATATTACGTAAGAAGTAGATGCGCAAAATCCGATTTGGTGTTTGAAAACGCAACTAGAATTTGGGTGCAGTAGCATTGCACATTTTAAGCTGGGGTCCGTCAGTAGAAAAGTGGAACAGACCCAAGCCGTACGCGAAAGCCTGTTTGAGAGAGATAAGAAATTACTCAACCTTTATATACGCGATGACGTAACGACTTACATGCTTGAAGTTGGGCGTTGCTCAGAATCCTCACTTCCTAGTCTGCTTGGTTCTTTTTTTTTTTTAAGTATAATTATATTTATTTTATTTAATACTATTTCGTGCGCATAAGCGATCGGGGTCTTTTCTTCCTCACCCGGATAGAAAACAGAGAAGAAGGAATGGGACAGAAGAGAAACAAAAAAAAAACAAAAAAAAAAAAAAGATTTTAAAAAACGTCTGATTGGAACATAACCTAGGTATTTAATAATAAAATCAAACAAGCTTACTTTTGTTGGTCTGTGTGACGGACATCTTATTTTTTTTTTTTCTTGTGACGTCAATACTGCTGGATAGAATGTCTGGTGACAATATAACTCGCGACTATTTTCTTTCAAAACGTTGAGAAAGTGAAAGAGATGATTTCGTGAGACACAGAAGAAGAATACGCCGAACACGTCCTTTAAAAATTATTTTCAGTTTTACTTTCTCACAAAAACTCAACCAGCTGAATCGCAGATTACAATTTCAGCCCTTTTACGGCGAGAAAGAGAGATAGCTCAGGGTCAAAGATCAAGAAATGACTGCCTCAAAGAAAAACAACTACTAAAGACAGGAATAAGGCGCAGCTGCCACCACCCTACCAATCATATCATTAACACTGCCACCACCACCACCACCAACAATAACAACGGAACGTTTACCATCGCTACCAATAACACCATCCCATCAATATCATTAAATAGCAACATTCATAACACTACCCCAACCACCAACACCACTACGGTCAGTCAGTTAAGTGCCATACGTGATACACGCTTTGGGCGATCATGTCTCCAAAAAGACATGACTGACTGGCTTAAAGATTATCCCGCAGTAGGTTGTCATTACATTCTGCGGTAGACTGGTTGCCAGCCAAGGCTATGGAACCCAATCTGTTCTATTATTTAACCCATAACTGGAAGGAAGAATCTGATTAATACCTTTCCCAAGGGTATTTTACACTTAAGGGAATGCAAGGAATTCAACTGGAATTCGAACTCGAAACCCCGATTCCTCGTTCCGAACCGATATCCACTGCCCCCATCAATAAGTACCAGCATCACTAACATCACCATTAACCAATATAACACTCCCGCCACCAACGTTCATCCATCGCTCGGTTCACACCCCCCTCAGGATTTTGAACAGGAGTAGATTTTATCTGTTTTATCTGTTTCGAGTTTAAAATTGGGTTTTCGATCCCTTGTAAAGTCTTTTTATTCTCTTTCTTTTCTGGTAGGCCTTTGCATCTTAGTGACGTTATCCCCTTGTGTGGGTAGTACCTTCATAGTTTGTAGCGCCCTACCTCGGTGTGTGTTGTGGTGTAGTGGATATCGACTCGGGATGAAAAATCAGGTAGCCGAGTTCGAATTCCAGTTGGCTTCCTTGCATTCACTTACGCACTTTTGGCAAAGGTATGAATCCGTCTCTTCCCTCCAGTTATGGGTTAAATAGCAGGACATACTGGGTTATATAGCCTTGGCTCGCAACCAGTCTATCGCAGAAAGCATTGGCAACCTACTGCGGGATAATTTCCTGCTCAGTCAGTCATGTCTCTTTCGAGACATGATCGCCCAAAAGCTTATATCACGTATGGCACGTTGACTATCTCGAGTGCCTTGTACAGGGCGAACATTGAAAACAAATAAATAACTCCACTTTAATCATCATCAACAACAACACCAGCAACACTACCCACACCATTAGTAGTAAATAACAGCAACACAGCGACCACCACCCTCAGTAAAACCACCACTACAACCGCCGACGTCAGCAGCGACACCACCAGTATTAAGACGACTACCACCATGTACAGCTGCAATAAGTGTTTGTATATTTGTAAACAATATGTTGCTCGTTCTGGTGTTCATTTTGACCTTGGAAATCGTGACTTTGAAAAAATAAATTATAATTACTTTTTTTTATTGTCATGGTCTTTTTTAATGTTTCCCGATAAGAGATTTCGCTATCAAACTATCACGAAGCAAGATAACTTTTAAAAATGACAATTCCTTTTTTTTTCCCCTCTCTCGTTTAAAAGGGAGATGAGTATTTTTGAAGAAAACTTTCGGCTGTGTGTAAAAAGCCGGCGAAGCAAGGAATTGGGATTCGAAGCGTGAAAATTAAACAAAACAAACGATATTAATAACTTTCGATAACCAAATTTGAAATTGTTTGCATCGAAAAGACGCGTGACATTCCGGCCATCTGACAAATAAACTTAGGCACTTAAACGTTGCGCTTAACGTACTTACAACTGAATAGTGAGTGCGATCCTCACTGGGTGCACCATAATGTTGGCTTTGTTCTGCATCTAAGCTGAGCTTAGAAAATCACTGGACACTTCGACACGGTGTAATGGTTAACAAGCTTGTCTCTCTAGGTTAGTGTGATTGAATAGTCACTTCGATTCTCACTGGGTGCCCCGTACTTTTGGCCTTGTGCCATATCTAAGCTAAACTTACAAAATCTTTGGCATCTCAATACGGTGTAATTATTAGCAAGCTCATCTCGCTAGATCAATCGGGACTGAATAGTGCATTTTATTCACACTGGGTGCTCCGCACTTTCGGCCTTGTGCCACATCTAAGCTAAGGTTAAAAAATATTGGGCACTTTGACATAGAGTAAAGGTTAACTTATCTTGTCATATCAATTTTGACTAAATAGTGAGGTCGATCCTCATACTTTCAGTTTTATGCCAAAACATTGGAGTAGATAGACTAAACTATCGCCCGGTTCACACTCCACCCACGTCTATTGAACAGGTGAAGAGGCTCATCCCTTGCTCCCTGCTTAGGATGTGGTCTCCTGTTTTCTCTTTTCCAATCTTTTCACTCTTACGTAGCCCCCTGCGCATCAGTGGCGTTATCGTCTTGCTTGCGGTGATATGATTAAAAAAAAACAAACATCTTATTTACGTTTAGAGAATCACCATCTGGCAAATACATGGTTTTCCTGTGCATGGCGAGGTTTACAGTTGAAAAGCAACAGAGTATTCGATCAATAAATGTGCGATGTAAAGAAAATCAATCTCGCCTTTTTAAGTTTGCGAAAAGTAACTAGTCTCTATAAAACCAATGGCTGATTCAAGTGAGGCATCGTTTCAGCCGTTCTGCTCTCCAGCCATCAGGTGTTGGTTCATCTGTATAACTTAGCGAGAATTTCAAATTGAAAACTCTCCTTTTGAAAAAAAAAAAAAATAAAAAAAAAAAAAAAATAAATAAAATCAACGATGGCAGGTTTTTCTTTTTCCACTGCGGCTTCTGGACAAAGCACGTTAAAATATCGATTCTTTTACGATCACCGAAGTTAAGCAAAGCCGCGTATGGTCAGTACATTGATGAGTGACAGCTTAAGAATTACAGCTTTGGTGGACTGTTAGTGTAATTGGGAACTGCTTGAAATTAGCACTTGGCACACCGTGTTTCAATCCCAGTTGGTTATAATCACATACATACCTTTGGAAAAAGGTATGAATTCTCTCCCTGTTTTCTTTTTAAAGCATTTCACCCCGAGCAAGGCATTTCACTTCCACTGTTGCGCAGGGGGGTTACATAGAGGAAATTCATGAGAAAGAGTGGTTAGGGGGAGTTGCAAATTCAGGAGAAAGAGTGGTTGGGGTTACATAGAGGAAATTCAGGAGAAGAGTGCTTAGGGGGGGTTACATAGAGGAAATTCAGGAGAAAAGAGTGCTTAGGGGGTTACATAGAGGAAATTCGGGAGAAAGAGTGCTTAGGGGGTTACATAGAGGAAATTCAGGAGAAAGAGTGCTTAGGGGGTTACATAGAGGAAATTCGGGAGAAAGAGTGCTTAGGGGGTTACATAGAGGAAATTCAGGAGAAAGAGTGTAGGGTTACATGCAGAAGAAATTCAGGAGAAAAGAGTGCTTAGGGGGTTACATAGAGGAAATTCAGGGAGAAGAGTGCTTAGGGAGTTGCATGAAATTCAGGAGAAAAGGGCCTGCTTAGGGGTTGCATAGGAAATTCAGGAGAGAAGAGTGCTTAGGGGTTGCATAGAGGAAATTCAGGAGAAAGAGTGCTTAGGGGGTTACATAGAGGAAATTCAGGAGAAAGAGTGCTTAGGGGTTACATAGAGGAAATTCAGGAGAAAGAGTGCTTAGGGGGTTACATAAGAGGGAAATTCAGGAGAAAGAGTGCTTAGGGGTTGCATAGAGGAAATTCAGGAGAAAGAGTGCTTAGGGGGGGTTGCATGAGGGAAATTCAGGAGAAAGAGTGCTTAGGGGTTATATAGAGGAAATTCAGGAGAAAGAGTGTAGGGGGGTTGCATGAGGAAATTCAGGAAAAAGAGTGCTTAGGGGGGTTGCATATTCAGGAGAAAGAGTGCTTGGAGGTTGCATGAGAGAAATTCCTGGAGAAGAGTGCTTAGGGGGTTGCATGAGAGGAAATTCAGGAGAAGAGTGCTTAGGGGGTTGCATAGAGGAAATTCAGGAGAAAGAGTGTAGGGGGTTGCATAGAGGAAATTCAGGAGAAGAGTGCTTAGGGAGTCACATAGAGGAAATTCAGGAGAAAGAGTGCTTAGGGAGTCACATAGAGGAAATTCAGGAGAAAGAGTGCTTGGGGGTACATAGAGGAAATTCAGGAGAAAGAGTGATTAGGGGTTACATAAGAGGAAATTCAGGAGAAAGAGGCACTTGGGGGTTACATAGAGGAAATTCAGGAGAAAGAGTGATTAGGGGGTTACATGAGAGAGGGAAATTCAGAGAGAAAAGAGTGCTTAGGGAGGTTACATAGAGGAAATTCAGGAGAAGAGTGCTTAGGGGGTTACATAGAGGAAATTCAGGAGAAAGAGTGCTTAGGGAGTTACATAGAGGAAATTCAGGAGAAAGAGTGCTTAGGGGGTTGCATGAAGGAAATTCAGGAAAAAGAGTGCTTAGGGGGTTGCATAGAGGAAATTCAGGAGAAAGAGTGCTTAGGGGGTTACATAGAGAAATTCAGGAGAAGAGTGCTTAGGGGGGTTGCATAGAGGAAATTCAGGAAAAAGAGTGCTTAGGGGGTTGCATAGAGGAAATTCAGGAGAAAGAGTGCTTAGGGGGTTACATAGAGGAAATTCAGGAGAAAGAGTGCTTACGGGGTTACATAGAGGAAATTCAGGAGAAAGAGTGCTTGGGGGTTACATGGAGGAAATTCAGGAGAAAGAGTGATTAGGGGGTTACATAGAGGAAGCAGGGAGAAGAGTGCTTAGGGGGTTACATGCAAAATTCAGGAGAAAGAGTGTAGGGGGTTATAGAGGGAGATTCAGGAGAAAGAGTGCTTAGGGGTTACATAGAGGAAATTCAGGGAAAAGAGTGCTTGGGGGTTACATAGAGGAAATTCAGGAGAAAAGAGTGCTTAGGGGTTGCATAGAGGAAATTCAGGAAAAAGAGTGCTTAGGGGAGGTTGCATAGAGGAAATTCAGGAGAAAGAGTGCTTAGGGGTTGCATAGAGGAAATTCAGGAGAAAGAGTGCTTAGGGGTTGCATAAGAGGAAATTCAGGAGAAAGAGTGCTTAGGGGGTTGCATAGAGGAAATTCAGGAGAAAAGAGAGTGTAGGGGTTGCATAGAGGAAATTCAGGAGAAAGAGTGCCCAGGGGGTTACATGAGGAAATTCAGGAGAAGAGTGCTTAGGGGGTTACATGAAGGAAATTCAGGAGAAAGAGTGCTTAGGGGCTTACATGAGGAAATTCAGGAGAAATAGTGCTTAGGGGGTTGCATAGAGGAAATTCAGGAGAAAGAGTGCTTGGGGGTTGCCATAGAGGAAATTCAGGAGAAAGAGTGCTTAGGGGGTTACATAGAGGAAATTCAGGAGAAAAGAGTGATTAGGGGGTTACATAGAGAAATTCAGGAGAAAGAGTACTTAGGGGGTTACATAGAGGAAATTCAGGAGAAAGAGTGCTTAGGGGGGGTTACATGAGAGATTCAGGAGAAAGAGTGCTTAGGGGGTTGCATAGAGGAAATTCAGGAAAAGAGTGCTTAGGGGGTTGCATAGAGGAAATTCAGGAGAAAGAGTGCTTAGGGGGTTGCGCCAGGGGAAATTCAGGAGAAGAATTCTTAGGGGTTGCATAGAGGAAATTCAGAGAAAGAGTGCTTAGGGAGTTGCATAGAGGAAATTCAGGAAAAGTGCTTAGGGGGTTGGATAGAGGAAATTCAGGAGAAAGAGTGCTTAGGGGGTTGCATAGAGGAAATTCAGGAGAAAGAGTGCTTAGGGGGTTGCATAGAGGAAATTCAGGAGACAGAGTGCTTAGGGGGTTACATAGAGGAAATTCAGGAGAAAGAGTGCTTAGGGGGTTACATAGAGGAAATTCAGGAGAAAGAGTGCTTAGGGGGTTGCATAGAGGAAATTCAGGAGAAAGAGTGCTTAGGGGGTTGCATAGAGGAAATTCAGGAGAAAGAGTGCTTAGGGGGTTACATAGAGGAAATTCAGGAGAAAGAGTGATTAGGGGGTTACATAGAGGAAATTCAGGAGAAAGAGTGCTTAGGGGGTTACATAGAGGAAATTCAGGAGAAAGAGTGCTTAGGGGGTTGCATAGAGGAAATTCAGGAGAAAGAGTGCTTAGGGGGTTACATAGAGGAAATTCAGGAGAAAGAGTGCTTAGGGGGTTACATAGAGGAAATTCAGGAGAAAGAGTGCTTAGGGGGTTGCATAGAGGAAATTCAGGAAAAAGAGTGCTTAGGGGGTTGCATAGAGGAAATTCAGGAGAAAGAGTGCTTAGGGGGTTGCATAGAGGAAATTCAGGAGAAAGAGTGCTTAGGGAGTCACATGGTGGAGGAAATTCAGGAGAAAGAGTGCTTAGGGGGTTATATGGGGGAAATTCAGGAAAGAGTGCTTGCAGGGTTACATAGAGGAAATTCAGGAGAAAGAGTGCTTGGGGGGTTACATAGAGGGAAATTCAGGAGAAAGAGTGCTTAGGGGGTTACATGGGGGAAATTCAGGAGAAAGAGTGCTTGGGGTTACATAGAGGAAATTCAGGAGAAAGAGTGCTTAGGGGGTTGTAAATTCAGGAGAAGAGTGCTTGAGGGTTGCATGGGAAATTCAGGAGAAAGAGTGCTTAGGGGGTTATGGAGGAAATTCAGGAGAAAAGAGTGCTTGAGGAGGTTGCATAGAGAAATTCAGGAAAAAGAGTGTAGGGTTGCATAGAGGAAATTCAGGGAGAAAGAGTGCTTAGGGGGTTGCAGAGGAAAATTCCAGAAGAAAAGAAGTGCTTGAGGGTTGCATGAAAATTCAGAGGAAAAGAGTGCTTAGAGGGGGTTGCATGTGGAAATTCCAGAGAAGAAGTGCTTAGGGGGTTGCATAGAGGGAAATTCAGGAGAAAAAGGAGAGTGCTTAGGAGTCACATAGAGAAATTCAGAAGAGTGTAGCAGGAGTCATAGAGAAATTCCGGGAGAAAGAGTGCTTCAGGGAGTTGTAAATTCAGGAGAAAGAGTGCTTACCGAAGTTGTAAATTCAGAGAAAGAGTGCTTAGGGGTTGCATGAAGGCCAGGAGAAAGAGTGATTGAGGGTTACATAGAGGAAATTCAGGAGAAAGAGTGCTTAGGGGGTTAGAGAAATTCGGGAGAAAGAGTGTGGGGTGCATAGAAGTCAGGAGAAAGAGTGCTTAGGGGGTTGAAGGAAATTCAGGAGAAAGAGTGCTTAGGGGGTTGCATAGAGGTGGGAGAAAGAGTGTACAGGGATTATGTCAGAAATTCAGGAGAAAGAGTGCTTGAGAGATTTTATGGAGGAAATTCAGGAGAAAGAGTGCACTGGGGATTGTATAGAGGAAATTCAGGAGAAAGAGTGCTTGAGGGGGTTATAGAGAAATTCAGGAGAAAGAGTGTGGGGAGTCACATATGAGGAAATTCAGGAGAAAAGTGCTTGGGGGGTGAGGGAAATTCAGGAGAAAGAGTGCTTAGGGGGTTATAGAGGAAATTCAGGGGGAGGAGAAAGAGTGCTTGAGAGGTTACATAGAGGAAATTCAGGAGAAAGAGTGATTAGGGGGTTACATAGAGGGAATTCAGGAGAAAGAGTGCTTGGGGTTACATAGAGGAAATTCAGGAGAAAGAGTGTAGGGGTTGCATGAGGGAAATTCAGGAGAAGAGTGCTTAGGGGTTGCATAGAGGAAATTCAGGAGAAAGAGTGCTTAGGGGGTTGCATAGAGGAAATTCAGGAGAAAGAGTGTAGGGAGTTGCATAGAGGAAATTCAGGAGAAAGAAGTGCTTAGGGAGTCACATAAATTCAGGAGAAAGAGTGCTTAGGGAGTCACATGGGGGAATTCAGGAGAAAGAGTACTTAGGGGGTTATATAGAGGAAATTCAGGAGAGAAAGAGTACTTACGGGGTTACATAGAGGAAATTCAGGAGAAAAGAGTGCTTGGGGGTTACGAGGGAAATTCAGAGAAAGAGTGATTGGGGTTACATAGAGGAAATTCAGGAGAAGAGTGCTTAGGGGGTTACATAGAGGAAATTCGGGAGAAAGAGTGCTTAGGGGCTTACATAGAGGGAAATTCAGGAGAAAGAGTGTAGGGGGTTACATAGAGGAAATTCAGGAGAAGAAGAGTGCTTAGGGGGTTACATAGAGGAAATTCAGGAGAAAGAGTGCTTAGGGGGTGCATGAAATTCAGGAGAAGGGAATTAACCAGGGGCTTACATAGAGGAGATTCAGGAAAAGAGTGCTTAGGGGGTTACATGGGGAAATTCAGGAGAGAAAGAAGTGCTTGAGAACACATGAGGGAAATTCAGGAGAAAAGGGTGCTTGGGGGGTTGGGGGAAATTCAGGAGAAAGAGTGTGGGGGGTTACATAGAGGAGATAGGAGAAAGAGTGCTTGGGAGTTACATAGAGAAATTAAGGAGAAAGAGTGCTTGGGAAGACACATAGAGGAAATTCAGGAAAAAGAGTGCTTGGGGTTACATGGAGAGAAATTCAGGAGAAAGAGTGTGGGGGTTACATAGAGGAAATTCGGGGAGAAAGAGTGCTTAGGGAGTTACATAGAGGAAATTCAGGAGAAAAGAGTGATTAGGGGGTTGCATAGAGGAAATTCAGGAGAAAGGGGTGTTGGGAGCTTGTAAGTCAGGAGAAAAGGTGATTAGGGGGTTACATGAAGGAAATTCAGGAGAAAAGAGTGCTTGGGGGGTTACATAGAGGAAATTCAGGAGAAAAAGAGTACTTGGGGAGTTACATGGGGGAAATTCCAGGAGGAAAAGGAAGGTACTTGGGGGTTACATAGAGAATTCAGGAAAAAGAGAGCTTGGGGTTGTAGAGGAAATTCAGGAGAAAGAGTGTGAGAGTTTGTGGCAGAATTCAGGAGAAAGAGTGTAGAGAGTTTGCATAGAAGTTGGAGAAAGAGTGTAGAGGTTTACCTTAGTGGAGAATTCGGGAGAAAAAGGTACTTGGGGAGTTACATAGTGGAAATTCAGGAGAAAGAGTGTAGGGAGTTACATAGAAGTTCGGGAGAAAGAGTGTAGGGAGTTACACGTAAATTCAGAGAAAAAGAGTGCTTAGGGAGTTAAATAGAGGAAATTCAGGAGAAAGAGTGCTTAGGGGGTTACATTAGGGAAATTGATGAGAGAGAGTGGTTAGGGGGTTACACAGGCGAAATTGATGAGAGAGAGTGGTTAGGGGGTTACCTAGGGGAAATTCATGAGAGGGAGTGGTTTGGGGGTTAGATAGGGGAAATTCACGAGAAACAGTGGTTAGAGGGTTACATAGAGGAAATTCATGAGAAAGACTGGTTAGGGGGTTACATAGAAGGAAAGTGATGAGAAAGAGTGGTTAGGGGGTTACATAGAGGAGAGTGATGAGAGAGAGTTGTTAGGGGGTTACACCGAGGAAAGTGATGAGAGAGAGTGGTTAGGGCGTTACAGAAGGGAAATTGTTGAGAAAGAGTGGTTAGGGGGTTACAGAAGGGAAATTGATGAGAGAGAGTAGTTAGGGGGTTACATGAGGGAAATTGATGAGAGAGAGTGGTTAGGGGGTTACATAGAGGAAATTCAGGAGAAAGAGTGCTTAGGGGGTTACATAGTGGAAATTCAGGAGAAAGAGTGCTTAGGGGGTTACATAGAGGAAATTCAGGAGAAACAGTGCTTAGGGGGTTACATAGAGGAAATTCAGGAGAAAGAGTGCTTAGGGGGTTACATAGAGGAAATTCAGGAGAAAGAGTGCTTAGGCGGTTACATAGAGGAAATTCAGGAGAAAGAGTGCTTATGGGGTAGCATAGAGGAAATTCAGGAGAAAGAGTGCTTAGGGGGTAGCATAGAGGAAATTCAGGAGAAAGAGTGCTTAGGGGGTTACATAGAGGAAATTCAGGAGAAAGAGTTCTTAGGGGTTACATAGAGGACATTCAGGAGAAAGAGTGCTTAGGGGGTTACATAGAGGAAATTCAGGAGAAAGAGTGCTTAGGGGGTTACATAGAGGAAATGCAGGAGAAAGAGTGCTTAGGGGCTTACATAGAGGAAATTCAGGAGAAAGAGTGCTTAGGGGCTTACATAGAGGAAATTCAGGAGAAAGAGTGCTTAGGGGGTTACATAGAGGAAATTCAGGAGAAAGAGTGCTTAGGGGGGTACATAGAGGAAATTCAGGAGAAAGAGTGCTTAGGGGGTTGCATAGAGGAAATTCAGGAGAAAGAGTGCTTAGGGGGTTGCATAGAGGAAATTCAGGAGAAAGAGTGCTTAGGGGGTTGCATAGAGGAAATTCAGGAGAAAGAGTGCTTAGGGGGTTGCATAGAGGAAATTCAGGAGAAAGAGTGCTTAGGGGGTTGCATAGAGGAAATTCAGGAGAAATAGTGCTTAGGGGGTTGCATAGAGGAAATTCAGGAGAAATAGTGCTTAGGGGGTTGCATAGAGGAAATTCAGGAGAAAGAGTGCTTAGGGGGTAGCATAGAGGAAATTCAGGAGAAAGAGTGCTTAGGGGGTTGCATAGAGGAAATTCAGGAGAAAGAGTGCTTAGGGGGTTGCATAGAGGAAATTCAGGAGAAAGAGTGCTTAGGGGGTTGCATAGAGGAAATCCAGGAGAAAGAGTGCTTAGGGGGTTGCATAGAGGAAATTCAGGAGAAAGAGTGCTTAGGGGGTTGCATAGAGGAAATTCAGGAGAAAGAGTGCTTAGGGGGTTACATAGAGGAAATTCAGGAGAAAGAGTGCTTAGGGAGTCACATAGAGGAAATTCAGGAGAAAGAGTGCTTAGGGGGTTACATAGAGGAAATTCAGGAGAAAGAGTGCTTAGGGGCTTACATAGAGGAAATTCAGGAGAAAGAGTGCTTAGGGGGTTACATAGAGGAAATTCAGGAGAAAGAGTGCTTAGGGAGTCACATAGAGGAAATTCAGGAGAAAGAGTGCTTAGGGGGTTACATAGAGGAAATTCAGGAGAAAGAGTGCTTAGGGGGTTGCATAGAGGAAATTCAGGAGAAAGAGTGCTTAGGGGGTTGCATAGAGGAAATTCAGGAGAAAGAGTGCTTAGGGGGTTGCATAGAGGAAATTCAGGAGAAAGAGTGCTTAGGGGGTTGCATAGAGGAAATTCAGGAGGAAAGAAAAGAGCTTAGGGGGTAGCATAGAGGAAATTCAGGAGAAAGAGTGCTTAGGGGGTTGCAGAGAGGAAATTCAGGAGAAAGAGTGCTTAGGGGGTTACATAGAGGAAATTCAGGAGAAAGAGTGCTTAGGGGGTTGCATAGAGGAAATTCAGGAGAAAGAGTGCTTAGGCGGTTGCATAGAGGAAATCCAGGAGAAAGAGTGATTAGGGGGTTGCATAGTGGAAATTCAGCAGAAAGAGTGCTTAGGGGGTTACATAGTGGAAATCCAGGAGAAAGAGTGCTTAGGGGGTTGCATAGAGGAAATTCAGGAGAAAGAGTGCTTAGGGGGTTGCATAGAGGAAATTCAGGAGAAAGAGTGCTTAGGGGGTTGCATAGAGGAAATCCAGGAGAAAGAGTGCTTAGGGGGTAGCATAGAGGAAATTCAGGAGAAAGAGTGCTTAGGGGGTTGCATAGAGGAAATTCAGGAGAAAGAGTGCTTAGGGGGTTGCATAGTGGAAATTCAGCAGAAAGAGTGCTTAGGGGGTTACATAGTGGAAATTCAGCAGAAAGAGTGCTTAGGGGGTTACATAGAGGAAATTCAGGAGAAAGAGTGCTTAGGGAGTCACATAGAGGAAATTCAGGAGAAAGAGTGCTTAGGGGGTTACATAGAGGAAATTCAGGAGAAAGAGTGCTTAGGGGCTTACATAGAGGAAATTCAGGAGAAAGAGTGCTTAGGGGGTTACATAGAGGAAATTCAGGAGAAAGAGTGCTTAGGGGGTTACATAGAGGAAATTCAGGAGAAAGAGTGCTTAGGGGGTTACATAGAGGAAATTCAGGAGAAAGAGTGCTTAGGGGGTTACATAGAGGAAATTCAGGAGAAAGAGTGCTTAGGGGGTTACATAGAGGAAATTCAGGAGAAAGAGTGCTTAGGGGGTTACATAGAGGAAATTCAGGAGAAAGAGTGCTTAGGGGGTTACATAATGGAAATTCAGGAGAAAGAGTGCTTAGGGGGTTACATAGAGGAAATTCAGGAGAAAGAGTGCTTAGGGGGTTACATAGAGGAAATTCAGGAGAAAGAGTGCTTAGGGGGTTACATAGAGGAAATTCAGGAGAAAGAGTGCTTAGGGGGTTGCATAGAGGAAATTTAGGAGAAAGAGTGCTTAGGGGGTAGCATAGAGGAAATTCAGGAGAAAGAGTGCTTAGGGGGTTGCATAGAGGAAATTCAGGAGAAAGAGTGCTTAGGGGGTTGCATAGAGGAAATTCAGGAGAAAGGGTGATTAGGGGGTTGCATAGAGGAAATTCAGGAGAAAGAGTGCTTAGGGGGTTGCATAGAGGAAATTCAGGAGAAAGAGTGCTTAGGGGGTTGCATAGAGGAAATTCAGGAGAAAGAGTGCTTAGGGGGTTACATAGAGGAAATTCAGGAGAAAGAGTGCTTAGGGGGTTGCATAGAGGAAATTCAGGAGAAAGAGAGCTTAGGGGGTAGCATAGAGGAAATTCAGGAGAAAGAGTGCTTAGGGGGTTTCAGAGAGGAAATTCAGGAGAATGAGTGCTTAGGGGGTTGCATAGAGGAAATTCAGGAGAAAGAGTGCTTAGGGGGTTGCATAGAGGAAATTCAGGAGAAAGAGTGCTTAGGCGGTTGCATAGAGGAAATCCAGGAGAAAGAGTGCTTAGGGGGTTGCATAGAGGAAATTCAGGAGAAAGAGTGCTTAGGGGGTTGCATAGTGGAAATTCAGCAGAAAGAGTGCTTAGGGGGTTACATAGAGGAAATTCAGGAGAAAGAGTGCTTAGGGAGTCACATAGAGGAAATTCAGGAGAAAGAGTGCTTAGGGGGTTACATAGAGGAAATTCAGGAGAAAGAGTGCTTAGGGGCTTACATAGAGGAAATTCAGGAGAAAGAGTGCTTAGGGGCTTACATAGAGGAAATTCAGGAGAAAGAGTGCATAGGGGGTTACATAGAGGAAATTCAGGAGAAAGAGTGCTTAGGGGGTTACATAGAGGAAATTCAGGAGAAAGAGTGCTTAGGGGGTTACATAGAGGAAATTCAGGAGAAAGAGTGCTTAGGGGGTTACATAGAGGAAATTCAGGAGAAAGAGTGCTTAGGGGGTTACATAGAGGAAATTCAGGAGAAAGAGTGCTTAGGGGGTTACATAGAGGAAATTCAGGAGAAAGAGTGCTTAGGGGGTTACATAATGGAAATTCAGGAGAAAGAGTGCTTAGGGGGTTACATAGAGGAAATTCAGGAGAAAGAGTGCTTAGGGGGTTACATAGAGGAAATTCAGGAGAAAGAGTGCTTAGGGGGTTACATAGAGGAAATTCAGGAGAAAGAGTGCTTAGGGGGTTGCATAGAGGAAATTTAGGAGAAAGAGTGCTTAGGGGGTAGCATAGAGGAAATTCAGGAGAAAGAGTGCTTAGGGGGTTGCATAGAGGAAATTCAGGAGAAAGAGTGCTTAGGGGGTTGCATAGAGGAAATTCAGGAGAAAGGGTGATTAGGGGGTTGCATAGAGGAAATTCAGGAGAAAGACTGCTTAGGGGGTTGCATAGAGGAAATTCAGGAGAAAGAGTGCTTAGGGGGTTGCATAGAGGAAATTCAGGAGAAAGAGTGCTTAGGGGGTTACATAGAGGAAATTCAGGAGAAAGAGTGCTTAGGGAGTTACATAGAGGAAATTCAGGAGAAAGAGTGCTTAGGGGCTTACATAGAGGAAATTCAGGAGAAAGAGTGCTTAGGGGCTTACATAGAGGAAATTCAGGAGAAAGAGTGATTAGGGGGTTACATAGAGGAAATTCAGGAGAAAGAGTGCTTAGGGGGTTACATAGAGGAAATTCAGGAGAAAGAGTGCTTAGGGGGTTACATAGAGGAAATTCAGGAGAAAGAGTGCTTAGGGAGTTACATAGAGGAAATTCAGGAAAAAGAGTGCTTAGGGGGTTACATAGAGGAAATTCAGGAGAAAGAGTGCTTAGGGGGTTACATAGAGGAAATTCAGGAGAAAGAGTGCTTAGGGGGTTACATAGAGGAAATTCAAGAGAAAGAGTGCTTTGGGGGTTACATAGAGGAAATTCAGGAGAAAGAGTGCTTAGGGGGTTACATAGTGGAAATTCAGGAGAAAGAGTGGTTAGGGGGTTACCTAGGGGAAATTCATGAGAGGGAGTGGTTTGGGGGTTAGATAGGGGAAATTCACGAGAAAGAGTGGTTAGAGGGATACATAGAGGAAATTCATGAGAAAGAGTGGTTAGGGGGTTACATAGAGGAAAGTGATGAGAAAGAGTGGTTAGGGGGTTACATAGAGGAGAG
Organism: Ascarosepion bandense; assembly: GCA_037127315.1. Classification (NCBI taxonomy): domain Eukaryota; kingdom Metazoa; phylum Mollusca; class Cephalopoda; order Sepiida; family Sepiidae; genus Ascarosepion; species Ascarosepion bandense. The sequence goes on along the minus strand of JBBBDQ010000532.1, from coordinate 6,392,922 downwards.
TGATGAGAGAGAGTTGTTAGGGGGTTACACCGAGGAAAGTGATGAGAGAGAGTGGTTAGGGCGTTACAGAAGGGAAATTGTTGAGAGAGAGTGGTTAGGGGGTTACAGAAGGGAAATTGATGAGAGAGAATAGTTAGGGGGTTACATAAGGGAAATTGATGAGAGAGAGTGGTTAGGGGGTTACATTAGGGAAATTGATAGAGAGTGGTTAGGGGGGTTACATTAAGGAAATTGATGAGAGAGAGTGGTTAGGGGGTTACACAGGGGAAATTAATGAGAGGGAGTGGTTTTGGGGGTAAGATAGGGGAAATTCACGAGAAAGAGTGGTTAGGGGGTTACATAAAGGAAATTCATGAGAAAGAGTGCTTAGGGGGTTACATAGAGGAAATTCAGGAGAAAGAGTGCTTAGGGGTTACATAGAGGAAATTCGGGAGAAAGATTGCTTAGGGGGTTACATAAAGGAAATTCAAGAGAAAGAGTGGTTAGGGGGTTACATAGAGGAAATTCAAGAGAAAGAGTGGTTAGGGGGTTACATATAGAAAATTCAGGAGAAAGAAGTGGTTAGGGGGTTACATTAGGGAAATTGATGAGAGAGAGTGGTTATGGGGGGTTACATTAGGGAAATTGATGAGAAAGAGTGGTTAGGGGGTTACATAGAGGAGAGTGATGAGAGAGAGTTGTTAGGGGCTTGCACCGAGGAAAGTGATGAGAGAGAGTGGTTAGAGCGTTACATTAAGGAAATTGTTGAGAGAGAGTGGTTAGGGGGTTACAGAAGGGAAATTGATGAGAGAGAGTGGTTAGGGGGTTACATAAGGGAAATTGGTGAGAGAGAGTGGTTAGGGGGTTACATTAGGGAAATTGATGACAGAGAGTGGTTAGGAGGGTTTACATTAGGGAAATTGACGACAGAGAGTGGTTAGGGGGGTTACATTAGGGAAATTGATGACAGAGAGTGGTTAGGGGGTTACATCGTGGAAATTCATGAGTGGGAGTGGTTTGGGGGTTAGATAGGGGAAATTCACGAGAAAGAGTGCTTAGGGGGTTACATAGAGGAAATTCATGAGAAACAGTGGTTAGGGGGTTACATAGAGGAAATTCAGGAGAAAGAGTGCTTAGGGGGTTACATAGAGGAAATTCAGGAAAAAGAGTGCTTAGGGGGTTACATAGAGGAAATTCAGGAGAAAGAGTGCTTAGGGAGTTACATAGAGGAAATTCAGGAGAAAGAGTGCTTAGGGAGTTACATAGAGGAAATTCAGGAAAAAGAGAGCTTAGGGGGTTACATAGAGGAAATTCAGGAGAAAGAGTGCTTAGGGGGTTACATAGAGGAAATTCAGGAGAAAGAGTGCTTAGGGGGTTACATAGAGGAAATTCAGGAGAAAGAGTGCTTAGGGGGTTACATAGTGGAAATTCAGGAGAAAGAGTGCTTAGGGAGTTACATAGTGGAAATTCAGGAGAAAGAGTGCTTAGGGAGTTACATAGAGGAAATTCAGGAGAAAGAGTGCTTAGGGAGTTACATAGAGGAAATTCAGGAGAAAGAGTGCTTAGGGGGTTACATTAGGGAAATTGATGAGAGAGAGTGGTTAGGGGGTTACACAGGGGAAATTGATGAGAGAGAGTGGTTAGGGGGTTACCTAGGGGAAATTCATGAGAGGGAGTGGTTTGGGGGTTAGATAGGGGAAATTCACGAGAAAGAGTGGTTAGAGGGTTACATAGAGGAAATTCATGAGAAAGAGTGGTTAGGGGGTTACATAGAGGAAAGTGATGAGAAAGAGTGGTTAGGGGGTTACATAGAGGAGAGTGATGAGAGAGAGTTGTTAGGGGGTTACACCGAGGAAAGTGATGAGAGAGAGTGGTTAGGGCGTTACAGAAGGGAAATTGTTGAGAAAGAGTGGTTAGGGGGTTACAGAAGGGAAATTGATGAGAGAGAGTAGTTAGGGGGTTACATAAGGGAAATTGATGAGAGAGAGTGGTTAGGGGGTTACATAGAGGAAATTCAGGAGAAAGAATGCTTAGGGGGTTACATAGTGGAAATTCAGGAGAAAGAGTGCTTAGGGGGTTACATAGAGGAAATTCATGAGAAACAGTGCTTAGGGGGTTACATAGAGGAAATTCAGGAGAAAGAGTGCTTAGGGGGTTACATAGAGGAAATTCAGGAGAAAGAGTGCTTAGGCGGTTACATAGAGGAAATTCAGGAGAAAGAGTGCTTATGGGGTAGCATAGAGGAAATTCAGGAGAAAGAGTGCTTAGGGGGTAGCATAGAGGAAATTCAGGAGAAAGAGTGCTTAGGGGATTACATAGAGGAAATTCAGGAGAAAGAGTTCTTAGGGGTTACATAGAGGAAATTCAGGAGAAAGAGTGCTTAGGGGGTTACATAGAGGAAATTCAGGAGAAAGAGTGCTTAGGGGGTTACATAGAGGAAATTCAGGAGAAAGAGTGCTTAGGGGCTTACATAGAGGAAATTCAGGAGAAAGAGTGCTTAGGGGCTTACATAGAGGAAATTCAGGAGAAAGAGTGCTTAGGGGGTTACATAGAGGAAATTCAGGAGAAAGAGTGCTTAGGGGGGTACATAGAGGAAATTCAGGAGAAAGAGTGCTTAGGGGGTTGCATAGAGGAAATTCAGGAGAAAGAGTGCTTAGGGGGTTGCATAGAGGAAATTCAGGAGAAAGAGTGCTTAGGGGGTTGCATAGAGGAAATTCAGGAGAAAGAGTGCTTAGGGGGTTGCATAGAGGAAATTCAGGAGAAATAGTGCTTAGGGGGTTGCATAGAGGAAATTCAGGAGAAAGAGTGCTTAGGGGGTAGCATAGAGGAAATTCAGGAGAAAGAGTGCTTAGGGGGGTTGCATAGAGGAAATTCAGGAGAAAGAGTGCTTAGGGGGTTGCATAGAGGAAATTCAGGAGAAAGAGTGCTTAGGGGGTTGCATAGAGGAAATTCAGGAGAAAGAGTGCTTAGGGGGTTGCATAGAGGAAATTCAGGAGAAAGAGTGCTTAGGGGGTTACATAGAGGAAATTCAGGAGAAAGAGTGCTTAGGGAGTCACATAGAGGAAATTCAGGAGAAATAGTGCTTAGTGGGTTACATAGAGGAAATTCAGGAGAAAGAGTGTTTAGGCTGGTATAGAGGAAATTCAGGAGAAAGAGTGCTTAGGGGCTACATAGAGGAAATTCAGGAGAAAGAGTGCTTAGGGTTATTACAGAGGAAATTCAGGAGAAGAGTGCTTAGGAGTCACATAGAGGAAATTCAGGAGAAAGAGTGCTTTAGGGGGTTACATAGAGGAAATTCAGAGAAAGAGTGCTTAGGGAGTCACATAGAGGAAATTCAGGAGAAAGAGTGCTTAGGGGCTGTACAGAGGAAATTCAGGAGAAAGAGTGCTTAGGGGGAAGGTATAGGAGAAATTCAGGAGAAAGAGTGCTTAGGGGTTGCATAGTGAAATTCAGGAGAAAGAGTGCTAGGGGTTACAGAGAAATTCAGGAGAAAAGGAGTTAGGAGTCACACAGAGGAAATTCAGGAGAAAGAGTGCTTAGGGGGTTATACAGAGGAAATTCAGGAGAAAGAGTGCTTAGGGCTTACATAGAGGAAATTCAGGAGAAAGAGTGCTTAGGGCTTACATAGAGAAATTCAGGAGAAAGAAAAGTTTAGGGTTACATAGAGGAAATCAGGAGAAAGAGTGCTTAGGGTTACATAGAGAAATTCAGGAGAAAGAGTGCTTAGGCGGTTGCATATATAGAAATCGAGAGAAAGAGTGCTTAGGGGGTTGCATAGAGGAAATTCAGGAGAAAGAGTATTAGGCGGTTGCATAGAGGAAATCCATAGGAGAAAGAGGCATAGGGGGTTGCATAGAGAAATTCAGGAGAAAGAGTGCTTAGGGTTGCATAGTGGAAATTCAGGAGAAAGAAGAGTGCTTAGGGGGTTACATAGAGGAAATTCAGGAGAAAGAGTGCTTAGGGAGTCACATAGAGAAATTCAGGAGAAAGAGTGCTTAGGGGGTTGGCAGGAGGAAATTCAGGAGAAAGAGTGCTTAGGGCTTACATAGAGGAAATTCAGGAGAAAGAGTGCTTAGGGCTTACATAGAGGAAATCTTGTGAGAAAGAGTGCTTAGGGGAAGGAGACAGAGGAAACCAGGAGAAAGAGTGCTTAGGGGAAGGCATAGAGGAAATTCAGGAGAAAGAGTGCTTAGGGGGTTACATAGAGGAAATTCAGGAGAAAGAGTGCTTAGGGGGTTACATAGAGGAAATTCAGGAGAAAGAGTGCTTAGGGGTTACATAATGGAAATTCAGAGAAAGAGTGCTTAGGGGGTTACATAGAGGAAATTTAGGAGAAAGAGTGCTTAGGGGTTACATAGAGGAAACTAGAGCAGAGTGCTTAGGGTTACATAGAGGAAATTCAGAGAAAGAGTGCTTAGGGTTGCATAGAGGAAAACCAGGAGAAAGAGTGCTTAGGGGGTTGCACAGAGGAAATTCAGAAAGAGTGCTTAGGCGGTTGCATAGAGGAACCAGGAGAAAGAGGCATAGGTTGCAGAGAAATTCAGAGAAAGAGTGCTTAGGGGGTTGTGTATAGTGGAAATTGAGAGAAAGAGTGCTTAGGGGTTACATAGAGGAAATTCAGGAGAAAGAGTGCTTAGGGAGTCACATAGAGGAAATTCAGAGAAAGAGTGCTTAGGGTTACATAGAGTGAAATTCAGGAGAAAGAGTGCTAGGGGGCTTACAGAGGAAATTCAGGAGAAAAGAGTGCTTAGGGGCTTACATAGAGGAAATTCAGGAGAAAGAGTGCTTAGGGGGTTACATAGAGGAAATTCAGGAGAAAGAGTGCTTAGGGGAAGTTACATAGAGGAAATTCAGGAGAAAGAGTGCTTAGGGGTTGCTATAGAGGAAACTAGAGAAAGAGCAGCTAGGGGGTTACATAGAGGAAATTCAGGAGAAAGAGTGCTTAGGGTTACATAGAGAAATTCAGGAGAAAGAGTGCTTAGGGGGTTACATTAGGAGGAAATTCAGAGAAAGAGTGCTTAGGGGGTTACATAGAGGAAACTAGAGAAAGAGTGTTTAGGGGGTTACATAATGGAAATTCAGTATAAAGAGTGCTTAGGGTTACACAGGGAGGAATGAGAGAAAGAGTGCTTAGGGGTTATGAGAGGAATTCATGGAGAAAGAGTGTTTAGGGTTACATAGAGGAAATTCAGAGAAAGAGTGCTTAGGGGTTGCATAGAGGAAACTAGAGAAAGAGTGCTGACACGGGGACAGAGGAAATTCAGGAGAAAGAGTGCTTAGGCGGTTGCATAGAGGAAATCCAGGAGAAAGAGTGCATAGGGGGAAGGTATAGAGGAAATTCAGGAGAAAGAGTGCTTAGGAAGGCAGAAATTCAGGAGAAAGAGTGCTTAGGGTTACATAGAGAAATTCAGGAGAAAGAGTGCTCAGGGAGTCACATAGAGTGAAATTCAGGAGAAAGAGTGCTTAGGGGGTTACATAGAGGAAATTCAGGAGAAAGAGTGCTTAGGGCTACATAGAGGAAATTCAGGAGAAAGAGTGCTTAGGGGCTTACATAGAGGAAATTCAGAGAAAGAGTGCTTAGGGGTTACATAGAGGAAATTCAGGAGAAAGAGTGCTTAGGGTTACATAGGAGGAAATCAGGAGAAAGAGTGCTTAGGGGCTACAGAGAAATTCAGGAGAAAGAGTGCTTAGGGGGTTATGGCTAGAGGAAATTCAGAGAAAGAGTGCTTAGGGGGTTACATAGAGAAAATTCAGGAGAAAGAGTGTTTAGGGGGTTACATAGAGGAAATTCAGGAGAAAGAGTGCTTAGGGGGTTACATAGAGGAAATTCAGGAGAAAGAGTGCTTAGGGGGTTACACATGGAAATTCACAGAGAAAGAGTGCTAGGGGGTTACATAGAGGAAATTTAGGAGAAAGAGTGCTTAGGGGGTTACATAGAGGAAATTCAGGAGAAAGAGTGCTTAGGGGGTTACATAGAGGAAATTCAGGAGAAAGAGTGCTTAGGGGGTTGCATAGAGGAAATTCAGGAGAAAGAGTGCTTAGGGGGTTGCATAGAGGAAATTCAGGAGAAAGAGTGCTTAGGCGGTTGCATAGAGGAAATCCAGGAGAAAGAGTGCATAGGGGGTTGCATAGAGGAAATTCAGGAGAAAGAGTGCTTAGGGGGTTGCATAGTGGAAATTCAGGAGAAAGAGTGCTTAGGGGGTTACATAGAGGAAATTCAGGAGAAAGAGTGCTTAGGGAGTCACATAGAGGAAATTCAGGAGAAAGAGTGCTTAGGGGGTTACATAGAGGAAATTCAGGAGAAAGAGTGCTTAGGGGCTTACATAGAGGAAATTCAGGAGAAAGAGTGCTTAGGGGCTTACATAGAGGAAATTCAGGAGAAAGAGTGCTTAGGGGGTTACATAGAGGAAATTCAGGAGAAAGAGTGCTTAGGGGGTTACATAGAGGAAATTCAGGAGAAAGAGTGCTTAGGGGGTTACATAGAGGAAATTCAGGAGAAAGAGTGCTTAGGGGGTTACATAGAGGAAATTCAGGAGAAAGAGTGCTTAGGGGGTTACATAGAGGAAATTCAGGAGAAAGAGTGCTTAGGGGGTTACATAGAGGAAATTCAGGAGAAAGAGTGCTTAGGGGGTTACATAATGGAAATTCAGGAGAAAGAGTGCTTAGGGGGTTACATAGAGGAAATTTAGGAGAAAGAGTGCTTAGGGGGTTACATAGAGGAAATTCAGGAGAAAGAGTGCTTAGGGGGTTACATAGAGGAAATTCAGGAGAAAGAGTGCTTAGGGGGTTGCATAGAGGAAATTCAGGAGAAAGAGTGCTTAGGGGGTAGCATAGAGGAAATTCAGGAGAAAGAGTGCTTAGGGGGTTGCATAGAGGAAATTCAGGAGAAAGATTGCTTAGGGGGTTGCATAGAGGAAATTCAGGAGAAAGGGTGATTAGGGGGTTGCATAGAGGAAATTCAGGAGAAAGAGTGCTTAGGGGGTTGCATAGAGGAAATTCAGGAGAAAGAGTGCTTAGGGGGTTGCATAGAGGAAATTCAGGAGAAAGAGTGCTTAGGGGGTTACATAGAGGAAATTCAGGAGAAAGAGTGCTTAGGGAGTTACATAGAGGAAATTCAGGAGAAAGAGTGCTTAGGGGCTTACATAGAGGAAATTCAGGAGAAAGAGTGCTTAGGGGCTTACATAGAGGAAATTCAGGAGAAAGAGTGATTAGGGGGTTACATAGAGGAAATTCAGGAGAAAGAGTGCTTAGGAGGTTACATAGAGGAAATTCAGGAGAAAGAGTGCTTAGGGGGTTACATAGAGGAAATTCAGGAGAAAGAGTGCTTAGGGAGTTACATAGAGGAAATTCAGGAAAAAGAGTGCTTAGGGGGTTACATAGAGGAAATTCAGGAGAAAGAGTGCTTAGGGGGTTACATAGAGGAAATTCAGGAGAAAGAGTGCTTAGGGGGTTACATAGAGGAAATTCAGGAGAAAGAGTGCTTTGGGGGTTACATAGAGAAAATTCAGGAGAAAGAGTGCTTAGGGGGTTACATAGTGGAAATTCAGGAGAAAGAGTGGTTAGGGGGTTACCTAGGGGAAATTCATGAGAGGGGGGAGTGGTTTGGGGGTTAGATAGGGGAAATTCACGAGAAAGAGTGGTTAGAGGGTTACATAGAGGAAATTCATGAGAAAGAGTGGTTAGGGGGTTATATAGAGGAAAGTGATGAGAAAGAGTGGTTAGGGGGTTACATAGAGGAGAGTGATGAGAGAGAGTTGTTAGGGGGTTACACCGAGGAAAGTGATGAGAGAGAGTGGTTAGGGCGTTACAGAAGGGAAATTGTTGAGAGAGAGTGGTTAGGGGGTTACAGAAGGGAAATTGATGAGAGAGAGTAGTTAGGGGGTTACATAAGGGAAATTGATGAGAGAGAGTGGTTAGGGGGTTACATTAGGGAAATTGATAGAGAGTGGTTAGGGGGGTTACATTAAGGAAATTGATGAGAGAGAGTGGTTAGGGGGTTACACAGGGGAAATTAATGAGAGGGAGTGGTTTGGGGGTAAGATAGGGGAAATTCACGAGAAAGAGTGGTTAGGGGGTTACATAAAGGAAATTCATGAGAAAGAGTGCTTAGGGGGTTACATAGAGGAAATTCAGGAGAAAGAGTGGTTAGGGGCTTACATAGAGGAAATTCAGGTGAAAGAGTGGTTAGGGGGTTACATAGAGGAAATTCAGGAGAAAGAGTGCTTAGGGGTTACACAGAGGAAATTCGGAAGAAAGATTGCTTAGGGGGTTACATAAAGGAAATTCAAGAGAAAGAGTGGTTAGGGGGTTACATAGAGGAAATTCAAGAGAAAGAGTGGTTAGGGGGTTACATATAGAAAATTCAGGAGAAAGAGTGGTTAGGGGGTTACATTAGGGAAATTGATGAGAGAGAGTGGTTATGGGGGGGGTTACATTAGGGAAATTGATGAGAAAGAGTGGTTAGGGGGTTACATAGAGGAGAGTGATGAGAGAGAGTTGTTAGGGGGTTGCACCGAGGAAAGTGATGAGAGAGAGTGGTTAGAGCGTTACATTAAGGAAATTGTTGAGAGAGAGTGGTTAGGGGGTTACAGAAGGGAAATTGATGAGAGAGAGTGGTTAGGGGGTTACATAAGGGAAATTGGTGAGAGAGAGTGGTTAGGGGGTTACATTAGGGAAATTGATGACAGAGAGTGGTTAGGAGGGTTTACATTAGGGAAATTGACGACAGAGAGTGGTTAGGGGGGTTACATTAGGGAAATTGATGACAGAGAGTGGTTAGGGGGTTACATCGTGGAAATTCATGAGTGGGAGTGGTTTGGGGGTTAGATAGGGGAAATTCACGAGAAAGAGTGCTTAGGGGGTTACATAGAGGAAATTCAGGAGAAACAGTGGTTAGGGGGTTACATAGAGGAAATTCAGGAGAAAGAGTGCTTAGGGGGTTACATAGAGGAAATTCAGGAAAAAGAGTGCTTAGGGGGTTACATAGAGGAAATTCAGGAGAACGAGTGGTTAGGGGGTTACATAAAGGAAATTCAAGAGAAAGAGTGGATAGGGGGTTACATAGAGGAAATTCAAGAGAAAGAGGTGGATAGGGGGTTACATAGAGGAAATTCAAGAGAAAGAGTGGTTAGGAGGTTACATAGAGGAAATTCAGGTGAAAAAGTGGTTAGGGGGTTACATTAGGGAAATTGATAGAGAGTGGTTAGGGGGGTTACATTAAGGAAATTGATGAGAGAGAGTGGTTAGGGGGTTACGCAGGGGAAATTGGTGAGAGAGAGTGGTTAGGGGGTTATATCGGGGAAATTCATGAGAGGGAGTGGTTTGGGGGTTAGATAGGGGAAATTCACGAGAAAGAGTGGTTAGGGGGTTACATAGAGGAAATTCATGAGAAAGAGTGGTTAGGGGGTTACATAGAGGAAAGTGATGAGAAAGAGTGGTTAGGGGGGTATATAGAGGAGAGTGATGAGAGAGAGTTGTTAGGGGGTGACACCGAGGAAATTGTTGAGAGAGAGTGGTTACGTGGTTACAGAAGGGAAATTGATGAGAGAGAGTGGTTAGGGGGTTACATAAGTGAAATTGATGAGAGAGAGTGGCTTGGGGGTTACATTAGGGAAATTGATGAGAGAGAGTGGTTAGGGGGTTACATAAGGGAAATTGATGAGAGAGAGTGGTTAGGGGGTTACATTAGGGAAATTGATGAGAGAGAGTGGTTAGGGGGTTACATAAGGGAAATTGATGAGAGAGAGTGGTTAGGGGGTTACATAAGGGACATTGATGAGAGAGAGAGTGGTTAGGGATTACATAAGGGAAATTGATGAGAGAGAGTGGTTTGGGGGTTACATTAGGGAAATTGATGAGAGAGAGTGGTTAGGGGGTTACACAGGGGAAATTGAGAAGAGGGAGTGGTTAGGGGGTTACATAAGGGAATGTGATAGGAAATGTCAGAAGGAAGGTGATAGACAGGTAAGGATACCGAGGATAAGGGTTGTGTGCATGGGAAGAGTGTTTGAGAGAATGGATGCGAGTTTGTGTGTTAGGAGGTGTCTATTGACCTTACAAATAAACTCCTGGAGATTGTAGCTGTCGGGGAAGCAAGTATGCGGAAGGGAATTCTACACCTCGGCTATGGATTTCTTAGCAGGACTTGAATCAGTAAAAGTCATTATCTCCGAAATCTAAAACTATATCTTTGAATAACCTGAAAAAGGTTGATAAGCCGTAAAAATAAATCAGTCAATCGTTCCGCTGTATATTTTAAGTGGCACTCGTTTTATTCTCACCTGTAGTTTTAAACCTTTCAGAGTGACAGTAAATAGGAGTTCAGTCTATGAGCAGGAAAAAAAAAGAAAAAAAAAGAAGAAAGCCCCCACCACCACAAAAGAAAAAGGGAGGAGAAATTCATTAGCATTGATAGAAGATAGAGAAGATCGATCTTCGTAGATTAAAGTTTTCAGTTCAAAATTTCCTGAAGAAGGATGGAGAGCAACTGCCATGTTGTGGTAATAACAACAAAGATAAAGACGTTCGTCCAACATAATAATGGTAACTCCTCATACAGAAATTAAAACAAATCAACGGTTGATTTGTTGTTTGTCTTTATAGCGATAATGTATCGTGATGATAAACTGTGTACACACACACACACACATATATATATATGTTCATTCAGCATATATATATATATATATATATGCTCATTCAGTCATGGATTAGAGCATTCTGGCTATTGGGCGGGTATAATGACAATATACACGCTAAAAAGTCTGCCTTCTTCTACCAAACACCCATAGCCCAGAGGTAGAATAGCCGACTGACGCCAATTCGGTCGGGTTTCAATCCTGGGTTAAAAGCAATCAGAGTCTAACCGTACTGATGAGCTGTGATACAGCGAAACAGATCTGTCTGCGGATGATTATATATACACACAAACACACTTTGGTTAAAAAAATGGTGAATTTGTTTTTAATTATTTATAATCTATTTGGTTTAAAAAATTGTGAAATATGTTTGATGAAATTCGACAAGTTTCATTTCTTCATATTTTATATATAAGTCAATCACGAATGTGTGTTGTGGTGCAGTGGATATCTACTCGGAACGACAAATCGGGGAGACGAGTTCGAAATCCAGTTGAATAATTTGTATTCACTTACACACAAATACCCTTGAGAAAGGTATTAATCCGTCTCTTCCCTCCAGTTATAGGTTACATTATAATTCAGATTGGGTTCTATAGACTTCGCTGGCAACCAGTCTACTGCAAAAAGCTCTGACAACCTACTGCGGGATAATCTTCTGCCCAGTTAGTCATGTCTCTTCTGAGACATGATCGTCCAAGCGTGTATTACGTATGGCACTTAACTTACTGACTGAATATAATAGTTGAAAACATGATTAAGGCTCTTGTCATAAAGTGGGGGATCAGTTTTATAGTGTTATGAAGTAAACTGATCCCCCACTAATTACTACTTAATAATATAATACATCACTTCCCACTCTAGCTATGAGTCAAATAACAGGACAGATTGGGTTCTATAGCTTTGGCTGGCAACCAATCTACTGCAGAAAGTAATGGCAGCCTACTGTCCAGTTCCTTGCATTCACTTACGTGCAAATACCCTTGGGAAAGGTATTAAGCCATCTCTTTCTTCCAGTTATGGGTTAAATAACAAGACAGATTAGGTTCTATAACCTTGGCTGGCAACCAGTCTACCACAGAAAGCAATGGCAACCAACTGCGGGATTATCTTCTGTCCAGTCAGTCATGTCTTTTTCAGACATGATCGCCCAAAACGTGTATCAGGCATGGCACTTAACTAACTGGCGATATATATATATATATATATATATATATATATATATATATATATATATAAAAACAGAAGAGAAGAGAAACACACAAAAAAAACATAGTACAACAATTGCCGAACGAAAAAATAACACACTAAGCCAAAAACAAAACAAAAAATACAAACGAAAAACAACCAACATGCATACACACAATTATAAAAAACAATCATGGCAATTAAAAATTTAAGCGGGTACATATAGTAGCACATTTAAAAAAATTCTATCTAACAGTAAAAAGAGGTCAACTTAATACAATTAAACAGAAAACATTTAGGCACGCTCAAAAGAGAAACGATAAAAACCAATTGACCACTTGTAAAAACCTATACTACTTAAAAGCGATAAAAGACATAATCACCTGCATTGCTCAAGAAATAAACCCTACATCGCCCCCCAAAAAGCCAGAACAATAAAAAGCAAAAGAAGTCAGAACAATAAATAAAAAATGTAACTACGTACACCGTTTAAAAAAGCACAAAATTCAGATTGTAAAAAGTAACCTTCAAACAAAAAGATATCAATTTGCACCAGCATTCATAAAAATCAAGAAAGACATTGGGAAAAAACAGCAGATAAAACAAAATCCATGAAGAGTAACGACATCATTTTAATGCTTTCGCAAAATTTCGAAGTCGACTGGTTAAGTGACTAACTTCTGCACGACCCGCACGCACACACAGTAACGAGCATAAAGATCAGAACGATGTTAAGAAAAAGTCTAAATATGAAATAACTTTTTATTTGAAAGCTTCAAAGAACATTTTATCAAGGAAAAAACGGATAAACTAAACTTATTTATAAATGGAACTTTGTCTGTGTGTGTGTGTGTGTGTATGTCCGATATCTATAGACTCCGAAACTGCTGAACCGATTTTCTTGAAAATTTACACACTTGTACTGCGAGTGTTCTTGGCTAGGTTTTGTGTCAAGGTACCCCCGATAGATATCGAAAATCGATGTTATAGAAGGAGTGGTCCAATTTTAATCAAATTTGATGCACTCATAGACAAAGACATAAGAAACGATATTCAGAAGTTTTAAGGTTGCAGTTCTTACAATAGTCCAGAAAATCGATAATATATATATATATATATATATATTATAATAATAATAATATTTATTAATAACTTATAACATTGATATGTTATAATATCACTACAAAAGTAGCTATATATATATATATATATATATATATATACAAAAGGCAAGATGTTTGTGTGTGTCTGTTTATCTGCCTGTATGTCTGTATTTTTTCAGCCCTTTTATTTTAGTTTTTGCTTCGGGTTTGGCTCTAAGTAGGTATAATTGTAGTTCTTAGTCTCAGCCATGATACCATTTACTCAGAGGACTTATTTAGCCTTCAAAATTCAGTTTACGACGAAAAAACATTTGATATCGATATCAGGAAATCAAGATTTGACTTACATCCATTCATTTTTCTTTCAGTCTACGGTTTCGCTTTAACTGGAAACAACTATTGCTTTTTAGTCTTTCGTGCCAATGTCCAAAAAGTCTGAGCTCCAGGACCATGGTTTTGTTTTAAAGCTTTCATTACACCCGAGCAACGCCGGGCTATACTGCTAGTATCAAAATTAGTTTATTGAAGTTTATATTTTGGAATTATATAATTTGCTTTTATATCCTTATCTTTCTTTGATAAAATGTTCGTTGAAGCTTTAATTAAAGTTATTTCATATTTAGACTTTTTCTTAACATAGTTCTGATCTTTATGTTCGTTCCTGTTTATGTATGGGGAGGTGGGGAAATCTAAAGGGTCTCGATATTAATTTGGCAGCAGGAAGAACAACTTAAAATAGAGGAACAACAGTTTTGAAATTTAAATTGTCTGTCATTATTTTTAAGATAAGGTAATGTAACTTTTTACACTATTTACGTAGTTCGGATTGTTGCCCTCATCTTTATTAACATATCTGAGACTGCGACAACTATACGCCTCGACCCTCTTCAAGATACGTTTATATTTCTGAGCTAATGTATTATTTTCAAAAATTACCATTTTCTACAAGCAGTAGTTTATGTATAATAACTTTAATGACCAAGGATAAACAGGCGTTGCTACCGACGTGATAATAATAATAAAAAAATCCTTTCAAAAATTACTATTTTCTACAAGCAGATATTAAAGATATTAAAGATATTATGTATAATATCTTTAATAACCAAAGTGGAATAGGCGTTGCTACTAGCGTTATAATAATAATAATAATAATAATAATAATAATAATAATAATAATAATAATAATAGTAAAAAATCCTTTCAAAAATTACTGTTTTCTACACGCAGTAGTTTATGTATAATATCTTTAACGACCAAAGAGGAACAGGCGTTGCTACCGACGTTATAATAATAAAAAAAAATCCTTTCAAAAATTACTGTTTTCTACAAACAGTAGTTTATGTGTAGTAACTTTTTTTACCGTGAGGTTGTAAAAAAATACCAGTTTGGGAAAATGGCGCGGGATATCCTTCTCTTAATGAGGGCGAATGGGCCTCTCTTAAGCCGTAGTAGGCAACCCATCTAGTGATGGTGTCACGATAAAAACACTCTTGGTAGCTCTAGCGAAGCCTCAAGTATTCAACTACTGACAAGATTTTGAATCTTGGCCGAGGCCGCAGAATGATGATGATGAATGTATTATAATTATTTACACTATTTACATAATTTGGAGTATTGTCCACATCTTTATTTCCATATCCACGACGTTTCAGACGTTGTACGGTTTTTCAGTTGGTGTATTGATATTGACCTGGCATCTCTGTTTCAGTAACTTTTCTTTTCACTTTAATTTAGCTTTCTTTACTATAAATATTTTCATGATGATTGTTCTGGTGAGATTTCCGTATTGGTACTAAAAGACAATACGTCATACTAGATAGACAGTAAAATCGTATCCTTTTTTTTTTGTTCAAAGTTCTAGTTAACTCTTAAGTTTTACCTTAAGAGTTCCTTTTCACTTGTGTACTTCTTAAAATTTCTTATATTCCAGTCATTTCTAAGCGCAATTTTATTTGCTGTCTTATATCTTGTTCTTCCATTTTCCCTCTCTTTTCTCTGTCTTTTTCCTTAATGTCTCTTTCCAATAATCTCTTGTGTATTTGTGGCTGTGTTGCCTTACATGTGGTGAAAGGACTAAAATTGCACGAATAACAAAAAAAAAAAAAAAAAAAACCCCAAAAAAGACAAAACCAAAACCAAAAACAAGGACATGCTGACCTGAATATTTTCTCTTCTAAATTCGCCACTTAGTACAGGTTTTTACAACGATAAGAATAAACGTCTTAAAAGCACGTAAAATGATTTATCGGCCATTTTTTGGTTATTTTGAGGAAGATCCCGTTAGGCAATCCTTTTCAATACAAATCCATTAAAAATTGATGTATATAGAATTAAAAGAAAAAAAAATGAACAAACTTTTCTCTTCGCATTGAGATTAGCTTTGAAACAGACTCAGTGCAGTCTGTTTACTGTGATTTACGCAGAAATTACTTTTAATATTCACAAAAGAGATTCTTTAATGTTTAACAGGAGAAATCGACCTCACTGTTCAGATAATAAATATTTCCTTTAGAATAGAGGATATTATAATATAAAGCTGTTATTTTAGGCTTTATTTTATTATATTTTACTACTCCCATTTTTTTTTCATTTATTTATCTACGAGCTTAAAAGCTGCCCTCCGTGAGGACTATTAAGTTCACCCCCGTCGGGGAGAAGTTAATGGAGCCTCCAGCCCAAACCTAAATGGATCACTTGTTCAGCTTACAAAACAGCAAAGATAATTTTGGAGAATTAACTGAATTCCTGAGTTCATTCTATGGAAATTCAAAATTTAATTCTGATTTGGGCTATAACTCCAAATTCGGCCAAAAGGCGAATCGAATATACGCCGAAAGTTCGATTTAGGACTAAATTCCAGTTCTTCAAATCAAAAACAACCATGGAATTTCGAACCTCATGTCACGAAACCTCTCACTTTAACTCTGATTCCATGGCATTTTCAAGAAATAAAATTGATTTCCTCAATTTAATGTTTTAGAGATATTTTAAACTGAATTTAAAACACAAAAAATTAAAAATAAATTTTTTTTATGTTACTTCATACTCAATATAAATTAAAACTTTTAAAAGCGCTAATTTATTTAGTTATTTTAAAATTTTAATTGTTCCCTCTTCATCCAAGCACAAATCTTAATACTAGATGTTCAATCACAAGATGAAGTGCATAAATATAATCCTCCATATCTGATTCCCCCAAAATATAATATATTTTTGGGGAATCAGGATGGCCCTATGTGTGGCCAGAGTTGGAGGAGGATCAAACACACGGATGGACAAACAGAATTCACAGAATTCACCGTTTATTTAGCTTATTTATACTATTTCTTCGATTCAGAGTTTGGCGTTTAAAATCTTTTATTGGCTTCAATTTATGGCTAACTAGCAGTATAGCCCGGCGTTGCTCGGGTGTAATGAAAGCTTTACAACTAATTTATGGTCCTGGAGCTCAGACTCTTTGGACGTTGGCACGAAAGTCTAAAAAGCATTAGTTGTTTCCAGTTAAAGCGAAACCGTAGACTGAAAGAAAAATGAATGGATGTAAGTCAAATCTTGATTTCCTGGTACCGATATCAAATAAGTTTTTTTGTCGTAAACTGAATTTTGAAGGCTAAATAAGTCCTCTGAGTAAATTGTATCATGGCTGAGATTAAGAACTACAATTAAACCTACTTAGAGCCAAACCCGAAGCAAAAAATAAAATAAAAGGGCTGAAAAAAATACAAACATACAGGCAGATAAACAGACACACACACACAAACATCTTGCCTTTTATATATATATATTATCGATTTTCTGCACTATTGTAAGAACTGCAACCTTGAAACTTCTGAATTTCATTTCTTATGTCTTTGTCTATGAGTGTATCAAATTTGATTAAAATTGGACCACTCCTTCTATAACCCGATTTTTTTCGATTATCGATTATCGATATTTATCGGGGGTACCTCGACACAAAACCTATCTAAGAACACTTGCAGGCGCTTATAGTACAAGTGTGTAAATTTTCAAGAAAATCGGTTCAGTTGTTTCGGAGTCTATAGGTAACGGACACACACACACACACACACACAGACAGACAGAGTTCCATTTATAAATAAGTTTAGATGAGTTGTTTAGTCTTTAGAGTTGTGATGTGGTAGCGGGCAGTGTAGTAAGAAACAAGTTTTCGTGCCTCCATCTGGAAATGCACTATATTCAGTCAGTCAGTTAAGTGCCATACGTGATACACACTTTGGGCGATCATGTCTCGAATGCAACATGACTGACTGGGCAGAAGATAATCCCGCAGTAGGTTGCCATTGTTTTCTGCAGTAGACTGGTTTCTAGCCAAAGCTATAGAACCCAATTTGTCCTGCCATTTAATTCATAGCTGGAGGGAGAAGAGATTGATTATATTACATTATTATATTAAGTATAATTAGTGGGCGATCAGTTGATTACTTACTAACAATAGAAAACTATTATATTCAGTCAGTCAGTTAAGTGCCATACGTGATACACGCATTGGGCGATCATGTCTCGAAAGAAAGTCTGTCCTGTTATTTGACTCATATCTAGAGAGAGAAGAGATGTAGTATATTATTAAGTAGTAATTAGTGGGTCATCAGTTTCTTAATTTATAACAATAGAAAACCGATCCCCCACTTTGTGCCCAGTAGAAGTTTTAATTATGTTTCCAACTATTATATTCAGTCAGTTAAGTGCCATACGTGATACAACCAAAATTGACCTAACGGCTATTGAGTAGAAACCCCTTTTTTAGTTATTCTATCAAGTTATTTGCTAAATTTTGCTCATTCTTCCTTATTACTTGTTGATCATGATTACATTTACTGATTTCTAAGCGTAGCTCAGATGTATCAGTCAGGTAAGTGCCATACGTGATACACGCTTAGGCGATCATGTCTCAAAAGGGACATGACTGACTGGGCAGAAGATTATCCCGCAGTAGGTTGCCATTGCTTTCTGCGGTAGATTGGTTGACGTCTAAGGCTATAGAACATAATCTGTCCTATTATTTGACTCATAACTAGATGGGGGAAGTGATGTACTATATTATTATGTAGTAATTATTGGGGGATCAGTTTATCACCTCAAAACAATAGGAAATCGATCCCCCACTTTATGACCAGTAGAAGCCTTAATCATGTTTCCAGCTATTATATCCAGTCAGTCAGTTAAGTGCCATACGTGATACACGCTTAGGCGATCATGTCTCGAAAGGGACATGACTGACTGGGCAGAAGATTATCCCGCAGTAGTTTGCCATTGATTTCTGCGGTAGACTGGTTGATGACCAAGGCTATAGAACCCAATCTGTCCTGTTATTTAACCCATAACTGGAAGGAAGAGACGGATTAATACGTTTCCCAAGGGTATTTGCACGTAAGTGAATGCAATGAATTCGGCTGGAATTCGAACTCGGCGTAAAAGCCGCGCTTCGTAAGGACTTTTAAAAAATTATTTAATATTGAATATGTAAACAAGAAAAGTAACCCTCGAAGAAAAAATAAAAATAGGAAAATCATCTGGTACACCCCCCCCCCATTTCAACCAGATGACTAGTAGTAAATTGGGGAAAAAATTCTTCGAGTTAATTAGGAAACACTTTCCGGAAAAAATCCACCAAGTAAGATCTTTAATAAAAGCACTATTAAATTAAATTACAGCTGTATGAACAATCTAGAAAAAATTATAAAAAAACCACAATGATAATATTTTACAAAAATTCAACAAAATCAATAAAAACTTCCAGACAGCAGAAAATAACAATTTAGACAAGAAAAAATGTAATTGTAAAAACTCCATAGACTGTCCGTTAGAGAACAGGTGCTTAACGGAATCAATAATCTATCAATGCTCAAAGGTAAACCCAAATAATGTAAAAATTTATATAGGGATTTCTAAAAACACTCTAAAGCAGCGAATTTACCAGCACACCTCTTCATTTAATAATAACAAATACAAAAATAGAACATCCCTCTCGAGATATCACTGGTACCTAAAGAAACCAAAAGAAAAAAAAAACACCCACAATAAAGCGAAAAATTCCAAAAGAATCTGAAACATGTAAGTCCTTAAATGAACCATGTTCATTATGTTTATACGAAAAACTATTATTAAATCCCTTAAGAATAAAAAATTATTAAATAAACGAAACGAAATAAATGTCATATGTAGACATTGCAAATTATTCACATTAAAAAATGGGGAAAATCTAAATGAAATAACATGCATATAACCAACAAGTGCTTCAGGAAAATAATTACTGACGAACTAGGTAAAAATAAATTGGAACATAGAGTTACTCTGTTAAAATATATCTTTCTTTTTATAAAAAAAACAACTTTACAACAAATAAATAGATAGAACAAAAAATATAATATTTTACGTTTTAAAAATCTTTTTCTTTTTAAATAAACTTTACAACAAATAAATAAATAGACTAAAAATGATAAGGAAATAAAAAATATAGAATTGGTGCTGAATGAGAATATCACATCAAAAATAATAAAACTGAAGGGAAAGAAGAGAAAAGGATAAGATCAGGTTAAAGGCAGGTTAACACTCTGACCATTAAGGAAGGAAAAGAAACAAGAGAAGGGTAGGATGAGGGGGAAAAGGAAAAAAAAAAGAGAAAAAGTTGGTTAGTATGTATTCTTTGGGGTCAAATCCCAAAATGAATCTCCATTCTGATTAGCCAAAAGAAAGACTCACATGCATTCACAGCAAACAAAAGGTTTTTTTGTGATTTCAATGTAAATCATCTGCACAACTAACATCAACATTGCCTGATGATGAGAATCTATCTCAAAACATTGAAATTTCCGTGTCGCAGTGTACAATTGATATATATATATATATATATAAAATCTTAAGTTTCTATTTTTCGACGGTGACGCTTGAGCGAAGCAGGAGGGCAGAGAGAGAGAGAGAGAGAGAGAGAGAGAGAGAGAGAGAGAGAGAGAGTTCGCGCACACGAAGGAAACGTCGGGAGTCGAAAGTCAGCGGGGATCTACTTAGCCAAAATTCTAAACTTTATATAATCTTAAAACTCCCACTTAGTTAACTTTATGGCCTGGTTAATCTGTCAATCACTTCCGCCGGTCCATCGACTTTCAAGACGGTTGTCGCTTGTTGACTTGATCTACGACCGGGTGTGTCTGTCAATCATATCCGCCGTTAAAGGTAATACATATTACAATCTGATCTTGACGCCTTGTTTCAAGCTGATATTTGTGCATATTCTTTGTGTTATTTATTGCAAATTTCTAAGCGTAGCTTAGAAGTGGCACAAGGCCGAAAGTAAGGGATACACACTGAAGATCGCACTCAGTACTCAATTGTAATGATTCTATCTAGATAAACTGGCTAAGCATGACAACACTCCGAGGTGCCTTTTCGTGTTATTTAAGGTGTAATTTGTGAGGTTTCTTATGTGTTTAGAGATAATTGCGCTATCTGTTTTATTTTTTTAATTTTTAATCGTGTCACCCCACCCCAAGCAAGGCATATTACTGCCTCTGTTGTGCAGGGGGTTACATAGGAGGAATGTTATGAGAAAGAGTGACCGGTTGCAGGGGGTATCAGGAAGAGGGTATGAGAAGGATGAAAATACTGATGGGAGTGGGGTGGACGGAGAAAAGAGCATAAGAGAGAGGATGCGGGTTAGTGAGATAGAAGATGACTGTTGACTTTACATTTAAACTCCTGGAGATTGTAGCTGTCGGGGAAGCAAGTACACGGAAGGGAATTCCACTGGAGAGAAGTGCAAGAAAAGAAGCTGCTGGAGTAGAATTTGCTTATAAAATTTATCGGTTTCACAGGAAAAGGGTGGGACCTAATTGCTAATTTTGTGGTTCGGGGAAATTCGTATATAGGGGGCACCAGTGACCTAAGTTCATCGGAGCAGAAGCTGTGAAAGTATTTGTAGAAGAGACACAGGGAAGTGACATTGCGTCGGTGAGAAAGCGACTGTATCCTAGCTGCCAAGTCGGGATCGATCACATTACAGATACTCCGTTGGATTTTGTCAAGGGCCCCTAGGTGAATAGCAGGAGTACCCGACCATATATGGCAGCAGTATTCAATCTACGGGCGTATGGTAGATTTGTCTATGTGCAGGGTTGTTTTGGACGCGAAAGTATTTTCTGTTGATAAATGGCCATTGGGTTTGAATTCAGACATGTCTTTCTCCTAGACTGATTGCCAAACAATGCTAGATAACCATTTTCCTCTGCTATTCTCTTCTAGCTGAATTGTGGGAGAAGAAATAGAGTCACACATTATGCGTGAAGGCGAACCCAATAATCTTGGCTGTAATTTGAACTGAAAACGCCAAATCCCTTTTCCCTTTTTCTGCGCTCACATCGAATTTACTCATGTTATATATTAAATTATTTTCTTTTCTTACTCTCTAGTCTATCCATTTTCTATCATTAAATTTCCCTTCCCCACAACAATTTGTATTTCCCCTTCTTTCCCCCCCCCCACTTTCCCTTTCAATCTCACACCAATTCTCTCACTTTTTAAGTGAATATTTGCATCTCTCCCTACGTCATCCTTGTTTTCTCTCTTCACCACTCATACGCTGTCATTTTGCCTGCCTCCTCTATTCCCCCCCGCCTATTACACATGGGTTCTTTTTTTTTTTAACGCACACATTTAGTTATTTTTTTGCTTTCGTACTGACGACAGCCACTCATCATTCGGACCCAATTTAGATATTTCTGCCGACTGAAGTAATCTACCTTCGTATTTTTCTTTATCATAAGCTATTCTTATGTTGCTAACTGATTCGTTTGAATTCTTTTGCTCACAAGACGAACGACATTACCGCGCCATTGTCTTTACAATGCCGGTCTTTATCGCATTCGGTTACCATTTTTTTAATACTTTATTTTATTAATTATTAGAAAAACAAAAGGCATTTCTGCCATAAAAATTACTTGCAGGTTATATCTGGAAATTGACATTTATTCGAAGCAGAGTATTCAAGGCATCAAATAGCGTGTTAAACGAGCAAACGCATACACACACATACACACACACACACACACATATATATATATATATATATATATATATAGGAAAACTACTGAAAAGTTGTAAATTATAAAAACATTTGTTTCTGATGAAAGGCCGAGGACGGTCTGAAATATCAAATATAATAATAGAAATAAATAAATACTGTCAAAAAAATAAATTTTTAAACTTACAACTTTCAGTAGTTTTTCCTATACATATTAAGACAGTATACGTGGATCATCATTATGCTATATATATATATATATATATATATATATATATATATATATATAAAGTCATCCGCAGACAGATCTGTTTCGCTGTATCAGAGCTCATCAGTACGCTTAGACTCCAATTGCTTTTTAAGCCCCGGATTGAAATCCGACCGAATTGGTCAGTCGGCAATTCTACCTCTGAGCTATGGGCGCTCGGTAGAAGGAGGCAGACTTTTTAGCGTGTATATTATCATTATACATGCACAATAGCTGAGAGTGTTCTTTCTCTCTCTCTCTCTATATATATATACATACATGCACATACACACAAAAAGTTTTTACTCGTAAAATGTAGTTCCGTTTCTTCTACCCATACTTGTTTTATTTTGCCCAACATTCACATAACGGAATTTTCTGAGTGCATGGTCATCAGCAAAAGATACAACTCAAAATGCCAAATACAGGTGGGGGATAACAGAATCAAGCAAGTACAAAAATTTAAGTACCTAGGAAGTGTTGTAACAGAAGATGGAAAGTGCGACACGGAGATCCGAATGCGAATTGGCATGGCAAAGGACGCGTTCCAGAAGATAAGGAAAATGCTAACACACAAGAAAATCTGAATAGAAACGAAGAAAAGAGTGCTAGACTGCTACGTGATGTCAGTTCTTCAATACGGCAGTGAATGCTGGACAATATCATCGAAAATGAGGACAATACTGGAGGCGGCCGAAATGTGGTTCTACAGAAGGATGCTACGGATACCGTGGACTGAGCATGCAAGCAACGATGAGGTGTTGGAAAGAATGGCAACAAAAGGAAATTGATGCTGAGCATCAGGAAGAGACAACTGAAGTTCCTGGGACATGCAATGAGGAAAGAGAGCCTGGAGAACCTGATACTGACTGGTCAGATAGAAGGAAGGAGAGACAGAGGAAGGCAGCGGATAACATATTTGCAGGGTCTGATCAGGTGGATGACGGAACGGAGGTTGCCAGGGGCAACAGGCTCAAACATACTAAGAGCCACAAGGGATAGGGAGACGTGGAGAACCATGATCGCCTACGTCCTGAAGGGACAGGGCACATAGAAGAAGAAGAAGAAGTAAGAAGAAAAGAAATGTCCCAAATTTAATAAGAACGAACTTTTTACATAAAAATATTTATGCTATCATTAAGAAAGAAAGATCGAAGTATTTTTTAATTATTTCTGAAAATTTTTCGTACTTTCCAACACGTTCGAAATTTTGGTAAAAATCCTGTTTTGATTTTAGTTATCGTGTAACCAAATCGTTACTAGAACTTAAAATAGAAAATGTAATATCACGTAACTGTTTTTTTTTTCTTGTGAAAAACACTCAGTTGGAAATTCTTGCAAAAAATCAAATAATTGTCGGATTTTAATGAAACTTTCAGGACTTATTCACATATTAATATTATTATTTAAAAAAAAATCTTGATAAGAATATATTTTTGCATCTTATCCACCTCCATGTAAGTTCATGAAATTAAGAATGTAAATCATCGATTATTTTTTAAGCATTTTACCTCTATTTCCTAAAAATTGCTTCTAATATTAAGACAAAAATGCAATAAAATATGACATTATTTAATTTGATAAGGATTTAATAATCTGAAGAAAAAGATTTTTTCGATTAATAATGAAATTTGAAATAATTATAATAAAACAATGAAAATAATTTAAGAAAGTTTCGAAAATATTTTTAAATACTTCAAAATCGAGTTGACGTTAGTTTATCAACTTATTAAGTGAAGATTATATTTACTAATCGAAAATTGAAAAGTTTACTGCAAATCGTCGGACCTTCGTAATTTTAATTTGTATTCGTGTATTTCCATTTTTTTGTATGGTAATTCCATTAAAAAGGTAGTGTGTTTCACGGTTTTTTCCCTTTACAAGAAAAAATCTGGATATTTGTTACTAGTAATCACTATACACTTATCTAGCCTCTGTCGAGCTGTCATCACATTTCAACTACGGGGGAAAGTCAGAATGTTTAAAACTGTGTTTAAGAAACAGTTTTATTCTAATTTCATGCTATAAATAAGTAATACTGGTGTAAATCAGATTAATTTAACATTAAATTTACTAATTTTTCAGAAATAATGTGTTACAGACGTATATTTTATTGAAAATTAAAACTGAGAATTAACTTGTTTACAAATATGTCGATTTCCCCAAAATGTCCGACAAATTGAAAATTAAAAAAAACGTCAAAATTTTAGATTCCAATCAACAATTTCTGTTTGAAATACACCGGAGTATTTTGCTTACTGGAAATAGCAACTTTAATAATTTACTTTTCAATTAAAACTAAAACAAACATTTCAAGAAATCTTTTTCTATTTTCAAAAATTCAGTTTAAAATTTAGTTATCGAAAATGAATAGAGGTAGGTATATATTGATGGACCTACTGTTGAGTATCTTGCATTAAGACATAAGTAAAAATCAAAACCCTGAGCCTGACACACACATTGTTACAAATGCAGATAGCCACACACACATATACCTACACACATATACTAAGATTAGTCTCCGCTTAGCAACACAAGATAGTCACGTGGGAGCCTAGAGTCATTTTGGGATAGCAGGGCAAAAGTTGACCGACCCAAATACCTTTAGTAACAGGTGACTAGACAGAAGCTAGACAGGGACCAGACATGAGGTCATGAAGCAGCAGGAGGTAAAATTCGCGCCAAATACAAGTCACGAGAAAATCAGAGAATTTGAATCAGTTGCGAGCGAGACTTTGAATGGACAAGTCACGATATGTTGAGCTCTGGCAGCTTATGAATAGAAAGAGAAGGCGCATTGTTTTAATGACGTAAATCGACTAATTCATCTCAGCAACTCCGGATAAGAATTATAAGTGTATATATTTTTATTCGTTAAAATAAGAAGAATAGACAGAATTGTTTATCAAGGAAGAAAGATATTGACGCATAGAAGATAACCTTCAGATAAAGAAACCAAGTGAAGTGAAGAAATTTGCAGAGATATTTGTGTGCTGAAAATACAACATTCGTTTGAAGAAAGAAGTAAAGAAGATTGCAGATACATTTATTGCAGCCGGGCGGTGTTTGAATCCGTGTTTGTGTAAAGAAGAAGAAAGAAAGAAAAGAAAGAAGAGAGAAAAGAAAGAGAAAAGAAAAGGCAGTAAAACAAAAAGAGAGAACTAAACATAAAGATAAGTTATTATACTCTTGGACCCGTGTTAGAAATATATACATACATCCACGAATATGATGTTATCGCAAACACCATGTATCATGTTTAAACAATATTATATAAATCCTCTCACATTTTTGATTGTGTGTTAATCTCCTGCATTCGCATCCATTCATTTTCGTTTGTATTCATCGTAATTTGTTATTTCGACTAATTTAGTATCCCAACATAAGTTTTGAGATTCGGGTCATTGGACATTCTTACTCAGACTTATATATTTCTATTTTAATATTTTGTTCACATATTCAAATTTTTTACCAAAACCCATTTTGCCTTGTTGTTCATCCTTGAATTGTTGGTCAGTGCATGTGTTGATAAAGAAACGGACCTGGGAAGATTATATTTTGATCATATCGATCGAACAGATCTTTTTTATTTTGTTTATTGTTGTCCATTTGTCATGATCTAGGAGAGATAACTCGTATCTCTCCATAGATGTGGAGAATGTAGATATCCCTGAATCGGCGGGTAATTACATTAGTGGTTATCGTCGAGGTATACACATGGCAAAACACACACACACACACACACACATATATATATTGTGTGTATTTTGGCAGCATTTTTTCATATATATATATATATATATATATATTGTGTGTATTTTGGCAGCATTTTTTCATATATATATATATTGTGTGTATTTTGGCAGCATTTTTTCATATATATATATATATATATTGTGTGTATTTTGGCAGCATTTTTTCATATATATATATATATATTGTGTGTATTTTGGCAGCATTTTTTCATATATATATATATATATATATATATATATATATATATTGTGTGTATTTTGGCAGCATTTTTTCATTAATGCAGGTTTCATTGAATAATATAGACAAGTTTTGTCTATTAATTTTGTGTAGGATCCGTTCATACCGTCTGATATACTTGATGGTGATATCGTTGAAAGACAACAAAAAATCACAGTAATTGTTAATTTTTTTATCAGGTCTAAGCTTTCGGCTCACATAAGCCATTATCAAAGAGTAAATATTAACACACAGTAAACATAGAACATTTAAGCTATTAACAATAAAGATAATTGAATTGAAAATATAAGTCCATCCCTACCGTGGCGGATGGCCGAAGACAGTGAAAAAATAGTGGTGTTGTGGTCCCTGGTCTGATTACAGACATTTGAGTACGTTATTGGAAATATCGAAATTGATTGTATTCAAACCAGGTTTAAATTGTTTAATGTAGAGTGCTTCGAGGACTTTTAGTTTCTGCTTATTATTTTCTTGTTTGAGTATGTACGTGTTATCAACAAGCGTTTTTCTCAGAAGTGTGCGTTGATAACCGTGTTGTTCTAAATGACGGAATATATTTGAATTTTTATTTAAGTGCAACGTCAGACGCCGTGAGAGCGAATTTGTGGTGTGGCCGATGTAGATATTATTGAGGTTGTTAGAGATACATTCTCTAAATGGACATATGAATTTATATACTACATTGGCTTTTTGCAAATCACTAACGGTGGGGGAAGAGTATATTCACAGATCGTCCTGTTTTACTGTATCACAGCTCATCAGTGAGAAACATCAGACTGCATTCAGCTGGGATTGAAACCCGACCGATTTGACATCAGTCCAAAGGAAGATTTTAGCGTTTTATATACTCAATCTAAACACAGTTCAATTCATTGTTGAAGAACAATAAAATACTCGTGAAAATTCTTTCGTTTTTCTATTTGAATTTTCTGATGGATCTGAATGCTTAAGTCAATGATTAAACAAGATCATACAAAGTTCTACAGCAATAAAATATCCATAGAAATTCGCTTATCGTCAAATATTTGAATTTAAAAAAAATATAAATATGAATAAATCCCAAACACACAAAGATAAAAATAAAACCAAAGTTCATAAAAATATGAAAACATAGGGGAAATAGGAGCAGAGAAAAAGCAAAGAAAGAGTGACAAAATAACTTGTATACTGATTCTTTTCAGTTGTTCTCGCTCGATAACCGAAGTTAAGCAACTTTGAGCCTGGTCAGTATTTAAATGGGTGACCGCTTGGGAATACCAGGTGCTGTAAGCGTTTATTGACGGATGTGCGTTGTGGTGCAGTGGATATCGGCTCGGAAAGAGAAATCGGTGAGCCGAGTTCGAATTCCAGTCGAATACCTTGCATTTCACTTAAGCACTGGTACCCTTGGGAAAGGTATTAATCCGTCCCTTCCCTCCAGTTATGGGTGAAATAACAAGGGTAGGACTTGGAGACCCTGCCCTTAAAAACAAATCCCAATGAATCTTGATGCTCGAAAAGAAAAAAGTATTACTAGACACAAAACTTTTATAAAAACAACAATAAAATTGTTGAAAAGAAAAAGGTATTACCAGCAATAAATAAATAAAATTTAGTTGGAAATAAATGACCCGCCGAGGCTGATATGCCATAAAAACAAAACAACCAACAACTTTCCAGTTTTGTACTCAGTTGCTTGATATGAAGATAAAATTAATTAAGGAGGTCACCGTAATTTATTTTAACCCAAGTACTTTCGACTTTTTCTAAGATCACCTTCAGAGGTACATTCCAAAGACAAACTTATGGCGTGAGTTTGGAAACCTTAGTAAAGTTACAAAAGGGGCGACCAGAAGTCGTTTCAACCTACATGAATAATTGTTTGAACTTATACGAGGAAACAACGAAAGAATTTTCGCAGAGTACAGCAAATATGGAGAAATTCAATGTTGTCATGGTGTATATGTTGGCGCTACACAACCAACAACTAGAACAGTTGCAGCAACAAAAAAAATCAACAACAATTGAAGCAACAAAAACAGCAACTACTACAACAGCATAGGTTTTTCGAACTGTTGAATAAAATGATGGAGGAAAAACTTCAGAGTCAGTCACGCCTGATGCTGTTGCAAATTCAATAAGTAAATTTATATACAATCCAGAAGAAGTCATAACTTTTCCAGCCTATTACAGAAGACCCGAAGTGATCATCAAAAGGGATTGTGTGCATTAGAATGATGAAAAGAAAGTTTGGTTATTATTAAACAAATTGTACTCTGCTGAACATAAAACGTATGTGAACTTTATCTTACCAAAGAAACCAGATGAAATAAACTTCGACAAAATGATAGTAACTATCAAAAATCTTTGGAGATGGGACTTCATTGCTTAATCCACGATGATAATGTCTTAACTTAATACCGTGCGGCGATGAAGATTTCGTCACTTACGCAGGAGTTGTGAATCGAGAACGTGAGAAATTCAAGTTTAATGAATTAACTCCGAATTTATTTAAATGTTTCATATTCGTACAGAGTTTAACAGCTAATAAGGACGTGGAAATATGATCCAGGATACGTGCAAAATTAGAAATGGATCCAAAATCATATCTCCAGAAAATAGCGGAGGGATATCAATGTACTGTGAACCTAAACCAAGATACCACAGGGATTGAGGATAGAGAAACTTCACAAGTACATAGCATCTGACCATCTAAGGAAAAAGACTATAGAGGATTTTCAACTAACAAAACGATAAAAATACCTCCTTCAATACCTAATACTTGCCACGGTTGTAGAGGTAAGCATTTCAAGAATGAGTTTTTTTCTTCAAGAACATAAAAAAATGCTACCAATATTAGGGGTTAGTACACAAAAGTATTTGTTGCAGATACAAAAAATGGATGAAAAATAAAACGCATTTAAACTTGATAAATACATGGAGTAGGGACAAAAAGCATAAGATAAACAAAATTCGAACAAAACATTTTAAAAGAAGAAATTTGTTTTTGTGGACATGAATAATGTCAAAATAAAATTACAGCTGGATATAGGATCTGATATCATCATAAATGAACTGATACGAAGGAAAATGAGTAAACCCAGTTTATTGCCCTCTAATAAAGTTGCGAGTAGTTCTAGGAAACAAATCGAACTTTTTGGGTGAATTTACTTGTAATATTTCTTTTGTGAGAAAACCAAGAAAATGGTAGTGTTTGTTTTAAAGAATACAGCTTATTTATTTGGAACAGATTGGATTGCGTTATTTGATCTTTTGTAACTTCCAATTAATTCTTTTTCCAACAAAATAACTATTGTTATCTTCAGTGCTAATACAGCAACTAAAAATTTACACAAGGAATTGAAAATGAGTTTTCCAAAAGTTTTGTCAGAAAATCTATGAACATGCCCAAAAACTAGGACTAAATTCGAAGTAAACAAGAATGTAAAACTGACATTTAAGTAAAAAATGAGTATCTTTTACAGCGTTGAAACCAATTATTGAAGAATTAGAAAAAGTAGGTATAATCTCAAAAATAGACTATTATGAATGGGCATAACCAACAGTCCACGGTAAGAAAAATATAAATATAATATAAATATAATATAATATAATATAATATAAATTAATAACATAAGCCTACGTGCTGAATTTCTATGGGACTAAATGAAAGTTTAAAAATAATATAACTACCCGTTACCGAGTCCAGAAAAAAAAATGTAAAGATGGAAAATTTTTCTCCAAATTGAATCTGAAATTGAATACTTTCTCTGCGTCAATATCTTTCTTTACAAGTACTAGCAGATAAAGATTGCTGAAAATTATTAATAAATACAGACACCAGAGGAATTTTAATTTAGGAAAACTCCAAAGGAAATCATATCAAAGATAAGGTGTCCTATAGGAATAACGTGTCACCACTGTTGTAGCCTAATATTGAACTCACAGTTCTTTGGGTCAAGTCACAGGAACTAACCAACATCTATATCCACAGGGCCATATGTACTTAAGTTCAGTAGTGAAAACGTAACTTACAGGGTTAGAGGGAGTTAACTCTTAACTACCAAAAGAAGCACTACTACGAAAAGAATGGAGTTCATGTATCCCAGTGATTGTAATAAAAGGCTCGGTTTTAAATTCCTAGGATCTGAAGAAGGCCGGAGCACACAACGGCCGAAACGTTGTACAAATGGTAACAAACATGAGGACAAGAGTCCTAATACTGTAAATCTCAGAAATATAGACAAATGAGAAAGAGAGACTCTCCACATTTCGCTTGTGAGAGAAGTTAGGAGGTGGAAAATAATTTGTAACCCACATGGACTCGGAAAAGCTTTTGAACCCTATCAAGATTGCAAAGTCATTTTTTTACTGTTTGAGATCATCAGATTTTCCTTAGCAATGGCAACAAAAACAGAACAATCAATAAACTCGTCCTTAGTGCATAACAATGGAATAGCTCAATAGATATTAGGGAAGAACAGGTTACTAATTTGTCCCATTTTATTTCATTTGCTTAGGTTTGGTTTGTTTTACCGCATATCAACATCTTGGGGGTGTCATTTAATTGCCGAAGCATTAGTTTTTTTAGTATGGAAAAACGTATTATGGCAATAACTTTTTTTTCCTTCAAAATAGATATTATGGCAATTTTTTCCTTTCAAAAACGTATTTTTGTTGGTAACAGTTTTCCTTCAAAAATATTTTCTTGGTAATATTTTTTATTCAAAAAGTTTTTTGTTGGTAATATTTTTCTTTTAAAAAAAGATATATATATATATATATATATATATATATATATATATATATATATATTTAATAAAAGTCTGTTTTTATACCTTCATAGTGTTTTGACCTCTGTTTGGACGGTTAGCTATTTACCCATAGCTGGAACCCTAACAGGTGTTACTACCTCGGGTTCGAGTGAACCTGGGAACAACGGCAATTAAGAGGTGGTTACATGCTCCTCACAACCTCGAAATCAGAGGCATTGCTGCCGGATGCAGTTTACCGTCATACTAAGGACCCCTTTTCTCAGGGTTACATATATTATTTCTTATGCGTGACTGTATGGTTAATTTAATTGATAACAGTTCTCCATTTTAAATTAAAAACTATTTGAATTTAAATTGGAACAAGATACGTATTTTTCTATTTGCATATATATCAGCACTCGTCTAGCCGACTATTAATACGAGTCATGAAGGACACTTATCTTTGGTTCATTTTGCCAGACTTTTATGAAAAAAAAAACAATATGATTTCATATATTTTTCTGTTATGCATCCTATTTCTACTAGTTAAGATCAATTACTCCTTTGTTATGGCAACAGAAGTTAGAACAATGAGCAAAGTTCTCGTGTTCGTAGCATAAGAGAATATCACAAAAGAAAGTAAGTTATATCTGGTTACTAATATATCACCATTTATTTCTACGTATTAAAGTTAATTGGATAGTTTTATGTTTTTAACGAAAGAGTCTTTGTTACATGCAACAATAGCGTTAATTGCATCGATAAAATATCTTATTTGTAAATTAAATGAAATTTTATATATTTATCGGTTATGCATCCTATCTTCGCTATTTGCGATCGGTGGCTATTCATTTGCTATGAAAAAAAACAGAATAAGCGAAATCGTCTTTGAAACATAATGGAATATTTCATTTGTAAGTAGGGGAGATCAGGTTGTTAACATATCACTTTTATTTCAGTTACTCAGCTTTAAAAGTATTATTCTTTTTTCGAAAGATAAATACAAATTTAAAAAAAAATGAATTTAAATTTGAACACGATATCCCGTATTATTATTTTTGCGAACATAGCAGAAATATTATTATTAAGGAAGACAAACTTTTTCATGAAGTTCTTAAAATAAGTTTCGGAGCCAAGATCTGTAAACATACAAAACTACTTTTGACGCTACAAGATTTAAACCCAGCATAATATTAATAATTATAGTGGTTTCGTAGATGGTGTATAAAATGTGTACAAGAAAAAACCTTTTGAATAAATTATATTATTAAACTAAAAGCCTTTATTCATACTAAACAAAAGTCGGTTTGGTTGATTTTTATTGAGCACCATATCATCTTCTATGGGTTATTTAATACCGAAATCTTACTGTCTTGTATGCAATTTTGTTTTTGACATGACAGTTTTAGTATCTAAATCGAAACTTATTTATAAATGGAACTTTGTGTGTGTGTGTGTGTGTGTGTGTCCGTTACCTATAGACACCGAAACGGCTGAACCGATTTTCTTGAAAATTTACACAGTTGTACTATAAGCGTCTGCAAGTGTTCTTAGCTAGGTTTTGTGTCGAGGTACCCCTGATAAATATCGAAAATCGAAAAAATCTGGTTATAGAAGGAGTGGTGTGATTTTAAATTTGATACACTCAGAGACAAAGACATAAGAAACAATATTCAGAAGTTTCAAGGTTGCAGTTCTTACGATAGTGCAGAAAATCGATAATATATATATATATATATATATAAGGCAAGATGTTTGTGTGTGTGTGTCTATTTATCTGCCTGTATGTCCGTATTTTTTCAGCCCTTTTATTTTAGTTTTTGCTTCGGGTTTGGCTCTAAGTAAGTATAATTGTAGTTCTTAGTCTCAGCCATGATACCATTTACTCAAAGGACTTATTTAGCCTTCAAAATTCAGTTTACGACGAAACAAAATTATTTGATATCGATACCAGGAAATCAAGATTTGACTTACATCCATTCATTTTTCTTTCAGTCTACGGTTTCGCTTTAACTGGAAACAACTATTGCTTTTTAGTCTTTCGTGTCAACGTCCAAAGAGTCTGAGATCCAGGACCATGGGTTAGTTTTAAAGCTTTCATTACACCCCCCCCCCGAGCAACGCTGGGCTATACTGCTAGTATATATATATATATATATATATATATATATATATATATATATATATATACACTAGGTGCGATTGGTAAATTGTCGCAATATTTTATTATTTCACATATTATTTAGGCTGAGTCTGAGCTCCAGGACCATGGATTAGTTTTAAAGCTTTCATTACACCCGAGCAACGCCGGGCTATACTGCTAGTAACGTATAAATTGAGGAAGTGATGGATTCATGCCTTCTCTAAATGTATTTGCGCGTAAATGAATATAACTGTTATGGGGAAACACACCTATTCCCCAAATAATGGACTCTCCCTCCTATATTAAGAGTTAACAGGAAGTTAACGGGAGAAGTTCTCGGGACGTTTATAGGAGTTCTTTAGACTACTATTTGAGTTTAGTATAACTACTAGGCAGTTGATATTAGTCGGCAGTTAGCCGAATACTAAGGAGTCGGCTTTCAGTGGAAGATTACCAAGTTCCTAACATTTTGGGTACGTTAAGCAACCGACATAGCACGATTATAACTTTCATTGCAAAAACTACTCCACAACAATAACGAACCCAACTGGAATTAGAACTCTGCTCTCCGGTTAACAATAATGAGCCCTTATCTATTACACCATCCGCACATTGAAGATTGCAGCACCTGGTATTCCCAAGCAGTCACAGTACTGACCTGGATGGATGCTGCTTTATTTTGGCGATCATACGGGAACCGGTGTTTCAACGTCAAGTGGCCGTAAGGTAAAAAAGAGGTTACGCTAAATAATAATAATAATAATAATAATTACCGACCTGAGGTTCGTCAGGGAGAGAAACGTGTCTTATGAGCTTTTTCATGTCAAATTTTTGAGACTCAGAGTCTGAAAAAGCACGAAGCAAATAGAAAGGTCCGCGAGATAGAAATTAGTAAATCCATTGCTAAATCCGCAGCTATGAAAGTCGGCTCTCTGTGCAGGGCCCGGAAATTCTTTCTGCCTGAATCTATCCTGCACTTATATAACTCCACCATCCGCCCGTGTATTAAGTACTGCTGCCACATCTGGTCGGGTGCCCCTTCTATTCTCCTTGGGGTTCTTGAGAAAATACAGCGAAGAATCTGTAATGTGATTGATACCGACTTGGCTGACTGCCTGCAGTATCTCTCTCACCGGCGTGACGTGGCTTCCCTGTGCCTCTTCTATAAATACTTTCATGGCTTCTGCTCTGAATTTAAATCACTGGTGCCCCCTATATGTGAATTTGCACGAGATACTAGATTGGCAACTAGGTCCCACCCTTTTACAGTGAAACCGATGAAATGTAACCGCAATTTCTACTCCAACAGCTTCTTTCCTCGCACTTTCCGCCTGTGGAATTCCCTACCACATGCTTGCTTCCCCGACGGCTACAACCTCCAGGAGTTTAAATGTAAGGTCAATAGACACCTCCTAACACACTAACTCACACCCACTCTCTCCAGCTCTCTCCCTATGTACATCCTAAGTCGTCTACCACCCTTCTTCTGACATTTCCCATACCCAATCGCTCTATGTAACCCCCTGCGCTATAGTGGCAGTGGAATGCCTTGCTTGGGGTCAAACGATTAAAAAAAATTATTTTGACGCAAGACAATGACGAATACGTGGTTCGACGGTGTCAGTGACCAATGTCCATTATATCTATTTGCATAAAACTTACAAACTGTGGCACAAGGCCGAAAGGTGGTCTTTATTATCTATCCTATACCTAGATAAATCTTATCATGACCCAATCACTCATTATAATTTGCACATTCATCACAAGAACCTATCCATCACCTCTCAATTCTACATACACCACAATACCACATATTTACAAGTGGCACCTAAAAATGGGAACAAACTCATGACAATAAAAATGCAGCTAAGTACAATATACAAGTTAAAACATTTAATAAAAAATGAAATGATGGGAGGGGGATAAACCCAATAAACTAAAATATAACGTAATTTTTAAAACAAAATAAACGATGTTAGTAAGACCTGTCCATCCCACAAAAAGAGTGGCTGCTGTATTCCGCCAAACGGCGAAATCAAGAGGTACACTTGCTAAGGGAATGGAGAGGGGTTAAAATAATTACAGGAATGGGAAAATCGAAGGCTGACTCATCCGAGATAAAAGAAGGTCAAAACAAACTGAGGAGGTTGGGAATCTACGACCAATGTCCAAAAACCACCAGAAAAAGACTTGAGACTATTTATTACAGAATAGGCCAGTCCATTGCTCATGGTGGGGCAATCTGTTTGCTGGCTTGCCATTGGCTAGATTTGCTGGCCTACCATTGGCTGGATGTTTGATAAAAGAGGTTATCCGGGTTTAACTCTTTTACCAACATGTGGAGGCCATGACACCCACCGTAGCGAGGAGGCTATGACAGTTTACAAGGCAGCCACGATGTTCTTGGTAAGTTACCTTGACGTCTAAAGACGACAATTTTACCTGTTCTTATTGGAGCTTTGAAAATGATATCAAAACGGAGAAAAAACAAATTGGTGGATGGAAATAATGGCTGCCTTAAACTATGTAAATTACAAAAAACTCATACCTATTGGTACTTTATACATTGTGCATAGACTTCTCTCTCTGTAGTTGTCACGGTTAAAATTTGCTAATTTATTCATTTAAGATTAAATGGTGCCATACCGGTTAACCTCTGATACGAAAGAAAAAATGATCATACCTATTGATACTTCTTACATCGTGAATTGATTTCTCTCAGCAGTTATCAGTTACAATTTGCTAATTTATTCATTTATGATTAAAAAGTGTCTCACCTGTTAAACTACGGTGCAAAAAATTAATAAGAGTAACAAAAAAAACGAATAAGAAGATTAATTATATAAAGAGAAAGACTAAGAATTAGAAGAAAAAGATTAAGAGAATACGAAAAATAAGATTATTAATAATGATAATAATAGAAACATTGAGAATAAAAAAATAATTAGTAAAAGAAATAGAAAAAAAAGTCCGAACATAATTTTCAAAAATCGAAAAAAAAAAAAAAAAAAAAAAAAAAAAAGGAAACTTACTTATGGATGTAATTTGCCCAACAGACGAAAACATAGCAACCAACGAATTTGAAAGAATATCAAAGTTTAAAGACCTGGAAATTGAAATAGAAAAGAAATGTAGAAATTGGAAACAAGAAGAGTACCGGCCTTAGGAGGTGCGCTTGGAATGATAGATAAAAGAACAACATATTGAAATAATTCCCGGAAATCCAAGCTTAAGAGAAATACAAAAAATTGTATTAAGTTCAGCTCACACACTACGAAGAATTATGTCCATGTAACGCTAGTGATATTATAGGAGTTAAAAAACAAATCATGTAATGAAGTCACAACAACACACCACTACCTACCTTAGGTCTTCTCTCAAACTTGGCAGATAGTGTGACCATTGTAGAAATCACAATAATAATAATAATAATACACACAAAATGAACAGTTAAGCTAATCGCCCAGAAATCGTGACCCAAATCCACAAATACAGAATGTGCCTTCTTAGAGACATGGGAGTCCCTGAAGATTGTAATATATCGTTGAAGATCTTCCAAAATCTATCAAAACGAGGATCTTGAAATGAACATTTAAAAAAATGTGGCACATGAGGACATCAGTAATTCCAGTTGTTGTTAGAGCACTCAGATTGATTAGAAAAGGTTCCGATAGACTCATTGAATAGATTTCTGGTAGCTCATGCCTTAAAAAATGCAAAAAATTTAAGTCACAAGTATAGTTCACACATTACAAAGAGATTCATATAAAATGTGTAAGATCTTAGCTGTTTTAGTCTTTTTTTTTTACAAAATCGTCAGTGGAAAATGTTATGAAACGACTTTTGACCTTAGGTCTCAAATTGGGACCCGAAATGAAATATGTATACAGAAGAAATCAAACGTAATACTACTAATACTACTACTAATAATGATAATAATAATAAAAGAAGAAAAAGAGCAGAATAACCCCCGATTAGAAATAGGGGGTGGATCAAAAGGTATTGCAATTTGTTTTATTATAAAAGAAATAATGAATACAAACATACACTTCAAGATATAGCTATAAATCATAGGTTTATATTCCTGCTTATCGACAGTCACCACCTCTTTCAATGGATTTGTTTTACCTACGAGTGAGTTTATGTATCTTAGCTTTGTAAAACACAGTTGACTGTTGATCTCGACAATTTTTGATAGCTGTTTTTAATTTTTTATAATCACCTGACTTAGCACTTTCAGACTTCCAACTCTTTTGTCCAAAGAATGAATCAACAAGAAGCAAACGTTATAGTGTTGATGAAGAAGTGAAAACTACTGTAAAAACTGGTTACATCAGTAGCCAGCTGAGTTATACAAAGCTTGGACACCTGCCCTCATTTGTAGGTGGAAGACTGCCATTGAAAGTGGTAGTAAATCTTTTTATCATATCACCCCGAACAAGACGGTAACGCCACTGATGTGCATGGGTTTACATAAGATTAAAAAGATTAGTGGCCGAACCAGTTAGAAAGGAGCAAGAGAAGGAAGGAAATATAGGTGTGGTGACAGTTGCAGAGGTGGAGAGAAAGGAAAGGATAGACAGGGTGGTGAAGAAAGAACTAGGGTCAAGTGGTTAAGAGATGAGTATTGACCTTGCAATAAATTCCTGGAGGCTGTAGCCGTTAGGAAAGCAAAAATATGGAAGCGACTCAATGGTCCTGGAGCTCAGTCAAATTTTGATTTCCTGGTATCGATATCAAATCAGTTTTTCTCGTCGTAAACTGAATTTTGAAGGCTAAATAAGTCCTCTAAGTAAATGGTATCATGGCTGAGACTAAGAACTACAATTATACCTACTTAGAAGCAAACCCGAAGCAAAAACTAAAATAAAAGGGCTGAAAGGAATACAGACATACAGGCAGATAAACAGACACACACACCTTTTTTATATATATATATATATATACTATCGATTTTATGCACTATTGTAAGAACTGCAACCTTGAAACTTCTGAATATTGTTTTTTATGTCTTTGTCTATGAGTGTACCAAATTTTATTAAAATCGGACCACTCCTTCTATAACACGAATTTTTCGATTATCGATATTTATCGGGGAGTACCTCGACACAAAACCTTCAGAACAAAATAATGGAATCATCTACGACTATAATAGCATAATTTTGAAAATTACACTGTCAAAAGCTTGTCTGTATTTATGTGTGTTGATTTAATATTTGCACTTTTTTGTTAAAGTATTTTTGGGAGTGGGGTTGCATTTAATTTATTAAAGTCAACATTCAGGACCATTTAAGAATTTTAAATAATCAACTTCATTCTATTGTTCAACTGTTTCCAGAGATAATGTGCCCATTCATACCGTTAATGTTGTAGCTAAAGGGCACTCGGAACATTCTAGTGAAGTAGAACAGTCCCAAGATTTCAAAATCATTGAATATTTATGGTTGATTTTTTGAAAAATAAATGAGGAGTCGATAGCCTCCACCATCATTATTGAAAGAACTGGAACTAGTTTTAACTAAAGAATGGATAACAATTTATTTGCAAACAATTCTAACTTTGTATGAGTCGATCCAGAATTCAAGCTGTAATTACTGCCAAAGGTGGTCCTACCCCATACTGAAATAAATTTGCTTAAAATTTCAAGGTGTTTCCTTTATTTTGCCCACACCCCGTATCAGTAGTTTCCATTTTGAAACCACTTCAAGGTGGGCAACTCAAACATTTTAAACTAGAAGTAGCGAATTTTTCCAATTTATTCTCAAAATTCAAACTGACAATTTTAATCAGTAATAGGCTAATATGAGTAATAAGGTTCATGGTCTACATATCCATCTGGCTTATAGCCATATCACGTTGAATACACCGGTCCTCGCTCGACCCCCGAAGTTAGCAACGTTGAACCTGGTCAGTACTTAGATAGGTGACCGCTTGGGAATACCAGGTGCTGTAAGCGTATAGTGATGGATGTGCGTGCTTACAGCCATATCACGTTGAATACACCAGTTCTCGCTCGATCACCAAAGTTAAGCAACGTTGAGCCTGGTCAGTGAGAAGATTTAAGAAAGAGGAACAATAAAATAAAATCCTCAAAAAAATCTTGAGTTTGAGTTTTGTTTAACTGCATATCAACCTCTGTAGGTTATTTAATGCCGAAAAAGTGGGGATTTAAAGTTTTATTTAATGTTCGGTTATAGGGAAAAGTTGATTTAGTCAGTTTTTAATCAAAATTTTGTTTTTATTCTATATTTGAGAAAACTGATAATGTCTTATAGTTTTGTATTTAAAAATGTTTTGCTAAGAATAATTTTTTTCCCTTCAAAAATGTGTTATGGTAATAATTTTTTCCCTTCAAAAATGTGTTGTGGTAATAATTTTTTTCCCTTCAAAAATTTATGGTAATATTTATTTTCCCTTCAAAAATTTGTTATGGCAATAATTTTTTCCCTTCAAAAAATTTGTTATCGTAATAATTCTTTTTTCCTTCAAAACACAAAATAAAATCGTCGGTGATGGTGGTTGTTATAATATTTCAGTTTAAACAACCTCTCTGAAGATGGCTCATGTGAGGCGAAAGCTTAGAAGAAAATCAATAAATAATTATCCAAATGTTGGAGAATTTTTGTCTTTATTTTCAACTGAAATTAAAGTAAACATACGACGTTTAGAACGGCTCATGATTAAACATAACAGATTCATTGTCTCTTACATTTAACAGCATATGTTTAGAAAATTACTTGCTGCCTCGATATACTAAATATATATATATATATCTATATAAAATCGAGTCATATGTATGTATATATATAATATAAAATCCATTCATATATGTATATATTAGGGAACGTACAC
The DNA here is from genome assembly GCA_037127315.1 of Ascarosepion bandense. Lineage (NCBI taxonomy): Eukaryota > Metazoa > Mollusca > Cephalopoda > Sepiida > Sepiidae > Ascarosepion > Ascarosepion bandense. The sequence continues at coordinate 6,353,013 of JBBBDQ010000532.1, read as the reverse complement.
GTGTGTGTATATATATATATATGTAGGTATGTGCATGTATATATATATATATATATATATATGTGTGTGTGTGTGTGTGTGTGTGTGTGTGTATGTATGTATGTGGGGGTGCGTATAAAATGTGTATGCATGCATATGAGTATGTGAACTTGTGTATATATGTATATGAGAATCAGAAATGATTTCATATTTTCCATTCATCTTGCAAATTGAATATTCTATACATTTAATATCTCATATATATATATATATAATATACACTTTTTACCTTTTATCACCCAGATTCTTTTGGCCTCCTTTGGAGAAAATTCTTTAAAAGAAAATTGGCCATTATTTCCTTACGTAAATACGTCTCCTCGCGACTGTCATTTTACTTCAAAGACTGATTGAACGCCTTTTGCTTTGCTGACCCCGCCAATCACACCCAACGTTATTTCTAGTCATCAACATTTCCAAGAGTAGTTATTTTTGTGCCATCATAAAAAGCGACGCTTCACTTAGAATCGCAGAAAATGGAATCCTTTTCAAATATTCATTACTTTCCATCTTTTTTGTCAATGATACGAACATTTATGGCCACATTAACTCGAAACACCGGCTCTCGTCAGACCATCGAAGTTAAGCAACGTCGATACTAGTCCTTATCTAAATGGTTTACCGATTGGGAACGTCATGTTATTTAATCTTCCATGTTTGAGTCGTGTATAACGCCAGAATGTGAAAGTTCCAGTTACAGTTGGTAACGTTAACGATCAGGAATTGGGAAGATATATTATCGTCTAAGCATTTCAGATCCACCCCTAGTAACTTGCATTGGGCCAGCGCGTAGTGTAAATGTTATGTGGAAACACACCTATTCCTCAGATAATGGACTCTCCCTCCTATATTATGAGTTAACAGGAAGTACTTAGGAAGTTCATAGGAGTTCTATTATCCTTTACCGGTCAGTACTTCCACTTTGTAAGGATTGTAGGAAGGCGATCGAGCGTTTGCTATTCTCCCTTCTGTGGAGTGGACGCAAACATCAAGTCGACAAACGTGTCTGTGTCCAGCGTCCGTGTCATAGGGGTCTGGGAATGCCGCACTTGATGAGCCGCAAGGTTGGTTTTCTCAGGCGTGCGATTTTGGAAGACTCCTTGCTGGCGGAGATAGTGATCACTTCAGCCATCTCTAGGCGGTGCCGTGGGCTTCGAGGGCCATCGAGTTTTCTCCTCGAATGTCTGGCGGCCCTGCGGGCCATTCCATCGTCTAATGACCTTTCAAAGCCTAGGAGAGTCTTCTATCGTCGGTTAGTAGAGGGCGTCGCGAAGGATTCATTACGTGATGTGCTCCGCTTGTCGGAGGATGAGTTTCGCTCGTTCTGGTCTAGGGCGCCAGTTGCCGATTATCTCAGCAACTCTGAGTTTTCGCTCACCTGGCGATTGACTCGGAATCAGTTGTCTCTCAATGACAAGCTTTTCATAATGGGACCTTCCGGGATTGCCAGATTGTGAACGCTGCAACATTGGTTTGGAAGAAACAGCTTCGCAAGCCTTCTGCCATTGTTCGCGGGTTCGCCCTCTATGGGATCGTGTCGGCGAGTTGGCTGCTCGTATCGCGCCGCAAGAGCTTGTGCTCGTTGATCGTACGTTCGCCTATGATGATAATGTGTCGCCCCCGTTCTCTGGGATGAAGCGTATGGTGTTTCTGTCGCTGCTGGCCACGGCTCGAATGGTGATATGGACGACGCGAAAGGAGGAAGTCTTGTGAGGTCAGCGTCTTTCACATCAGGATCTGATCCGATATTTTGAGCTGATGCTCAAAATAAAGATTAGAACTGATTGACTTCGACAGACTTCGGCAAAAGCCTAGTTCTCTTGAACGGGGCTAGCCTTGATTTTCTCTTTTAGATCTGCTATTTGCATCGGGGTGGATTCCTTTGGAACCCTCCCCTGGTTAAGGTAGCTCTTTTTTGTGTACGTAGTTAATGTGAATGAATGTGTTCTTAGACTGTAGACGACTTTCTCTTTTGTTATGATCCAAGTCGAGATTCCCAACCTCCCCAGTTTGTTTTGGCCTCCTTTTATCTCGGCTGGTTCAGCCTCTGATTGTCCCATTCTATTAATTATTTAACATCCCCCACTCCCTTAGCGAGTGTGCTTATTGATTTTGCCGTTTGGCGGAATACAGCGGCCACTCTTTTTCTGCGATGGACAGGTCTTACTAACATTTATTTTAGTTTAGTTTAAAAACTTATGTTGTATTTTATTTTGTTTTTGGGTTCATCTCCCTCCCATCATTCCATTTTTCGTTAAATGTTTTAAATCTGTATTATATATTGTACATAGTTGTATTTTTATTGTCTTGGGTTTTTCCTCCTTTTTAGATGCCCCTTGTAAATTTGTGGTATTGTGGTGTCTGAAGGATTGGGAGGTGATGGATGGGTTCTTGTGATGAATGTGCAAATTGTAATGAGTGTTTGGGTCGTGATAGTATTTAGCTAGGTATAGGAGAGATAGTGAAGACCACCTACTACTCACCCCCTTTTTCGGCCTTGTTCCACAATTTGTGTAATTTACGCAAATAAATATTAAGTTCATAGGAGTTCTGCTTGCGAGTATATACGCGTATCCATTTTAGCCCTTCGTTATACTTTGATTTCAGCGTTTACCTGTGAGTACGTCATTTGTTACACTGTTGTATTCGGTTTTTGCCGTCCTTTACTTCCGTGATTTATTTTAAACGTTTGTATTTGAAAAATTTTCTTTGCGTTGTGAGGGGGGGGGGGAGCCAAAATTATGGGTTCGTCTCCCCAGCCCTCAACTTATGACGCTGTGCCGACGGTGAACCTCTCACCGTCAGTATGGGCAAAATCTCCTATAAAATATAGATTCAAAGTATTACCTGCAAATGCAGGAGAAATACAAGGAGTATATCAATGAAAATGAACTTTTTGTGGTACCGGAAGTAGTAAATGTCGTTGCAGCAAGAAAGATCTTCCTGGTGACAGCAGATGCAAAAACCCGAAAATTTATTAGTGTCAGCAGGGAGAACATGGAAGAGACCATGAAGACTTTAAACATCGTCCCGTGTGTCCTAGCTAAAAGGTCCCGCGCCATGTGGGACGTTCTACTGAGCACGGAAATGGAGGCTAAGAATTTAGCCGGTAATAACTTGACGGCAAAAGGTATCCAGATGCAAACGGGGTATCTGGATACTCCAAAAAATAAAATAACAATTCACGCAGTACCAGTGGATATTACCTGCGATTATGTGGGAGACTTTTTGCCAGTTTTGGGGCGGTCGAGGAAGTGGCGTGAGTGACAAGTAAGGCCGGTGTGGCCACGGAGGATGTGAGCGTTAGCGTGGTGGTGGACCGGCAGAATTTATTGAGAGTCCCTGAAATTTTACTGTGTCGAGGCAGTAAGCTTTTTCTTGTTGTAGAGGAGAGGAGGTCGCACTGTTGGTCTTGTGGTATGGCAGGGCACAAATACAAAACGTGCCCTGGAAGAAATGTTTCAAATCTATTTGATATATAATTGCATTTTTATTGTCATGAGTTTTTCCGCCTTTTTTAGGAGCCGCTTGTAAATTTGTGGTATTGTGGTGTATGAAGGATGGGAGGTGATGGATGTGTTCTTGTGTTGAATGTGCAAATTGTAATGAATGTTTGGGTCTTGATAGTGTTTAGATAGGTATAAGATAGATACTGAAGACCTCCTCTATCCACCTCCTTTTCGGCCTTGTGCCACAATTTTTGTCCTTATCATGCAAATAAATATTAAGTTCATAGGAGTTGCTTAGACTTCTCCTGGAGTTCAGTAAAACTACTATGCAGCTGATATTAGTAGGCAGTTCGCCGAATACTAAGGGGTCAGCTTTCAGTGGAAGATTACCAAGTTCCTAACATTTTGGTTACGTTAAGTCGATTAGCAACCGATATAGCACGATTATAACCTTCAGTGCGAAAACTACTCCACAGCAGTAATGCTTCATTTGTCTCCAGGAATTCGCCGAAAGCTAACGTCCAACAAAGTACTTTCATATGTTGAATGAAAATGTTAGAAATGCCGACAAATTCAGTCCTTGCTTTATCGAATACATTTTCAAGTGATTCTAATCTCCTGGAGAGCAACTCACTGCGCCACTTTGGCCACACACTTTTTTTTTAATCATTTCACCCCAAGCAAAGCATTCCACTGCCAATATAGCGCAGGGGGTTACATAGAGCGATTGGATATAGGAAATGTCAGAAGGAGGGTGATAGACGAGTAAGGAGGTATATAGGAAGAGTGTTTGAGAGAATAGGAGCGAGGTAGTGTGTTATGAGATGTCTATTGACCTTACATTTAAACTCCTGGAGGCTGTAGCCGTCGGGGAAGCAAGTATGTGGAAGGGAATTCCACTGGCGGGAAGTGCGAGAAAAGAAGCTGTTGGAGTAGAAATTGCGGTTACATTTCATCGTTTTCATTGTAAAAGGGTGGGACCTAGTTGCTAATCTAGTATCTCGTGCAAATTCGTACCTAGGGGGTACCAGTGATCTAAGTTCATCGGAGCAGAGGCCGTGTAAGTATTTCAACTGATCTTAAATGAAACAATTAAATCGAATCAATATCTGCATCTACTGCTAGGAAACTTGGGTCACTGTGTCGTCCCTGAAAATTTTTATAGTCAATTTATAAATGTATCATTCGTCCACGCATTGAATACTGTTAATATATCTGGTCAGGTGCTCCTATTATATATCTGGAGGTGCTCAACAGAATCTAAAAGTAATACCTACAATATAATTGGTCTTGTAAGCGGATGTTCGTTGTGGTGCATTGGACATCGGCCCGGAACAAGAAATCTGGTAGCAGAGTTCGAATTCCAGTTGAATTCATTGCATTCACTTACGCGCAAATACCCTTGGGAAAGGTATTAATCCATCTGTTCCCTCAAGGTATGGGTTAAATAACAGAACAGATTGAGTTCTATAGCCTTGGGTGGCAATTATTCTACCGCAGACAGTAATGGCAACCTACTGCGGGATAATCTTCTGCCCATTCAGTCATATCTCTTTCGAGACATGATCGCCCAAAGCGTGTATCACATATGACACTTAACTGACTGACTGAATATAATAGTTGGTAATATAATTAAAACTTCTACTGGGCATAAAATGGGGGGTCGATTTTCTATTGTTATGAAGTAATAAAATTATCCCTCAATAATTACTACTTAATAGTATAATACATCTCTCCCTCTTCTAGCTATGAGTCAAATAACAGGACAGATTGGGTTCTATAGCTTTGGTCGGCAACCATTCTACCGCAGAAAGTAATGGCAACCTACTGCGGGATAATCTTCTGCTCAGTTATTCCTGTCTCTTTGGAGACATGATCACCCAAGCGTGTATCATATATGGCAGTTAACTGACTGAATCGGTCCTGACTTGGCATCTCTGGACTGCAGATGCGGATATAGATTCGATGTATTCGTTACACATCAGGTCAGTTGAAAAAGCGCAGTGAATAAGGGGCAATGTGTTGCTTTCCAGGAGACTACCATCAGCCATGTTCATAACAAACAGGAGAGTTTGTCTATGATTGTTAAAGGCGAGAGGTTTCGCTTTATATGTATTCAAATTCACCAGCCATTTGATGCACTTGTGAACCATTTATTGGAGGAACCATTTCAAGAGCAGCCGCCAAGTTTACTTTGCCAGCCTTGACGAATTTCCTATTAAAAGCGCCGTCACTGGTGGTTTCATCTACGTAAATGCACACTTCAGAACTGACGACACCAGGAAGTCTAATGAAAATCAGAAAAACCGTAGGATGTATTTCAGAACCTTGGGGACACCCGCACTTATGTGAAAGGATGTGTAAGCGTTCCCGTTTAAAAAGACCTTTATTTAATGATTTGATAGAGACTTGAATTAAATAAAACAACCTCCCTGTAATGTTGTAGCCTTGGATCTCGCGTAGAAGGCCAGCTTGCCTACCCCAGTCAAACATTTTCGAGATATCTAGAGCCACAGCCCGAGCTTTGTAACTATATTACGTTATAATATATTAAATCAGTGGTAGACCTGGCGAAAGGGAAAGTCATATTGTTTACCCTTGTTTCTTGGGAAATGAAATGCTTAAAGCGGTAAAGGGCGATAGTTCAGACAGTTAAGTGCCGTACGTTATACACACCTGGGCGATAATCTCTCGAAAGAGACATGACTGACTGGGCAGAACATTATCCCGCAGTAGGTTGCCATTGCTTTCTGCGGTTGACAGGTTGCCGATTAAGCCTATAGAACCCAATCTGTTCTGTTATTCAACCCATAACTGGAAGGAATAGACGGATTAATACCTTTCCCAAATGTATTTGCGCGTAAGTGAATGCAATGAATTCAGCTGGAATTCGAACTCGGCTCACCGATTTCTCGTTCCGAGCCGATATCCACTGCACCACAACGCACATCCGTGCAAGAGATCTTAAAAACAAGAATTAAAGATGAGGACTTTCTACAAGCAGAAAGTAGTCAGACAATAGTTGTAAAATTTGAAGAGAACAAGAGACAGCTCGAGAGCAGATTTCTTTAAAAAGACAGCTGGGATTCTATCCTATCCCCTTGCTTTATTGGATTCTAATTTAGAAAGGATGACAGAGAGGAGAGATGCGATTATGCACATATCACTTAATCGGGCCTCTGTTGTAGGTGAAAAATCCGATGCGAATAATCTAGACGTATCAAGTGTTGAGTTGGAAGAGAATATGCGAGCAAAGCATTTAACCTTGTTTACTGTACATATGAGGATTTTGAATTGATTCAGTAGAGGAGGTATTGAGTGATTTTCGTTGTTCCCTTCACTTTTACAGAGTCGCCAGTAATGTCTAGAACCGAATTTGCGAGCTTCTTCATGTTGTTTAGTTCTATCAGCAAAGAAAAATTTGCTTCATTTAAGACACGCTTGCACTCATTACGAACAGAGACAAAGAGGCGTCTGTTGTAATCAAACCTGTAACTCCGTTACAGCCAGAAAAAATGATTCCTTTGGATAATAGCCACCGAGCATGCAGATAACAATCAAGTAGATACTTGAAATTTCTTTGCTGGAATCAAAGCAATGATGCCAGCTTTCACACAAGAGGAAACCTTAGTGGCGCAATTTTGAACGGGGAGATTAAAAACTCCATTCCAAGGTATGTCACAAAGAAAATCACAGAATGAATCCAAATCTGAACGTTGATACCAGAAAGATAATCTTTTGGTAAGAAGTTCTTAGCACGCGATCAGAGTTGCCACCAAGGCAGAGCTGCATAGCATGACATAAGTAACGAACAGAGGTAAATAAGTGATCTAGAAGAGAAGAGTTCTTTCAGGGATTCTGTGGAAATGCGTGGTGAAGTCCACCACTTGCGTGATAGTGAGTAATAGAGAAGTTCAGTGGGGTGTAGATCTCAACATCAGTGATCAAGTGTTTCAGCCACTTGGCATGATGGGTATTAAATCATTTAAAAACATAAATCTATTTGTAAACGTATGCAGCGAAATGGCTTTTATATTATCAGGGATACTAACTAGCACGCAACAGTCATAAAAGGAAGAGGAACGGTATAGAAAGATAAATTAGCTTATTGAGTTTAGTAGAGATAGCAGAGACTCATGTAAGTATTTATACATTTATCCACATTTATTCTAGCCATTTTAACAGAACCCCACTTTTTTAAACTAGAATGGCCTATAATCCTCGATTTATTAAGGAAGCTGTAAATTATAATACTGCACAGACAAATAACGAACAAAATATTCATTGGCTACTGATAACTGAAGATCATGTCTGAAAACGTTTATTTCTCAAGATATGGACACATGTCTGCTGTTCTTAGCCAAGAGACACTAGAGATTGTCGTCTTTGATTGCAAACCGATAAGGCTTCCGCTAAGAATCGCAAAAACATCTTTCATTACAGAAATCGAGCTAACTAAATATATCAGGGAGAAACCAATAAATACTGATTAGGCGAATGGTCAGATCATCGCCATAGATGAGGATTATGCCATCACAGTTTGGTTTATTAAGACGGCAAACAAATTCAGCTTTCAGTGTTTTCCTCTTCCGTACTATACTTTTCAATAATATCGAGTTCCTTGAAGGTGTAGACGATCATTGCTCTCCACAATTTCCTGTTATCTGAACCTCTTAGTATAATGTCTTTATGCTATCTGTTGTAGAGCAGCTGGCACCCCTCTAGCGCTCTCTAAGAAGAAATGGTTTGTGAATTCTAAGCGTATGTCAGTTGTTCACTTTGTCGGATTCTCCGCCTTCGAGTAAGCCAGCCGAGGCTTCACCTAAAAGGTGAAGTCTCGTCTGGGGAGAAGCAGACAATGTTCGAGCTTACGGGCTCGATTTTACCCACGTTAATTGTGATCGTGCCACATCTACCTCGGGCTTCTTCCCACGTGGGGTGGTCGTAAATAATTTGGATTGTCATTGACGATTATTATCGGATTTTCTGCGACTTTAACAAGTTATCCTCACTTTTTATTATATGTATATCCATTGGCACGGATATTGTGCTATAGGTATTTCAACACCCAGCATCCGGTGTCATACTGCCACGTCGGCAATACAACCCTCGTAAAGTCAGTTCTGTCAACCATTTACACAAGCTCTTTTGCTAGGCTATGTGCTGTATTTCTCTGCAGGTTTCAAATTTTTTAAACCGTTTTTCTTCATTATGTTCCCTAGGAATTCCAGCCGTCTCTTTCTGATGTTATCATACGTATATCTCTCTTTTGGTTTCATTTTCTCCAAAAATTCGTCGATTCTCACATGAGCGGTCAAAGGTATTTTCAGCATTCTTCTGTATAGTCTTATTTTTATTGCCTCAAATCTTTTTTTCTTTATTATTGATAAGATTATCTAGCACTCACTGCCATATTAGGAAAACTGATATTACGGAACAGGGAAGCGCTCTTTCTTTTGTTTCTATTGCTTCAAGTCTCTTCATCAGTGAGGAAATTGTCCATCATTCACTGTCATCTGTGGGCTTTTGTCAAACTAAACTAAGATTACTAAATATTTTCGCGTCTCGCCGTTGTGCATTTTGTTCTTCGTACATGTTCCTTCATAGCAAGTTTTGACAATTTTAAAACCGTTAAAATGTTACAGTATTTACATTATTCGGACTATTATCCGAATCATGGTTGCCATTTGTACGACGTTTTCGCCGTTGTACGCCCCGGACATCATCAGGTGCTCGGAATTTCGAACCGAACCCTTTATTACAATCACTGGGGTATATCATCCTCATTTGTAGCGTAAAAGACACACGCAACATTGGATATAGATGTTGGTTAGTTCCCGTGACTTGACCCAAAGAGTTGTGACTTCAGTACCAGGCTAGAGCAGTGGTAAAAAAGTAACTTGCAGGATTAGATGGAGATAACACATGACATCCAATCGAGGCTTTTCGCAAGAAATTTATACAAATAGATTGATCTATCATTAAACAACGTACAAATGGCAACAAAGATGAGGACAATAGTCCGAATAATGTAAATACTACCTCATGTCAGAAATATAGACAAATAGAATGGTCTATTATTAAACGACGTACAAATGGCAAGAAAGATGAGGACAATAGTCCGAATAATGTAAATACTGTAAATACTACCTCATGTCAGAAATATAGACAAATAGAATGATCTATTATTAAACGTCGTACAAATGGCAAGAAAGATGAGGACAATAGTCCGAATAATGTAAATACAACCTCATGTCAGAAATATAGACAAACGTTAAAATGTTTCGCATTGAAGATAAGGAATAAAATGAACATTTCATGGCTCGAGGTTATTTTGTTTGGTCGGACTGATAACTTCTCAGTACTCCATTGTGCGTTTTGTTTTTCCAGGGGAAAAATTGTATTAACAAAAAGAAAACTTTCATTGTCAGAAATTAAATTTGGAAATCCAATTATTTCCGTTTTATGAAATAATTGTTTTATATAGCCTGGAATTAATATGTGGGAATAATGACAAGTGTTACCCATTAAAATCATATACTTATTTTATGATTAAAATATTTAGGAATATTATATGCAGTCAAAAAGCTTTGTCAGTTTTTATTTATTTAGAATATTTACTAATTTTTTTCCTCATGATCATCCCAATCTTCTATATACCGTTGCGGTGATCGTCGGCTATGCTTGCAAAATGGCCTTGTGCCAAACATAACCAAGTTCACCACATTTAAAAGAATCAGAAAGATCAAAAGAGCGAGTGTCTGGATTTTAAAACAAATTATTAGCTAAAATGCCCCGAAATTCTGCATTTCTGATAATTTTATTAGTACTCGTCAGTCAGTTAAGTGCCATACGTGATATACGCTTGGGCGATCATGTCTCGAAAGAGACATAAATGACTGGGCAGAAGATTATCCCGCAGTAGGTTGCCATTGCTTTCTGCGATAGACTGGTTGCCAACCAAAGCTATAGAACCCAATCTGTCCTGTTATTCAACCCATAACTGGAAGGAATAGACGGATTAATACCTTTCCCAAGGGTATTTGCGCGTAAGTGAATACAGTGGATTCAACTGGAATTCGAACTCGGTTCCCCGGTTTCTCATTCCGAGCCGATATCCACTGTACCACAACGCACATCCCGTAGTACTCGTAAATAAGATAAAATGCATAAATAAGTTTAAATTAATGTATCGTGATTAATTCGTAGTCGAGTTTTTTTCCTGTTTTTTTTTTTTTTTTTTTTTTAGCCCTACAATAGGTAAATTGTTTCACATTTTCGGATGAGCTCATGTGCGGTTCGTCTCTAAATGGAAAGTGGCTCTGACTGTCGTCAATCGGAAGCATTGGCAGGGTTTCGTACCGGGCCTAAACGAAATTTTCCAGTGTCTGAAAGCGCTTATCGAGGGTGGGCCGGAGGCTGATCATTTCTGGTCGGGTCGGCGCGGTGGGGGGGGGGGGGTATGATGTTGAAAGACCCGAAACCCCCTAGTGATCCTCGTGATGACATCACTGACGACACCCTCTAGCGCCCCCCATTACGGTGCGTATGCTTAAAATTTAAGAATATTATATGCAGTCAAAAAGTATTGTCAATTTTTATTTATTTAGAATATTCACTATTTTTTCCTCATGATCATCTCAATCTTCTATGTATCGTCGCGGTGATCATCGGCTGTGATTGCAAAATGGCCTTGTGCCAAACATAACCGAGTTCACCACATTTGAAAGAATCAGAAAATTGAACAAAAGATGAAAGGATCTCGTTTGTATCAATAATTGTAAATTTATTATAAAGAATGACATTTATGTTTGCATAATTTTTTTTCTTTTGAATGTATGTTTAAGAGTTCAGTTTTCTTTAAGTTAAAGAAAAAGGCAAATCTGGTGTCGCTGTGTGTGCAATTGTAGTAGGTGAACTAGTTAGTTTTGAGGGTGAATGAAAACGAAAATGATTCTTGTCCCTTTCGCTTTCGTTGCCAACAAGAAATGAATAAAAGGGAGAATCTATTAGCGCGGCGTGAAAGAGTGAGAGAAAATGGCGTCAGTTAGACTAGTAGCTCACTGGGACGTTATTTCTTTGTTGATTGTACCTATATAAGGAAAAAAGAGAATCAATGAATTTAGTGCGAAAGAGAAGGTGAGAGAGTAAGAAAATACACGTCGCCTGAACTTAGCGTCCAGTTAGACGACCCGTGGCTCTCTGAAGAGAAAAGAAAAACTTACGAGTATTTAAGTGTTTGTAGAAAATAGAATCGGATCAAATTAAGATTTTTTTCCTTGCTCCTGATTGGCAAATAAATAAGACGCTATATTTGCCCAACCCTCATCCTCGGTATCCTTACTCATGTGTCACCTTCCTCCTTACATTCCCTATGTCTAACCACTCCTTCTCTTTACCTTCCCCTATGTAGCCCCATGCGCAATAGTGGCAGTAGAATGCCTTGCTTGGGGTGAGATGATTAAAAAAAAAATTATTTTAATTTCGACAACGTCAGCACATGGAAAAATTTAGTGAATGTATAGATGTATATACCTTTTTAATTAGCTCATGAAAAGGTATTAGTTGTGCCTAAGCTTTGATTAAATCTTACAAAACCTGACATCGTATCCAGTCAGGACGTTAGTGAACATGGCTCTCTGCAATTTCCTGTCCTTTGTAATTCCTGATAATTTTTGTGTTTTTTAATTCTCCAAAACAGTGTTCAACTGATCATTAACTCAAGCTTGCTAGATATTCTAAGTGTTGTTTTTCGCTGTTCCACTTCCATCCAATCTGTCCAGTGATTGACTGAATCATTTCCTACGTCTTATCAACACATTGCAGTTTATTTAAAGCCAGAAAATATTTTATATCATAAGATATTTGGCGGAAGGGGGCGAGAAATAATGATTTAGCGATACATGTTTCTGTATTTATTAATATTGTCTTTTTCAATATATAATTAAGTGAATGTTGTATATATATATATAAGTTTTTTCCTGTATCCATACGTTTTTTATTCGCAATCTACCCCTCGTCTATACCACGAAACCCCCATTTTTATTTTAAAAGACTAACGCATTCACCCAAAATAATGACGTCATGTTGGAAAACTCATTAGGTCATACTTTATGTAACTTTTACAGGTCTTATGTTTAAAAAACTGAGAAAGTCCAAATTTACACAAGGTATGTTGATGACATTGATAAATCTAAAATCAACTTTTGAAAAAAATAAAATCAATGCTAAAATTTACCTATGAACTCATAGTTAATGACAAAATCACATTCTTTGGTGTTGATATAGAACTAAAATCAGAAGTATTTACCACTTACCCGTTTTAAAAATAAGGATACAAAAAAGAAAAAAAAATTACTTTTGTCTTCTGAACTATCATAGCCAATGTCCAGAAAGATAAAATAACATTAATGATAAATCTATTAAATAGAGTACAAATTTTTCTTTCCAAAGAATATTTTTGAGTGAACTAAAACACATAAAACAAACATCAGTCGTCCATAATTTCCAACTACATTGATAAACAAATAAAATTATTCTTACAAAAACAAAAAAAAAACAAAAAAAAAACACCAGTAATAAAAACAAAAAAAAACATTAAAGCAAATATATTATATTGCAACCAGATACACGATTATAAGCAGGATGAATTCGCTGGGCTAAAAAAAATCATTAAATATATTTCTGCCGTGATAAAAACATCTATAATATATTACAAAAATCAGAAGTCATCAAGCCTTGTCACTAGTCAAAATAAACCCATCTATTTAACAAGCGATGGCCAATTTAGTGCATGAATTTCAAGGTCCAGTACAAGACTGTTTCTTGTCACAAATAAATTACCTGTATCAGACATACTACCACATCCTCGAAGGGATGGCTTATGTACCAATTATCAGATCAAAGTGTTATAAAAAAAAACGCATCACCCAATATTTTACAGATCGTCGAAATGTGGCCTCCCTTTGTCTGTTCTATAAATACTTTCATGGCTTCTGCTCAGACGAACTTAAGTCACTGATGCCTCCTCAACAGGTGTTTACTCGTGCAACCAGACTGGCAACTGGGTCCCAACCATTCAGTCAGGTTAGCCAAATGCAGACGACAATTCTACTCCTGCAGCTTCTTCTCTTGGAACTCGCTCCCATATTCTTGCTTTCCTGACGGTTACAACCTCCAGAAATTTAAATGCAACGTCAATACTCATCTACTAACCACTGGACTCTAGCTCTCTCCCCACCCCCGTATAACCTTCCCTTTCTCTCCACCTATGTATCTGTCATCGCACCTGCTTCCTCAGCTTTCTATTGTTCCTTTCTAACTTGTTTGTACTCCTCACTCTTTTCTAATTAATCTTTTTACATTTATGTAGCCCCCTGCACATCAGTGGCGTTTCCGCCTTGCTCGGGGTGAAATGACTAAAAAAAAAAATATATATATATATATACTGGTCGAAAACATCAGTTCTAGATAAATCACATTATCAGAAACATCTTACTATAAGAGAGGGCCTGTATATCAAACATATCTATTAACCTCACATTATTTAACAGTGCAAAAAAGTTTTTTTTAAAGGGATGCTCATTCGAATTGCAGCCGTGTGCAACACGTAAGGGCTTGGAATGAACGCTCCTATTAAAAACAATTACGACGTAACAGTCAAAGCATGAGAAAAAAAATGACACCACAATAGATAATACATCCTTGAAAATGGCTATAGAAGTGTCCGAAATTGCTTGGGACAATAAAAATTATGTAAATCTTTTGTACTCTCTTGCTCGTACAAAACTTAACAATTATTTTAATTTGTATTGTCAGCTGTATTTAATGAAAGGCATTTAACAGAAAGGTTACTGCTTCTGTGGGAGTATATATATATATATATATATATATATATATATATATATATATATATATACACACACACACACAATCTAGAAAATTTTTACATATTCTACAATTTCATGGGTGATACGTATTTTGCAGTACAAAAAGCTGCTCGTCAGACCCAAAAGATACAACAGTTAATATTCAAAATAATCCAGAAAAGAATTACATGTAGACACTCACGTGCTCATACCGAGAATAGACGTTTGTAACGGTAATCTACAAAAACATTTCCTCACTCATTCAATAAATACCAAAGAAAGAAAGAGAAATATAGAAAATTAATAAACGGAAAGAAGAGAAAGAAAAAAAAAAATATTTTCTTTTATATATGTAAAGCAAAGATCAGAAATTGCTTATGTGATTTTCAAAGGAAAAGATCAAATGTGTAAAAACAAAATACCTTAGATAATCACAAGAGAAAAGAAAACCGTAAAAATAGACGCGTACCCGGCGAAAAGAATAAGCAAAGAAAATGAATGTATGAATCTGCCAAATCCGAGTAACTCTACTCTTTAAAAATGTGGTTATTGGTGGGCGGGGTACCAATCGACCTTTCTGTAGTGATAGACGTGTCTGCTGTACTTACCAATTTTGATCTCGCATTTTATAACCTTCAGTCGATATTCTTCTCCAAAATAGCCAATTTTTTCACCCAAACATATCTTACAATTGTTCACACTGCTTTTATAGAGTTTAGTCGTTTTTATTCCTTTTGTTTTTTAAGAATTTCCAGCTTATTTTAAGGTTTGTACCTAATCCAGCTTCCAACAATAAACACACAGCACTATAATGTTATAATGTTATAATGTTCTCGTAGTCACAAGAATTTAAACTAACTGTGATCATGAGATTGTTTTATTCAACCATTTAACTCCAGTTCTTTCTAACGACCATATTACGTTGAATACACCGGTTCTCGCTCGTTCATCGAAGTTGAGCAACGTTGAGCCTGGTCAGTACTTAGATGGGTGACCGCTTGGGAATACCAGGTACTGTAAGCGTTTAGTGACGGATGTGCGTTGTGGTGCAATGGATATCAGCTCGGAAAGAGAAATCGGTGAGCCGAGTTCGAATTCAAGGTTAAATACCCTGCATTCACTTAAACACTGGTGCCCTTGGGAAAGGTATTAGTCCATCCCTTCCCTCCAGTTATAGGTTAAATAACAAGGATATGACTTGGGGACCCTGCCCTTAAAAACAAATCCCAATGAATCTTGATATTCGAAAAGAAAAAAGTATTACTAGACACAAAACTTATATAAAAACAATAAATTGTTGAAAAGAAAAAGATATTACCAGCAATAAATAAATAAAAAAATTAGTTGGCAATAAATGACTCGCCGAAGGTGATACGCCATAAAAACAAAACAACCAACATCACCCTGTATATCTTTTCCTTTCTCTCTACTTCTGCAACTGTCAGCACACGTGTATTTCCATCCTTCTGTTGCTCCCTTCTCTGACACTCCCCTGTAACTGGTTCGTCTTTAGCTTTACTCTTCTTCTATCTAATCTTTTCCTCTTATGGACCCCCTGCGCATCGGTGGCGTTACCACCTTGTTTGGGGGCGAAACGATTAAAAAAAAATCAGTTCTGAGTAGTTTCGATATATAAGTTTCTTCTACGCTACAGACTTTGTTCACCACTTCCGTTTTAGCTTACCTGCGAATTTTGTGGCGGGTGGGGATCATCATCTCACAGTTGCGTCTCTCTCACCTGGGCAGAGTGCGGCTCCATTATTATCTGTCCGAGGATGAACATGCAACTGAGAAAGAATTATACTGAGAGGTATGATTTTCTAAGCGAAACTTAGATGTGGCACAAGGCCAGAAGTATAGGGTACCCAACAAGGATCGAATTCACTACTCAGTTGTAGCAGGTTCTAGCGAGACAAGCTTGCTAACCATTAGACCACACCGATGTTTCCAAGGTGATTTTCTAAGCGTAACTTAGATGTGGCACACCATCTACCCAACCTCCAGCCTCGGTATCTTTACTCATCTATCACCCTCCTTCTGACATTTCCTATATCTAACCACTATTTCTCTTCACCTTCCCCTATGTAACCCCATGCACAATAGTGGCAGTGGAATGCCTTGCTTGGGGTGAAATGATTATATTAAAAAAAGGCAAGATGCACGGAGCACCCAGGGAGGATCGAACTCAGTATTCAGTTGTAATTGACTTAACGAGACAAGTTTGCTATCCGTTACACCATGTCGAGGTGCCCATTAGCGAATTTAAGAGCATAACATAGATGTGGCACAAGGCCAGAAGTATAGAGCACTCAGCGAGGATTGAACTCACTACTCAAATCTAACGATTCTAGCAAGACAAGCTTGCTAACCATTACACCACCTCGAGGTACCCAAAATTATACTGAGAGGTACCCGGTCCAGGGAAACAGCGCCCCGAGGCGATGCTACAAAATTGCATCAAAGGGGTGGATCGCCACCGAGGTCAGCGTGACAGGCGGTTGCGGAAATTGGGTAATGTTTGGCCCTTGTCCGTGA
Organism: Ascarosepion bandense; assembly: GCA_037127315.1. Taxonomy (NCBI): domain Eukaryota; kingdom Metazoa; phylum Mollusca; class Cephalopoda; order Sepiida; family Sepiidae; genus Ascarosepion; species Ascarosepion bandense. The sequence continues at coordinate 6,336,125 of JBBBDQ010000532.1, read as the reverse complement.
GCACGCGTTTGGCTCCCCGCAAACAACATCGACATTGTGTCACATCCGCGTTTTAGAGACGAGATTAATATTTACTTCACTTTTAGCTTGGTACATTCTATTCCTAATAAAAGTTAGTTTCATAGGACAAGTATTATTAATCCTGTTTTCGGCATTAATTTTGCTGAGTAGTTTTTTTTTTGTTATGGTCATTAATAAGGGTTTGCACATTGGCACCAATATCTTACTTTCACTAAATATTTTAACTCGCCGACTTTGTCAAGGCGCCAAAATGATTCTTAACTTCAGCAATAATCAACCAATTTTTGTCTTGAGAGATTTATTCTAGGACTGGTGCTAAAATCTTGGCTTTTTCTACACCTATTCCAAATTACATTTTCCTTGCGTCAGATTAAGTACTAGCAGTACAACCCGGCATTGTTCCGGTGTAATAAAAGCTTTAAAACTAATCCATGTTCCTGGAGCTCAGACTCTTTGGACGTTGACACGAAAGACTAAAAAGCAATAGTTGTTTCCAGTTAAAGCGAAACCGTAGACTGAAAGAAAAATGAATGGATGTAAGTCAAATCTTGATTTCCTGGTATCGATATCAAATAAGTTTTTTCGTCGTAAACTGAATTTTGAAGGCTAAATAAGTCCTTTGAGTAAATGGTATCATGGCTGAGACTGAGAACTACAATTATACCTACTTAAAGCCAAACCCGAAGCAAAAACTAAAATAAAAGGGCTGAAAGAATACATACATACAGGAAGATAAACAGACACACGCACAAACATCTTGCCTTTTATATATATTATCGATTTTCTGCACTATTGTAAGAACTGAAACCTTGAAACTTCTGAATATTGTTTCTGACGTCTTTGTCTATGAGTGTATCAAATTTAATTAAAATAGGACCGTTGTGTCATATTCCCCACCGGGTGTAATGAAAGATTTAAAACTAATCCATGGTCCTGGAGCTCAGACTCAGCCTAAGAAATATTTGTGTGAAGTTTGGTGAGAATCGGAAAGAAATTGTGGATTTGTATAAAGGACATACAGACAGATAAACAGACACACACACACAAACATCTTACCTTTTATAAATATATATATATATATATATATATATATATATATATATATATATTATCGATTTTCTGCATTGTAAGAACCGCAACCTTGAAACTTCTGAATATCGTTTCTTATTTGATTAAAATCGGACCACTCTATAACCTGAATTTTTCGAGTATCGATATTTATCAGGAGTACCACGACACAAAACCTAGCTAAGAACACTAGCAGACGCTTATAGTAAAACTTTGTAAATGTTCAAGAAAATCGGTTCAGCTGTTTCGGAGTCTATAGGTAACGGACACACACAAAGTTTCATTTATAAATAAGTTTAGATTTAGATATATTCCACCCTAAGGCCATTATTTGCCAAGGTCGTATGGTTTTACTTTTGAAACTGGTTAATCGCTTCAGTATTCTGAGAATTGGTGAACAACCTGCTTGCTTATAGATCTGTGTAAGTATTTAGTTACTAGTGAGGAGGGTGGGGTCAGAACTTGTGTTAGTATAAAAAGATGGGTTTGAAGAGTTTTGTTTTTCTGGTTTACATTCACCCAGCATAAAGGTTCAAATTACATCCAAGTACTCTTCCTCTTTCGTGACTGTTTTTAATTGCATTTATTTCCAATGATAAAAAAGAAAAAAAAACACACAAAAAAACACAAAATTCAGATACACAAAAACACAAAATTCAAATACACAAAAACAAAAACAAAAAAGCAAAAAGACAAAAAACAAAAAAACAAAAAACAAAAAGACAAAAAAAAAAACTACGTTTTTCCGATATTTTCCAGAATTTTCGTTTCTTTTTTATGTGCAGTTTCCTTTAAGGACGTAGGCGATCATGGACCTCCATTTACCCTTACCCCTTCTCGCTCTTAACACTTTTAATCTTTGTATCTCTCCTAAACTCTGCTCCGCCATCCAGTTGCTAAAGTCCATCTAGTATGTCTCACGTTGTTTTCCCCTGTCTCTTTCACTCTACCCATCCCGTAAGTATTAGATTCTCCAAGCCCTCCTTCCTCATTACGTGTCCCAGATGCTTCAGCTGTCTCTTCCTAATGTTAAGTATAAGTTTTCTTTTCGTTTGAATCCACTCCAAATCCTTGTCGTTGCCACATTTTTGGTCCATTGTATACTCAGCGTCCTTCTGTAGATACACTTTCAGTTGCTTCAAGTCTCTCATTCATCATTGTAGACATTGTCTAGCATTCGCTGCCATATAGTAGGACTGATATTGCATAACAGCCCTGTACACTTTTCTTTGTCTTCCCGTCTCTCAATACTCTGTTTTGCTTTTGAAATGCGTCCTTTGCCATTCCAGTGCCTCTTCGGATCTCAGTGTCACACTTTCCATTCTTTGTCAAAACCTTTCACAGATTTTTAAATTTCGCACTTGCTTGATTTTAATCACCCCGACCTGTAGTTGATATTTTCAGGTTTTTTATTGCCAGTAATCTATTGGCTCTACACACTCTTCTTTTCACAAAAATGGCTCACCGTACTGTAATCGCACACTTGGTAAAACAAAAAACAAAAAACAAAAAAAAAAAACGTTGAAGAGCAAAAAATATCAAAAGCAAAATTACTGGCTGTCGATTGACGAAAAAAATTGCTTTAGACATGACATGGGTAGACTTTTCCGACTAGTGGGCCGCATGTGATAAGGCTCATCATAAGGCGGACAACGCTACTAAAAAGATTCAAGGTAATTTTTTTGTTGAAGGTACCTAATCCATTTTACTGTAAATTAATTACTCCTCAGAAATGGAGAAAGTTGATTTTAATTTTTTTTTTAAATAAAAAAATGTAAGTCTTGGTATAAGATGAACACATAACAGTGGACTGAATACATACGTTTTTTTTATTTATTCACTTGTAGATACAAAAAATATACTTCAAAAATTTTTTTCCATAGAAACAAAAGATATTTACACGTCTGATCTTCCTCAGTGAAAGTCACCAAAGGTTTTAAGCGATTAAAATTTTACCTTTGATGAAAGTTTAACATACAAATTATATTGTACTTGTTTATGGATGTTGATTTTCTAAGCCTAGCTTACATGTGACACACGGATGAAATTATGGAGTATTCACTAAAGATCGTACTCTCTACTCCATCGTTATGGTTCTAGCGAGACAAGTTTGCTTATCGTTACGCCACATCGAGGTAATTTTTTTTCGGATGAACTTAAGTCACTGATGCCTCCTCAACAGGTGTTTACCCGTGCAACCAGACTGGCAACTGGGTCCCACCCATTCACAGTCAGGTTAGTCAAATGCAGACGACAATTCTACTCCTGCAGCTTCCTCTCTCGCACTTCCCGCCTGTGGAACTCGCTCCCGTATTCTTGCTTTCCTGACGGCTACAACCTCCAGAAATTTAGACGACAATTCTACTCCTGCAGCTTCCTCTCTCGCACTTCCCGCCTGTGGAACTCGCTCCCGTATTCTTGCTTTCCTGACGGCTACAACCTCCAGAAATTTAAATGCAAAGTCAATACTCATCTACTAACCACTGGACTCTAGCTCTCTCCCCACCCCCGTATAACCTTCCCTTTCTCTCCACCTATGTATCTGTCATCGTACCTGCATTCTCAGCTTTCTATTGTTCCTTTCTAACTAGTTTGTACTCCTTACTCTTTTCTAATTAATCTTTTTACATTTATGTAGCCCCCTGCACATCAGTGGCATTTCCGCCTTGCTCGGGGTGAAATGAGTAAGAAAAATTGTTATGTATGAGAGATAATGTGAGGGAACAAGTAAGAACGAAATGACATTAATCAAATTTTAAAAAATGAAATTTTCTTGAATTTTTGCGTGCTAATCAGAAAGTCAAAAGGGATACAGTTTACCCATGACTAATTTGAACTACAACATTAAAAAGACCACAAACATGAAGCTTTAAATAATCACAAAGTGGGTAAATAGAAAAAAAAAATAGCAAAATCCTTGCCCATACGGGAGAAAAAAACGGACAAAAAATCCGTGGATGTATCTGCCAAGTTATAGCGGGTAACTCTGCTATAACTAAAAATTGAGGACAAAAGACCTAAGGATCGTCGTGAAGTAAGAAGCAAACATCAATTGCAAGAGGACAGATTACATAATTGTGAGCTAAAGTGACAACCAAACATGAAAATTACATATTAAATATATCTGAAGATAATTGGTTAACTTTAAGATTAACAATGTTGGGTATTTGCTTTATAATCGTGTGATGGTGGCTAAAATTAACATTAATATAGTTAGGGGTATTGTTTTATTTCTGGTAAAGTTGGAAGAAACCATTTAGATCAAGGGTGATATTCAAATGATTGATTATACTTAGTTTAGTGGAATCTATAATTTATTTGCCCTAATAAAGTTGGTTTATTGCCTCTTTTTAGCCATTCAAAATTATATATATATATATATAACGGAAAACTCACCAGGTCATTTAAATTAGTTATAAATTATAATTCATTTCAAATTTCATCAGATCACACAATATTCCTTCCATTTGGTACAAAAGATTTTGCCGGGATAAGTATTTTCTTTAACTGAATAGAAAGATAAAAATATAAAATAAAAATAAGAAAGAAAAGAGAAAAAGGAAAAGAGAAAAAGGAAATGATAGTGAGGCATTGGCGTCAGATCAGCTGGAGGTATTCAGACCAGTCGTGAAGAGGTTGACCTTTGAAGAAACTTCAAATTCCACGGATACGTGTATATGTGTAACCCCATAAATTAACCCACCCATGTACACTAACTTATATCCATATATTCATATGCGTACATTCCCATATATACTTACAAATGTGACTGTTTATGCTTAGACATACTTACCGATCTACACTTTTTCATGTCTACATACGGATCTTGCGTTCATATACACACATATATACATTTCACAAAGACGGGATTTCGCGCGTATAGTGTTATATACATATATATAATTATGCTAGTAATTTTCACACATACTCCCAAATTACGCATATATTTTCATACTTACATACATCCTCACATCCATACGTATATATGTTCATAAATGTGTTCTTCATACCTACATTTATCTCTTTATATCCACATACAATTATTGTGTTCACACACTCGCAATTCTATGAGGGGTGGAGTCACGCATACATGTATACACATCCGTATATATATATATATATATATATAAGTATACGAGCAACTTTTTATATACACTTATGCATAAAGACAATGTACGCCTGTGTACACTTAACTCCCAAACAGGGTGGTATATTTCTTTTTATGTCTTAACAAATATTACACACACACACACACATTATATATATATATATATATATATATATATATATATATATATATATATATCCGTATATACCGGCATACTTCATTTGGATTATTGATACTAACCTGTACACATATGAGTAGAATGATCAATACATGAATGTATAATCAGTTCGAGAATGCACAATTGACTGCATCCAAGATTAACATAACCCACATATAATCAGGTGTTCTCACATGTTGGAAAAACGTATGCATAATTAGGTCCATTCTTATATATGAAATACACTTATACTTAGGTGCCCCCTTATACACACAATAATACATACAATAATATATATATATATATATAAACATCACACAATTCTATAGAAGCATGCACAAAATTAGGTGCAATCATATATATGAGAAACATATCTCACCTTACACTTCAGTCAGTTAAGTGCCATACGTGAAACACGCTTGGACGATCATGTCTCGAAAGAGACATGACTGACTGGGCAGAAGATTATCCCGCAGTAGGTTGCCATTGCTTTCTGCGGTAGACTGGTTGCCAGCCAAGGCTATAGAACCCAATCTGTCCTGTTATTTAAACCATAACTGGAAGGAAGAGAGGGATTAATACCTTTCCCAAGGGTATTTGCGCGTAAATGAATGCAAGGGTTTCAACTGGAATTCGAAACCCTTGCATTCATTTAGGCGTACACTTAGGTGTCCCATTATACACGTGAACTATTTATGTCGAAGTCATTATAGTGAACTCATTTACAATGACATAGTTCATGATATGAGATTTCTTTTAAAACTTCGTACACCAATAATATAAAGTCATTGTGTAGTTAGACTGGCATGTCAACCCATTGTATAGTAGGTCCTTATCCTCACATCTTTGTTCTGTAAAATCCTCCAACGAATGATCCACACAAATGTGAGAGAGCTGGTAAGTGTGTTGGAACGAGGTGATTCTAAGATTTTATGTGTTAGACAGTTTCATTTTTTTTTTTTAATTGCGGCATTTGAAAATTATTTAATTTCTCTGATTTAATAATTGGCTAGATTCTCTGAATTTGATAATTCTAATCTATTTGTCTGAGCATAAATTGCATCTGCTTCTAAAGCTATTGGGGGTTTGAGATTTCCCTATAATCTTCCATTCAATCTGAGGGGAAAGATTTTTCTTTTAATTCCCAGGAATATTCAGAGAGCGGTTTGATGTTTTAGGTGGGGTTTAGAAAATGATTGAGTGTGATTATATAGGTCCGGTGGAAATTCTGATATATGTTTTTTTCCTGCTCTTGTCTACGCTAGGATAGATGGTTGCTTGGTATATTACATCTTCGGACTTACATATGCCTCCAACTGGGTATTTATTTTTTACTCTGCAGTTACAGAGGGTTGTACTATCTGTTTATTTATTGTTATAAAATTTCTTTAGCATATTATTATTATGGGAAACAAAAAATGGGCTAATTAGGCTCATTGAAATTAATTATAATTTATAACCAATTTAAATGACGTGTTGAGTTTTCCTTTATAAATATCATATTGCTCTAGATAACATCCACTGAGCTCTCTCTCCCCCTCTCTCTCTCTCTATATATATATATATAGTCATCCGCAGACAGATCTGTTTCGCTGTATCACAGCTCATCAGTACGGTTAGACATCCGATTGTTTTTTTTATCCAGGATTGAAACCCGACTGAATTGGCGTCAGTCGGCGATTCTACCTCTGAGCTACGGGCGCTCGGTAGAACAAGGCACACTTTTAAGAGTGTATATTATCATTATACACGCCCAATAGCTGAGAGTGTTCTAATTCATTGCTGAATGAACGATATATATGAGAGCAAGAACTTCGATGTAATATAATGGTTAATATGCTTGTTTGCTATATTAATTACGACTGAATTGTGAGTTCAATCCACATTATGTACTTCATATTTTCGGTTTTGTTCTACAACTAAAAGTAATTAGAGCAGAAAATTGACATTTGTTCTCTTTCCAAATCCATCTAGATTGGGAATTCTATCAATCCACTGGCTTTTGTTCATGAATAATATTTTTTTTAATTTTTTAATCGGTGACCCCCAAGAGCGAAAGGCCGTTAAGACACAAGGGGCTGCAGGGTGTGAAATAATTAGGAAAACTAATAATGAGCGGGAAGATTTTAAAAAATACGTAATCAGGAGAGAAGTAGATAACGATTGACATTGCATTTACGTTTTTGCAAAATAAAATTAACAGGTGCAGAGCGGGAATGGAATGCCACAAGCAAGAATATATATATATATATATATATATATATATATATATATATATATATATGAAAAACAGTTTCGACTTCTATGAATATACGTGACTCTTCAGAAATGAATTGAGGTCTTTCGGTGACTGGCGTGTGTATCCACTGCTTCTATACAACACGTTAAAATTTCCGTTCTCGGATTCCATGCGCTTATGGTTTAGTGGGGTAGCGCCTCCGGCTGACACCATATCGGTCGAATTTCGATCCCGGCCAGAAGCAAATGGATGTGTTTAGCAACACTGATGAGCTGTGATACAGCGAAACATGCTTGTATCTGGATGACTAATATATATATATATATATATATATCATATAATTATGAATTAAAAGTACATTGTGACACGAACATTTGTTTCGAGATTTTTATCTCGTCATCAGGCAATGTTGAATAATGGTTGTGAAAACGATTTACATTAAAAAAAACAACAATCAGTTTGCTATTTATGCATGTGGGAAGATATAGAGTTTATGTATGTTTTCCATTTAACTAATCAGGATAATGATTCACTTTGGAATTTGGACAGTAATTTCTATTTTTAGGGAATAAATACTTTTTTCTTTTTTTTTTCCCGAAAGGTCAAAGTGTCAAACTAATTTTAACCTGGTTTTAGTTTTATTCTTTATTTTTATTACTTTTCACTAAATCCTATTACCTTTGATGCATTCATTCTTGCACCAAAAATGTCCTTTCTGCCTTCTCCATATCTTGACCTCTTCTCATAGAAAACAGAAAAGAGATGAAGAAAGAAAACTTTATATATTTTTATTCAAAATTAAAGGGCCTTTGAGTAAATTTACTCTTATCAGTACGTATCTAATTCTAATTTTTTCAAAACCTTTAATATATATAAGAGAGCTAGAGAGAGACACACACACACACAGAGGGAGAGGGCTACTTCGATGTGGTGTAACAATTAACAAGCTTGCCTTGCTATAATGATTACTAGATTGTGAATTCGATCCGCACTGGGTACTCCCTATTTTCGATTTTGTCCTATATCCAAAAAAAAAAAAAAAATCATATATATATATATATATATATATATATATATATATATATATATTTCTTCTTTTTCCAAATCCATCAAGACTGGGAATTTCATCGATCGAACAGCTTTTGATCATGAATGACATTTTTTTCATATGTATTACTGTATGCAAGAGAGTAAAGCCACTAAGACACATGGGGTTACAAGGTATGGAAGAATTAGGGACAGAAGTGACTGGGAAGAGGAAAGAATAATCAGGAGGACAGTAGATAGCAATTGACATCGCAGTTAAAATTTTGAACATGAATGTTGACTGGAAAGCAAAAAGTGCTAGAAAATGAACCGTTAGCAAAAAAATTACGGTTACATTTAGTCAGTTCAACAAGTAAATTGCAACACCGGGAGATTCAGTCAGTTAAGTGCCATACGTGAAACACGTTTGGGCGATCATGTCTCGAAAGAGACATGACTGACTGGCAGAAGATTATCCCGCAGTAGGTTGCCATTGCTTTCTGCGGTAGACTGGTTGCCAGCCAAGGCTATAGAACCCAATCTGTCCTGTTATTTAACCCATAACTGGAAGGAAGAGAGGGATTAATACCTTTCCCAAGGGTATTTGCGCGTAAGTGAATGCAATGAATTCAACTGGAATTCGAACTCGGCTCCTCGTTCCGAGCCGATATCCACTGCACCACAACGCACCGGGAGATTAATGCACTTAAATTTAAAAAGTCTAGTCACCTTAGCGAAGAGCTCACCCGAGCAGTTACCATGAAGGAAAAAAGCATAGAGAACCAACCTTACGGCCCTAGATAACTGGTTGGAGCCAAGCCGCCACATGAGGACCGATAAAAATGCATATTCTCCTTTAGATCTTTTCAAGGAGCTCAAGGTAAATAGCAGAGGCACCAGACCATATGCGAGAGCAATATTCTAAGCATGGACGAATGGTAGCCTTATAGATATACAAGATAAATTCAAGAGAAAAAAATTGCCTCGCACTGAGCGAACCATCTTTTTTAGCAGCTGACCTAGCAATGGAATCGATAAAGTTTTCCCTCTTTATCTCAGATAATAACGTTAGTTCAAGGTCCAACGAGTTACCTCCATAATATTCTATATTCTCTAGCTATTCATTCTTCCTCTATGTGCCCGGTCTCTTAAGAACGAAGACGATCAGGGCTTTCCACATCTCCCTACCCCTTGTGGGTCTTAGCACGCTTTCTCCTGTTACACCACGCAACCCTCGTTCCGTCATCCACCTGATCAGGACCTTCAAATATGATATCCGCTGCTTTCCCTTGTCTCTTTCCCCCTCAATCCGCCCTGTTAGTATCAGGTTCTCCAAGCCTTCCGTCCCCATTGCATGTCCCAGGAACTTTAGCTGCCTCTTCCTGATGCTCAGTATTAATTTCCTTTTTGTTTCCAAAACCTCATTCATTGCTCACATGCTCGATCAATGATATTCGAAGCATCCTTCTGTAGAAACACATTTCAGCTGCTTCAAGTTTTTCCTTCATCTTCGATGATATTGTCCAGAATTCAGTACCATATTGAAGAACTGACATTACATAGCACTTTAGTCAGACGTATTTTGTCCGGCAAACTTAAGACTTCTTCTATGTGCCCTGTCCCTTCAGGACATAGGCGATCGTGGCTTTCCACGTTTCCCTATCCCTGGTGGCTCTGAGCACGCTTTCTCCTGTTACACCGTGCAATCCTCGTTCCGTCATCCACCTGATTAGGTCCTTCAAATATGTTATCCGTTGCTTTACCCTGTCTCTTTTTTCCTCTATCTGGCCTGTTAGTATCAAATTTCTTCAAGTCCTCCTTCCTCATTGCGTGTCCCAGGAACTTCCGCTGTCTCTTCCTGATGTTCAGTATTAATTCCCTTTTCGTTCCCATCATTTCCAAGACATTCATCATTGCTCACATGCTCAATCCATGATATTCGCATCATCCTTCTGTAGAACCACATTTCAGTTGCTTCAAGTTTTTCCTTCATCTTTGATGGTATTGTCCAGCATTCACTGCCATACTGAAGGACGGCCAGCACGTAGCAATCCAGTACTCTCTTCCTAGTTTCTAACGAAATTGTCCTGTTTCTTAATACTTTACTCAACTTTTGGAATACTTCCTTCGCCATGCCAATTCGCCTTCGGATCTCCGTGTCGCACTTTCCGTCTTCTGTTATAACCCTTCCCAGGTATTTACATTTTTGTACTTGCTTGATTCTGGTATCACCGACCTTTATTTGGCATTTTGAGCTGCCTTTTTTAATGATGACGGTTTTCGTGCAGTTTATTTCTAGTCCTTTCTTGTTACTTTCTTCTGCTACCTTCTGTAGGAGGTCTTGTAGTTTCCTTCCTGTGTCTGCTATCAGCACTGCATCATCTGGGTATCTTAGGTTGTTTAAAATGTTGCCTCCGATGACGAATCCAGGCATAACTTCTAGGGACCTCAAAATATTCTCGCTGTACAAGTTGAACAGATCCGGTAAAAAGACACATCCCTGTCTTACGCCCCTTTCTATCTTTGTATATCTACTCAATTAATTACCTGTCCGTATGCAAGCGGTTTGATTCCAGTAAAGATTCTTGATTACTCTCAAATCTTTCCCAAATATGTCCAGGCTGCCGAGCATCCCCATCAGTTCATTGTGGCGTATTTTGTCAAACGCCTTCGCATATTCAATGAAGCACAGGTATAAGTCCTTCTTCATTTGTATTGCCAGTTCGGAGAGCATCCTAATCATAAATATGGCATTCCTTGTTCCCGTGTCTTTAACGAAACCACACTGTTTTTGTCCTTTCTCTGGCCTGATTCTGCTTCTTGCTTTATTCATCAGGATTCGGACGATGTTTTGTTATATGGCTTATTAAACTGGCTTCTTAGGTAGTGCCATGAAGATAGTCTTGCGGAGATCATCTGGTACAACCCCACTATTATAAATATATATATATATATATATATATAAAAATTAGGGTTGGAAAAGGAGTGTTTATAAAAGTAACGCCGTTTAAATTCTCCTACCGAAATCCCAATGTAAAATTGATAATTCTTTTTTTATTCATGTGGCGGGGGATATGGGCTTGTGTAGACCTACATTTGTCTTCCATCGGATTTGTTCATAGACCTACAATTGCAATATGTTAAAATACCAATATTAATATCAATTCGATAAGTGAATTCAACACATCTCATCAGCTAAAACAAGCCATTATGGGGAAAATAGATTTGTTTGCGTAAAAAACGAAAGTGGGACTGCAGATTTAGTGGTTAAGTATGTGTCCATAGCTGGAACCCTAACAGGTGCTACCACTCCGGGTCAGGGACCTGGAAACAAAAGCAATTAACAGGTGGTTCTATGCTTATCACAACCTCCTAATCAGAGGCATTGTTGCCGGATGAAGTTTACTGCCATGCCCAGGACCAAAAACATTTTTAATTATATGTAGATTCATGCCTTTTTAAGGGTATTTGCGTGGAAATGAATATAACGATCCTGACTGAAATTTGAACTTGGTTTTCCAATTCCGAGCCGTTATCCGCACATCCATTCCTACAGCAGCTGATATTACCAAGCAGTCACCCGCGTACGTACTGGCTCGGTTTGCTTAACTTCTGAGATCTTACGAGAACCGATATTTCAATGTCATCTGGCCGTAAGCCGCAGTCTTTCTAGAAATGACTTTTTTTTTCCTCAGAAGAAGAATTCTGTGAAATCCTAAATAAATGGTAATCAAAGAAACATGTAGGGAATACGTCAGGTGAATGAGAATTACGCAGTCAGCCAGTAACAATGTTGTTTATTTTGCTCCAGATTCAATAGTAGAATCAATAAACAATTTCGATAAAATTTTTAAAAACTCACGCTGATATGACAGCTGTCACAATACTGTCAAAAGCGATCATTTTGAATTACGTTCGTTCAAAGCAAATACTTTTTATGCTAAAACACTCCTAACAAATACAGAATGATTTGTTGCGGCAATCCTTAAATCACACACACACACACACATATATATATATAATCTAAAAAGAATTGGCTTGATGGTAAAATCCCAAAAGAGATCCTATTAGTATTGTCAAAATTAAATACTAAAACTGATCCAGCCAGCGGGTTCAACATAATTAAAGTTATTTATAGAGCCAATATAATTTTTTGCATATAAAAATTGAAAATTTATAGAATCGTATAATTTCAACGAGCTGAATTCGGTTCATCGGCGAGATGTATTATGGAAAGTTAAAAAATTCTTTGAGAGTATGTGTGGGTAAGTCTTCTTCTATGTGCCTTGTCCTCTCAGAACCTAGGCGATCATGGCCTTCCACGTCTCCCTAGCCCTGGTGGCTCTTAGCACGCTTTCTCCTGTTACACCACGCAACCCCCGTTCTGTCATCCACCTACTCAAGGCCTTCAAATATGTTATCCGCGGCTTTCCCCTCTATCTGGCCTGTTAGTATCGGGTTCTCCAAGCCCTCCTTCCTCACTTCATGTCCCAGGAACTTTAGTTTTCTCTTCCTGATGCTCAATATTAATTTTCTTTTCGTTTCCATCCTTTCCAAAACAGCATCATTGCTCACATGTTCGATGCATGATATCCGCAGCATCCTTCTGTAGAACCATATTTCAATTGTTTCAAATTTTCCCTCATCTTCGATGATATTGTCCAGCATTCACTGCCATATTGAAGAACTGACATCACATAGCAATCTAGTACTTTCTTCTTTGTTTCTAGCGAAATTGTCCTGTTTCTTAATACTTTACTCAACTTCTGGACTGCATCCTTTTGGATCTCAGGAATATAAATGTATAGAAACTGCTGTGACCACAAAGTGTGGGGTCAGTTTATATATTGATTGTTATACGAAACTGATCCCCCACTTTATATCCAGTATGATTCTGCAGAACCACATTTCAGTTGCTTCAAGTTTTTCCTTCATCTTCGATGATATTGTCCAACATACACTGCCGTATTGAAGAACAGACATCACATAGCAATCTAGTACTTTCTTTGTTTCTAGCGAAATTTTCCTGTCTCTTAATACTCTACTCAACTTCTGGAACGCGTCCTTCGCTATGACGATTCCCCTTTGGATTTCTGTGTCTCACTTTCGTCTTCTGTTAGAACACTTCATAGGTATTTAAATTTTTGTACCAGATTGATTTTAGTATCCGCCACTTATATTTGACATTTTGGGCTGCTCTTTTGCTGATGTCAAGATATTCGGTTTTCTTTCAGTTTATTTGTGGGTTTTTTTTTTGTCACTCTCTTCAGCTACTTTCTGTGGGAGGTCTTGTAGTTTCATTTCCGTGTCTGCTATTAGCACTGTATCATCTGCGTACCTTATGTTGTTCAAATTGTGACCTCCGATGACAAATCCTAACATAACATCTAGGATCATCAGAATAGTCTCGCTGTAGAAGTTGAAAAGATTCGGTGAAAAGACATCCTTGTTTTACGCTCCTTTCTATCTTCGTATATCCGCTGAATTCGTTACCTGTCCGTATGCAGGCAGTTTGCTGCCTGTCGAGATTCTTGATTACTGTTATGTCTTTCCAAAATATGTCGAGGCTGCTGAGCGTGTCCAATTCTTTGTGGCGTATTTTGTCGAAGCGGGCGAAAAGAAAAAAAAAAAGGGAAAAAAGTAATGGAGACAAAAAGAAAAAAAAGCGGGAAGGAGAAAAGAAACAGAAGGAAAAAAAAGTTCTCAGATTTGCGGACAGAAGGAAACGCTGGTCAGAAGAATTTTGTCGCCGAATTTTTTCAATTTCCTTTTTTAGTTTTAATCTAAAATTAGGCGTAACTATTGTTGAAATAACAATTTACGTTAAAATTTACCCCAGTAATAAAAAAGGGTATAACAAGACTGAAATGGAAATAAAATTAAACAATACAATTTAATAAATTAGCAATTAAAAAAGCAATAAATACAAGCTGGCATCAACATTTAGGTTATACTTTTGATAAAAATAAATTACTAATTAGACAAATATTAAGTTAAAATTAACTTTAGATATATATAATCTATACCAGAATAGAAAAACCTAGAACTAAAATGAAAAGGGACTATGAGGAACATAATGTATCATTTTAATTATTCAATATTAAAGAGGAAATAAATATATTAAGAGAAATAAATTATAGATTAAAAACTTGAATTTTAAAATTAAGGCGTTGAGGAATATCCAACGATTTGTCTTATAAGGGAGGAGTTTTTTTTCACACTTTCATCCCTTATTTTTAAATTTCACTTATTCTGAACTTCCAATCGTGCCTACTGAAAATCCGTTGTATGTTTGAAAAAAAAAAAAAAACGTTGGAGAATCAGTTAATATAAAATACCTGAAGATACCGACAGGTTGGAACCAAGGTTGAGTAATCAATTGATTTCCAAAAGAAGATATTTAAAAGCTCTACATTATATATATATATATATATATATATATATATATATATATAAAGCAGTTTTCAATACAACTGTATACTGGACCAATTTAACCCTGACGAATAACTGGCTAATAATAATAATAATAATTATATATATATATATATATATATATATATATATATATATATATGTGTGTGTGTTTGTGTAAAGTGAGGGAAAGAGAAGGGAGATATGGCATAGAAACCTGTAAGAGAGCATGACAACACTTGAGGCTGGGATTATTACTACAAATATAAAACTTTCTTGACAAGCGGGAATTAAGTCATTCACATTGAATTTATTTGACGATTGACAGAGATACAAATACACCAGCCCTAGAAAATTGAATGAAAATTTAAAATTCCTTACAAATTTATAGAGAACTGAGCAGAAGTGTGTAAATTAAAGCTTCTTTCAAATGGTTTAAGATCTGGAATAATTATACAGCTTTTAAATGGTTTCAGTGATATTAGCTGGTGTCTTATAAGGAAATAATCGGCAACCATTAGTCGAGTATCGAATGCTATTGCCGATTAAGCTATTTCTTTTTCTTAAAACGATTTTCCAGGGAAATAAGTTTCATTAGTCTTGTATATTATAGTTCTTTTCACTATCGATACGGAATTTCCTTCCTAAACTTTTTGTTTGAAGTAAAATATGGAATATCAATTTCTTAATCAAGTATTTACTTTTTTATATTTGAGTTACATGTGCTATCCATTTTAGTTGTTGCAAGTTCTCAAGTGATACAACTTTTGTTATTTAGTACTAAGTTGTTATTTAGTACTATTTTTTTTTTTAGTGGGGTTATGAGCCTGTATTACCAATCCGAGTTGTATGTTGTGCAGTGGATATGGACTCAGAACGAGAAATCTGAATTTGTATTCCAGTTGAATTCGTTTTATTTTATTTGGAAAAAGTATTAATCCATCTCTTCTCCCTCCAGCTGTAAGTTAAATATCAGGACAGATTAGTCTACAGTTTTGGTTGGCAATCAGTCTACTAAAGAAAATAAATGGTAACCTACTGTGGAAAAAAAAATCTTTTTCCCAGTTAGTCATGGACCGAAAGACATAATCACTCAGACGTATATCACGAATGGCATTTTAACTGACTGACCAATCCACAAGCTTCAAAGAATGACTGACCAACAGGCTTCAGTCACTCTTAACTATATTTAACTGTTGAGTGGAGAATGCGAACGCATACACATGACAAATTAGATTTAAGTAATTAAAGCTATGATGAACTTAATTTCACCAGAGAAATTTTTATTGTATTATATACCAATTTCTTTTAAAGAAATAATTCTTACTGTTTCATAAACAGGCAAAAAGAAAATCTTAATTATGGGGTCAGATAATCCCGACCAACGACCATACCGGACAGTAACTAGATGGGTAGCCACTTAGGAATAGCGGGTACTTGAAGCTGTATTACGGGTGGTATAATGTATAACGAGTCGAAATTTTTAATCGAAGAGACGACTTTTAAATCTAGTTGGTAATATTTCCTTATGCGTAAATACATTTTTGATAGGTATGAATCTATTCCCCCCCCCTCCAGCTATCGGTTAATTAGTTAGACATGTATCATTAAACCATCATTATCTAAAAAAGACATTTTATAAAAAAAAAAAAGAATAAAATAATTCAGAAATTTAAAGACGATTACGACTAGTACTTCACAGCCAATAAATATGGGACGTATAAAACATACATGAAACATATGAGAAAAGAGCTTACCTCCAGGACGAGAACGGGTTCAGGTGTTCCTCGCATGTAAAATATTTCTAAAAAGAAAATAGCGAATTTTTTTAAAACATCTCACCCCAAGCAAGGCATTCCACTGCCACTATTGCGCTTGGGGCTACATAGGGGGAGGTAAATAGAAAGAGTAGTTAGATATAGGACATGTCAGAATGTGATAGATAGTTGGGTGGGTGGGAAGAGTGTTTGAAAGAATGGAAGTTAGTGTGTTAGGAGGTGTCTATTGAACTTACATTTAAACTCCTGGAGATTGTAGCCGTCGAGGAAGCAGTCATGTCAAAGAGAATTCCACAGTCGGGAAGTGCGAGAAAAGAAACTGTTGGAGTAGAAGTTGCGGTTGCATTTCATCGGTTTCACTGTAAAAGGGTGGGATCTAGTTGCTAATCTAGTATCTCGTGCAAATTCGAACCTAGAGGGCACCAGTGATCTAAGTTGTATTTATTTTTGTAAAAATACAAAAAATGTGGCACAAGGCCGAAATTGGGGATGGGGAAGGCTGGTCATCATCTGTCCTAGTTTAACTTAGCTATTCACTTTCGTCGACCCTGACACACTTATAATAATCCTTGCACCATAATACCACATTTTTACTTACCATTCTTACCACGTTCACCATAATACCTCACCTACTCTATGTAGTCCTACTTAACTCCCATATTTACAATATTCAGTGAAGGGCATGGGCAGAAAATAACAACATTAAAATATCCCCAACGGTTTTATACAATGAAAAAACGATATATACAAGAAACTAAATAAAATCGTGTTAGTAATAAAAGCCCCCCCACTACTCTAATATTGTGACAGCAAAATTACTTCCCCGGACGAAATATAATGCGCGGCTTTTAGAAATATCATAATACCACTTATCCGATCAGCAATCACTCACACAATCACTCACACATTTAAACACCATAACAAAAACGAAAAGCACACTTGAAAAATAACGAAAGACGCCACGCATCCACCGGAGAACTAACATTGTTGAACACCTAAGGTGGGAAGGGGTGGGGGATTAAACTAAAGGAAAAAACTGGGGCCAAAAAGAAAAAAGTGGGGCCAATGAGCAATCATAACCTAGCTAAGTTAACTTTAAAGAGGAAAACAGAAAATCAAATACTTCCTACTCTAAACTAACAGGGAAGGGGTGCACATGTTGTGCCCAGCACACCCAATATCCTGATGCCTAACCAGCATCAAACAACCACTCCAGGTCAGCAGCTTTCACTCGACAGAAACGCGCAAGACTCACCCACCTTTTGCCAAATTCAGATGGAGTGAGTCGTTTCCTTTCCGTCCTGATCTTGACTTTAACCTGATGCTTAAAGAACAAGATCAGTTGGGAAGAGGTAAACTTCTCATCCCCATAGAATTCCTTCTGTCGCGTCGTCCAAATCACGATTCGCATAACACCTAGTAAGCAAAAGAGCACATAGTGCTCAGCCCTAGATAACGGAGGCACGACATTGCTACAAACAGAACTAGCCTCAAGGACAAAGAACTTTCCACGCAGCATACGAACCATGAGATCTTCAAGGAACTTACATAGCGGCGCAACAACACTGCAGTGGAAGAAGGCATGATCGACGGATTCCGCCGACAGCCCACAACGCACGCAGGTTGATTTCGGTGTTAGGCCCGCTACATGAAGTTTCTTTCCTACCCAGAGAGCCACCAGTGATCTAAGTTCAACGGAGCAGAAGCCGTGAAAGTATTTATAGAAGAGACACAGGGAAGCCACGTCGCGCCGGTGAGAGAGTGACTGCAGGCGGTCTGCTAATTTGGTTAAAAAAAGTAGATATTACAGACGGACAACCTCTCGCGAGACACTTTCCACCTATGCAAATTTAACCTGTCACTCAATCTATTAAAAAAATTCGCTTAATAAGGTGATAGAAAGAAGTGCAATTACGATAGCAAATAAGAGATGGATGGTTTTTTAGAAGTTAACCAGAGCACCGAAAGACAAGAAAATTTCATAGTCATTTGGGTTCTTTTAGGTCCTCGGAGTGTATGAGGTATTGTGGTGTATGAAGGTTTGATTGGTTAAAGATAAATTCTTATGGGGAATGCGGAAATTGTTAAATATGTATGGGTCGTGAGTCGGATTAGCTAGGTATAGGATAGTTACTGAAGTCCATCCCAAGTTTTTGTTTCCCCTCCCCAATTTCTCCTTGTGCCACAATCATGAATTTCATAATAAATAAAAACAAGAAAAACTCGTTAGAAACAAAGAAAAGAGTGCCGGATTGCAATATCTATTATTGTAAAAGTACAATATATGTGGCACTTGGCCGAAAAAGGGCTGGTATTTTTACTACAATAAATGTATTTTATACTTTTTGTTTTTGTTATTTAAGGCTTCACTATTTGCCCATATCTTGGATCCTAACAAGTGCTACAACCCAGGGAAAGGGAGGACCTAGGAACATCAAGAAATGACAGTTGAAGTTTGTGGGACATATAATGAAGAAGAGAGGCTTGGAGAATCTGATGTTCACAAGTCAGATATGGGGAAAGAGAGACTGGAAAGTAAAGCGTAACATTCTTGATGGGATTGAGCAAATGAATGGCAGAGCGGGTTTTGGAAGTGGGTAAGAGAAGAAAGCGTTTTAACAACTTAATTGGGATAACGAGATGTTGAAGGCCATGATCGCCTACGTCCTGAATGATTACGGTCTATCGAAGAGAAAGAGCGTTAAAAATAATGTTTAATTAAACGATTTAGTGAAGGAGAGCAATCTCAAAATGTTTACTTGAATAAACGTATTTTGATCTATTATAAGTGCACGTGAGCATAATTGCGTAAAACCTCAACCTTTTGGTTGGTTGATTTCGTTTAAATTTCTATGGGTTATTTAATGTCGGAATTTAAATATTTTGTATTTAATTTTATGGCTTCAGCTACAGGTATTATGTACATAATTTTCCTCTGTGGGGTCCCTCACATCATACCAGCAAGGATATCATCATGTTGACAGAAATAAAAAATATACACAGAAACAACTTGTTAAACAGTACATTAAATTCTTAGTTTTATGTTTTTTTTTTGTGTGTATTGGTGTGCGTGTATGTTAGTTTCACGTATTTTAAAGTAGTGTGTGATAAAAGGAAGAAAGTCATTTCCTATTATAACAAGCTCTATGCTGAAGAGAGCAGATGGGCGTCTTTAACATCCAACGATCGAGAGAAAAGAAAACCAGTTGAGCCATTTTGGTGGAAAGTCTGTTTTCACGAGGGAAAGGTTTCCGTTGCATTCTGGGAGAATTTTATTGTTTTAACTGTATTTATTAATTTTTTAAACAAAATTATTTTATTCTAGTTTATTTATGACGTTCATTATTATAATTATTTTATATATTATTTATTTATTATTATCATTAATAATAATAATAATTGTTGTGGATTCCGGGTGAGGAACCACACAAATAATGAACAACAAAACAGATATGGATAAAAAAAGTAGGTTATATTTTACGTAATATACAAACTTGAACGCAGGTTAGTAAATCCAGGAATACTATTAGAAAAAAATAAATATATACAAGTCTTGAAGTGAAGTCGTTGGAAATAGTATATCCGTGCATATTATTCTAGCTGAGTGGTAGTCTCTGGGTAAGTTCGGTATCTCTCGATAACTTACGTATCAGTTCTGGTACATTCCGATAACTCGCACGGATCTCTACGAATACTCTTTACCTATGGCAGGAGTATATGTATACTCAGTTGAGTCTATTATCATATACAAAGGGGAGATCCAACAACAACAACAACAACAGCAGCAGCAGCAACAACAACAACAACAACAACATCAACGTATATACAATACTCAGAATTAACGTATGTGCTTTAGATATATACTTTGAAGTTAATAAAATTTATTTATTCTCATTTTACAATAAAAATCTATTGTTGGTCATTTGACAATAAAAATCTATTGTTGGTCATTTTACAATAAAAATTTATTGTTGGTCATTTTACCATAAAAATATATTGTTGGTCATTTTACCATAAAATATATATTGTTGGTCATTTTACAATAAAACTGTATGGTTTGCCATTTTACAAAAAAATATTGTTTTCAATTTTACAATAATAATGTGTTTTTGGTCATTTTACAAGAAAATGTGCGTTATGGTACAGTGGATATCGGCTTGGAACGAAACCGAGGAGCCGAGTTCGAATTCCAGTTGAATCCATTTTATTCACTTACGCGCAAATACCCTTGGGAAAGGTATTAATCCGTCTCTTACTTCCAGTTATGGGTTAAATAGCAGGACAGACTGGGTTCTATATCCTTGGTCAGCAACCAGTCTATCACAGAAAGCAATGGCAACCTACTGCGGGATAATCTTCTGCCCAGTCATTCATGTCTCTTTCGAGAAATGATCGCCTAAGCGTGTATCACGTATGGCACTTAACTGACTGACAAGAAAAATGTAGTCATTTTACAATAATAATGTTTGTCATTTTACATTCAAAATGTATTATTTGTCATTTTACAATAATAATGTGTCTTTGGTTATTTTACAATAAAATGTATTTTCATTTTACAATGAAATGTATTGTTTGTCATTTTATAATAAAAATGTGATGCTGGTATTTTACTATAACAAATGTATTTTATACTTTTTGTTTTTGTTATTTAAGGCTTCACTATTTGCTCATATCTTGGATCCTAACAAGTGCTACCACCCAGGGAATGGGAGGACCTAGTAACAACAGCAATTGACATGTGTTTCCATGCTTTAATGTCTCAATATTCCGATTAGGGACATTGCTATTGGATAAAGTTTATCGTCATACCTTGGGCTAGTAAAGTGTAACTTATACTTTAGAAAGAGGCAGTGTTTCAATCTTTTCCAAAAGCGATAAGATTATTGTTCTTTGCCTCATTTAAAAAAAAAACACATAAGAACTTTTTTCCTCAGTCATAATTTAAACCTTCATTTGAAAAACTGAAAAAGTCATTACAGAATGCGTTTTCTTAAGCAAACTAACAATGTGGTGATACCGAGCAAAGCGAGGGACCGGATGTCCGCCCTCTGAAATCCAGAAAGCAAATGACCAAAACTGGTCTTTCAGCACCCGCAATTGAACAATAGCAAAACCTCAATACCTCCTTTAATCAATGAATTTGAGGTTCTCACTTCATCTGCGGACAAAGCTGAGTGCTTTGCTGGCAGATTCTCATCCAACTCCACATTTGACTCATCTGGAGTACACTCACCCGACTTCCCTATTAGAACTGAGGCCAAACTGCACGGCGTATATATTACCCCGACAGTAGTATCCCGAGTAATCTCAAAACTTGACCCCCCATAAGGCTTGCAGTGGTGATGGAATCCCTGTGATAGTACTTAAGAGGTGTGCTCCTGAAATCTCCCCTGTCCTCTCTAAGCTGTATAACTACTACCTTTCTGCTTCCTGTTTCCCTGCATGCTGGAAGTTTTCTTCAGTCGTTCCTGTATTTAAGAACTGTGGTGAACCCTCGGACCCATCCAACTATCGCCCTATCAGTATACTACCAATATTCGGGAAAGTGTTCGAAGCCATAATTAATGCTGAAATAGTTCAACATCTTACTGCCCACAAACTCTTCTCTGACAAGCAATATGGCTTCCGCATTGCCAGGTCCACGGCCGACATGCTAACAACCGTTACGGAGTACATACTCCAGACCCTTGATGAGTCAGGCGAGGCTCGTGCTGTTGCCCTGGACATCTCCAAGGCTTTTGACAGGGTTTGGCACTCTGGCCTTCTATGCAAGCTACGAGGTTACGGTATTACCGGACTCTTGCTTGATCTAATCCAATCTTTATTTTAAATAACTGCAAAATGAAGGTCGCCTTGAATGCTCATGCCTCTTCATCCTACAGCACAAATGCTGGTGTCCGACGCTCTTCCTTATTTTCATCAACGACCTCCCAGATGAGATCAAGTGCCAAGTGGGCATCTATGCAGATGACACCACAATTTACTCCCGCATCAGACAAACAATCTCGCTGCTGACCTTGAACGGGATCTACACTCTGTGGTGAATTGGGGCAAGAAGTGGCTTGTCAATTTCAATGCATATAAGACCAAGCTGTTGTCTGTCAATCATCACAGGCAACCTCTCCTGCCTCCCATAAGCATGGACCAAGCGATTCTCCCTGAGAGCAATACACCGCGCCTCCTCGGCATTACCGTCTCTTCTGATCTCAAATGGAACCACTACATCGAGTCCATAGCTAAATCCAATGCTAAGAAAGTTGGGTCACTGTGTCGGGCCAGAATGTTTTTTCCGTCTGAATCCATCCTGCATATATACAAGTCAACCATTCGTCCGTGCATGGAGTACAGCTGCCATTTATGATCAGGTGCCCCTGCCGTTCTCCTCAGTGTTCTCGACAAGCTCCAAAAAAGAATCAGTAATGTGATAGGTACTGACTTGGCGGCTCGACTACAGCCACTTCCCCACCGACGAAATGTGGCCTCCCTTTGTTCTATAAATACTTTCGTGGCTTTTGCTCGGACGAACTTAAGTCACTGGTGCCTCCTCAACAGGTGTTTACTCGTACAACCAGATTGGCAACTGGGTCCCACCCATTCACAGTTAGGTTAGCCAAATGCAGACGACAATTCTACTCCTACAGCTTCTTCTCTGGCACTTCCCGCCTGTGGAACTCGCTCCCATATTCTTGCTTTCCTGATGACTGCAACCTCCAGAAATTTAAATGCAATGTCAATACTTATCTATTAACCACTTGACTCTAGCTCTTTCCCCACCCCGTATATCCTTTCCTTTCTCTCCACCTTTGAAACTGTCCTCACACCTGCATTCTCAGCTTTCTATTGCTCCTTTCTAACTGGCTCGTCTTCCTCTTCACTCTCTTCTAATTAATGTTTTTACACTTATGTAGCCCCCTGCACATCAGTGGCATTTCCGCCTTGCTCGGGGTGAAACGATTAAAAAAAAATATCTATTGCCCCATAAAGAACATCCACTCTACATTTTTCTTCTTTTAAATAACTCTTTAGCAATGGAAAACTCGGGGATTTTACTGCAGCGTTTTTTAATCATTTCAACTAAAGGAAATAATGATACTAAGAAGCATGTAGTTTTTTGGCGTGCGAGAGAATGACAAGAATTTACAAAAAAAAGCCGAAAACCAAACGTCAACACGAAACAAGGGATAAACCCCTTCTCTTGTTCAATTTGACTGGGAAAGAAGTCTGAACTGGATGATAACTGAACTGGATGATAACTGAACTTATCTACTGACTCCTACTGACTCCTTTAGAAGGGATGAGGAGTCCTAAACAGGAAAGAAGGGATAACCTCTTCTCTTGTTCAATTTGACTGGGAAGAAGTCTGAACTGGATGATAACTGAACTGGACGAGAACTGAACTTATCTACTGACTCCTACTGACTCCTTTAGAAGGGATGAGGAATCCTAAACAGGAAAGAAGGGATAACCTCTTCTCTTGTTCAATTTGACTGGGAAGAAGTCTGAACTGGATGATAACTGAACTGGACGAGAACTGAACTTATCTACTGACTCCTACTGACTCCTTTAGAAGGGATGAGGAATCCTAAACAGGAAAGAAGGGATAACCTCTTCTATTGTTCAAAAGACTAGGGAGAAGTTTGAACTGAATGATAAGTGAACTTATCTATTGACTCCTAGCAAAAAAATATATATATATACATATATATATATATATATATATATAACTCAGTTGTCAATAAAGTTTAGGAATTTACGCAGAGGTTTTAGAAGTATACAGTTGCAATAGGCTTTAGAAGGGATGAGGAATCCTAAACAGGAAAGAAGGGATAACCTCTTCTCTTGTTCAAAAGACTAGGGAGAAGTCTGAACTGGATGATAAGTGAACTTATCTATTGATTCCTAGCAAAAAAAAACAAAAACAAAAAAATAAAAAAAAACTCAATAGTAAATAAAGTTTAAGAGATTAGGCAAAGATTTTAGCAGTATAGAGTTGAAGTAGACTTTAGAAGGAATGAGAAATCCTAAGCACGAAACAAGTGTTAAACTTCTACTCTTGTTCAAAACACTGGGGAGGAGTGGAAAACGGGCAATAGACGAACCTAGCCATTTTATACTGAGATCAACTTATTTGCAGTATAGTGCAAAATCTAGTGTGACCAGTAGTTGAACAAAGTCAATGCGTTTATACTCTCGGTCATAATGACTAATGAAATCATGCTCTCACAACCATCGACGGTTTCCCAGAAATTTTCATTTACATAATTTCACTTACAAATCTTGGATCTATCTTTAGTTCTGTTTCCAGGAGCTTCCCAATTAACAAACAGTGGGATTCTAATTCAGATATTATGGCGGATAACTTAACTCAGCGATGGATCCATCATTATACGGGCGAAGAGGAATAATGACGTCAAATATGATTAGTGTCTATCGGCGCATGTACGTACAACCGTGTGACAGTGTGTGTTCGTGTGTATGTGTGTGTGTGTGTGTGTGTGTGTGTCTTTGGGTGCGCGTGAGAGACAGACAGACAGAGAGAAACAGAAAAAGAGAAAAGAAAAGAGAGAAAAGAGAAAAAGCGAGAATAAAAGAAAAAAAGAGAGAAAGAAAGAAGGAAAGAATGTGTAAAAGACAAAATGTGAGAAGGAAAGAAAACAACGAAAGAATGTGAAAAAGGTATAAAGAAAGAAAGAAAATGGTAAGAAAGAAAGTAAATACAGAAAATGACGAGAAAAGAAAGGAAAAAGAAAGAAAGCGAAATTGAGAAAGAGAGCGAGAAAAAGAAAAGGGAAAGAGAAGGAGAGAAATGAAAAAAGAAAACAGCGTCGAATATCAGATGAAAGTGGAGGAAAGAACGAATATTTGAGAAGGGTGTTGATCGATATTCAGAGTCGGGTAATGTCTGAGAGGCACGCTTTGGTAAACATCCGGTATTTGATATAAGTTTTTAATTTCCGGAAGTGAAGCTATGATGAAAAGTTTTGAAGCTCTGAAAAAAATTGGTTAAGATAACATAGACACAAATTTAAGAAACATGCAATGATTTCGGCAGGGAAAAAAGCATCTTAAAACAACGATAGACTGAAATATATGTATAACTGTCATGGCGGCATCACCCATAACGGAATGAACTCTTCCAACCATAACAAATACCTCCACTCACAAGTGGTGAGCATAGATAGATAGGGAGATAGCCTGAGGAGAGCAGCCTGAGGAGAGCGCCCTGGACTTTGTATTATTATTGCTGGAACTTTAACCGGGTCCATGACAATAACGATAGACAGAAATTGCCTGAGACCATGAGTGCGTTTTCATGATTGTTTAGCATGATGCAGAGTCCTTAAGCAGACATGGGGTCTCTCAGCAGCAAGTTTCTTGATCGAGGGCTGCACTACAGTCTCAAGGCTGCCGTGTTGAGTATGAGGCCCTGTGGAAAGATGAATGAAGACATAACGTCGCCATCATTAGTAATTTGTCTGACAGCCATGACTGGGTTCTCCTGCTTGCGTAGCTGTTGTATTGTGGAATGAAAAGATACACAGAGAAGGTAGATAAACTACTTTATTAGCAGAGTGGTACAGCCAAGAGGCATATACAATATTTGCAGTCACTCGCAGTAGCTGGTGTTACTTCGCGAAATTCCTGATAATGACAACCCCTGTGCTAAGTACACAATGTCTTGTATACATCCGGGCGACCGGATGTCACATGGTACGAGCCACGACATAACAGTAGCATGATGCAGAGTCTTCTTTGCAAACATAAGGTCTTCCAGTAGGTACCTTCTTGACTCAGGTTAGTACAACCTTCTCAAAGCACTTAATGTAGGTCTCTGTATTGAGGCTAAGTTCATGTGGGAAGATAAATAGAGACATAACATTTTCAAATTTCTGACGAAGTAAATTGCGTCATAGTGCTTCTTTTCTCACTGACACTACGATACTGTGTCGTCGACAAAATAAAAATAAGCAATGCGCATGCGTGAAATTAAAAATATAAAATGGCGACACTTTACCTATCGCACCTTTTTATATATATATATATATATATATATATATATATATATACCCGTAAAAATTTCACAGTTTCCTTATTAGAATTTTCTGATACATCTCAATTCTTAGGATAATGATTGTACAAGATGATCAGCAATAAAGTATCCGTAGAAATTCCCCTATCACATCGTTAAATAACAATTTTAACAAAACATTGCAATAACAGTCGTAAATATAAATGTTGGTTGCTATTAAAAGAAGTAGGTGGGTACAAATTAAAAGATTTGAAACTTGAAACATTCTTTATTTCACTGAAATTTTAACATGTGGGATTGTTATCGCCTCTTCTTTTTTATTTTTATTTTCAGTGGAAAGAAGTGTAGCGTCCCTGATGAAAGTTGGTTCGTTGTCTCTAGACAATGTTTCTCTCCAGAATCTATCTTGAATATTTATAAGTTTACTAGCAGTATAGCTCGGCGTTGCCCGGGTGTAATGAAAGCTTTAAAACTAATCCATGGTCCTGGAGTTCAGACTCTTTGGACGTTGACACGAAAGACTAAAAAGCAATACTTGTTTCCAGTTAAAGCGAAACCGTAGACTGAAAAAAAAATGGATGGATATAAGTCAAATTTTGATTTCCTAGTATCGATATCAAATAAGTTTTTTCGTCGTAAACCCTAACCCTAACCCTAACCCATGCGCATCAAAGACAAAATCACTATCGGAACATGGAACGTCAGGACACTCAACTGTGGACAACTAGAGAATGTCAATCAGGAGATGAACAGACTGAATATCAACATCCTAGGCATATGTGAATCAAGATGGACTAATAACGGAGATTTCAATAGCGACAACCACAGGATAATATATGCAGGAGGTAAAAAAAAACGAAAAAGGGGTCGGTTTAATACTAAACAAACAAGTGAAGAGATGTGTACTTCGATACTGGCAACTGTCAGAAAGAGTTCTCTTGGTTAAACTGCGGGGAAGGCCCTTCAATATAGCTATTATAGTAGTTTATGCACCGACAACTCAAAGCTCGGAGGACGAAATAGAATCTTTCTATTCAATACTGGACAGTGCCAAGGCTCAGTGCAAAAGCCAAGAAATTAGGACTTAAATGCCAAGGTAGGTAAAGATAGAGAAGAAGACACGAACGGCAACTTCGGACTAGGTGAGCGCAACAAAAGAGGAGAAAAATGGATCCAATGGTGCTCATCCAATGACTAGGTTATTACTAACATCTGGTTCCAAGAACACCCACGACGTTTATGGACATGGAGAAGTCCAGGAGGCGATACGAAGAACCAAATAGACTATATAACTATAAACAAGAGATTCAGGAACGCAGTGGTCCAATGCAAAACATACCCAGGTACCGACTGCGGAAGTGACCACGTCCCAGTCATCTGCAAACTAAAAGTGAAACTCCGAAGACTGAAGAAGCCCAGCACATCACCAAGGCTACAATACGACACGCTAGAGAATGACTTCACCCTGCAGAAAGAATACAATAACATCGTGAGAAAGAAATATGAAGAACAAATTGGAAAAGATTACTCAAAATGGGATTCATTAAAGAAGCGATGGTGACCTCAGCGAACAACATAGCCCCAAAGGAAATCAGACGCAGAAGAAAAAACGAGTGGATGACCGAAGAGATCCTCCACATGATGCAAAGGAGACAAAAAAATAACGCCAAGACACGGAGCAGAGTACAAGAAACTTCACAGGGAGATAAGGAACAAATGCAGACAAGCCAAAGAGGAATGGCTCAACAACAAATGCGCAGAAGTAGAGAGACTGAGCAGGAACAACAAAGTAGAGATGCATAAAGAGATAAGAGAACTGACAGGACAAAAAACCTGCTCCTCAACAGGATGCATAAAATCCAAGGAAGGAACAATCATATTAGAGAAAAAGGAAATACTCCAGCGATGGGAAGAATATATAAAGGATCTCTTTTGCGACAAGAGAGAACAACCGAGAATACACAAGGAGATGGATGAACCGGAAATACTAAAATCCGAACTGGAAGCTGCAATGGCCAAAATGAGCAGAAACAAAGCACCTGGTCCAGACGGCATAGTGATAGAGCTGCTGACAGCCTTAGAAGAATATGGCATAGAAA
Source organism: Ascarosepion bandense (assembly GCA_037127315.1). NCBI lineage: Eukaryota > Metazoa > Mollusca > Cephalopoda > Sepiida > Sepiidae > Ascarosepion > Ascarosepion bandense. Next base: position 6,307,188 of record JBBBDQ010000532.1, on the reverse strand, counting down.
AGATTACCGACATAATAAACGAAATTTATAGCAGCGGAATAATACCAGACGATCTATGCAAGTCGATATTTATAGCACTGCCGAAGAAACCTGGTGCAAACGAGTGCGAACTACACAGAACTATCAGCTTAATGAGTCACATTACAAAACTGATTGTCAGAATTCTGATGAATAGAGAGATAAGCAGAATCAGGCCAGAGATAGGGCATGAACAGTGCGGGTTCGTCAAAGACACTGGAACAAGGAACGCCATATTCATGATGAGGATGCTCTCTGAAAGGGCATTACAAATGAAGAAAGACCTATACCTATGCTTCATTGACTACGCGAAAGCATTCTACAAGATACGACACAAAGAATTGATGGAGATGCTCGGCAGCCTCGACATTTTCGGGAAGACATAAGAATAATCAAGAATCTCTACTGGCAGCAAACGGCCTGCATACGGACAGGTAACGATCTCAGTAGATACACAAAGATAGAAAAAGGCGTAAGACAAGGATGTGTCTTTTCACCGGATCTGTTCAACCTATACAGCGAGAATATTTTGAGGACCCTAGATGACACACCAGGATTTGTTATTGGAGGCCACAACTTGAACAACATAAGGTATGCGGACGAAACAGTACTGATTGCGGACACGGAAAGGAAACTACAAGACCTCATACAGAAAGTAGCAGTGGAGAGTGACAAGAAGGGACTACAAATAAACTTTAAGAAAACTGAGTGCATGGTCATCAGCAAAAGACACAACCCAAAATGCCAAATACAGGTGGGAGATATCAGAATCAAGCAAATACAAAAATTTAAGTACCTAGGAAGTGTTCTAACAGGAGATGGAAAGTGCGACACGGAGATCCGAAGGCGAATTGGCATGGCAAATGACGCATTCCAGAAGATGAGCAAAATACTAACACACAGGAATATCTCAATAGAAACAAAGAAAAAGGAGTGCTAGACTGCTACGTAATGTCAGTTCTTCAATACGGCAGTACAATATCATCGAAAATGAGGACAAAACTGGAAGCGGCCGAAATGTGATTCTGCAGAAGGATGTTGCGGATATCGTGGACTGAGCATGCAAGCAACAATGAGGTGTTGGAAAGAATGGCAACAAAAAGGAAATTGATACTGAGCATCAGGAAGAGACAACTGAAGTTCCTGGGACACGCAATGAGGAAGGAGAGCCTGGAGAACCTGATACTGACTGGCCAGATAGAAGGAAAGATAGACAGAGGAAGGCAGCGGATAACATATTTGCAGGGCCTGACCTGGTGGATGACGAAACGGGGATTGCCAGGAGTAACAGGAGCAAACATACTAAGAGCCACAAGGGATAGGGAGACGTGGAGAACCATGATTGGAGGGACAGGGCACATAGAAGAAGAAGATGAAGAAGAAGAAACTGAATTTTGAAGGCTAAATAAGTCCTCTGAGTAAATGGTATCATGGCTGAGACTAAGAACTACAATTATACCTACTTAGAACCAAAATCCCAAGGCAAAAATCTAAAATAAAAGGGCTGAAAAAATACATACATACAGGCAGATAAACAGACACGCACACAAACATCTTGCCTTATATATATATTGTCATCCGCAGACAGATCTGTTTCGCTGTATCACAGCTCATCAGTACGGTTAGACTCCGATTGCTTTTTAACCCAGGATTAGAAACCCCACCGAATTGGCTTCAGTCGGCGATTCTACCTCTGGGCTATCGTTTCTTATGTCTTTGGCTATGAGTATATCAAATTTTATTAAAATCGGACCATTCCTTCTATAACCCGATTTTTCGAGTATCGATTTTCGATATTTATCGGGGTTACCTCGACACAAAACCTAGCTAAGAACACTCGCAGGCGCTTATTGTACAACTTTGTAAATTTTCAAGAAAATCGGTTCAGCCGTTTTGGAGTCTATAGGTTACGGACACACGCACACACACACGCACACACAGACAAAGTTCCATTTATAAATAAGTTCAGATTATTTCGCCATTCTTTTAATATTGCTGCCTCATGTAGTCTTGCTGTATATTTAGAGATTCTTGATATCTTCAGAAGAATCATCAATATTATTTGTCCCCTGACCTGTTGTCTTAACTTCATTCATTTTCCCACCTTCGTCATGTAGCTTTTCTGTTCCTCCTCTTTACATACTCTCGTGGTAATATGCGTTGTGCTGCAGTGGATATCAGATTGGAACGAAAAATCGGAGATCCGAGTTCGAATTTCGGTTAAATTCGTTGCATTCACTGATGCGCAAATACCCCTGGGAAAGGTATTAATCCATCTCTTCTTCCTCCAGCTATGAGTTAAATAGCAGAACAGATTGGGTTCTATAGACTAAGTCGGCAACCAATCTACCGCAGAAAGAAATCATTTGAATTGGATAGATGCAACCGCATGTTTTATACTAATAGTTTCTTTTCTTGCACTTCTCACTCGTGGAACACTCTTCCGGCATTTTGCTTTTTAGCCAATTTTGATCTTCAAAAATTTAAATGCAATTTCAATCTTTAATTTAATTTTTTTAATTACTCTCCTTTTATTATTCTTGTCACTTAATAATTGATTGGAGTAGATAGACTAAATTATCGCCCGGTTCACACTCCACCCACGTCTATTGAACAGGTGAAGAGGCTCATCCCTTGTTCCCTGTTTAGGATCTGGTTTCCGGCTTTCTCTTTTCCAATCTTTTCACTCTTTTCTTTTTTCTTTTCTTTTTTTTTTCAATTGGAGTAGATAGACTAAATTATCGCCCGGTTCACACTCCACCCACGTCTATTGAACAGGTGAAGAGGCTCATCCCTTGTTCCCTGTTTAGGATCTGGTTTCCGGCTTTCTCTTTTCCAATCTTTTCACTCTTTTCTTTTTTCTTTTCTTTTTTTTTTCAATTGGAGTAGATAGACTAAATTATCGCCCGGTTCACACTCCACCCACGTCTATTGAACAGGTGAAGAGGCTCATCCCTTGTTCCCTGTTTAGGATGTGGTTTCCGGCTTTCTCTTTTTCAATCTTTTTACTATTTTCTTTTTTCTTTTCTTTTTTTTTTCAATTGGAGTAGATAGACTAAATTATCGCCCGGTTCACACTCCACCCACGTCTATTGAACAGGTGAAGAGGCTCATCCCTTGTTCCCTGTTTAGGATGTGGTTTCCGGCTTTCTCTTTTTCAATCTTTTTACTATTTTCTTTTTTCTTTTTTTTTTTTTCAATTGGAGTAGATAGACTAAATTATCGCTCGGTTTACACTCCACCCACGTCTATTGAACAAGTGAAGAGGCTTATCCCTTGTTCCCTCTTTAGGATGTGGTTTCCGGCTTTCTCTTTTCCAATCTTTTCACTCTTTTCTTTTTTCTTTTCTTTTTTTTTTCAATTGGAGTAGATAGACTAAATTATCGCCCGGTTCACACTCCACCCACGTCTATTGAACAGGTGAAGAGGCTCATCCCTTGTTCCCTGTTTAGGATCTGGTTTCCGGCTTTCTCTTTTCCAATCTTTTCACTCTTTTCTTTTTTCTTTTCTTTTTTTTTTCAATTGGAGTAGATAGACTAAATTATCGCTCGGTTCACACTCCACCTACGTCTATTGAACAGGTGAAGAGGCTCATCCCTTGTTCCCTGTTTAGGATCTGGTTTCCGGCTTTCTCTTTTCCAATCTTTTCACTCTTTTCTTTTTTCTTTTCTTTTTTTTTTCAATTGGAGTAGATAGACTAAATTATCGCCCGGTTCACACTCCACCCACGTCTATTGAACAGGTGAAGAGGCTCATCCCTTGTTCCCTGTTTAGGATCTGGTTTCCGGCTTTCTCTTTTTCAATCTTTTTACTATTTTCTTTTTTCTTTTTTTTTTTTTTCAATTGGAGTAGATAGACTAAATTATCGCCCGGTTCACACTCCACCCACGTCTATTGAACAGGTGAAGAGGCTCATCCCTTGTTCCCTGTTTAGGATGTGGTTTCCGGCTTTCTCTTTTTCAATCTTTTTACTATTTTCTTTTTTCTTTTTCTTTTTTTTTCAATTGGAGTAGATAGACTAAACTATCGCTCGGTTTACACTCCACCCACGTCTATTGAACAAGTGAAGAGGCTTATCCCTTGTTCCCTGTTTAGGATGTGGTTTCCGGCTTTCTCTTTTCCAATCTTTTCACTCTTTTCTTTTCTTTTTCAACTGGAGTAAATAGACTAAACTATCGCCCGGTTCACACTCCACCCTTGCCTATTGAACAGGTGAAGAGGCTCATCCCTTGTTCCCTCTTTAGGATGTGATTTCCGGCTTTCTCTTTTCCAATCTTTTCACTCTTACGTAGCCCCCTGCGCATCAGTGGCGTTATCGCCTTGCTTGGGGTGATATGATTAAGAAAAATTATTTTTTCATTATTTCTCAGTAACCGCTTGTGTGTTAGTGGCTTTTCTGCGATGCATGGGATGAAATGATAAACTATAAATGTCTTTTCCGTCTTTTCCTGCGGTCAAAACGCAATAGCCTACTATTTATACGGAATCGGCCGTGTGTACCATAATTTTTGTAATACAGAAAATATGACACAAGGCCAAAAAATTAAGATGAGGAAGGCTGGTCTTCATTTTTCTCAAAATAACTTTGCTAACCACAATCGTTGACCCAAGCAAGCTATACAATATTTCTTTGCACCAAAACATCACATTCTTACTACAAACAACCTCACAGACTCTATGAAATCCTAAGTAGTTTCACATGTATAATTTGTCTGTCAGGACCTGGTAAGAAAATAACAACTTCAAAAAAGAAAACCCCTATGAAAAAAAGTTCCATAATTAGGGTACTAAAAAAGGAACAGTCAGAATTATAAGTCCTGGTTACACCTGTTTTATTTTCCACATGATTCGTTTCTCTCGTTCAAGTCGGCTTTGTTATGTTCACTTACGTGGAAATATTTGGAAAGTTATGGATCCATCTTTTCTTTATTCCAGGCTTTTATCTATTACATTATATTGCCCCTCTTTATTGTGTCTCTTGGTCCCTACCTTTCTCACTTCTTGCTTTCCATTCCGATTTTATCTGCTTCCCCTCCTTTTTCATTTTCTTTTGGTTAGTTCCCCCGCTTTCTTTCTATTTTTCAACTTTCTCTCTTCCTTGCTCTTATCAATCGTCAACGCTCCCATATACTCGCCTTCCCCTTTCTTTGGGGCCCTTTTTCCAATGAACGAGAACCTTTTCGTATATTAACGTCACAAATGTCCGTCCTAATATGGACATGTGGGCGTCTACGGAGAATCAAATAAAAGAGAAGAGATTTTTTTGTGGGGTGGGGTGATATTTCGATTACCTACTGTTGTACCATTTGGATCTGACGAGCCGCGTTAAGAACATCAAAGTGGCGAAATATGTATCATCCAAAGTAATAATCAAAAATACTTTATAAGATATTACTCTGTTAAATTAAATAAATGAATTTAACATTGAGTTCTCTCGAGTTCGTCTCTTGTAATTTACCCGGATTACATACCAAGTGTACTACACGCGTGTGTGTGTGTGTGTGTGTGTGTGTGTGTATATATATATATATATATATATATATATATATATATATATACTACCGGGCATAATTATTAGGCCACTCCAGTTTTTTAAAAGAAATGATGTATTTCATACTATCTTTAGTATTTATTGCCAAGTGGATAATTCTAAATACAATAAGAATGGTTCTTTTGTTAATACTGCACAATATCACGTGCATCAAATGAACTGTTCTGCTGTCCAGTCTTTGTGCACTCTTCCTCATGCTAGTCTCTTCTTATTGGCTGGCCAAAGCAAAGGCTTCTTGGCTGCCTTGTAAAATTTTGCAAAGTAATAATAGCAAAAGAACCAGTCTATTTTCATTTAGAATAATCCACTTGGCGATAAATACTAAAAATAGTATAAAATACATCATTAAAAAAAACAAACTGGGGAGGCCTAATAATTATGGCCGGTAGTATATATATATATATATATATATATATATATATACTACCGGCCATATATATATATATATATATATATATATACATTTTTTTTCAGAGAGAAATCATTCGCTGCGTTGTGTTCTTGCTTAATTTTCAGAATTCTGAAATATTGTACATTTTAATTTGTGGAAAAACAACTGCGTTCATTTTTCATTCCAAACCAATAAAAACGTTTCTTTCCAAATTCCGATAAGTAAATTGGGAGAAGTATACATGTAGGTTATTTAAAAGGTAAGGTTTGGGTTTAATTTTCGGATTCGACGAACAGTGCTGCAGGTACCCATGCCGCCCTGGTCCAGAAAGAAAAACAATGCAGAAGAAATTTGACAACCACCAACCGAGAAGTCAAAGAAACATCAAAGTCGCTCTCACATCAAAGGAAAGTCTTTGACTGATGTAACTGTTCTATTATTCGCTGGTAACACGAACTTTCCTTTGAAAATTGTACCAATTCTTTGAAAACTATTTCTACATTTTATAAGTATTTTTCTTTTCTATGGACCATATGCAGGATTACAATTTTTATTTGAAAGGGCAAAGTTGATTTGCAGTGGTCATTTTCCATACATGTTATTGGCTATCATTTGACATATCATTCACTTAATTTATGCAATTCATTCACTATTTTGTGTGTTAACAATGATGTTATGGTTTGTTATAAATTCGGCTCCTGTCATCTGTCTTTGTTGTGTGGCCATAGAAATTAAATGTGACAACAAGGTTTACGGTCTTCCATTTTCTGTAAGATATCATAAATTTTACATGTTTTTCGATAATTACGGCAGAAACAGTGTTTAATAGCTCTTCCTATAGCGAATTCACCATGCTTGTAATTACTCTGCATCTGGTTGCAGTAAAATATGCTGATACTTTATTGTGTAGTCTTTTTATGACTGGTGTCGCGCATTTTTGTAAGAATAATTTGCTTTGTTTTTCATTGATAAAGTTGGGAAAATTATTGTTGACTAATGTTTTATATGTTTTAGTTAGCTCAGAAATATTCTTTGAGAAAAGGAAATTTGGTACGATCTATTTACGAAGTTTGTTATCATTGCTTTTTTTATATCTTTCCGTGAACTGGCTATGATAGCTTAGAAGATAAAAGTTTGTACATGAGGGTTTTTATAGGGGTAAGCCGTAAAATCTTTGTACTTTTGTTCTATCCTAGTGAAACAATACAGCAGACTCGTCAACAACCTCAACCTGCAAGAAAAATACATAGGCAATCTAAAAAAAAATATGAGGGACAAATTAGAAACGAAAAATCAAAATGAGACGAACTAAAGGAAGCATTAGTGACATCAGCAAACGATATCGTCTCAAAGGAAAACAGACGTAGAAGAAAAAATGAGTGTATCACTGATGACATTCCCGGTATGATGCAAAAGAGACAGAAAACAATGCTAAGACTTGGAACGGAATATAGAAAACTACGCAAGAAAATAATGCAGATTAAAGAGAAATGGTTCAAGGATATATGTCTTGAAATAGAGAGAGTGAGCATGACTATTAAAGAAGACATACATTTGACATACAATCCACTTGATTTGTGCAATTCATTCACTATTTTGTCGGTTAACAATGAAGTTATGGTTTGTTGTTATATTCGGCCCCTGTCGTCTGTCTTTGTTGTGTGACCAGAGAAATTAAATGTTACCTCAAACGTTTATTAGTACTAATTTTGCTCAAGATTTTTTTTAACCAGATAAAAATCCCAATCTCGATAAATGCAGTGTCTCCCCAAACATTTTTAGTCAATAAATATCAGAAAGACTGAGAATCTTCCTAGCGTAGCAACAGGATATTTCTGCTTTTCTTTTTATACTTCTCTTTCCTTTTTCTTCTTCTTCTTCTTCTTCTTCTTCTTCTTAATTTTTCTCCTTCTTTTTATTATTCTTATACTTTATCTCCTTCTTCATATACTTCTTCTCTTTCTTCATATACTTCCTCTTCTTCTTCTTTCTTCTTCTTCTTCTTCTTCGTCTTCTGCTTCAAAATATACTTCTTCTCCTTCTTCATATACTTTTTCTCCTTCTTCATATATTTCTTCTTCTTTTTTGCCTTCTTCTTTTGTTTATTATTCTTATACTTCTTCTCCTTCTTCATATACTTCTTCTTGTTTCTCCTTCTTTTTATTATCGTCATCCTTCTTCTTCTTTTTTCTCCTTCTTCTTCTTTTTATTATTCTTATACTTCTTCTTCTTCTTCTTCATATACTTCTTCTTTCTCCTTCTTCTTTTTATTATTTTTATACTTCTTTTCCTTCTTCATATACTTCTTCTTATTCTTCTTTCTCCTTCTTCTTTTTATTATTCTTATACTTCTCCTTCTTCATATAATTCTTCTCCTTCTTCATATACTTCTTCTTTTTTCTCCTTTTTCTTTTTCTTATTCTTATACTTCTTCTGCTTCTTCATATGCATCTTCTCCTTCTTCTTTTTTTCCCCTTCTTCTTTTTATTATTCTTATACTTCTTCTCCTTCTTCACATACTTCTTTTTCCACTTCCTTTTTCTCCTTCTTCTTCTTTTTATTATTCTTATACTTCTTCTGCTTCTTCATATACATCTTCTCCTTCTTCTTTTTTCCCCTTCTTCTTTTTATTATTCTTATACTTCTTCTCCTTCTTCACATACTTCTTTTTCCTCTTCCTTTTTCTCCTTCTTCTTCTTTTTATTATTCTTATACTTCTTCTCCTTCTTCATATACTTCTTCTCCTTTTTTTCTCCTTCTTCTTTTTATTATTCTTCTCCTTCTTCTCCTTCTTCATATACTTATTTTTCTTCTTCTTCTTCTTTTTATTATTATTTCGGTTCCTCTTTTTTCTTCTTATTTCTCTTTTTTTATTATTGAGTGAGAGTGAGAGAGAGAGAGAAAGCGATAGAGAGAGAGAGAGAACATAAAGCCAATGAAGTGACGCTGGTGTACAAATATATTAAGCATAATATACGCGTACTCACAATTACAGCCACTATGACATAACGAACCACACACATATCACAGCCAAATGCGCATGATATGGTGACACTTTTTGATAAAAGCAACTTATTATTATTATTATTATTATTATTATTATTCTGATGTCGTTGGCATGTGACCATTCGGTGTCATAAAAAGTAAAAGAAGAACAGAATGATTATAAGTGAATAGCTCTTCTCATTGAGTTTGAAAATCGAGTTTACGACATAGAAAATCGATATTGTCACGAAACAAATAAAACGGATAAAAGGTCAAATTGATTTTACTTTCACTGAAAAACACATGAGGAAAAAAAAAAGAAGTTCCAAATAAAAGGCAGATAAAAGAATCCATAAAAATTTGCCGTTGAAGAAAGCTGATAAGCATACGGATTCCGACAGTGAAGCAAAGGGAGATAACCAAACATATGACCGGAATCGAATCCCTAGGCATGATATTGAACTTGTCGTACTGATAACATTACAAACGCTACACCCTAAACTGCTGACTTCTCAAATCAAATAAGCATTGTGTTATTTAGGATGTCCATAGTTATTACTTGAATTCTGATCAGAAATCTTCAATGTACAATGTTTCTATGTGAATGGCAGAGAGAGAGAGAGAGAGAGAGAGAGAGAGAGAGAGAGAGAGAGAGAGAGGAATTAATTAAAAAGAAAGAAGATTGCAATGAGAATAAATATATGATCCATAAAATATTCCTTCCATAGATTTCATTTATTCATTAACTGTAAACTGATTTATTGTGAAAAATAGTGGAATGGCTTCCCCTTGGGTTCGCCATGGTGCCACCTCAACAGGTGTTTACTCGTGCAACCAGAATGGCAACTGGGTCCCACCCATTCACTGTTAGGTTAGCCAAATGCAGACGACAATTCTACTCCCGCAGCTTCTTCTCTCGCACCTCACGCCTGTGGAACTCGCTCCCATATTCTTGCTTTCCTGACGGCTACAACCTCCAGAAATTTAAATGCAATGTCAATACTCATCTACTAACCACTTGACTCTAGCCCTTCCCCCACCCCGTATATCCTTCCCTTTCTCTCTCCCCGTGCAACTGTTATTACACCTGCATTTTCATCTTTCTATTGTCTTCTTTCTAATTGGTTTGTAATCCTTTTCTCCCTCCTCTAATTAATTTTCTTTCAGTTATGTAGCCCCCCGCACATCAGTGGCATTTACTCCTTGCCCGGGGTGAAATGATTAAAATAAATTGTTTTGAATTCAGAGTAGTCCTACAAAAAGCCTGGCGACTACGCAAAAAACCATTCCACTTTATCTGTAGAGAGTCGAAGGAACATTACGTTAACAATGATACTTGTTTGTATGCTGTAAATAATTTCACTGAACATTTGTGGAGTTCCTATGATAGCGTTAAAATGGTCTGTTACTATGCCATCTTTAACTGGTCTTGTCCGTTTTTCACACTTAGAATCACAAACATAATTTCTTGAGTTTTCAACTCAGAAATATCTACAAGAGCGAATGTAGGTGATATTTGTAGATGTGAGGGATACCTATTTATGTTTCGTGTGCATTCAACATTCAAATATAAATGCAGAAGAACGTGTATCTGTGCTTTACAGATTATACAAATGCGTTCGATAAATTATGCCACAAATATCTATTAAAGCTACCCAGTAACCTTAATACATTCCGGAAAGATATTAAAATAATCAAATAATTATATTCGTAGCAAACCGCCTGCTTACAGATATAAAATGGGTTCATCAGATACACAAAAATAAAAAGAGGTGCACGACAAGAATGTGTCTTCTCACCAGACTTATTCAGTCTATACAGCAAAACAATGCTGAGAGAATTAGAAGTCCTATCAAGATTCACTATTAGTGACCACATCCTTAACAAGATAAGACATGCAGATAACACAGTATTTATGGCAGATACGGAAAGGAAACTACAAATTTTCCTACAGAAGATTGCAAAGGAAAGCGAGAATAAAAGACTAACTATAACCTACAAGAAGATAAAATGCAAAGTCATCAACAAAAAAATGAGCCCAAAATGCAAATTACATATCGGGGATGTTAAAATTAAACAAGTACAAACATTTAAATATCTGGAAAATGTTGTAACAGAGACGGGAAAGTGCGACACTAAGATTCCAATATGCATTGGTAGGGCCAATGAAGCACTACAAAAACTAAGCAAAGTATTAAGAGAAAGAAAACTTTGAAAGGAAGAAAAAGGTCTTTTAACACTATTTTCACTATTAAATATTGTAAGCTTGATGGGAGGAGAGAAATGTTTGATATATTAGGCCTTGCGAATAGCCAAATGTTTCTGATATAGCGATTTATAAAGAACTAGCAGTATAGCCCGGCGTTGCTCGGGTGTAATGAAAGCTTTAAAACTAATCCATGGTCCTGGAGCTCAGACTCAGACTAAAGAATATTTGAAATAATAAAAGAATTGCGACAATTTACCAATCGCTGCTCGGGTGTAATGAAAGCTTTAAAACTAATCCAGGGCCCTGGAGCTCAGACTCTTTGGACGTTGACACGAAAGGCTAAAAAGCAATAGTTGTTTCAAGTTAAAACGAAACCGTAGACTGAAAGAAAAATGAATAGATATAAGTCAAATTTTGATTTCCTGATATCGATATCAAATAAGTTTCTTTCGTCGAATTTTGAAGGCTAAATAAATCCTCTGAGAAAATGATATCATTGCTGAGACTAAGAACTACAATTATACCTACTTAGAGACAAACCCGAAGAAAAAAACTAAAATAAAAGGGCTGAAAAAAAAAAAATACAAACATATACGCAGATAAACAGACACACACACAAACATCTTTCTTTATATATATATATATATTTATATATTATCGATTTTCTGCACTATTGTAAGAACTGCAACCTTGAAACTTCTGAATATCGTTTCTTCTGTTTTTGTTTATGAGTGTATCAAATTTTATTAAAATCGGACCATTCCTTCTATAACCCGATTTTTTCGATTATCGATTTTCGATATTTATCGGGGGTACCTCGACACAAAACCTAGCTAAGAACACTCGCAGACGCTTATAGTACAATTGTGTAAATTTTCAAGAAAATTGGTTTAGCCATTTCGGAGTTTATAGGTAATGGACACAGACACACACACACACACACACACACACACACTCACACACACACACACACACTCACACACACACACACACTCACACACACATACACATAGACAAAGTTCCATTCATAAATAAATTTAAATTATTGTGTTTTCGACCAGAATTTTCCTTAACGGTTCTTGAAAATTATTGATTAATAAAAAACTTTTGTGACACTTTTGTTTGATAAGTGACAAATATGGCTTCTTCTCAAGGAAGCAGTAATGTGCCCAATATAGGTGATTGATTTGTGACAAGAAACAATCTTGAGATGTGCACTGACATTGATACACTATATTGATCATCGCTAGTTTAGATTTGATGGGGTTATTTTAATTACTGTCAGCAAGGTTTACGGTCTTCCATTTTCTGTAATATATTATAAATTTTTCATGTTTTTCGATAATTACGAGAGAAGAAATGTTTAATAACTCCTCGTATCGTGAATTCACCCTGCTTATAATTACTGTGCATCTGGTTGCAGTAAAATGTGCTGATAATTTGTTATGTAGTATTTTGTTACTGGTATCGTTCATTTTTGTAAGAATAATTTGATTTGTTTATCATTGATATAGTAGGGGAAATTATTGTTGACTAATGTTTTATATATTTTAATTATCTCAGAAATATTCTTTGAAAAAAGGAAATTTGGTATGCTCTATTTACGAAGTTTGTTATCATTGCTTTTTTTATATCTTTCCGTGAACTGGCTATGATAGCTTAGAAGATAAAAGTTTGTATATGAGTGTTTTCATAGGTGTAAGTCGTATAATCTTTGGATTTTTTTCTATCCTAGTGAAGCAATACAGCAGACTCGTCAACAACCTCAACCTGCAAGAAAAATACATAGGCAATCTAAAAAAAATATGAGGGTCAAATTAGAAATGAAAAATCAAAATGAGACGAACTAAAGGAAGCATTAGTGACGACAGCAAACCCACTTTGAAAAAAAAAGTGAATGGTTCCCATATTACATTTTCGGCATGATGCGAAATACATTTTTTATAATCATATAGCACCAAGCAAGGTATTTTGTTGACACTAGTGCGCAGAGGGTTACATAGAAAGAAAGTTATGAGAAAGAGTAACATACTATAGGGGATGTCAGGAAATGGGTAAGAGAATACTAATAAGAGTGGAATGAACGGAGAAATGAGCATGAGAGAGAGAGAGAGAGGTTGCAAGTCAGCGAGATAGGAGATGTCAATTGACTTTACATTTAAACTCTCGAATATTGTAGCTGTCCGGGAAGCAAGTGACCGGAAAGAAATTCCACAGGCGGGAAGTCCGAGAAACGCAGCTGATGGGGTAGAATTTGCGTTTACATTTTATTGGTTTCACAGTAAAAGGGTGGGACCTAATTGCTAATCATGTTGCTCGAGTAAATTCATACAACAGAAAGCCAAGTTCATTCTTATACTTCTTCTTCTTCTTCATATACTTCTTCTTCTTCTTCTTTCTCCTTCTTCTTTTTATTATTCTTATACTTCTACTCCTTCTTCATATACTTCTTCTCCTTCTTCTTTTTTCTCCTTCTTCTTCTTTTTATTATTCTTATGCTTCTTCTCCTTCTTCATAGACTTCTTCTTCTTCTTTTTTCTCCTTGTTCTTTTTATTATTCTTATACTTCTTATCCTTCTTCATATACTTCTTTTTCCTCTTCTTTTTTCTCCTTCTTTTTATTATTCTTATGCTTCTTCTCCTTCTTCACATGCATCTTCTCCTTCATATACTTCTTCTCCTTCTTCTTTTTTCTCCTTCTTCTTTTTATTATTCTTATGCTTCTTCTCCTTCTTCATATGCATCTTCTCCTTCTTCTTTTTATTATTCTCATGCTTCTTCTCCTTCTTCATAGACTTCTTCTCCTTCTTCTTTTTTCTCCTTCTTTTTATTACTCTTATGCTTCTTCTCCTTCTTCATATGCATCTTCTCCTTCTTCTTTTTATTATTCTTATGCTTCTTCTCCTTCTTCATAGACTTCTTCTCCTTCTTCTTTTTTCTCCTTGTTCTTTTTATTATTCTTATACTTCTTCTCCTTCTTCACATACTTCTTTTTCCTCTTCTTTTTTCTCCTTCTTCTTTTTATTATTCTTATGCTTCTTCTCCTTCTTCACATGCATCTTCTCCTTCATATACTTCTTCTCCTTCTTCTTTTTTCTCCTTCTTCTTTTTATTATTCTTATGCTTCTTCTCCTTCTTCATATGCATCTTCTTCTTTTTATTATTCTTATGCTTCTTCTCCTTCTTCATAGACTTCTTCTCCTTCTTCTTTTTTCTCCTTCTTCTTTTTATTATTCTTATGCTTCTTCTCCTTCTTCACATACTTCTTTTTCCTCTTGTTTTTTCTCTTTCTTCTTTTTATTATTCTTATGCTTCTTTTCCTTCTTCTTTTTATTATTCTTATGCTTCTTCTCCTTCTTCATAGACTTCTTTTCCTTCTTTTTTTTCTCCTTGTTCTTTTTATTATTCTTATACTTCTTCTCCTTCTTCATATACTTCTTCTTCTTCTTCTTTTTAATATTCTTATACTTCTTCTCCTTCTTCACATACTTCTTTTTCCTCTTCTTTTTTCTCCTTCTTTTTTTTATTATTCTTATGCTTCTTCTCCTTCTTCACATGCATCTTCTTCTTCATATACTTCTTCTCCTTCTTCTTTTTTCTTCTTCTTTTTATTATTCTTATGCTTCTTCTACTTCTTCATATACTTCTTCTTCTTCTTCTTCTCCTTCTTTTTATTATTCTTATACTTCTTCTCCTTTTTCATATACTTCTTCTTCTTCTTCTCCTTCTTCTTTTTATTATTCTTATACTTCTTCTCCTTCTTCACATACTTCTTTTTCCTCTTCTTTTTTCTCCTTCTTTTTTTTATTATTCTTATGCTTCTTCTCCTTCTTCACATGCATCTTCTCCTTCATATACTTCTTCTCCTTCTTCTTTTTCTTCTTCTTCTTTTTATTATTCTTATGCTTCTTCTCCTTCTTCATAGACTTCTTATCCTTCTTCTTTTTTCTTCTTCTTTTTATTATTCTTATGCTTCTTCTCCTTCTTCATATACTTCTTCTCCTTCTTCTTATTTTCTCCTTCTTCTTTTTATTATTCTTCTACTTCTTCTACTTCTTCATATACTTCTTCTTCTTCCTCTTCTTCTTCTTCTTCTTCTTCTTCTTATTATTATTATTATTCTTATAGTTCATCGGAACAGAATCCGTGAAAGTATTTGTAGAAGAGAAACAGGGAAGTCACATTGAGACGGTGAGAAATTAACTGCATTTGAGCTGTTAAGTCGAGTTCAATCACATTACAAATTCTCTGTTGGATTTTGATAAGGACCCCAAGGTGGATAGCAGGGGCACCTGACCATATATAGCAGCAGTATTCAATGCACTGGCGAATGGACGGAACGGAATGCAGAAAACTGCGCAAGAAAATAAGGAACAAATGCAGGCAGGCTAAAGAGGAATCGTTCAAGGACAAATGTGTTGAAATAGATTGAGCATGACTAATAAAGGAGACATGCATAAAAATATAAGAGAACTAACGAAACAAAAGAAAAGCTTCACAAAAGGAAGTATAAAAAGATGGAACGCTTATATTAGAGAAAGAAAATGCTTCGGCAATGGGAAGAATATATAGATCTCTTCCATGACATGAGAGAGCAACCAACAATATACGGAAATACCGTGGAAGCTTTACTGGTCAAACTAAATAGAAACAAAGAAGCAGAGCCAGACAACATTGTAATAGAGATGATTACAGGTTCAGACAATTTCGACAGAGACAAAATTACACAATGATAAATGGAATTTACAAAAGTGGAAATATACCAGAAGACCTAAACAGATCGATTTTCATAGCCCTGCCCAAGAAAGCCAGGCGCAAAGGAATGTGAACTCCAAGGAACAAACAGCTTAATGAGTCATATAACCAAACTCATCATGAACAGAATCCTATTGAACAGAGCGCGCAGCAGAATTAGGTCAGAGATAGAAAAACAACAGTGCGGTTTCATCAAGGACACTGGAATAAGAAACGCAATGTTTTTTTTTATAATCATATCGCCCCAAGTAAGGCATTTAACTGCCACTGTTTTGCAAGGGGGTTTCATAGGAGGAAGGTTAGAAGAAAGAATGACAGGTTATAGGGGGTGTCAGGAAGTGGGTAAGTGAAGGATGACTATGGCCATAAAGTGAGGGATCAATTTAAATACTGAGTGTAATGTAGAATTGATCCCCCACTTTATATTCACATTATAATAGTATCGAATTTTTTTTATAATCATATCGCTCCAAGCAAGGCATTTTACTGCCACTGTTTTGCAGGGGATTACATAGGAGGAAAGTTATGAGAAAGAATGACAGGTTATAGAGGGTGTCAGGAAGTGGGTAAGAGAAGGATGACTGTGGCCATAAAATAGGGATCAGTTTATATATTGATTGTAATGTAGAATTGATCCCCCATTTTATATCCACATTATTGTATTATAGAGATTTTTTTTTCTTTTTTATAATCATACCGCTCCAAGCAAGGCATTTTACTGCCACTGTTTTGCAAGTGGTTACATAGTAGGAAAGTTATTATGAAAAAGAGTGACAGGTTATAGGGGGTGTAAGTAAGTGGGTACGAGAAGGATGAGAATACTGATGAGAGTGGAGGGGATGGAGAAAGAAGCATGTGAGCGGGGATACAGGTTAGTGAGATACGAGATGACTATTGACTTTACTTTTAAATTCTTGGAGATTGTAGCTGTCGGGGAAGCAAATAAATGAAAGGGAATTCCACAGGCGGGAAGTGCGAGAAAAAAGCTGCTGCAGTAGAATTTCCGTTTACAATTTATTGGTTTCACAGTAAGCGGGTTGGATCTAGTTGGTAGTCTTGTGGCTCGAGTAAATTTATAAACAGGAGGCACCAGTGAGCTAAGTTCATTGAAGCAAACGCTGTGAATATATTTGTAGAAGAGGCACAGGGAAGCCACATTGCGCCGGTGAGAATGTGACTGTATCCGAGCTGCCCAGTCGGGATAGATCACATTACAGATTCTCCGTTGGATCTTGTCAAGGACACCCAGGTGGATAGCAGGAGCACCCGACCAGATAGGGCAGAAGTATTCAATGCACAGGCGGATGGTTGTTCTTACAATAGTGCAGAAAATCTATAATATATATATATATATATATATATATATATATATATATATATTATTATGTTTTAGAACATGTAGATAATTTCTTCTATATATGTCCTCTTCCCTACAATCATACACCATATATCGAGCACGGTTTTAAATTAATGTTTTGGACGGAAATTTTTTTTCTTTTTCTCTCCTCATTCTATACTCACTCGGATATATATATATATATATATATATATATATATATATATATATGTGTGTGTGTGTGTGTGTGTGTGTGTGTGTGTGTATAAGGCAAGACGTTTGTGTGTGTGTCTGTTTGTCTGCCTGTATATCTATTTTTTTTCAACCCTTTTATTTTAGTTTTTGCTTCGGGTTTGGCTCTAAGTAGGTTTAATTGTAGTTCTTAGTCTCAGCCATGATACCATTTACTCAGAGGACTTATTTAGCCTTGAAAATTCAGTTTACGACGAAAAAAACTTATTTGATATCGATACCAGGAAATCAAAATTTGACTTACATCCATTCATTTTTCTTTCAGTCTACGGATTCGCTTTAACTGGAAACGACTATTGCTTTTTAGTCTTTCGTGCCAAAGTTCAAAGAGTCTCTGCTCCAGGACCATGGATTAGCATGGATGGTAATGTGCAGGATTGTTTCAGGAGGAAAAAAAAACTTTTGTTTCGAATGCGATTAGAAAGGGCAGTACAGATGCAGAAGGACATGTACCTTTGTTTTTTAGACTACGCAAATCATTCAACAAAGTAGGCCACAAAAAACTTGATAGAGAAGCTTGGCAACCTTGACATATTTGGGAAAGACATTAGAATAATCAAGAACATATACTTGCACCAAACAATCGCCTGCATACGAACAGAAAATGAGTTCAACAGATGTACGAAGATAGAAAAATAATCTGTAAAACAAGAATGCATATTCTCGATACAGCGAGACAATACTGAGAGGTTTAGAAGTCCTGCCAGTATTTGTCATTAGCGGAGACAATCTGATCAGTATAAGATACGCAGATGATACAGTGCTGATAGCAGACACGGAAAAGAAACTACAAGACCCCCTACAGAGGGTATATAAAGAAAGTGGAAAGAAAGGTCTATATGTAAACTACAAGAATGTATAGTCATCAGAAAAAGGAGATGCCTAAAATACCAACTACAGGCTAGGGATACTAAACTCAAGCAAGAACAGAAACTTAAATTCCTAGGAAGTGTTCTAATAGAGAACAGAAATTATGACACTGAGATCCGAAGGAGAAGTGGCATTTTTTAAATCACCCCGAGCAATGCCACTGGTGTGCAGGGGACTACATAAGAGTAAAAAGATTAAGTAGCTCATCTACTAACCACTGGACTCTAGCTCTCTCCCCACCCCTGTATAACCTTCATTTTCTCTCCACCTATGTATCTGTCATCGCATCTGCTTTCTATTGTTCCTTTCTGACTAGTTTGTACTCCTCACTCTTTTCTAATTAATCTTTTTACATTTATGTAACCCCCTACACATCAGTGGCGTTTCCGCCTTGCTCGGGGTGAAATGATTAAAAAAAAAATAAAAAAAGAAGAGAGTGAAGAGGAAGTCGAACCAGTTAGAAAGGAGAAAGAGAATGATGGGAATACAGGTGTGATGACAGTTGCAAAGGTGGAGAGAAAGGAAAGGATATACGGGGTGGTGAAAGAACTAGAGTCAAGTGGTTGAGTATTGACATTGCATTTAAATTCCTGGAGGTTGTAGCCGTCAGGAAAGCAATAATATGGAAGCGAGTTCCACAGGCGGGAAGTGTGAGAGAAGAAGCTGAAGGAGTAGAATTGTCGTCTGCATTTGGTTAATCTAACTGTGAATGAGTGAGAGCCAGTTGCCAGGCTGGTTGACATAGATGTATTCCAAAAACTTTGTAGAATATTGAGAGGCAGGAAAATTCTTTACTGGAAACAAAGAAAGGAATACTGTATTGTTATGGCGTGTCTTCCCTTCGTCAAAGATGAAGGGGAGACTTGAAGTATCCGAAAGTGGTTCTACAGAAGGATGCTGAGTATACCATGAACTGAACATGTATACAACGATGAGGTTTTGGAGAGGATGGAAACGCTAAACTGATAGATAACATGAGGAAAAACAGTATTTTATTTTCATCCTGTTTTTCATCAAAACAAAATTGTCACCAGCATGCATTGTGTAGACCTGTGGTTTCTCAGGTGTCTTACATTCTTTATTTTCAATGTTCCTATGGCGCACGGCACGTAGGGCTTGGAATAAACGCTCCTTTTAAAAAAGAACACAAAAATAACTTGCAACATATAAGACAAAACATGAGAAAAATAATAAAACCAAGGTTAAAATACTTTTCAAATAGACGAAATCGCTTGGGTTTATGAAAACTATGGACAATTTATATATTTCTTGACTCTTACAAAACATAAAAATTTTAGGATGAAGGCAAAATGTAAAAAAAAAAAATTAAATTTTCCTTGTTGGATATATTTAATGAAACAGACACACACATAGATGCGGTATCGTAACATCATAAAACGGGATATGAAGGTTGCAGGCATCAACACGGTGTCATGGGAGAGCATAGCAGTCAATCGGACTAAATAGAGAGAAACCATGGCCCAACAACTCAAATCAAGGGAGGAGCAACTGACACAAGAATCGGGCTCGCAGATAGCAAAATGACAGCTCCGACAGACCAGAAACAAGACATAAATAGAGCCTCTGCAAAAAAGACTGTCAATCGCACATCAGTTTCTATAGTCAATGCTCTAGCCAAGCAGACAACTAGGATGCTACCATGGTCAATTCTGACCGATGGAGGCCTGCTACTATATATATATATATATATATATATATAATATACACACATCTTTTATTCGTTAATGAATTTGAAAACTCTCGGCTTCTGGCGTGTGTTTCTATTGTATATAACACGCTGAAGTCCGTTTTTCTCTACCGAAGGCATATAGCTCAGAGGTAGAATCGCCGTCTCGTGTCAATTTGGTCAGGTTTCAATCCTCGCTAGAAGCAATCAGATGTCTAACCGTACTGATAAGCTGTGATACAGCGAAATAGACATATCTGCGAATGACTATATATATATATATATATATATATATATATATATATATATATATATTCTACCCGAATAATGAAAAAGTTCGAGCAAAATTACTTTCTTCGTCTTTTCTGTTCATTTTAATACAAAAACCTTTGTAAGTACATAAATATTTTACTCTCCCCTCCTCCTCTATGGGGTAAATAGCTACAGTGAATTCGAGAAGACAATTAGGAACTAACCTAATATACATCTCAAAACGTCCTGACAACTATGTGTTGATACTTAAACATTATGATTTGAATCGTACTACTAGAGTGGCGGCAAGATCGCATCATCTTAAAATTAAAATGGCTAGATGTAACCGTAAGTTCTATGGTAACAGTTTCTTCTCGAGACTTCATTCACTTTCCTGCTGCTATAATGTAGCTTTCCAGATTGTTCTGATGAACTTTTCTCTTTGGTACTTCATGAATTAAAAGGAACTATTAGATTCGTCGCAAGGTCGTATCATTT
The DNA here is from genome assembly GCA_037127315.1 of Ascarosepion bandense. Classification (NCBI taxonomy): domain Eukaryota; kingdom Metazoa; phylum Mollusca; class Cephalopoda; order Sepiida; family Sepiidae; genus Ascarosepion; species Ascarosepion bandense. Next base: position 6,286,384 of record JBBBDQ010000532.1, on the reverse strand, counting down.
TATAGTTGAAATGGCAAGATGTTACCCGTAATTTCTACGCTTATATTTTTTTCTCTCGGTTTCATTTACTTTTCCGACGCCATAATGTAGCTTCCGGGTGCCTTTTCTATAAATATTTTCATTATAATTGTCCCGATGAAATTTTCTCTTTGGTACAAAGACTTTATGAATATTAGTGCAGTACCAGATAGGCAGTAAGGTCTCATCATTTAACTGTTGAAATGGCTAGATGTGACGTAGGTTCTATGCTGACAGTTTCTTTTCTCACTCTTCTGGATTGATGAACATCCTTCCGGCCTTATGTTTTCCAATCAAGTTTAATCAGTAAAAATTAAAATGCAATGTTAATCGCTATCTACTTTTCTACTATCCTCCTGATAACTCTTTTCTCCTATTTCTAATAATAAAATTCTGTTCCTAATCTATTCCACACTCAGTCACACTTTGTGCCTTAATAGTTTTAATGCATTGCTTGGGGTGAAACCTATTATATATATATATATATATATATATACTAGCAGTATAGCCCGGCGTTCCTCGGGTGTAATAAAAGGGTTAAAACTAATCCATGGTCCTGGAGCTCAGAATCTTTGGACATTGGCACGAAAGACTAAAAAGCAATAGTTGTTTCCAGTTAAGTCGAAACTGTAGGCTGAAAGAAAAATGAATGGATGTAAGTCAAATTTTGAAGTTTGGTGAGAATCGGATAAAAATTGTGGATTTGTATAAAGGACATACAGACAGATAAACAAACACACACACAAACATCTTGCCTTTTATATATATATATATATATATATATATTATCGATTTTCTGCACTATTGTAAGAACTGCAACACTGACACTTCTGAAAATCGTTTCTTATGTTTTTGTCTATGAGTGTATCAAATTTGATTAAAATCGGACCACTCCTTCTATGACCTGATTTATTCGATTATCGATTTTCGATATTTATCAGGGTTACCTCGACACAAACTCTAGCTAAGAACACTCGCAGATGCTTATAGTACAACTGTGTAAATTTTCAAGAAAATCGGTTCAGCCGTTTTGGAGTCTATAGGTAACGGACACACACCCACCCACACACACACACACACACACACATTCGAACACACACATACACACACAGAGACAAAGTTCCAATTATAAAATAAGTTTAGATATATATACCAGAAGACTAAAAGCTTCATCTTCCCAACCAACATGTCTGTTAGTAAATGGTTTTCAAGGAATGCTGACTGATCGCGATGATGTAACAACATGAAATCTGTTCAGAGAGAAATGCTCCCGGCCGTTAACGCTTCATTAGCGCCATTGCATAGCTGGATCCGTCGCAATTGTTTATTCTTCTGGTCGCTTCTCCTAATCTCTCGCTTTTGTACCAAAATAAATATTGACTTACTCAGATTACTTGGAAATACGCATCGTATTGGCACAATCCAGACGAAGTAGAGACGCGAAATTATTTCCTTGATTAATTTTGCGAAGCCGACTTGCATTTCGCTTAGACTAGTATTTCAGAAGCATTATCCAATATATATATATATATATATATATATTTTTTTTACTAGCATTATAGCCCGGCGTTGCTCGGGTGTAATGAAAGCTTTAAAACTAATCCATGGTCCTGAAGCTCAGACTCTTTGGACGTTGGCACCAAAGACTAAAATGCGATACTTGTTTCCAGTTAAAGCGAAACCGTAGATTGAAAGAAAAATGAATGGATGTAAGTAAAATTTTAATTTCCTGGTATCGATGCCAAATAAGTTTTTTTCGTCGTAAACTGAATTTTTAAGGTTAAATAAGTCCTCTGAGTAAATGGTATCATGGCTGAGGCTAAGAAGTACAATTATACCGACTTACAACCAAACCCGAAGTAAAAACTAACATAAAAGGGCTGAAAAAATACAGACATACAGGCAGATAAACAGGCACACACACAAATATCTTGCCTTTTATATATATATATATATATATATATATATATATATATATATATATATATATTATCAATTTTCTGCGCTGTTGTAAGAACTGCAACCTTGAAACTTCTGAATATCGTTTCTTATGTCTTTGTCTATGAGTGTATCAAATTTGATTAAAATCGGACCACTCCTTCTATGACCTGATTTTTTCGATTATCGATATTTCTCAGGGGTACCTCGACATAAAACCTAGCTAAGAACACTCACAGACGCTTATACTGTGTAAATTTTCAAGAAAATCGTTTCAGACGTTTCGGAGTCTATAGGTAACGGGGACACACACACACACACACACACATATACACATACACAGACAAAGTTCCATTTATAAATAAGTTTACATTAGATTATTGCATATTTGGGTAGCAATCTTTCTTTTAAACATGTTTCGTTAAAGAATGAGTGTATAAATATTTGATTTAATTTTTTAGATTTCTTGCATGTTTCCTTTTTGCTAGCGATAATGTCTGTAAAATGTTATATAATTATAAACTTTCCAAACGTTTTCAGCCACTTTACTGGCCATTCTCAAGGAAGTTATGTTTTCGATGTTCGATGTTTCGACTGCAACGAAATTTATTTTGTGATTTTGAAACACAAAATAAATCACACACACACACACACACACACACACACACACACACACACATATATATATATATATATATATATATATATATATATTATGAAATGGGAGTGTGTAGCTTAATATTACACGACATTTTTATAAGCGAGGTAACTGGTGTCGTTCGTACTCTTCAGGCCTCTACAGGAGATTTAAACTTACATTAAAATAGCTATGGAAAATGTGGTGAAAGAAACAAATAATCAGGCAAAGGAAAAATATGAATGAAAAACAAAGAGCTATAGACAAATAAGAGTGAGCCCCAACAAACATTCAAGCTGTTTACACATTTTAATTTATACATAATGTTGATTGTACGTAATACATTAGTTGGCGGGGAGGAGTTATGACGGATAATTAAATTAGTAGTATTGTATTTTTTATAATATATTATTAAATTTAATTTATTATTCGGATCAACGGGAGATATATTAGTACGAATGAGATTTTTATGAGTTTTTCATCCAGTTTATCGTTATCGTGCATCTGGTTGCTATAAAAGAGTTTGATATGTTTAGTTTTTGACCATATTCTGTTTGATACGTGTTGAGGTTTTTTTTAAATATCGTCTTATTTCTTCATCTACATCGTGGCTTAGAAAATCATTATTAATGAGAGTCTGCTTAAATTTTTTAGTTCAGAGTAAAATATTTTGTATTGTGGAGGAGTTGATTCGTGCTCGGTTAATTAAATTGTAATATTTTGTATATATATATATATATATATATATATATATATATATATATATATATATATATATATATATATATATATATATATATATATATATATATTATAATATTAATAACATTGATATGTTATAATATCACTACAAAAGTAGCTATTTTGTTTCGACACTTTTTGTGTCTTTTCAAGTGATGTTGTTATTTCGAAAAGTGTATTTGGGCAACAATCTCTCTTTTATACAGGTTTCATTTAATTATAAAACAAAATAAATTCTTAAAAAAGCTTTGGACAATTCTTATATAGTTTGACTTTCGAAAAGAAAATATATGAACGCATGAAAAATTATATAAAAAATTTAATGATATAAAAATATGCATTTCTCGAGTTATAATTATGAGGAGCATTTTTTTATTATAAAACACACTGGATGAAACAATGGTTTCCCCGACGAAGTGGAACGGAACTCATTCTCTTTACTAAGAATACGCACGTCGATAAACATAATATACACTTTTTAATAAATAAGAATGGGATTTTTATTTTAAATACAAAGAATCCACCACTATATCGTTTTAATTAATAAAAATGTATGTAATATATATATATATATATATATATATATATCAGCAGCCATTACAGCTCCATGCCACGTGCTGTTCTTTGAATGGGAATTTACCTAGCAGGCCGACTCGCCGTTAACTCTTGGGAAAAGCAAGAATTGAAGAATGAATCTTCAATTCAAATTTCCTGTGTTAAACTGAGAGGTATTTTCCGTTTGTTTGTTTTGTTTGTTTTGTTTGTTTTTTTTATTTTTTTGTGTTTATATATATCTGTGTTTTTGTCCCCCCCCCTTTTTCGGAGTTCATGCTTCATTTGGGAGGAAAAAAAAAAAATTTTGAAATTTATATTTATTCTGCTATGCGAAGCTACTTTGGCCGAGTTATCAGCAGCCATTACAGCTCCATGCCACGTGCTGTTCTTTGAATGGGAATTTACCTAGCAGGCCGACTCGCCGTTAACTCTTGGGAAAAGCAAGAATTGAAGAATGAATCTTCAATTCAAATTTCCTGTGTTAAACTGAGAGGTATTTTCCGTTTGTTTGTTTTGTTTGTTTTGTTTGTTTTTTTTATTTTTTTGTGTTTATATATATCTGTGTTTTTGTCCCCCCCCCCCCTTTTTCGGAGTTCATGCTTCATTTGGGAGGAAAAAAAAAAAATTTTGAAATTTATATTTATTCTGCTATGCGAAGCTACTTTGGCCGAGTTATCAGCAGCCATTACAGCTCCATGCCACGTGCTGTTCTTTGAATGGGAATTTACCTAGCAGGCCGACTCGCCGTTAACTCTTGGGAAAAGCAAGAATTGAAGAATGAATCTTCAATTCAAATTTCCTGTGTTAAACTGAGAGGTATTTTCCGTTTGTTTGTTTTGTTTGTTTTGTTTGTTTTTTTTATTTTTTTGTGTTTATATATATCTGTGTTTTTGTCCCCCCCCCCCTTTTTCGGAGTTCATGCTTCATTTGGGAGGAAAAAAAAAAAAATTTTGAAATTTATATTTATTCTGCTATGCGAAGCTACTTTGGCCGAGTTATCAGCAGCCATTACAGCTCCATGCCACGTGCTGTTCTTTGAATGGGAATTTACCTAGCAGGCCGACTCGCCGTTAACTCTTGGGAAAAGCAAGAATTGAAGAATGAATCTTCAATTCAAATTTCCTGTGTTAAACTGAGAGGTATTTTCCGTTTGTTTGTTTTGTTTGTTTTGTTTGTTTTTTTTATTTTTTTGTGTTTATATATATCTGTGTTTTTGTCCCCCCCCCCTTTTTCGGAGTTCATGCTTCATTTGGGAGGAAAAAAAAAAATTTGAAATTTATATTTATTCTGCTATGCGAAGCTACTTTGGCCGAGTTATCAGCAGCCATTACAGCTCCATGCCACGTGCTGTTCTTTGAATGGGAATTTACCTAGCAGGCCGACTCGCCGTTAACTCTTGGGAAAAGCAAGAATTGAAGAATGAATCTTCAATTCAAATTTCCTGTGTTAAACTGAGAGGTATTTTCCGTTTGTTTGTTTTGTTTGTTTTTTTTATTTTTTTTTGTTTTTATATATATCTGTGTTTTTGTCCCCCCCCCCCTTTTTTTTGGAGTTCATTTGGACTTTAACTAAGTTAAAACTTAGTTAAACTCCACTTTTGTAAGTTTGTAAGTTTTTTTTTTTTTTTTTTTTTTTTTTTTTTTTTTTTTTTTTAATAGGAGTAGATAGGTCACACTATCGCCCGGTCTATACTCCTCCCACGTCTATTGAACTGGAGTAGAGGCTCGTTCCTTGTTTCCTGTTTAGGATGTGGTTTCCGGTTTTCACTCCTCTCTCTTCAGACCTTGGTACTGGTGCTTCCGCGAGTTTCCTGCGATCTGGCCGGTTGGTGGCAATGGCTCATCACTGTGAGGGTACCGGGTTGGCAGTTTCCTGGTTGCTGCTTCCGACTGGTAGTTAGGAGCCCTAACTCTTGCGTAGCGTCAAGAGCGGCTGCTCTGATCAACAGTTGTATAATATCGGGGTTCTTGTAGTGCCATGTCGCGCATGGATAGGTGTCCCTGCAAGCGCTTTCGGTGGGCAACCCCGAGGCCACACCTTGTTGCAGCCCTAGCCAGTCTCCCTCCCAGCACAGATCGTGGGTAATGACCGCCTGTATCCTCTACCCTAGGTCCCTTTCTATAAACAAAAAACATGACAAGACAAAACAGAAATGACCCTAAACCAGCTAAATCCAAACCACCTAAGCCCATTAACCTCTCCTTCACTAATATCCGAGGCATTCGTACTAACTTTGCTAGTGTAGAAGCGTTCCTGCATGAAAAGTCCCCAGACATCCTCGCGCTCTGCGAAACTAACCTCAACTCAGCTATTCCCTCCTCTGACCTCTTCATCCCTGGTTATCTTCCCCTTTTAAGGAAGGATTCTACTGTCCACATGCATGGGCTGGGTGTTTATGTCAGCGAACACCTCCCCATAACTAGGGTGACTTCACTCGAATCTACTGACCACCAATACATATGTCTCCGCTTGTCTCTCCTCAGTTCGGTTAGCTACCTATTCTTCCTTTACCGTTCTCCCTCCTCTCCTGACTGCTCCCTACTAGATAGCATTGCCGACGACATAGATAAGGCTATTTCCTATCACCCATTTGCCCACATATTTGTATTTGGAGACCTCAATGCCCATCACTCTGAGTGGCTTGAAAACGCTGTTACTGATTCGGCGGGCATTCACGCCGCGAACTTTGCTATTTCCCAATCCCTTACGCAAGTGGTGGACTTCCCCACTCGCTTCCCAAGCACACCCTCGGGTCATTCCTCACTGCTAGATATATGTTTCACCTCTGCGCCCGACGCCTGTCAAGTCTCGCAGCTTTGCCCTCTCGGCAACTCCGACCACGCTGTAGTCTCCCTCAGTATTTCTTTCCAATCTCACTCCCCCCAGGATCCCCCTACTCATAGAACCTCCTACCTCTACCAAAAAGCTGACTGGGATGCCTTTCGCGATTTCCTCTGCGACGTCCCCTGGGGAAAAGTGTTTGACCTATCAGTTGATGACTGTGCCTCTGAGGTCTCGTCATGGGTGAAAGCTGGCATTGATGCCTTCATACCCACCAGGAAGTATTGCTTAAAACCTCATTCCTCTCCGTGGTTCTCTCCGGCCTGCTCAGCCGCCATTGCCCACAGGAACCATTACTTCCATCTATTCCAGAGACAGCCAACTGATCACAATAGGCGCCTGTTCACATCCGCTCGCAGTGAGTGCAAGAGAACCCTAAATGACGCCAAACAGTTGTTTGCGGAGAGAATGCGACAGCACATAGCTGACCGCAAGTTCGGCTCCAAGGACTATTGGAGGATTTGTAAACGGGTGCTCAACAATAGGAAATCCTCAATACCTCCCTTAATCCATGGATTTGACGTTCTCACGTCATCTGCTGAGAAAGCTGAGTGCTTTGCCCGCAGATTCTCATCCAACTCCACACTCGACTCGTCCGGAGTGCACCCACCCGACTTCCCTATTAGAACTGAGGCCAAACTGCATGACGTATATATTACCCCGACAATAGTATCCAGAGTAATTTCAAAACTCGACCCCCATAAGGCGTGTGGAAACGATGGAATCCCGGTGATAGTCCTTAAGAGGTGTGTCCCTGAACTTTCCCCTGTCCTCTCTAAACTGTTTAACTACTGCCTTTCTGCTTCCTGCTTTCCTGCATGCTGGAAATTCTCCTCAGTCGTTCCTGTCTTTAAGAACTGTGGTGAACCCTCGGACCCATCCAACTATCGCCCGATCAGTCTTCTACCAATATTCGGGAAAGTGTTCGAGGCTATAATAAATGCTGAAATAGTTCATCATCTCACCGCCCACAAACTGTTCTCCGACAGGCAATATGGATTCCGATTTGACAGGTCCACAGCCGACCTGCTAACTACTGTAACGGAGTACATGCTACAGGCCCTTGATGAGTCTGACGAGGCTCGCGCGGTTGCTCTGGATATCTCCAAGGCTTTCGACAGGGTTTGGCACCCTGGCCTCCTATGCAAACTACGCGGTTATGGTATTACCGGTCGCCTGCTTGACCTAATCCAATCTTTCTTAAATAACCGCAAAATGAAGGTCGTTCTGAATGGGCGTGCCTCTTCGTCCTACAGCACGAATGCTGGTGTCCCACAAGGCTCTATCCTGGGCCCAACGCTCTTCCTTATTTTCATCAACGACCTCCCAGATGAGATCAGGTCCCAAGTAGGCATCTACGCAGATGACACTACAATATACTCCCGCTCCAGTAAGAAACCTGTCGTGGCGGACAGACAAAATCTCGCTGCTGACCTTGAGCGGGATCTACACTCTGTGGTGAACTGGGGCAAGAAGTGGCTTGTCAACTTCAATTCCTCGAAGACCAAGCTGTTGTCTGTCAACCATTACAGGCAACCTCTTCTGCCTCCCATAAGCATGGACCAGATGATTCTCCCGGAGAGTAATACACTACGCCTCCTCGGACTTACCCTGTCCTCAGACCTCAAATGGAAGCACTATATTGAATCCATAGCAAAATCTACTGCTAAGAAGATTGGGTCACTATGTCGATCCAGGATGTTTTTTCCACCTGAATCCATCCTGCATATATACAAGTCAACCATCCGTCCGTGCATGGAGTACTGCTGCCATTTATGGTCAGGTGCCCCTGCCGTTCTCCTCAGTGTTCTCGACAAGCTCCAAAGGAGAGTCTGTAATGTGATAGGTTCTGATCTGGCGACTCGTCTGCAGCCACTTTCCCATCGTCGAAATGTGGCCTCCCTCTGTCTCTTCTATAAATACCTTCATGGCTTCTGCTCGGATGAGCTTAAGTCACTGATGCCTCCTCAACAGGTGTTTACCCGTTCAACCAGACTGGCAACTGGGTCCCACCCATTCACAGTCAGGTTAGCCAAACGCAGACGACAATTCTACTCCAGCAGCTTCCTCTCTCGCACTTCCCGCCTGTGGAACTCACTCCCGTATTCTTGCTTTCCTGACGGCTACGACCTCCAGAAATTTAAAAGCAAAGTTAATACTCACCTACTAACCACTGGCCTCTAGCTCTCTCCCCTCCCCTGTATAACCTTCCCTTTCTCTCCGCCCATGTACCTGTCATTGCACCTGCTTTCTCAGTTTTCTATTGTTCCTTTCTAACTAGCTTGTACTCCTCACTCTTTTCTAATTAATCTTTCTACATTTATGTAACCCCCTGCACATCAGTGGCGTTTCTGCCTTGCTCGGGGTGAAATGATTAAAAAAAAAAAAAAAAAAAAAAAATATATATATATATGAATATTTAGTGTATTGAGGCAGCAGATAATTTTCTAAACATATAATGATAAATATAAGACACAGTGAATGTTTATTATGTTTAATCATGAGCCGTTCTAAACATCGTATTTTGGCTTTAATTTCAGGTGAAAATAAAGACAAAAATTCTCCAACATTTGGATAAGATTTTATAAAGTTGGTTCTAAGCTTTCGGCTCACATGTGCCATCCTCAAAGAGATTACAATCTTCAGACAGATTTTAGTCAACGATACAATAATCCTCACTCAAAAACAGTAAAAAGAACCTTCAGATTAAATCCAAACAACCCACACTTAATAAAATCACGTTTAAATCTGGTCATAACACATTACATTGCATTTAAATATATGGTTCTGTTATCATTTCGAGCTCTCACGCGGTGTGACGTCATAGAACCGCATTACCAATTTACGAACTGCGTTTGCTAGTTTTGGTAACAGTTATCGTTGCTTAGCAAAGTTTTATATCAACACAAGATAAAATCGTCGCTAATGGTGCATGTTTTGATGTTAACGTCCTTGTAACCGCTCTGAAGATGACTCATGTGAGCCGAAAGCTTAGAACCAACTTAATAAAAAATTATCCAAATGTTAGAGAATTTTTCTGTTTATTTTCACCTGAAATTAAAGCCAAAATACGAGGTTTAGAACGGCTCATAATTAAACATAATAGACATTCATTGTCTCTTATATTTAACAGTATATATATGTATATATGTTCATATATATATATATATATATATATATATATATATATATATATATATCCACGTGAATGGGGAACGAAGAAAATATTAACAACAAAAGTACTTGATGGGACATTGTCATTTCAATGTCGAAACTTTGTAGTAGATTATAATTTGTACATGTTCTAAACTATAATTTTTAAGAAATACACACACACACACACACACACACACACACACACACACACACACACACATATATATATATATATATATATATATATTATTACTACTTTCCGAAAACCAACATACGTGACCACAAACTCATTGATAAATCAAATCGATGATCTCATGCCTTTGAAGATGTAGAGCACATACGCTCATCCGATACCTTATCAATCAAATCACCATCTGAACAATATTCTTTAAAAACAAATATTGAATGATGCTACCTCACTTTACTTTTTGCCAGACTATGAATTATGGCACTTGGAGTCCTCCATATGTTTTAACTAACCTTTCATCAACCCGATGAATATTCATGAACGTTCTCAACTTTAAAAGCCTTGATAAACCCATGGCTTCCTTGCTTTTGTTTATTAACATATGCAACAAAATACACCCTTACATTTGCTTTGATAAAATCTCCAGGAGGACGAAAAGCTTCGGTTAAGTATAGTTTTCCTCTTCTCTCTCTCTCTCTCTCTATATATATATATATATATATATATATATGTATATATATATATATATATTTTTATGGCGAAACTTCGTCGCCAAGTTGTGACCTGTTTGTACCAGAAAAAAAGACACGGAAACATGAAGGTAGGTTCAAACAAGTGTATTAGAATGACAGAACATATATATATATATATATATATATATATATACAATAATACTTGTTACTAATCAGCAAAATAGAAATGTTAGTCCGAACTGTAGAGTTACGCTGCGTCTCGTCTGTCTCTAGTCTGTCACAGGACTGCCTCAAAGCTGCGTACCCTGAAATTCGGTTAGTATTTATAGCAGGAGGAAGAGTCCATTCCTCGTAGTAGGGAACCATAACACACACACACACACACACATATATATATATATATATATATATATATATATAAAGAGAGAGATAGAGACAGAGAGAGACACCTTTTATTAGTAACGCATCTATAAGGAGATCCTATAAGCAAGCTTCAAATTCAGTGTATGTCACTTCGACGAAATTTCAACAACTTTGTTTTTCATAGCGTTAAACATGTTGGATTTATTGACAAAGAAAGTGTATTTTCGAGGAAATTTACTGCACTAGTTTATTCAAAAGACGTCTGCAGCTGAAGCATACAGAATTCTTGTTGAGACTTACATCGACCATGCGCTGTCGGAAACAACATGCAGTGATTGGTTTAGATGCTTCAGAAATAATGATTTTGATGTTGAAGATAAAGAACCCTCTGCCACACCGAAAAAGTTTGAAGACGAAGAATTTGAGGCTTTACTTCAGGCAGACTCACATGAGGCGCAAGCTGAACTTGTAGAATCATTAGCAGTTGATCACACGGCAGTTTCAAAACGTTTGAAAGCATTAGGAATGCTCAAATCGACCGAAACCATCACAGGACATTGCTATCGGCTACAATCGATGTGTTTGTGCCGAGAATCGAAGAAAATACAGCAAATATACATGCAGAGACACAAAATGTTTTTGCAACTTGACAACACTTGGCCAAATATTGCAAAACGGGTGAAAACCTACCCGGAAATACTTAAGTGGAAGTTCTATCCCACCCACCTTATTCTCCAGACTTTGGCCCGTCTGATTACCATTTGTTACAATCGATGGCAAATGGCCTGGTTGAGCAGCACTTTCATTCTCATGAAGGCGGCCAAAAATCTGTCGACTCGTGGTTAGCTTCAAAATACGTGCTGTTTTTTCAACGTGGAATTCAAATGCTCCCAAAAAGATGGGAAAAACTAGTGGTTAGAGATGGACAATACTTTCAGTTACATTTTTCTTACTACTTTTTGTAAATAAAATCTTATTTTCATGAAAAATCATCGAGAATTTATTCAAGGTTCTTGTAATTTGGCATGAATTTGTTCTTTTCAAGAGACAAACTCTTTGGTTTCATCAAAACTCTATCTACACACCGATATCGAGCACTTTATGATAAAATATATTTTATCAGTAAAACCACTGAAAAGTTACAACCTTGGCACTAAACATTATCTCAACTAAACACTACACACACACACACACACAAACACACACATATATATATATATATATATATATATATATATATATTACGGAAATTAACGAAGATTAACGAAACTGCTTATAAACAACCGACTATGTGAAATGATTTTTTGAACATTATTTTTGATCGATACTCGTATTTAAGTACATATTCTGTTTTATAATCAAACAGTACTATATATTTATTTCTACCGGCCTGATTATTTACGATAAATTTTTGTTACAAAAATGTGTGTCATTCGGTAGGATTTGAACCTGCGACCCCTATCCACATAGAGATAACCAGTTTTGTTAATCTTCGTTAATTTCCGTAACATGCTTACATTTGCTGACATTACGATACATTTCAGAGCAGATATGGTTATTACGATGAATCGTAAATTGTGTTATATAGGCTTGATTTAACTCCGTTTAGACTGAAGGTCAATCTTAGTCGAGAGATCTAAGCCGCGCCAGATTAGTTGGTGGATTTTCCTATGTGGATAGGGGTCGCAGGTTCGAATTCTGCTGAATGACACGCATTTTCGTAACAGAAATTTATCGTAAATAATCAGGCCAGTAGAAATAAATATGTAATACTGTTTGATTATAAAAACTAAATATCTACTTAAATACGAGTATCGATCAAAAATAATGTTCAAACAAATCATTTCAAATTGTCGGTTGTTTATAACCAGTTTCGTTAATCTTCCTTAATTTCTGGTAGAAATAAATATATAATATTGTTTAATTAAAGAAAGAATATCTACTTAAATACAAGTATCGATAAAGAATAATGTTCAAACAAATCATTTCAAATTGTCGGTTGTTTATAACCATTTAGTTAATTTCTATAATATATATGTTTGTTGCATTTTGTATTTCATTTTTATTACAGCCACAATATAAAAAATGTTTTTCTTCATCAAACGATAAAACATGAACAATGTTGAATCCTAAATTTTTAACCAGTTCATTAACGTCTTCATCAATTCATCATTTCTTTGATGCACCTGGGAATTAGATGACAAATCAGGTGATGAATTCATCTTGTTATGTTCTTAATTAGATCCACATTAGCGCTAATTCATTATTGATAGGCGAGATTTACACGGTGTTTTAATGACCGGCACCCACCACCTCGTGCATTGATTCTAAACACTTGTAATTACGCGAGATTTATGTCCTGACAGCCAAATAAGAGACACATAAATCGCTTTTTTTCTAGACCCAAAACATAGATGCGAAATATCAAACTGTTCAACACAGAAATGACAGAATTATATTCTCATGGGTCCTTACCTGTACCTCCAGAATTAACTCTTCCTAACATTATATATGCTACGCCTCTCAAGATAGATAGATAGATAGATAGATAGATAGATAGATACACACACACATATATATATATATAGAGAGAGAGATACATATATATATATATATCGAGAGAGAGAGATACATATATATATAGAGAGAGATACATATATATATATAGATAGATAGATACATATATAGATAGCTACATATATATATAGATAGATACATATATATGTAGACAGATATATATATAGATAGATAGATACATATATATATATATATAGATACATATACATATATACGTATAGATATATAGATACATAGATAGATACATATAGATATATAAATATAGATATATAGATATATAGATAGATACATATAGATATATAGATAGATACGTATACATACATACATACATACATACATACATACACTTTCTCACTCACAACCAGACTGACACCTTCCATATTTTGTATTGTTATTTCTTGTTAATATATATTTGTTATTTCTACCCTTGTAGTCGCGTTATTCTTTTCGGACCTTAACCTGGTCCAGAACAGAAATTAGTGACACTCTTGGAAGCTAGCGTTTCAAATAGACAGACGTCATAAATAATCACATCAAGTATGGAACAAGTATGGTAGAATTTTTGCTAAAAGGTTCTACCCCCTCGAGTTAGGGTAGCAGTAGGACTCCGTCGGTCAGGGTTGACCATGAGTAGTATCCTAGTTTTCTACTTGGGTTAAGTATCGGCTTCTGTGACTGTAGAAGACAATGCGGGAATGACAGTCTCTGTTGCATAGACTGCATGTTTTGTTTCTGGTCTGTCGCAGCTGTCACTTTGCTATCTACAAACGCTCCTCTTCATGGCGACTTGTGTCAGCTGCTTCTCTCTTGATTTGAATAGTTGGGCCAGGGTTCCTCTCCATTTGGACCTGTTGACTGTTGCGCTCTCCCATGACTCCGTGTTGATGCCCACAAGGGGTCAGGGTGAACAGCAGCAATTAAGAGATGGTTCCATGCTTTCGATCAGAATGCTTACTGCCGGATTTGGTTTATCGTTATCCCCGATAATTGGTATAATAAATTCAATTGTGATTACCTATGTAAACAACTCAGATACTGTCCTTGTCCATTAGTACCTCAAATATAACCGCATTAACATTTTTTGCCCAAATGTGCTACCGCACCGAGTCAGGGTGGACCTGAGAACAGCAATGATTAAGAAATAGTTCCTCGCTTCTAAATACCTCCTCCCGAGTAGTCGCCCTGATGCTATGTCGTTTGTCATCGTACCTAGCAGATCAGTTGTAGATATCAATGAAAACAACGCAGCTTAAGTGTTTTTTTTAATTAGAGTTAAAACATGACCGCATTTTGAGATTAAATTCTTTCACCTCATATATGACAAGAGTTCAAAATGCAAATGTTTAGAAACTTTAATTTATTTTAAGTCACTAAGAACTTATCAAACACTTTTTTTCCTTTAGAAACAAGATGTGTAAAATATTCAGATTTCATCCTACATATTTAAGAAGTTTAAATCATTAGGACAATTTCGCTAAAAACTAGGAAGGGATTACTGGATTGCTACGTGATACCCGACCTTCACTATGGCAGTGAATACTGGACAAAGATGAAGAGAAGACTTGAAGCAACCGAAATGTGGTTCTACAGAAGGCTGCTGATGAAACCATAGACGAGACACGTGAGCAACGACGAGGTTTTGGAGAGAATGAACACGATAAGGAAACTCATAATTGACATCAGGAAAAGACAGATTAATTTTTCTGGACATGTAATGAGAAAGACACAGAAAAGAAACTACAGGACCTCCTACAGAAGGTAGCTGAAGAAAGTAACAAGAAAGGACTAGAAATAAACTGCACGAAAACCGAATGCATGGTCATCAGTAAAAAGGGCAGCCCAAAATGCCAAATACAGGTCGGGGATACCAGAATCAAGCCAGGTACAAAAGTTTAAATACCTGGGAAGCGTTATAAAAGAAGATGGAAAGTGCGACACAGAGATCCGAAGGCGAATTGGCATGGCGAAGGAAGCATTCCAGAAGTTGGGTAAAGTATTAAGACACAGGACAATTTTGCTAGAAACAAATAAGAGAGAACTGGATTGCTACGTGATGCCCGTCCTTCACTATGGCAGTGAATGCTGGACAATACCATCAAAGATGAAGGGAAAACTTGAAGCAACTGAAATGTGGTTCTACAGAAGGATGCTGCGAGCAATAATGAGGTCTTGGAAATCATGGAAACAAAAAGGAAATTAATACTGAGCATCAGGAGGAGACAGCTGAAGTTTCTGGGACGCGCAATGAGGAAGGAGGGCCTGGAGAACCTGATACTAACAGACCAGATGAAGGGAAAAAGAGACTGGGGAACATATTTGAAGGACCTAATCAGGTTGATGACAGAACGAGGATTGCACGGTGTAACAGGAGAAGGCGTGCTCAGAGCCACCAGGGATAAGGGAACGTGGAAAGCCATGATCGCCTACGTCCTGAAGGGACAGGGCACATAAAAGAAGGAAGAAATCATTCACAAAAAGAAAGAAAGGAAAAAATCTGTATATACCGGAATATAAGGATTTAAAGGAATTGACTGCAAAGCCAATTCTGATTGGTTGTTACTTGTCGTGGGTTGAAGTGACTGCTCAGTAACATTTACTTGTGATACATTTCCATAATTGCAATGCTGCAATGGGGGTGGTTGCTGCTGCTGTAATGATGTGGGTGGTGGTCTCTGATGTAGAGGGATCCATTCACCTTTAATTATAATTAAAGTTATTGAACAATAAGGAAACATCATTTAAATTATTTTTCTTATTAATCCAATTTAAGGAGAATTAATTTTTATACAGATTGTTTATGTTTTTTAAGTAGTGGAAATGATTATTTGAACCAAGTTTTTCCAATTTTTAAATAAAAAATATTTTAATAATAATGTCTTTAATGAACTCGATGTCCATATATCCAAACTTCTCATTTAGATGCTGTGGGAATATGTTACAATTTTTCTTTTATTTGCACATAATTGTTAATAACTTGAATTTCTCAACGCGTATCGTCTCGCACAGAAGAAATTTAATCTGGAAAAAAGTAGAAGAAAATTACTGGAAAGTAATCGAAACTCAAGCGAGCTGAATGTGTAATTCTCCTCATACCAATGACATTTCTACCGAACCTCTCTATGGTTTCATTGAGTTTCTATTAATATGTTCTTTTCGATTTTATATTTAAATTTGGAGTCATCAGGAGAGAATGTGCATCGTTTCGGGGCCTTCCTCTCAACGGTTTTACTTGCACACCGAACCCCTCACTGATGTGAGGCCCCATTATAACGATATACTAGTGTGTTGTAGATATAGTAGTTCAACTTTCTAACGGCAAAATTAGATTTACGAAAAAAATAAAATAGAAAATGCAAACCTTGCGTTCTGAGAATTCAAATTCTGAAATTTTTCATGTTACGTCAGAATTTGGAGCTTTTTGAAAATTTGGAAAATAGCACACGCCCATCCTCCATATTTCAGGAAATAAGGTTGCTTGATGTGGTTTAGCGGCAAATCAATCCTTATAGGTTATTTCATATTGAAATACTTTATACACAAAATACTAAATTTTATCACTGAATATTCTCACTTCAAATGAATTAATTTTTTTAATCATTTCACCCCAAGCAAGGCGGTACCGCTACTGACGTGCAGGGGGCTACATAATAAAGTTAAAGTTTTAGGCAGGGGGAGAATGAAGAGAAAAACGAACTAGTTACAGGGGGTATCAGAGAAAGGGCAGGAGAAGGATGTGAACACAGGAGTGAAGACAATTGTGAAGGTAGAGAGAAAGTAAAAGATATACAGGGTGATGTAGAAAAGACTGGAGTCAAGCGGATAAGAGATGGGTATTGATTTTGCATTTAAATTCCTGGAGGTGGTAGCCGCTAGGAAAGCAAGTATATGGAAGCGAGTTCCACAAGCGCAGGAAAAGAAGGTGCTGGAGTAGAAGTTTTGGCTGCATTTGGTGTTTCTAACTGTAAAAGGGACCTTGTTGCTAGTCTGGTTTCAGGAATAAATCCTTGTGGAAAGGGCACCAGTCAGTTAAGTCCGTCAGAGCAGAAGTCATGAAAATGTTTATAGAAAAGACAGAGGGAAGCCACATGCCGCCGATGAGATAGTGGCTGGAGTCGAGCTGCCAAGTCGGGAACAATCACATTACAATCACATAATTTCCTTTCACTGTTTAAGCGCTAAGCTATGTGAATATATTTCTCACAAGATTCTCCATTGGAGCCTGTTAAGAATACTGAGATGAACAGCAATGGCGCCTGACCAGATATGACAACAGTATTCTTTGCACGTTTGGATGTTTGTTTTGTGTATGTGTAAGATTGATTCAGGCGGAAAAAAAACATATTGGCCCGACACAGTGCCCAACATTCTTAGCAGTGGATTTAGCTATTGACTCAATGTAATGACAATAATGATGGATAAATGAAGACGCTTATGAATTAGAAAATAACTGTAAAATCGTTTCAAAATGATTTGGATTGTCAAAAATCTTTTTAATCATTTCACTTCAAGCAAGGCAGTTTTGCTCCCACTGGTGTAAGGGGTAACATAAGAGGTAAGTGATGAGAAAGAGTGACAGGTTATAGTGGGTGTCAGGAAGTGGGTAAGAGAAGGATGAATGTGGTCATAAAGTGAGGGATCAGTTCATATATTGATTGTAATCTGGAATTGATCCCCCACTTTATATTTACATTATAATAGTACAGATTTTTTTTCATAATCATATCGCCCCAAGCAAGTCATTTTGCAGCCACTGTTTTGCAGGGGGTAACATAGGAGTAAAGTTATGAGAAAGTGGGACAGGTTATAGTCGGTGTCAGGAAGTGGGTAAGAGAAGGATGTGTGTGGTCATAAAGTGAGGGATCAGTTTATATATTGATTGTAATGTGGAATTGATCACCCACTTTATATTCACATTATAATAGTATAGAATTATTCTTTTTCATAATCATATCGCCCCAAGCAAGGCATTTTACTATCACTGTTTTACTGGGGGTTACATAGGTGGAAAGTGATGAGAAAGAGAGACAGGTTATAGAGAGTGTGAGAAAGAGGGTAAGAGGAGGATGAGAATACTGGTGTGATGAGAGTAGAGTAGACGGAGAAAAAACATGAGGGAAAGGATGCAAATAAGAGAGATAGGAGATGACTATTGAAATTACATTTAATTATTGGTGGTTATAACTGCCGAGGAAGCAAGTATACGGAAGGGAATTCTACAGGCGGGAAGTGCGAGAAAAGAAGCTATTAGAGTAGAAGTTGCGGTTACATTTTATTGGTTTTACAGTAAAAGTGTGGGACATATTACTAGTCTAGTAGCTCGCGTAAATTCATGTGTAGGGGGCACCAGTGAGCTGAGTTCGTCGGAGCAGAAGCCATGAAATTATTTGTAGAAGAGGCATAGGGAAGCCACATTACGCGGAAGAGAAAGTGACTGCATCCGAACTGCCAAGTCGGGATCATTTACATTACAGATTCTCCGTTGAATTTTGTCAAGAACCCCGAGATGATTTGCTGGGACACCCGACAAGATATGGCAGCAGTATTTAATTTGAGGCAGAATCAAATTCTTCTGATAACGTTGAAAATATGAAGAATGAAGAAGATGACTGTGATTTTGCAGAGATGATATTGACGGTGTCATTGAATTCATGGAGGAAAAATCTTTGTTCAGTCATACAGAATGTAAAAGTGCATGTAATTTACAGAAATGCTTTACTTTAAAAAACCTAGAATAGCAAAAAGTAAGCAAAATGAGAAAAGAAATAAGAAAGACAATTGAAAATAAAACTTATTGAGCATAAAACATTTATATTTACTTTTTCATGAGATACTTAATTCTTCGTCTATTGCGATAAGTTCTTGTGTCTTGTTAAGTTATATTACACATGACCCATTATATCCGAACCCGTCCTCATATCCAAACTTCTACCCTAAGATGTGACAACTACAATCAAGTCATTTGACCAATTATATTTTTGCTTTCAAATCTTAAAACCCATGAATATATTATCAGTTTAGATATAAATTATTAAACTGAGTGTTAAATAACAAAATAATTAAAAAAGAAAATCAGTATATATTCTAAAATATAAGAAATTAATTTCTTATTAATGGCAAAATTATTAGAATTGAACTTATCAATGATCCAATATTCTTTCTTTTTTTTCTTTTTAATCATTTCACCCCAAGCAAGGTGGAACTGCTACTAATGCACAGGGGGTTACAGTGAGAGAAAAGGCTGGGTACAGGAGGTATTGAAGAAAGGATAGAAGATGAAACCCATGAATATATTATCAATTTATATATAAATTATCAATTTATTTTTAATCGTATCACCCCGGTAATGCCACTGATGTGCAGGGGACTACATTAGAATAAAAAGATTAAGTCTAAGAGACTGAAGAGGAAGACGGACCTGTTGGAAAGGAGCAAAAGAAGGATGGGAATACAGGTGTGATGACAGTTGCAAAGGTGGAGATAAAGGAAAGGATATACGAGGTGGTGAAGAAAGAACAAGAGTCAAGTGGTTAAGAGATGAGTATTGACATTGTATTTAAATTCCTGGAAGTTGTAGCCGTCAGGAAAGCAAGAATATGGAACGGAGTTCCATCGGCGGGAAGTGCGAGAGAAGCTGCAGGAGTAGAATTGTCGTCTGCATTTGGTTAATCTAACTGTGAATGGGTGGGACCCAGTTGCCAATCTGGTTGCACGACTAAACACCTGTTGCAGAGGCACCAGTGACTTAAGTTTGTGGGAGCAGAAGCCATGAAAGTATTTATAGAACAGACAATGGGAGGCCACATCTCGTCGATGGGGAAGTGGCTGTAGTCGAGCCGCCAAGTCGGTACCTGTCACATTACTGGTCCTCCTTTGGAGCCTGTCGAGAACACTGAGATGAACAGCCGGGACGCCTGACCATATATGCCAGCAGTATTCCATGCACGGACGAAATTGAGTGTTAAATAACAGAAAATTAAAAAATAATCTCTATATATTATAAAAAAGTACAAATAGACAAAAGAATTCTAGAGTAGAATCACTTCAAAATGTTAGGAATTGTCAAGAAATAGAGGAAGAATCTAATTGTTCTTATAACGGTGAAAATATGAAAAATGAAGAAGATGACTGCGACTCTGCAGAGAATGCTATTGACGGTGTCATTGAATTCATGGAGGAAAAATCTTTGTTAAGTCATTCAGAATGAACAAGTGCATGTAATTTACAGAAATGCTTTACTTTAAAAAACCTAGAACAGCAAAAAGTAAGCAAAATGAGAAAAGAAATAAGAAAGACAATTGAAAATAAAACTTATTGAGCATAAAACATTGAAAATTTATATTTACTTATATTTAATTCTTCGTCTATTGCGATCAGTTCTTGTGCTTTAAACATGCCACATTAGATCCGAACCCGTCCTCATATCCGAACTAATCTGGAGTCGGTTATAAGGAGTTGCAAGAGAATTCGGTAGTATTCTTTGTAACAGTCCACGTTTGAATAACATATCACTCAATAAATCTCGGGCCTCACTAATAAAACAACTTTTATGGGAAATTCGGCATTATTTATCAACATAGTCTCCTTCTAGAGTGATACACTGATTCCAACGCTTCTTTGACAATTCGGTGACTTTTTTTTGTAGAATGATTTGTCTTTATACTCAAAATATACGACTTTTTTATTGGATCCAAATCTCTTTCCGCGGAGCATTTTTTGAGGTCAGCAAATAGCTAGTAGTCTCTGAGGGTCATATCTGGAGAATGGGGTGGATGCGAAAGCAATTCGAAGTGCAGTTCATGTAGTTTTGTCATCGTTGCGATCGACCTGTGACTCGGCGCGTTGACTTGATGAAAAATCAGTTTTTTCTTCTTCATTTGTAGCCGTTTTTTGGCAATTTCTTCCTTCAATAATGCTCTATAATATTCGCTATTGATGGTTCTTTCTTTCTCAAGATAATCGATGAACAAAATATCTTACGCATCCCAAAATACGAAGGCCCAAACCTTGCCTGCTGATATTTGTGTTTTGTTTTCTTTGGACGGCTCTCACCTGCTACTGTCCTCTCAGTTAACTACCGATTTAACTCCGGAGTGAAGTGGTTGATCCATTTTTTATCCATTATTAAAATTTACACAAAAACTTTGTCATGTTGCGTTGAAACAATTTCAATCTATGCTCTGAATCACTGACGCGACGCGTTGTTGTCTTTTTTAATCATATTACCCCGAGAAAGGCGGTAACGCTACTGATGTGCAGGGGGCTACATAAGAGTAAAAAGATTAGGGGGCTACATAAGAATAAAAAGATTAGATAGAAAAGAGTGAAGAGAAAGACGAACCAGCTAGAAAGGAGCAAGAGAAGGATGGGAATACAGGTGTGATGACAGTTGCAAAGGTGGAGAGAAAGGAAAGGATATACAGGGTGGTGTAGAAAGAAACTAGAATCAAGTGGTTAAGAGATGAGTATTGGTATTGCATTTAAATTCCTGGAGGTTGTAGCCGTCAGGAAAGCAAGAATATGGAAGCGAGTTTCACAGGCGGGAAGTGCGAGAAAAGAAGCTGCAGGAGTAGAATTGTCGTCTTTTTGAGTGACTGTAAGCAAACGCGGCACCCACTTTGAACACAGCTTTCTTATTGACAATTTTTCACGCTAAATGGTAAATACACTGCCTCTAATATGTTCACTTTATCTTCTATCTCATGAATCTATCCTGCACATTTATAAATCTACCATCCGGCCGTGCATTGAATACTGTTGCCATATCTGGTCGGGTACCCCTGCTATTCTCCTTGAGCTTCTCGACAAGGTACAGCGGAGGGTCTGTAATGTGATCGATACCGACTTAGCAGACCGCCTGCAGTCTCTCTCTCACCGGCGCGACGTGGCTTCACTGTGTCTCTTCTATAAATAATTTCACGGCTTCTGCTCCGATGAACTTAGATCACTGGTGCCCCCTAGGTTCGAATTTGCACGAGATACTAAATTAGCGAATAGATCCCACCCTTTTACGGTGAAACCGATAAAATGCAACCGCAACTTCTACTCCAACAGTTTCTTTTCTCGCACTTCCCGACTGTAGAATTCTCTTCCACATGACTGCTTCCCCGACGGCTACAATCTCCAGGAGTTTAAATGTAAGGTCAATAGACACCTCCTAGCAAACTAACTCGCCTCCATTCTTTCAAACACTCTTCCCACCCACCCATCTATCTTTCACTCCTCCCCTTCTGACATTTCCTATATCTAACCACTATTTATCTTCCACTATGTGTCTCCAAGCGCAATATTGGCAGTGGAATGCCTTGCTTGGGGTGAAATGATTAAAAAAAATGCATTTTCAAATTACGATCCGCCAAAACGACGTTGTTGCTTTGTTGGTGTTTTCCTGAACAAGTACTAATTTTTCGCGACCTGAGCGTTCAGCATCATTTGTGTCTGTACATCCACGTTTAAAGTCAGCATACTACCTTTTAACCGTTGTTTCCGAAAGAGTAGGGTGAACAGTATTTTTTCTATCAGAAAACAATGCTTTATCAACACACGAAATTCAGATTTTTCTACTCTTTCGAAAATTTGCAACAGTAGCTTCACTTACATAAGTGTAAATTGTAAACTAATAACCCGATTGGTCCCAAATTTTGCTACATACTATTTAAAGGTTAGTACTTAATAGAAATTATATTAATTTTTTATTAGTAGTGCCATATATATCTCAGGCCGAGGATTTATTGGGTGATGTACTACGTGATTTAGTTGGAACTAGAATGTCATTGTGTAGGACGGACTCCAACTGACAAATCAGAAATTGAATTCCCAGTTGAACTGATTAAAAGCAGTAATCGATAAAATACGACATTAATTGATGAATCGGAATTGGCCACGCAGCAGAAAACCGTTTTCAATCAGGAGAACGCCAGACAACACCTGTTTTTGCAGAGCCGGCAGAAAGGGTTCTACTAAAGCCTCGTACACATATGACCTTACATCTTCGGTTTGCCACTTATTTCCATTGCTACAAATCACTAGCTGAATACATTTAAACACGATTTCATTTTAACACTTGACTTAAATGTATGACACACCGTATTTTAACAGCTGTCTGTATTTCTGGGATTAGATCCTTTAGTATTTTAACTAT
The DNA here is from genome assembly GCA_037127315.1 of Ascarosepion bandense. Taxonomy (NCBI): domain Eukaryota; kingdom Metazoa; phylum Mollusca; class Cephalopoda; order Sepiida; family Sepiidae; genus Ascarosepion; species Ascarosepion bandense. The sequence goes on along the minus strand of JBBBDQ010000532.1, from coordinate 6,262,760 downwards.
TTAGATTGCTCTGTTTTCCCACTTTATTTGCCATATTCACGATATTTATATGCCAATTCTATCTCTACGATAAGTAGATGACACCTTCATATCCTAGCCCCACCAAGAAGAGGACCAGCTACGACTGGACTATGGGAACTCGAGAAAACCATCTATACAGCAATTCACAATTGAGAGTGAAAACAACAAACTGGCATCCCTGTAAATACTAATATCTCGAACAGAACATGAATTCAAGACGCCCGTATACCTCAAGCCAACATTCGTCGGACAATGCCCTAACTTCAACTCGCACGTCCGACACATTGTAAAAAAAGTGATCATCGTGGCCTACGACACAGTGGTGAATCAGAGACATATCAACAAAAAAATAGTCAGTACTAGCAGTATAGCCCGGTGTTGCTCGGGTGTAATGAAAACTTTTTTATATATATTATCGGTTTTTTGCATTATTGTAAGAACTGAAATCTTCAAACTTCTGAATAACGTTTCTCATGTCTTTGTCTATGAGTGTATCAAATTTGATTAAAATCGGAATCAAATAACAGAAGAGATTGGGTTCTATAGCCTTGGTCGGCAACCAGTCTACCGCAGAAAGCAATGGCAACCTACTGCAGGACAATTTTCTGCCCAGTCAGTCATGTCTCTTTCGAGACATGATCGCCCAAAGCTTTTATCACATATGACAGTTAACTGACTGACTGACTGACTACTGAGTGTGAAAGAAAAGGAAATAAAGAAAAAAGTTATTAAAAAGAGAGGACAATAAAAGAACCAGAATTAACAAGACAGAAGATAACCATTGTCATAGAATTTCAATTTTTTGGCATCAAAGTTTATATGAAAGCAAGAAGTAGAAAGAGATTTCCATAAGTGAGGAAATAAACTCTCAACATAGAACTTACGGTTACATCTAGCCATTTCAACTGTAAACTGATGAAAACTTTTACCAGTCACATAAGGCGCTTAAGTTCAGAAAGTGAAGGTAACAAAAGGGAAAGTCATATTTTATTCCAACAGAAATTTTGTACAAGACCTAAAGGAAGGATAGAGGCAGGCTGGTATTCAATCTGTGTTATCTTAAACTTAGCTAGCCACTATTACTGACCCAAACAGTCAACAGTATACCTTACAGCAAAACAAAACATTCTTACTCACTATTATTACTAGAACCACCATAATACCTCCAAGTTTCTCTATTTGTCGTAACTAGTTCCCATGTGTACGATTTGTTGGGAGCTGGGATAAAATAACAATATTTAAAAATGAAACTTCAGTGAATAACAAAGAGGAAATTTCATCAAAATAATTAGCATGAAAATATTTACAGAAAACAGACAAGAAATCTACGTTACTGCGGTGAGAATGTGACTGAAATCCAGATGCCAGGTCAGAATAAATAATATTAACAAATATTCTTCGAAGTCGTAAAAGAGTGCCACAAGCGAGAAGGGGAACAGAAGAAACTGCTAGCACAAAACTTACGGTTACACCCAGCTATTTCAACTGTAAACTGATGAAAACGTTTGCCAATCAATTAATAGATTTCAGTTCTTAAAGTCTAGGTAAAAAAAAGGAAGTAATATTGATTTTGTTTCAACACAAAGATCTCGAACAAGACCAGTCTACCTCTATCCTTAGAAGTAGAATGTCTTAAACTTAGCTAGCCACAATTTCTGACCCAAACAGACAAAAGTATTACTTACACCAAAACAACGCATTCTTACTTACCATTCCTATTACAGCCACCATAATACCTCAAAGTCTCTATGTAGCCGTAACTAGTTCCCATATGTACAATTTATCGGGGGTTGGGATAAAATAACAGCATTTAAAAATGAAACCCCAGTGAATACCAAAGAGGAAAGTTTATCAGAATAATTACCATGAAAATATTTATAGAAAACGGACAACGAATCTACGTTACGGGAGAGGAAATGTGACTGAAGTTTGGTGTAAGTAGCACAATGTTCAAAATAGATGACATGACAATAATCTGGTCCGAGCATGTCAATGTTTTAGACGTTATATTGAAGCAGTCATCATGAGAAATTTTGGATCCATCAGATGCATCAGGAAAACTCTAAAGACACATGCTCATGACAATTTCTCTCAAATAATTCTTTCATGCCATGCGCGTCTTATATTAATAATATTAACAGAGATGACGATAACAGTTTCAGCTGTTGTAAATTGCAGCTTTTATTTCGTTTAACATTGTTCGAGTTCTGCGAACCGCAAAATGAAGGCCGTATTGCACGGACATGCTTCCATATCCTGTCATACGAACGCGGGGGTATCTAAAGGTCCTATCTTAGGTCCTACGCTTTTTCTGATCTTCATCAACGATCCCTCTGATGTAATTGGTTCTAAGTAGACATCTACTCGAACGATACCACCATTTATTCCCGCCTTGATAAGGATCTACCGAAGCTGACAAAACAAGCCTCGCTGCTGATCTTTAAAAGAACCTGCCGTCTGTGGTAGACTGGAGTAAGAAATAACTCGTAACTTTTATTGTTTACATAACAAAACTGCTATCTTTTAACCACTACAGACTATCTCTCTTAACCTCTCTCAGTATGTATCCCGCTAGTCTCCCTGAAAGGAATACATTGTGCCTCATCGGCCCCACTCTCTCAGCCGACCTCAAATGGAACGACGACATTGAATCAATAGCTGCAGCTGCTGTTAGGAGGGTCGGGTTACTGTGTCGATTCAGGAAGTTTTTCTCATCAGAATCAACCTTGCACATATAAAAATCAACCATCCGGCCGTGCATTGAATACTGTTGTCATATCTGGTCAGGTGCCCCTGCTATTCATCTCGGGGTTCTCGACAAAATCCGAAGAATTATCTGCAATGTAATCGATCCTGACCTGGCAGCTCGATTCCAGTCACTTTCTCACCGACGGGATATGGCTTCCCTCTTTCTCTTCTATAAATACTTTTACGGCTTCTGCTCCAACGAACTTGACTTACTGGCCCCACCCCTCTGCTATTAGACTGGCAAATCTTTTACAGTAAAACAATAAAATGAAACAGCAACTTCTACTCTAATAGCTTCTTTTCTCGCACTTTCCCCCTCTTCCGTATACTTGCTTCCTTGGTAGCTAAAATCTCGAAGAGTTTAAATACAAAGTCAACTGCTGTCTCTTATCTCCTTGACTACCATTCTTTTCCCGACTCCTCTGTATCTTGTTCTTCTTCCTTTTCATTCTACTCTCACGCATCTCTCCTCAAGCCAGCGTTCCCATTTTTCTTTTATCCATTCTCCGACACCTCCTTTGATCTGTTCCTTATTCTCTTCACTCTCCTCATGGTAACCCCCTACGCATTAGTGGCAGTACTTACCTTTCTTGTGGGGCTTACGGCCTATCACGTTGAATACACCGGTTCTCGATCGATCACCGAAGTTAAGCAACGTTGATCCTGGTCAGTACTTAGATGGGTGACCATTTGCGAATACCAGGTGCTGTAAGCGTATAGTGCTGGATGTACATTGTGGTGCAGTGGATATCGGCTCGGAAAGAGAAATCGGTGAGCCGAGTTCGAATTCCAGTTGAATACCCTGCATCCACTTAAGCACTGGTAGCCTTGGGAAAAGTCTTAATCCGTCCCTTCCCTCCAGTTATGAGTTAAATAACAAGGCTAGGACTTGGGGACCCTGCTCTTAAAAACATATCCCAATGAATCTTGATACTCGATAAAGAAAAATGTTGTAAAAATAAAATAACCTTACCCAAAATCATTGGTTATGGCCTTAAATGATCCCATAAGGATTGATAGGTCGTTAAACCTCGAAACAAACAAACAAACCTCGAAACAAACCTCGAAACAAACAAACAAACAAACAAACAAACCTCGAAACAAACAAACAAACAAACCTCGAAACAAACTTTACTTGTGGTGAAACTGTTATATAAAAAATATCTCGTTATTTCCCTTCAACTCCAAACTTGAAATATTTGTTCACCTCTGCTGTAGCCATGTATTGAACTCACAACTGTTTAGGTCAAATCACTGGGTTCAACCAACACTTTTATCCATTGGGCCACATGTGTTTGAGGATATTTCAATTTTGGAGACTTTTAAGAACCATAATTATTATTCATACAATCTAAGCTGGTTAACGCAATAAAAAATTCAGTTCGAAATTCCAGTTACCTGAAGATAGCGTTGTACAACGGCCGAAACATCGTGAATATGACAACAAAGATAAAGATAACAGTCCGGATAATGTAAATAATATAAATAATTACAATATTTCAGAAATATAAGCAAATGTTTATGCGTCTTTATTAAATTCATGTAAATGTTCTCAAAAAACGGAGCACCCATTATTTCCTTTGGTAAAAAAAATGATTCAACTCTTAAATCTTGTTCTCAAGAACTGCTTCCTTGTGGAACCGTCTGCAATAACCCCTTTAAGTCTAAGTTCAGTCATCATTTATCTGCCCCATCCTAGTAATGTTCACTTCCTACTCCCCTCTTTGGCGTTTCTCTCACAACCTCATTCACTAACATTTTACATAGGTGGCTCTTAAGCCTTGTATCGGGTGAATTTTACTAAATGAAAAATATCCATTATAAAAATATAACCCTACGGAGAGATATAAATATTGGTTATTAATGCTTAATGGATTTTAATCATTGCTGTAAAAAATATTTTGGTAAGCTGGTTCTGGTATAAACTGTTCTTGTGGAAATATCTGATATAATATATTTTTTCTATACTTCCTTGTACTGGTAAAATCTGTAGCAGTTTAAAATTCTAATAAAATTCGCCTCCCCGCGAAATTAGCTCATCAATCGTCTATTGAAACACTCGTCGTTATCACAGTAGGTATTTCTGGTAACATGGTGCTGAATCGTAGCCCACGCGACGACAGAGCTAACTAATTGGATGTCTCTTCAGAGCCGAGTGCACCTCCCACATGATTTTTCGCATCCATCACTGAAAGTCGTTGTCAACTGTAGCGCTTTGATTCTAGGTTAATTACTGAGTTTAGTCTGTCAATTTGACTTAACACGTTTTCTGAGTGCTGTAGATTTTAAAGAAAGCCAGCTTTTTAGCGTCTGACAAAGGCGCACAATGGAAATTCAATCCTTCTTCTGTTCGGTCGCAATTTCGATTTTAATTAGCTCGGAATTGTTTTTCATGAAAAGGCGAGAGCTGAGACAAGATTGAATACAACAGTTCGTCGAAGTCGTTAATGAATAAATTGCACAAGGATTTCTTTTGTATCTTTAGTACGTGAAAAACAAGAAATGAAACTGATACTTAACATCAGGAAAAAACAGCTGAAGTTTTTACTGAAACGTAATGAGAAAAGACGGCTTGGAGAATCTGAAGCTCACGGGAGGATAGAGAAGAAGAGAGACAAGGAAAAGCAAAAGATGACATACCCGATGAACTTGAGCAGATGGATGTTGGAACGGGGATTGGGTGCGGTAACAGAAGAAGGAGTAAAAAAGTGAGAAGGGATAGAATGATGTGGGGAGCCATGATCGTTTTCTGAGTGCTGTAGATTTTAAAGAATGCCAGCATTTTAGCGTCTGACAAGGGCGCACAATGGAAATTCAATCCTTCTTTTGTTCGGTCGCAATTTCGATTTTAATTAGCTCGGAATTGTTTTTCATGAAAAGGCGAGAGCTGAGACAAGATTGAATACAACAGTTCGTCGAAGTCGTTATTGAATAAATTGCACAAGGATATCTTTTGTATCTTTAGTACGTGAAAAACAAGGGTTCTGATAAAATCTTCATAGTTTTCAAGCCGACCAAGCATATCTTAATGTTTTGGCATTTGGATAAATTTTATGGGGAGGTCGAGTCAATATCAAAATGTAATGGCTTATCTCTACATCACAAATGGCAATAATAATATAGGTGTTTCCTTACACTTAAATATTCGGCATTTCTGCTACTCGATATTAGCTTTTCTTAACTGACCGTCGGGATGGGATGAAAGTGTAGTGTCTGTTCTTTTGATATTTAATGAGAATGGTAAATAAATATTCAGCATTCATTGATTGAGCAGCCAGTGCTACCCGAGGTAGGCTTTTCTTGACTCCCTGGCCGTCAGACTGGGATCGAAGTGTAGCATCTGTTCTTTTCATATTATTGAGAATGGTAATATAACCGTTTTCTTATAAATAAATATTCAGCATTCATTGATTGAGCAGACAGTGCTACCCGAGGTAGGCTTTTCTTGACTCCCTGGCCGTCAGACTGGGATCGAAGTGTAGCATCTGTTCTTTTCATATTTAATGAGAATGGTAATATAACCGTTTTCTTATAAATAAATATTCAGCATTCATTGATTGAGCAGCCAGTGCTACCCGAGGTAGGTTTTTTTACTCTAGTTTCCTTCCTAACCTTTTGTTTGAAGTTGTGTGGAATATTCATTTTAGTTGATGCTGCTCTTAAAAGCCCTCAAGTTTTACCGATTCGGCTATTTCGTATAAATAATTGTTTGTGATTCTGTAGCGCCAGACCGCGAGCTGTTAAGAAAGATCATCCTCTGTAAGACTTACAAGGTTCATTTGCTCGGGAAAATTTATAAAGATATGAGAAATTTATTGCAAAGAGCTGACATTTTATATATTTCTGAGCGAGTTTTGCGTCATTGATGACATGTTTCAAATTCTTGATCTGACAAGGTTATTTATGAACGTGACTTAGTTTTCAGTCAACCGGAATGTGGTTCTACAGAAGGATGATGATAATGCCATGGATGGAACACGTAAGCAACGACAAGGTTTTGAAGAAGATGGACACAAAATGAAACTGCAGTGGATATCGGCTCAGAAAGAGAAATCGGTGAGCCGTGTTCGAATTTCAGTTGAATACTCTGCATTCACTTAAGCACTGGTACCCTTAGGAAAGGTATTAATCCGTCCCTTCCTTCCAGTTATGGGTTAAATAACAGAGTAGTACTTGGGAACCCTGCCCTTAAAAAACAAATCCCAATGAATCTTGATACCCGAAAAAGAAAAATGTGTTACTAGACACAAAACTTATATAAAAACAACAATAAAATTGTTGAAAGTAAAAAAAAAGGTATTGCCAGCAATAAATAAATAAAATTTAGTCGGCAATAAATGACCCGCCGAGGTTGATATGCCATAAAACAAAAACAACAAACCAAATTTCGTATACTAGTTTGGTTATAAGCGATCCATACACTGAGATATATGAAGTGTTAAGTATTTATTAATTTCACATCTTGAAATTTCGTAATGGATACAAAAGTTGATAAAGGGATTTTTTTTTCTTTAAGACACACAGTAATGACTCGATCGATCCCATTATTAATCATTGATCTAAAAAAATTATTGTACATAGATAAAAGCTTCGATATTTCTGAGTGAGTTTGATTCAATTCATGGCATCTATTTGAGAATATCAAACTGGCGTAGCTATTAACCCTCTAGGGCCATTCGTATCATATTTGATACAGTATGAAAACAAGCCTTGAAAGAAATATGTTCCTGAAAAATTTTTTAAGAGAAATATTTTATAAATTTCAAATGAAAGCAGTAATGACTGCTGAGTCAATGAATACCAAATGTTTCCTCATAGGGAAATAACAAATGTTTCCTCATAGGGAAATACTGTATCAAATATGATACGAATGGCCCTAGAGGGTTAATAGATAGATAGATAGATAGATAGATAGATAGATAGATAGATAGATAGATAGATAGATAGACTGAGATTAACCCTCTAGGGCCATTCGTATCATATTTGATACAGTATGAAAACAAGCCTTGAAAGAAATATTTTCCTGAAAAATTTTTTAAGAGTAATATTTTATAAATTTCAAATGAAAGCAGTACTGACTGCTCAGTCAATGAATACCAAATGTTTCCTCATAGGGAAATAACAAATATTTCCTTATAGGGAAATACTGTATCAAATATGATACAAATGGCGCTAGAGGGTTAAAGAATAAGACTAGTTGTCTTTTGTGAATGTTTTGACTTTGGGCAATTTGTGGTGTTACTTTTAGCGCGGCCAAGACTATTCTATGTTCAATTTTCTTATCTACTATACTAAGTTCTTTATAAATAAGTCGTACACTTGGATAAGTAAAGAGTTAACTAATAGAACATATAAGAAAAAAACACTAATAAGGAGAGAGAACAACGAAAATAGAAGAAGCAATTAAGAAGATAGAAAATAACGATTGACATTGCATTCAAATTTTTGAAGGTCAAAGATTACTAGGAAACAAGAAGCCCGGAGAGAATTCCAAAAGCGAGAAATGCGATAGAAGAAACTGTTAGCATAGGAATCGTGTTTCCTTTGTCTTCAAGAAAAATTGAAATCATTAAATACATGAATAGCAATAGGCTTTTAAACCAGAGGCATGAAACCACAGCAAACTGCAAACACATTAAAGAACTAACCTTACAATCATCCTAAAAATGCTACAAAAGCCAAAGTTAGGACCCCTTAGAGACGATAAACCTTTAAAATATTAACAACACTCTTACATCAAATTTCACTTGTGCCATACCACAAACGGTGATCTATTTTAAAGTTTTAGAGATAAAAGTGATTTCCTAAATTTAAAATTAAGGTTAAATATACGAAATTAGATTAATTAAAAAAACTGAGTTTAAATAAAAAAAAAATATTGTTTAGTTGTACAATTAAATAAGAAAGATAAGTCCAATATCAGTCAATCAAGTGCCATACATGATACACGCTTGGGTGATCATGTCTCGAAAGGGACATGGCTGACTGGGCAGAAGATTATCCCGCAGTAGGTTGCCATTGCTTTCTGCGGTAGACTGGTTGCCAACCAAGGCTATAGAACACAGTCTGTCCTGTTATTTGGCCCATAGCTGGAAGGAAGAGACGGATTAATACCTTTCCCAAGGGTATTTGCGTGTATATGATTGCTATGAATTCAACTGGAATTCGAACTCAGCTCTCCGATTTCTCGTTCCGAGTCGATATCTACTGCACCACAACGCACACCCAGGTCCAATATAGGGTAACTAAAATTCCTACTTCATCGCATCTAATCCTATTCTTTCCCACCCCTACAATCCCTTACTCTCTCCTTTAACCCTCTAGGGCCATTCGTATCATATTTGATACATTATTTCCCTATAAGTAAACATCTGGTATTTCCTTATAAGGAAACAGTTGGTATTCATTGACTGAGCAGTCAGTACTGCTTTCATTTGAAATTTATAAAATATTTCTCTTAAAAAATTTTTCAGGAAAATATTTCTTTCAAGGCTTGTTTTCATACTCTATCAAATATGATACGAATGGCCCTAGAGGGTTAATCTCAGTCTGTTTATCTATCTATCTATCTATCTATCTATCTATCTATCTATCTATCTATCTATCTATCTATCTATTAATCTCAGTCTGTTTATCTATCTATTTATCTATTAACCCTCTAGGGCCATTCGTATCATATTTGATACAGTATTTCCCTATAAGGAAACATTTGGTATTTCCCTATAAGGAAACATTTGGTATTCATTGACTGAGCAGTCAGTACTGCTTTCATTTGAAATTTATAAAATATTTCTCTTAAAAAATTTATCAGGAAAATATTTCTTTCAAGGCTTGTTTTCATACTGTATCAAATATGATACGAATGGCCCTAGAGGGTTAATAAACCCGAAGAAAAAAAAATCAGCCAATAGACCATAAAAAGCTAAACCATATCTTAACATTAAATCTGTCTACAAAATTCCCCAAAAGGTTCATTAATAAACTATATCCCCCACCCATTCCCTCTTTTCAAAATTCTAACGCACAGTTTACAAGACTTATTCCTTCATCGCTAACCCCCCACCAACATCCCAAACACAACTCGCCAAATATAAGAAAAGAGACTTTCCATTCCTTTACACACCATCTGAGGAGACATTGTAATTTCAATGTCGAAACAAAATGTACACTGAGTGGATAAAAAATTGTACATGTTCTAAACTATGATTTATAATATCTGTCTAATCTAAACTTATTTCTGAATGGAACTTTGTGTGTGTGTGTGTGTGTGTGTGTGTGTGTGTGTGTGTGTGTGTGTGTGTGTGTGTGTGTCCGTTACATATAGACTCCGAAACGGCTGAACCGATTTTCTTGAAAATTTACACAGTTGTACTATAAGCGTCGGCGAGTGTTCTTAGCTAGGTTTTGTGTCGAGATACCCCCGATAAATATCGATAACCGATAATCGAAAAAAATCGGGTTATAGAAAGAGTGGTCCGATTTTAATCAAATTTGATACACTCATAGACAAAGACATAAGAAACGATATTCAGAAGTTTCGAGGTTGTAGTTCTTACAATAGTGCATAAAATCGATAATATATATATATATATGTAAAAGGTAAGATGTTTGTGTGTGTGCCTGTTTATTTACCTGTATGTTTGTATTTTTTTCAGCCCTTTTATTTTAGTTTTTGCTTCGCGTTTTGGCTCTAAGTAGGTATAATTGTAGTTCTTAGTCTCGGCCATGATACCATTTACTCAGAGAACTTATTTAGCCTTCAAGATTCAGTTTATGACGAAAAAAACTTATTTGATAGCGATACCAGGAAATCAAAATTTGACTTACATTCATTCATTTTTCTTTCAGTCTATGGTTTCGCTTTAACTGGAAACAACTATTGCTTTTTAGTCTTTCGTGCCAACATCCAAAGAGTCTGAGCTCCAGGGCCATGGATTAGTTTTAAAGCTTTCATTACACCCGAGAAACGCCGGGCTATACTGCTAGTATACATATATATATACTGTGTACATTTCCTTTCAACACAAACTTCATAATAAGTATATGGCAAGAACAGACGTTGTCATTAGATATCATTCACGTTCCAAGATAAAGTAAAAAAACGCCATTTATATGGTTAATATTATGGTTTTGTTGCAGTTTGCTCTTTTAGGTGAAACTACCTCCGGTAAATCTGATTCTGTGTTCAACTTTCTTATCTTCTATACTAAGTTGGTTATAAATGATCCATACACAGATATATTTAAAGTTTTTTGCATTTACTAATTCCACAACCTGATATTTTGTGATGAATATAAGGACTGATGAGGTTCTTTTCTTTAAGAAACACAGATCTTTCGCTTAAAGACGTTTTTAAAAACGGTTGTCGATAGATAGTAAGATACGTATTTCTAAACGGGCCTGATGCTATTCATGGCGTCTGCATGAAAGTCTCAAACTTGGTTTTTCATTTAAGATAACTCAAGTTTTTTCTTTTTGTAAATGTTTTGGCTCTGTGGCAATGTGTAGTTTTCGTGAAACTACCCCTAGCGTTGCCTAGTTTATGTCTAATTTCTTTATTGCCGCCAATAAATTGGTTATAACAGATGTCGCACATGTGGATTCTGAGAATCGATTCCTTCAACAAGAAAAAAAAAAAGATTAACAATATAGATATAAATTCTTTGTTGTCTTGAACAAAACTTAATTTTCAGACATAAAAGTAAATGATCATCTTTTTTTCATCTTTAAACGTGAGTATCTTTTAAGGAACGTCTCAATATCTCACACCATGAAACGTTTAAGAAATTCTCTCTTTTTAAGAGATTTTTTTTATCACTTCACCATTTTATATTTGGAATCGATATCACCCATCCCTTCCCCCTGTTATTTTCTACATTTCTAGAACCAGTTTACTAGGTACAACACTCTTTCCACGAAAATAGTTCGCTCTTGGAAGCAACAAATCACGTTTTCGTGACTCGCTATAAAAAGCAAGCATACATTCACTAGCAGCTGAAATTACCGTCGCACAGAAAGTTATAAAAGGCGAAATAAATTATTTAAGCCATTCTAAGGGCAGAATATTGCTGGTATGGTTATTTTTATTTTTTTAATGTTACACTTTTTTCTTAATAAAACAAACTAAAACAACAACCAAAAATAAACCGTGAAAACAACTGATCTTTCTTCGTTATGGGTACAAGAAGATTTCTTAAGAAATCAATATTCTGATCAGTGAGCATATTCCTCCACCGATGACTCAGAAAGCGATTTCGCTTCCTCACCTGTAGCTTTAAAGCATTTAAATGTGAAACACTTCAGGGGTTTGTGCTTGTCAAAGACATTTGGGCCTTTCAAAGTCACGTGCCTCTTCACTTGTAGCTTTTAGTTCTGAGCATGACGATACACTACATTCAGCTTACTGCCGGGCACTTATCGGGAGAGGGGACTTTTCGGGTGCTGTTGTTCCCAGATCCACCCTCACCCGAGGTGGTAGCACCTGTTAGACTCCAAACTATAGTCAATTAGAAAACCCCCAAACAATAACAAAACTTTATAAAAGTATAAAAATACACATTTATATTAAAAATACCAGCAATAAATATTTATTAATTTATAAACAAAACGTTTTAAAGCAAAATGACAAGCAATACATTTTATAATAGAATTAGTGGCAATTGTAATGCAGTGGATATCGACTCAGAACGACAAATCTGGGTGCGGAGTTCGAATCCCATTTGAATTCCATGCATTCACTTACGCATAAATACCCTTGAAAAAAGTATTAATCCATCTCTTCCCTCCAAATATGGGTTAAATAATAGGACAGATTGGGTTATACAGCCTTGTTTGGTAACCAGTCTACCGCAGAAAGCAATGGCAACCTACGGTGGCATAATCTTCTGTCCAGTCAGTCATGTCTCTTTCGAGACATGATCGTCCAAGCGTGTTTCGCGTATGGCACTTAACTGACTGACTGAGCATAATAGTTGGAAACGGTTAAAGCTTCTACTGGGCATAAAGTGGGGGATCGGTTATCTATTGTTATGAAGTAATAAACTGATCCCCCACGAATTACTACTTAATAAAATAACACATATCTTCCCCCTTTGGCTATGAATCAAATAACAGGACAGATTGAGTTCTACAGCCCTGGTCGTCAACCAGTCTACCGCAGAAGGCAATGGCAACCTACTGCGGGATAATTTTCTGTTCACTCACTCATATCTTTTTTGAGACATGATCACCTAAATGATCACGTATGGCACTTAACTGACTGACATTTTATAGCATAGTGATCAAGTATACGCTTTACCTGATGCCTTCATATTGTATTAAAATGTTTCAATTAAATATCGGCATTATATGACCCATAGAATGTTGATAAACCGTTAAACAAACAAATCAAACAATCTTGTAGCTTTAAAAATAACACAGACATGACATGTTTGGAGTGTGGTGCCCAAAGAAGGCATTTATTTCGCTTTAAAATATTCAGATGTCTTATGTCAGAAGTGTTTGTTCAAAGTATTCCTTCAAAAGTACCTTGCAGCTTTAAGGCATGCATATGTAACCCGCTTGAACTCTTGTGTCCGTAAGAGATACTTGCATTCTCAAAAATATGTTGTAAATTGAAAGGTCTCAGCTATAAACTCTGTGGAATGTTTTCTCAGTCAAAGATGTTCCTTTAAAAGATAAGTGATGTGGGTGTAGAAGATTCTTGTACCTTCAACAGTTTCTCTAATATTCAGTGAGGTGACATACGTGATACACGCTTTGGGCGGTCATGTCTCGAATGTGACATGACTGACTGGGCAGAAGATTACCCCGCAGTAGGTTGCCGTTGCTTTCTGTGGTAGACTAGTTGGCAGCCAAGGCTATAGAACCCAATCTGTCCTATTATTTAACCCAAAACTGAAGGATAGAGAAGGATTAATACCTTTTCCAAGGGTACTTGTGCTTAAGTGAATTCAAGGAATTCAACTGGTATTCAATCTCAGCTCTAATACTTACTGATCTAATGATTGTAATAAGGGTTCGGTTCGAAATTCCTGGCACCTGAAGAAGATCAGAGCGTACAACGGCCGAAACGTCGTACAAATGGCAACAAAAATGAGGACAATAGTCTGAATAATTTAAATAGTATAAATATTACCTAATCTCAAAAATATAGACAGATACTAAGGGTTGAAATCATTTGAGAGAACAATATGCGTGTGTCGAACTACGGAATATGTAATGGCGTTTAAATTTCAAATATCAAGGTTATTCTTCTTGTTCGAGGGAGAACCTTCCAGAACACGTCCGTATATTACAGATAAAAAAAAAGTCTTGTTTTGTTTGCAATGGTTATTTTGAAAGCTACTTCGAAATTTTCCAGTAGCCTTTTCTCGTAATATAAAAAGCAATATACTTACAGTGTATATACAATACATCTCTTATCGCTGCTTACTTGAAGTCTCGTTAATAATCTGCTCTCATCTGATTATCAAACGAATTCCCATCGAAATCTCCTCAGCAATGAATTTGTATCGTACATTCATCATCAATGTATTTACATTATCAACACAAGAGCCCTATTCTGTTCATAACGCCTGCTTTAAATTCAGTTCATGCATTATCCACCATATTGATTTTCCGTAGACGTTTTTATCGTGACATCATTAAAAATCTATGTACATTATTCATACAAGGGCCCTATTTTAATAGTAATGCTTGTTTTAATGCCTGATCACAGATTATCCACATTATATTGATTTTCCGTGGATTTTTTTTTATCGTTAAATCATTAAAAATATATTTATATTATTCATGGCTTACAGCCATATCACGTTGAATACACCGGTTTTCACTCGATCACCAAAGTTAAGCAACGTTGAGCCTGGTCAGTACTTAGATGGATGCCCGCTTGGGAATACCAGGTGCTGTAAACGTATAGTGACGGATGTGCGTTGTGGTGCAGTGGATATCGGCTCAGTAAAAGAAATCGGTGAGCCGAGTTCGAATTCCATTTGAATGCCTTGCATTCACTTAAGCACTGGTACCCTTGGGAAAGGTATTAATCCGTCCCTTCCCTTCAGTTATGGGTTAAATAACAGAGTAGGACTTGGGGACCCTGTCCGTTTTAAAGAAAATAACAAATCCCAATGAATCTTGATTCTCGGAAAAGAAAAAAAAGTATTACTAGACACAAAACTTTTATAAAAACAACAATAAATTGTTGAAAGCAAGAGGTATTACCAGCAATAAATAAATAAAAATTTAGTTGGCAATAAATGACCCGCCGAGGTTGATATGCTATAAAAACAAAACAACCAACCAACATTATTCATACAAGGGCCCTAATTTGATAGTAGTTCTTGCTTTCAAGTCCGGTTTAATATTGTCAACATTTATTGATTTGTCATTGATTGCATTTCTCTTGATAAAACATAAACAAAACTACTGTCGTTTAACCACCATAGAGAAACGTTTCTATCTGCTATATTCATGGCCGAAGCTAGATTCCAGGGTGGGGAAGCAATACACTGAGCCTTCTTGGCCTCACCTATTGAACTGACTTGAAGTGGAGCGACGTTATCAAATCAGTAGTTGCATCTATTGCAAGGAAAGTTGGGTCACTGTGCAGTGCCAGAAAACATTTCTTGTCAGTTCCTCTTGAACATTTACAAATCTACCATTCACCCGTGCGTTGAATACTGCTGCTATACCTAATCTAGTGCTCCTGCCATCCAATTCAAGGTTCTAGACAAAATCCAAAGAATGATCTGCAAGGTAATTGTTATGGTGCCCTTCTACGAGGAATGGACTCTTCCTATTACTATATAATTACCTGCAAGACGACTATACCAGCTACGATTCGGGCAATAAGCAGCGTAAGTGTACGGTTCGATTTTTTAAAAAATAATCGTGTCACAGAAAGCAATGGCAACCTACTGCGGTACAATCTTCTGCCCAGTTAGTCATGTCACTTTCAAGACATGATCGCCCAAAGCGTGTATCGCGTATGGCACATAACTGACTGAATCGTGTCGCCCTAAGCAAGGCATTTTACTGCCACTGTTGAGCAGGGGATTACATAGGACGAAAGTTATGAAAAAGAGTGGGAGGTTATAGGGGGCGTCAGGAAGAGAGTAAAAGAAGGATGAGAACACTGATGAGAGTGTAGTGGACGAAGAAAAGAGCTTGAGAGAGAAGATGCAAGTTAGTGAGATAGGAGATGACTATTGACTTTACATTTGAATTCTTGAAGATTGTAGCTGTCGGGAAAGCAAAAAAACGGAAGGGAATTCCACAGGCGGGAAGCTGCTGGAGTAAAATTTGCGTTTACAATTTATTGCTTTTACAGTAAAAAGTTGGGACCTAGTTGCTAATCTTGTGGATCGAGTAAATTTATGTATAGGGGTACCAAAATGCTAAGTTCATCAGAGCAGAAGCCGTGAAAGTATTTGTAGAAGAGATACAATCAAGCGACATTGCGCCGGTGAGAAAATGACTGTATCTGAGCTGCCAACTTGGGATCTATCACATTATAGATTCTCCGTTGCATTTTGTCAGGGACCCCTACGTGGATAGCAGGAGCACCTAACCAGATATGGCAGCAGTATTCAATGCACGGCGAATGGTAGATTTATATATGTGCAGGAATAAACTTCCTGGGCCTACACAGAGAACCTACTTTCTTAGCAGCAGATTTAGCTATGGATACTATATATTCATTCCACTTGAAGTCTGTTGTCAGAGTTAAGCCGAGGAGGCGCAGTGTTTTCCTTTCAGGGAGACTAACCTTATCCATGCGAATGGGGCGTGGGAGCGATTGTCTGTGATGGTTAATAGATAACAAGTTCGTTTTGGAAGCATTAAAATTCAAGAAAGACACACAATGATACTAAATTTGCTGCCTCCTTTAGTGGGTATCCTGTATGTGACAAATTGTTGATCGCCAGAGTGTTAAATTCCTCCCCCCCGTTTCAATAACGTCTTTGCTACTTTCACAAAAGGCCGCCAGGGGACGCTGTGAAAAAGATATTAAAAAGCGGGACAGTGCAGATTTCTTTAATATCAGTTATGCTTATGAAATGCAAAAAACGCTTCTCTCAGATGTTTAAAAAACAGTTTTGTTTGGAATGCATTAATATCCGCTAAAAATAATTCTTGTCACAGTTAACAATAAATTGTCAGTCATTTTTAACATCAGTTGCTAATTTGACCTTATTGAGCCGTTCTGATTTACAATTAAAACAGGATATTGTAGTTATTGATAGATTTAATGAAAATGACATTACCCGTCATTATTGATAACATTATTCCATCGATTTCACAAACTGCTTGAATATAGAATTATTCTGGTTTCAATGCAATGAAATATGCTTAACTCCATTCACAATTAATAAACTGTTCCCAACTAAAACATTCTGTCGTAATCTAAAAAAATATATTAGTCAGATAGTATTATGTCAGAAAACTAAGTAGAGTCAGGCAACACCTACATTAGCGATATAATCCTGTTTTTCAAGTGATTTTGGTTATATTTCATTTTATCCTCATACCGATTTCAGGGTTCTGTCGCTCCGATTCACCTTAAATGAAGCTGTTTGTTATCCTTTTACAAGGAATATATCTAGGGTTCTGTTTCTGGACAGTATTACAACATGTGGACGACTCAATCGCAAACAAACAACTGTACCAAACTACATAACTTGAGAAACAATTAAAACTGATAGAATATACAGGATGTCCAATCAAAAGCGGTAAATTAAAGGAAACGGTAGACAACCTTTGAAAATGGTTGACGACCACGGGGAACAAAAAAATTCAGGAGAATTTCTGCACATTTCGTCAAACCTCACGTCAATGTTATTTGAAAACTACAATAACTTAACGCTCAAAATCCGAACGTTGTTCAGCCATACGAGACGCGCAAAACGAAAGACAGAAGCTGTCTGCAAATAGCCTTAAAATGACGCGATCGTTCTGCGCGTCTCGTATGGCGAAACAATCATTGTTCTATTTCGTCAACTTTCGTCTTAGAGTTTCATCATTTTCTTGGAATTCGTGTACATTCATATTTAAAGTTAACAATCTTTCTAAAGTCAGTCTACATCTATATCTGAGGTTCACCATTTTATTGTATTTCGTTTACGCCTGTATTTGAAGTTCAACATTTTATTGTATTTTGTCTACGTCTGTATTTGAGGTTCACCATTTTATTGTATTTTGTCTACGTCTGTATTTGAGGTTCAGCATTTTATTGTATGTTATTTACGTCTGTATTTGAGGTTCAACATTTTGATGTATTTAGTCTACGTCAGTATTTTAGTTTCAGCATTTTATTGCATTTTGTCTACGTCTGTATTTGAGGTTCAATATTTTGATGTATTTAGTCTACGTCTGTATTTGAGATTAACCATTTTATTGTATTTCGTCTACGTCTGTATTTGATGTTCAGCATTTTATTGTATTTTGTCTACGGCTGTATTTGGGGTTCAACATTTTATTGTATTTTGTCTACGTCTGTATTTGAGGTTCAGCATTTTATTGCATGTCATCTACGTCTGTATTTGAGGTTCAACATTTTGATGTATTTAGTCTACGTCAGTATTTTAGTTTCAGCATTTTATTGTATTTTGTCTACGTCTGTATTTGAGGTTCAATATTTTGATGTATTTAGTCTACGTCTGTATTTGAGATTAACCATTTTATTGTATTTCGTCTACGTCTGTATTTGGTGTTCAGCATTTTATTGTATTTTGTCTACGGCTGTATTTGGGGTTCACCATTTTATTGTATTTTGTCTACGTCTGTATTTGAGGTTCAGCATTTTAATGTATGTTATCTACGTCTGTATTTGATGTTCAGCATTTTATTGTATTTTGTCTACGGCTGTATTTGGGGTTCACCATTTTATTGTATTTTGTCTACGTCTATATTTGAGGTTCAATATTTTGATGTATTTAGTCTACGTCTGTATTTGAGATTAACCATTTTATTGCATTTCCTCTACGTCTGTATTTGATGTTCAGCATTTTGATTTATTTCGTCTACGTCTGTATTTGAGGTTCAACATTTTATTGTGTTTTGTCTACGTCTGTATTTGAGGTTCAGCATTTTGATGTATTTCGTCTACGTCTGCATTTGATGTTCAACATTTTATTGTATTTTGTCTACGTCTGTATTTGAGGTTCAGCATTTGATTGTATTTTGTCTACGTCTCTATTTAAGGTTCAGCATTTTATCGTATTTTTTCTACGTCTGTATTAGAGGTTCAGCATTTTATTGTATTACGTCTATGTCAGTATTTTAGGTTCACCATTTTATTGTATTTTTCTACGTCTGTATTTGAGGTTCACCATTTTATTGTATTTGTCTATGCTTATCTTTGAAGTTCAACATTTTCTTGCATTTCTTCTACATTGGTATGTGAGATTCATCATTTCTCGAATCTCGTTTACGTCTATATTTGAGATTCAATATTTTTTGTTTTTCCGCGAACTTCGTTAGCTTCTTGCATTTCATCTTCGGCTATATATTATGTTTTTTTTATATTTCGTCTGTCACTGTATTTGAGGTTTACCATTTTCTTGTATTGTGTCTATCGATTTAACTAAGATTTACCATGTTCATGAACTTCATCTTCGTCTATATTTGAATTTAAACATTTTCTTGAAATTCATCGCCGTTCGTAGTGTAGTTCACTAATTTCTAGTATTCCGTCTGCATCTATATTTGAGGTTCAAAATTTTCTTGCAATTCCTCGCCGTTCGTGGTGTAGTTCACCAATTTTTAGTATTCCGTCTGCATCTATTTTTGAGGCTCTAAATTTTCTTATGTCTTGTCTACGTCTATATATAAACCACATGCTTCACATTTAGTTTCATAAATATTTAATAGCATAATTCTGTTTTGAATTTTATTTTCGCTTGAAAATAGGATTGAACATTCTAGACAACTCAGTATATACAGGCAGGTGCAAAGAAATATGTCTATGTATACAATTTTTTAAATTTCTACCTGCAAAAATGCTGTGTATCAGTAACATATAGAGATATATACATATATACATTTATATACCTCTTTCGCTCACTCTCTCTCTCTCTCTCTCTCTCTCTCTCTCTACATATATATATATATATTATGTGTGTGTCTCTGTGTGTATAGGTGTATGTGCATGTATAATAGATCAGTCACTTAAGTGCCATACGTAATACACGCTTGGGCGATCATGTCTCGAAACAGACATGACTGACTGGGTATCTGATTATCTCGCAGTAGGTTGCCATTACCTTCTGCGGTAGACTGGTTGCCAGCCAAGGCTATAGAACTCAATCTGCCATGCCTCTAACTCATAACTGGAGAAAAGAGACGGGTTAATACCTTTCTCAAGGGTATTTGCGCGTAAGTGAATGCAAGGAGTTCAACTGGAATTTGAACTTGGCTCCACGATTTCTCGTTCCGAGCCGATATCCACTGCACCACATCATGGGTGCAATGCGTAAATTGTTGCAATATTTTATGTTTAATTTTGCGCATTCACATTGTTTGTTTCTGATATTGACGACTACCCAATGTAGTGGGCTCTGTTGGGCACCGTCTGTGAGAAAAGGAGCACCATGACTCAATTCCCTTCACCAGAAGTTTTGATACGTTCTGCTGTACTGCTTAGCATTCAGAAGTCCCAATACGAACATTTCAGAGTATATGGTGCTAATCTGACGACAGTACAGAGGAATCTGAAATATTTGGATGATATATACAGAAAACTGTTGTGGACCACAATAGGTACGGCAGAAAAGACAACTCAGGCATTACTGTAACAAAGATATATTAACGAGAAACAAGTAAAAGTATTACATGTCAGGCTGACCGCCAAGTGGAGACCAACTCAGCACCTCTGTCAATCGTCAATTGCCGACCGTCCACTTGAGACAGTCTTCCAATATTTATAGTCATGAGAAGAGTTCATTATGGTACAACGGGTAGGTCCAATAACAGTAACATACCGCTGTTTCGAGCGATCACTAGTAATGGCGACGTTGTGTTTCTATTAATCCTTTTACAGGGCCTTAGGATGTGCGTTGTGGCGCAGTGGATATCGGCTCGGAACGAGAAATCGGGGAGCCAAGTTAGAATTCCAGTTGAATTCATTGCATTCACTTACGCGCAAATACCCTTGGGAAAGGTATTAATCCGTCTATTCCTTCCAGTTATGGGTTAAATAACAGGATAGATTGGGTTCTATAGCCTTGGCTGGCAACCAGTCTACCGCAGAAAGCAATGGCAAACTACTACGGGATAATCTTCTGGCCAGTCAGTCATGTCTGTTTCGAGGCATGATCGCCCAAGTGCGTATCACGTACGGCACTCAACTGACTCAACTTGAAAGCCTACACCAAGTGCCTTGAGAAGGTGGGGCTGCCCTATGTCATGAGGGTGACTGTTGGAGTCCATGCCAGACAGGCAGGCAAAGGTAGTCATAGCTATCAGACAATTCTTGCGACCACATCACCACTTACAACTGATGACCTAAATTCCTACTTAATTTTCATGTGGGCGGAGTTGAACGAGAAGCCAACAAAACTCCTAACGCCAAAAAAATGAACTAAAGGCAATGATTATAGCATCATTCGTCAAATTATACAAAGAGACCATCCAGAAGAATTACAGCAGATTAACAAAATCGTCTGGAGAGCATCTTTGAAGACAATGGCGATTTTATTGAACGAATACACTTTCTTTTTCACTTTTTAGTATTTGAAGACATTTTTGTGCAGTTTTGGTAAATATATTTGTTAAAATGAGATGTAATTATTATTTTCATTTTTGCGTAATTAAAACGAAAATTTATCCATCGCACACTGAATATAGATTCCATTTATATATATATATATATGTGTGTGTGTGTGTGTGTGTGTGTGTGTGTGTGTGTGTGTGTGTGAGAAGTAGTTTAATTTTAATGTCGTGTGCAAAAAGGAACTAAAATTACGAAAGAATCGCTTTACCAAACAGTTTGTGGTCGCTGATCTCATTACCGATTTGAACTTTGAAATTCACGAATTCCTGTCTCTGGAGGAAGTTTAAGATTTAGGTGAGTGCTTTTTTCATCTCTTGAAATGTCAGTCAGTTTCATATCCATTATTTTGTACATGTAACTTTCTCTTAACTCCATAATGCGAAGAAAGATTTTTTTTTTCGATGAATATGTTTTGCTAAATGGTTTATTTGGAGTTGTCCGGGTTGCAATCACTGCTAACACAATCTTGCAAAAACAAAATCCGTGCAATTTTTTTGTTGGCAAAAATTCATAAGAAACAAGATTGATTTAAACTAATATTCTAAGGAAATGGCGTCATTACAAGGTAATTATTGCAATAAGCAAAAGCTTTGTTGATGTGTTACTGGTGTATAGTAGTCACAGACTTTAGATAAAAAAATGGCGAGCCGAGTTCTCTATTTGACCAATACCGTTACATTCAATTTTACACAAATTATGAACTCATCTCTCGTCTCCCAAGCCATGAAGAAGATGGATTAGAATATATAGCCATGATTTGCAAGGAGAATGTGTTGTGGTACAGTGGATATAGACTCGGAAGGACAAATCGCGGAGTTGAGTTCGTATTCCAGTTGAATTCGTCGTATTCAGTTACGCACAAATATCTTGGGAAAGGTATTAATCCTTCTCTTCCCTCCAGCTATGGGTTAAATAACAGGACAGATTGGATTCTATAAGCTTGGCTGGCAACCAGTCTACCACAGAAAGCAATGGCAACCTACTGCGGGATAATCTTCTGCCCAGTCAGTCATGTCTCTTTTGGGACATGATCGCACAAAAGCGTGTATCACAGATGGCACTTAACTGACTGATAGCAGAAGGACAAAAACAAATGAAAGACCGGAGGCCGTAGCGCAATATATATTTGAACTGCAACTAGTGCTTGCTGACTAATGATTTTAGTCTAGGTTCATTTGATACATTATAACAATGTTTTCAATGCAATGGTTGACTTTAGTGCTCTCTAACTAAGGATCTTAGTTTAGGTTCATTTGACACCTTATAAAAATGTTTTCAATGCAATGACTGATCTTCCGACCTCAAGTGGAATCATTACATTGAGCCACTAGCTAAATCCACTTCTATGAACTTTGGGTCTTTGTACCGGGCCAGGAGTCTATCTTGCACGTATACAAATCAACCATCCGTCCGTGCATAGAATAGAATACTGCTGTCATATATGGTCGGGCGCCCCTGCTGTTCTCGACAGGCTCCAAAGAAGAATCGCTGATAGGATAGGTCCCGATTTGGCGGCTCGACTTCAGCCACTTTCTCACCGGTGAGATGTGGTTTCCCTCTGTCTCTTCTATAAATATTTCCATGGCTTCTGCTCCGACGAATTTAAGTTGCTGGTGCCCCGCCACAAGAATTTACTCGTGCAAGCAAATTGGCAACAAGGTCTCACCCATTTACACTTAGATCAACCAAATGCAGCCGATAATTCTACTCCATCAGTTTCTTTTCTCGCACTTCTCGCTAGTGGAACTCTTTTCCATATACTTGCTTTCCTGACGGCTACAACTTCCACGAATTTAAATGCAATATCAATACCCATCTCCTATCCACTTGACTTCAGTTCTTTCTACATCACCCTGTATAATCTTTCTTTTCTCTCTACCTTCATAACAGTCATAACACCTGTGTCCCACCCTTCTCTCGCCCTTTCTCTGACACCACCTGTAATTGGTTCGTCTTTCTCTTTACTCTCCTCCTATCCAATCTTTTACTCTTATGTAGAACCCTTCGCATCAGTCTTTCTTCGCATCACCTTGTCTATCTTTTCTTTTCTCTCTACCTTCGCAACTGTCATCTCTCCTATTTTCCCATCCTTCTCTTTTCCTTTCTCTGACACCCCCTGTAACTGGTTCATCTTTCTCTTCACTCTCCTTTTTGTCTAAACTGTTACTCTTATGTAGCCCCCTGCGCATCAGTGGCGGTAACGCCTTGCTCGGGGGAAACTATTAAAAAAAGAGACTTTTCAGAAATTTCTTTACAGCAAATTTTCATTGAATAAGCTTTGAAAATTACAAAAAAAATTGGATAAATGCCAGCCGCTACATGCTCATTATATGTTCACCGCTCTCCAAATGAAATAAAAACACCCAGTGACCTCTTTCAATATGATAGAGCCAACAAGGAGACTCTAGCTCCCATGGTGTAGAACATAGAGATTTGGAGCGACAGAAATGGAGTTCTACCAACGAATGTTATCCGATGGATAGTTCCGTCCTTCAATTTTTTTCTTTCATTGGCTTTTCGTTCTAGTGCTCCAATAATGACTCGAACGACTGTTACGTTTATGCTCCATAACTTTCTCAGTTTCTTTCAAGGTGGAGATGCATATTTTCTATTTATATTGTTATTAATATTATTGTTGTTACTATTATTATTAGTAGTAGTAGTAATAATTGTAGTACTTATTTTTTTTTTTCTAATCATATCACCCCAAGCACGGCACTTTATTGTGACTGTTTTGCAGAGGGTTACATAGGAGGAAAATTATGAGAAAGAGTGACAGGTTATAGGGGGTGTCAGGAAGTGGGTAAGAGAAGAATGAATGTGGCCATAAAGTAAGGGATCAGTTTATATATTGATTGTTATGTAGAATTGATCCCCCACTTTATATCCACATTATAATAGCATAGAATTTTTTTTTATAATCATATCGCCCTAAGCAAGGCATTTTACTGCCACTATTTTGCAGGGGGTTACATAGGATTAAAGTTATGAGAAAGAGTGACAGGTTATAGAGGGTGTCAGGAAGTGGGTAAGAGAAAAATTAGAATACTGATGAGAGTGGAGTGGACGGAGAAAGAAACATGAGAGAAGGATGACTGTAACCATAAAGTGAGGGATCACTTTACGTATTGATTGTAATGTAGAATTGATCCCCCACTTTATACCCACATTATAATAGTATAGAATTTTTTTTTTATAATCATATCGACCCAAGCAAGGTATTTTATTGCCACTGTTTTGCTGGGGGTTACATAGGAGGAAATTTATGAGAAAGAGTGACAGGTTATAGAGGATGTCCGGAAGTGAGTAAGAGAAAGATGAGAATACTGATGAGTGTGGAGTGGACGGAGAAAGAAGCATGAGAGAGAGGGTGCATGTTAGTGAGAAAGGAGATGACTATTGACTTTACATTTAAATTCTTGGAGATTGTAGCTGTCGGGAAAGCAAGGAAACAAAAAGGAATTCCACAGGCGGGAAGTGTAAGAAAACAGGCTGATGGAGTAGAATTATACATAATTATACCATTTACAAGGGGACAGGATTACAGTAAACCCACTTCTTTACCCATGCTTACAGTACCCGGCAATCCCAATCAGTTCCCCGTCTAGGTAATAATTTTACTTCAATTCAGAAATCGTACAAGAATCATTGTTTAAACCTGATAGGACTTTAATCCTGTACCCTTGTAAATGGTATAATTGTAAATGGTGTAATGGATAATGTCTCGGAATTTACAATAGCCGACATCTGATTCCGGGTTTGTTATATTCCCTTCTTGGGTAATGTATAAATCAAACGGTTTCCTTTCAGTTGTGAATTAATTAGTAGAACTTGTATCAGTGAAATGCATCTCGTATGTATTAGCAGGGCCGGCAATATAACACAATTATAAGGAAATTTACGAAGCTGCTGTTTTATATATATATATATATATATATATATATATATATATATATATATATATATATATATATATATATATATATATATATATATATAATAATAAAATCGACTCTGTACGTATTCAAATCTTAAAATGTTACACAAGTAATTTTTAAAGACCACGAATAACCGGCAGAATCTAACTCCGTTATTGTCCGCCGCTATAAAGCTTTGGACAACGAGGGGAAAAAAAAAGAAAACTGCGGAGCACCGACAATACATACAGTACTTCACAGCAAAGAAAAAAAAACCCTCAAACGGAACGAACCACAAAGAAAGAAAAGTGCTCAATACTAAACTAACCAAAAAGGATTAACTAAGAGGCAGTTACGTAGAGCAAAAACACACGAGAAAACACAAGAAAACACAACGGCCCTGACGAGCCGTAGTGCGAAACCGCGGTAGGTCTTGGCGATCTTGCGATTTTTTCTCGTGTATATATATATATATATATAATTTAGTGTATCGGGGCAGCAGATAATTTTCTAAGCATATACTGTTAACTATAAGAGATAAGGAATGTCTATTATATTTAATCATGAGCCGTTCTAAACATCGTATTTTGGCTTTAATTTCAGATGAAAATAAAAACAAAAATTCTTCAACGTTTGGATATTTTTTTTATTAAGCGAGTTCTAAGCTTTCGGCTCACATGAGCATTTCTTCAGAGAGGTTACAGGGACGTTACCATAAAAACATAGACCATCAAAGATGATTTTATCTTGTGCTGACATAACTTTGCTAAGTTATAAACTTATATTTAACAGTATATGTTTAGAATATATATATATATATATATATATATATATATATATATATAAATATATGTATGTATGTATGTATATATATATATATATATATATATATATATAACACCCTTTAGAAAACAAGTGTCTAACGGAATCAATCGTCTATCAATTTGAAATATCTTCAGAAGAAAAACCTTGTAATGTAAAGATTTATCTAGATAGTACTAATAACTCTCTAAAAACGGTTTTATCAACACACGTCTCCATTTAATAATAATAAGTACAGAAATAGGGCATTCCTATCGAAAGGAAACAAGTAAAACACCCACATTAAAGTGGAAAATTCTAAAAGATAAAACATGTAAGTCTTTAAAATACCCACCGCACTCTGAAGGTGATATTAAACGGACACGCCTCTCAGAACTATCCTACAAACGCGGGTGTCCCCCAAGGCTCTATCCTAAGTCCTACGCTCTTTCTAATCTGCATCACTGATCTCCCCGATACCATAAAATCCCAAGTAGGTATGTACGCCGATGACACCACAGTTTACTCTCGCCTCGATCAAAAATCTGGTGGTGGTGACAAGGCGAACCTCGCTGCCGAGCTTGAAAAGGACCTGCAATCCGTGGTGGATTGGGGTAAGAAATGGCTCGTAAAATTCAATTCTTCCAAAACGAAGCTGCTGTCAGTTAACCACCACAGACAACCGCACCTCCCCCCATTAGCATGGAACAGGCTTGCCTCCCAGAGAGTAAATCACTACGCCTGCTTGGCCTGACACTCTCAGCGGACCTCAAGTTGAATGACTTCGTCGAATCCATTGCTAAATCCGCTGCTATGAAAGTCGGCTCTCTGTGCAGGGTCCGGAAATTCTTTCCCCCTGAATCTATCCTAACCCACATATATAAATCTACCTTCCGCCCGAGTATTGAGTACTGCTGCCACATCTGGTCGGATGCCCCTGCTATTCTCCTCGGGCTTCTTGACAAAATACAGCGGAGAATATGTAATATGATCGATACCGACTTTGCTGACCGCCTGCAGTCACTCTCTCACCGGCGTGACGTGGCTTCCCTGTGCCTCTTCTCTAAGTACTTTCACGGCTTTTGCTCGGATGAACTTAAATCACTGGTGCCCCATAGGCGTGAATTTGCGCGAGATACTAGATTGGCAACTAGGTCCCACCGCTTTACATTGAAACCGACGAAATGTAACCGCAATTTCTACTCCAACAGCTTCGTTTCGTGCTTCCCGCCTGTGGAATTCCCTTCCGCATGATTGCTTCCCCGACCGCTACAACCTCCAGGAGTTTAAATGTAAGGTCAATAGACACCTCCTAACACACTAACGCGCACCCATTCTCTCCAACACTCTCCCTACGTACCTCCTAACTCGTCTATCACCCTCCCTCTGAACTATTTTAACTCTCATGAGGCATCAAAATAAAGTTTAAAATCACCACTAAGTTCTAACACTTTTGCACACTACCGGTAGTGTTCAAATGTATTAGGACAGGGATGATTTTCCTAAAAACCTCACTGAAATTCAAATACAGGGTGAAAAGACAAGTAAATTGCTAATGTATATTGATTATTTAAAACTAGTGTAAAAGAAATATATTAAAAAGAAGTTATATTTGATTTTTTCTTTTTTTCTATCAA
Organism: Ascarosepion bandense; assembly: GCA_037127315.1. Taxonomy (NCBI): domain Eukaryota; kingdom Metazoa; phylum Mollusca; class Cephalopoda; order Sepiida; family Sepiidae; genus Ascarosepion; species Ascarosepion bandense. The sequence continues at coordinate 6,234,864 of JBBBDQ010000532.1, read as the reverse complement.
ACAAGTTATTTTGAAACTACTCATTATTCTATTATCCTTGCATATGACTGACTTTTTATCTTATTCCCCCTTCTCGAATTGATGAATGTAATGTTACTTCACAAGACACACTTTGGGAACAAATACAAGCTGCTTGGCAGGAGATACCATTAGATATATCGAAGAAGCTCGTGATATCACTGCCTGACAGAATGAAGACTGTGATCAATGCAAAAGGCTATTATAGTAAATATAAAATTTATTTTGTAACAAGTATTTTTTCTTGTTAAATCATTTGTTGAGTAAATCAAATAAAATTACTTTAATTAAATTGTTTATTTTCTGTCAATATGCCTCATAAAAGATAAAATAGTTCTTGTCCTAATACTTTTGCACAGTAATATATATATATATATATATATATATATATATATATATATATATATACTAGTTGCGATTGGTAAATTGTCGCAATTATTTTATTACTTCAAAGAAAAAGGCTATTATACTAAATAGGAGATTTATTTTGTAACAAGTATTTTTTTCTTGTTTAAGCATTTGTTGAGTAAATCAAATAAAATTACACACACACACACACACACACACACACACACACATATATATATATATATATATATATATATATATATATACGTAAAAAATCACAAGATCGCCAAAACCTACCGCGGTTTCACACAACGGCTCGATATATATATATATATATATATATATATATATATATATATATATATATATTAGGTGTGATTGGTAATAGGCCGCGCAATTATTTTATTATTTCAAAGCAAAAGGCTATTATACTAAATATTAAATTTATTTTGTACAAGTATTTTTCTTGTTTAAGCATTTGTTGAGTAAATCAAGTAAATTACTTTAAATAAATTGTTTATTTTCTGTCAATATGCCTCATAAAAGATAAAACAGTTCTTGTTCTAAGACTTTTACACAGCACTGTGCGTATATATATATTGTCATCCGCAGAGAGATCTGTTTCGCTGTATCACATTTCATCAGTACGGTTAGACTAGGTACGGTTGCTTTCAAACCTAGGATTGAAACTCGAACGAAAGGGCCTCAGTCGGCGATTCTACCTCTAGGTTATGGGCGTTCGGTGGAAGCAGGCGGATTTTTTTTAACGCATATATTATCATTATACGTGCCCAATAGCTAAAGTGCTTTAATTCATTTTACTGAATGATCGATGCGTACACGCCAGAGTAGCTACTGTTTTTCAAAGTCTACCATTCTTCCAGAGTGCTCAGTCAGGGTGTGAGAGCGTAAATACACACACACACACACACACACACACACACACACATATATATATATATATATATATATCGATATATAGATATATAGTAGGTGCGATTGGTAAATTGTCGCAATTATTTTATTATTTCAAGCAAATGGCTATTATACCAAATATAAAATTTATTTTGTAACAAGTTTTTTTTCTTGTTAAAGTATTTGTTGAGTAAATCAAATAATATTACTTTAATTAAATTGTTTATTTTCTGTCAATATGCCTCATAAAAGATAAAACAGTTCTTGTCCTCAGACGTTTACACAGCACTATATATATATATATATATATATATATATATATATATATATGTGTGTGTGTGTGTGTGTGTGTGTGTGTGTTGAAAGTTAAAAGAAATACAGCTTACTATTAAATGATGAAAATTTTCACAAATTTTGATGCCGTTCTGAGTTTTTTTTCTTTGATTCCGTGATTTGTTTTGCTCATGCTAAGTCTCGAAAAAAACATTTTATAAAATTCATTTTTTCTACGATATTTGAACGTTTTAACATGATTCAACTTTTTAACAAGAAAAATCTCAAGTAGATATAAAAAATTCTCGCAAATCATTTGTTGATTTATTTGAAATGAACAGCTTTGTCTGTCATAATTTTTTATTCAGATCAGTCAGTTAAGTGACATACATGAAACACGCTTGGCCGATCATGTCTTGAAAGAGACATGACTGACTGGGCAGAAGCTTATCCCGCAGTAGGTTGTCATTGCTTTCTGTGGTAGACTGGTTGCCAGCCAAGTCTATAGAATCCAATCTGTCCTGTTATTTGACTCATAGCTAGAGGGGAAAGAGTTGTATTATATTATTAAGTAGTAATTAGTGGGGGTTCAGTTTATTACTTCATAACAATAGAAAACAGATCCCCCACTTTATACTCAGTTGAAGCATTAGTCATGTTTTCAACTATTATATTCAGTCAGTCAGTTAAGTGCCATACGTGAAACACGCTTGACCAATCATGTCTCGAAAGAGACATGACTGACTGGGCAGAAGCTTATCGCGCAGTAGGTTGCTATTGCTTTCTGCGGTAGACTGGTTGCCAGCCAAGGCTATAGAACCCAATCTGTCCTGTTATTTAACCCATAAGTGGAAGGAAGAAACGGATTAATACGTTTTCGAAGGGTATTTTCGCGTAAGTGAATGTAATGAATTCAACTGGGATTCGAACTCGGCTCCTCGATTTCTCCTTCTGAGCCGATATCCACTGTACCACAATGCACATTTTTTAATCATTTCACCCCAAGCAAGGCATTCCACTGCCACTATTGCGCAGGGGGTTACATAGGAGAAAGTGATGAGAAAGAGCGTTTAGTTATATGAAAATATCGGAAGGAGCGTAATAGATGGATGAGGATACCGAGGATGAGGGTTGAGTAGATGGAGAAAAGAGCTTGAGTGAATGGATGCAAGTTAGTGTGATAAAAGGTGTCTATTGACCTTACATTTAAATCCCTGGAGATTGTAGCTGTCGCGGAAGCAAGTATATGGAAGGGAATTTCGCAGGTGGAAAGTGCGTGAAAAGAAGCTGTTAGAGTAGAAATTGTGGTTACATTTGATCTGTTTCACTGTAAATGGGTGGGACCTAGTTGCTAATCTAGTAGCTTCATTGCATTCACTTACGCACAAATACCCTTCGAAAACGTATTAATCCGTTTCTTCCTTCCACTTAAGGGTTAAATAACAGGACAGATTGGGTTCTATAGCCTTGGCTGGCAACCAGTCTACCGCAGAAAGCAATAGCAACCTACTGCGCGATAAGCTTCTGCCCAGTCAGTCATGTCTCTTTCGAGACATGATCGGTCAAGCGTGTTTCACGTATGGCACTTAACTGACTGACTGAATATAATAGCTCGTGTAAATTCATACCTGGGGAGCACCAGTGATCTAAGTTCATTGGAGCAGAAGCCGTGAAAATATTTATAAAAGAGGCACAGGGAAGCCACATCACGCCGGTGAGATAGTGACTGCAGCCGGGTTGCCAAGTCGGTACCAATATTTATTAAAGAAGGCACGATGGATTTTGGAGCCGGAAAACCTTGATCGAATTCCAGTCGTCTTATTACATTTACTTATGTCCAAAGTTTCCAACCCCGGGGTAAATTACCCCAGTTGGGTAATGAGCCCATATTTTGGTTTGGGAAGATACAATCAGCTTATAATTTCACACTGTGTCCTTGTGATGAAGACCAAGAAACGTAGCAGACTCAATGTGGCAAACGACACCCGAATAGCCCTTTCAATCACAAAGCCAAGAACAACTAAACTAGCACTGGCAATACAAGCTCTTCTTCTATGTGCCCTGTCCCTTCAGGACGTAGGCGATCACGGCCCTCCATGTCTCCCTATCCCTGGTGGCTCTGAGCACGCTTTCTCCTGTTACACTGTGCAATCCTCGTTCTGTCATCCACCTGATTATGTCCTTCAAATATGTTATCCGCTGCTTTCCCCTGTCTCTTTTCCCCTCTATCTGGCCTGTTAGTATCAGGTTCTCCAGGCCTTTCTTCCTCACTGCGTGTTCCATGAACTTTATCTGTGCTCAGTATTAATTTCCTTTTTGTTTCCATCATTTCCAAGACCTCATCATTGCTCAAAGGCTCGATCCATGAGAACACTCGCATTAAGAATCACGGCTACGTTACGGCTACTATATCTCTGATTATTATAGATTGGTACTATTGTATTGAATAATTTCCATTAACTTCGCTTTTGATGTATGAAAATATACTTACTTCTTTTCCTTTATTACGGGTATTTGTTCATTGGGTAATGGATAATAGTGAAATTGTATTTTGGGATAATCGCAGCAAAAGGTTTGGGAACCTATGACTTACGTGCTAATGCCCTCGGGAAATGTATGAGTCCATCTTTACTTTCTCCAGCTATGGATAAAATAACAAAACAGAGTAGGTTCTATAGTCGTGGGTGACAACTGGTCTAAAAGAGGGGAAATTCTAAATTCAAGCCAACCTTGTGTGGGATGGGCTCCGTCCGTTTATCTTGCCGAGAACACACCGCTTCTACTGCAGCAGCAGTGCATGTGGTTCACGTGATCGTGGGATATTTTCAATTTTTCCTGTTGCAGCGTTCCTGTTGCATATGATGCATTCTTCTTCTTCTTCTTCTTCTTCTTCTTCTTATTATTATTATTATTATTATTATTATTATAATTATTATTATTATTCATGTGCCGTGTAACTCCAGGACGTAGGCGATCATGGACTTCCATTTGACTCTGTCTCTTATCGCTCTCAATATTTTTCTCTTGGTATCTCTTCTAAACCCTGCTCCGCCATCCATTTGCTCAGACCTAACAAGTCTGTCTCGCACTACTTTACCCTGCCTCTACTTCCATTTACCCAACCTGTGAGTATTAAATTCTCTAGGCCCACCTTCCTCATTACGTGTACCAGGAACCTCAGCTGTCTCTTCCTGATATTTAGTATCAGTTTTCTTTTCGTTTGTATCCTTTCCAACACCTAATCGTTGCACACGGGCTTCGTCCATGGAATCCTCAGCATCCTTCTGTAAAACCACATTTCTGCTGCCTCAAGCCTCTTCTTCATCTTTGCTGGGATTGTCTAGCATTCAGTTCCATACAGAAGGACAGATATCACAAAACTCTTTTCTTTGTTTCCTATGAGATTTTCCTGTCTTTCAGTTCTCTTGTTAGTTTCTGAAATGCATCTTTGGTCATGCCAATAGATCTTTGGATCTTCGTGTCGCATTTGCCATCCTCTGTCAAAACACTTCCCAGGTATTTTTATTTATTTACTTGTTTTATTGTAGTTTCTTCGACTTGGATATTGGGCTTTTCATTTTGTTGACGACCATTCATTTTGCTCTCTTAAAGTTTTATGCTCAGTCCTTTCTTCTCACTTTCTTTTGCTACCTTCTCTAGAAGGGCCTGCATTTTCTTTTCCATGTCTGCTATCAGCACCGTGTCATCCGCGTATCTGACATTGTTGAGATTGTGACCGCCAATGACGAATCACGGCAAGGCTTTTATTTTTTACATAACTGCTTCGCTGTACAGGTTGAAAAGATCCGGTAAGAAAACACATCATTGTCTTACGCCTTTTTCTATTTTTGCATACCCGCTTCCTATCCGTAAACAAGCGGTTTGCTGCTAGGACAGATTCTTGATTATCTTAACGTCTTTTCCGAAAATGTCGAGGTTGTCGATCATCTCTATCAAATCTTTGTGTCGTACTTTATCGAACGCCTTTGTGTAGTCTATGAAGCTCAGATAAAGGTCCTTATCCATTGCTTGTTTAGATGGCATTCTGAGCATGAATATCGCATTTCTCGTTCCGGTATCTTTAACGAATCCACATTGATCTTGTCCTATCTCTGTACCGATTCTGCTGCGCGCCCTGTTCATCAGAATCCGGATGATATGTTTTGTGTGGCTAATTAAACTGATTGTTCACATTCCTTTGGCACCTGGCTTCTTATATAGTATTAGGAAAATTCATCTGCTTAGGTCCTCCGGTATATTGCCGCTGTTGTAGATTTCGTTAATTATTTCTGTTAGTCTATCTACACCAAAGCCATCTAATGACATCAGCATCTCTATCAAAATCTCGTCTGGTCCCGCTGCTTTGTTTCTCTTCAATTTGTTCATTGTCTTCGGTTTTTAATATTTCTGGTCCATCCGTAATTTTGTGCATTGTTAGTTACTCTTGCTTGTTGTTGAAGACATCTCCGATATACTCCTCACATCTCTTGTAACACCGTCGTCCGGCTGGCTGGTCTTAGGTCCTAACCCGGTCACGGAAGCCAATTATGATGAAGTTCTGAACCTGAGTTAGGGTTTATGCTGTCGATACGGCACCAATTATGACGACGTTCTCGGGTCGCTAGTGGTGATGTTCTCGTCAGAGTAGCTGGTTTTCGAGTCGTCTCTTACAACGGTGAACTTCCTTGCTCACGCTGTGATCTCAAGAAAGACACGTTGAAAGCTCGGTAGTCATTTCTCTACCACTTCAAACCAGACCCGACACACGCACACACTTGTGTTTATGAAAAAAAGAAAGAATACGGCAACAAAATAAATAAATAAAAATAAAAATAAATAAATACATAAATAATTTCGAAGACGCCTGGATAAGTTGCGGAAAAGTCTTTATATATTAATAAAATAAAAATAATTAGCAACAGAAACAATATAATTGTCGTCAATTTTCTATTCTCACAACGGATCAAAAGTTTTCGTTTAAAAGTAATCGGTGCTTTCAATTGTCCAAATTTTTAAAAAGTCTTTTCAGGGCTCTTTACGGCAATAAATTCGTCTTGTCTCTTTCGCTTAGCAACAGCCACTCCTTTGGCTCTCTGGGGTTTGGATTTTTATAATTTGTCCAAAATTCTCTTCGGAGGTGCGTGATGGACCCGGGGTGTCTATGCAAATCAAATCTTTAAGAAATGAGATTACTTCCGCCACCACATTTGGAGGTGGAGTTATATCACTCCATTGGTTTTACCAATGAAGTAGCAATATTTTTTAATTACATTATTTTTTTGCTTCTTCCCGATTGCATCATTTTTTTGGGGTTTTCAAATTTTCAAATTCTTTCCCAGCAAATTCGGGAACTAAGGATCAGACCTTACCCTAACCCTATCAAAAGTTTTGACAATTTTGTTTTGACTACCCCTTTTTTTTACTTCCACCGGCACAAAAAAAAAAAACAAAAAAAAAAACGAAGGCTTCTGATTCACTTTCAAATAAACAATGCAAAAATATATTTTTCCTTTCTATTCTCTTCGATTTCCAGCTAGTTTTTTTTAGATTTTACAAGTTTTGTAACAAATATTTTTGTTTTTTTTTAAACTCAACTCATATTGCGATTTCCACGAATACCACTAATAATAATTTCTTTTGCTCCGTCGTATTAAACTTAAGGTTACATTTCTTTTGTTTTTTTGTTTTTTTCACATGCAATATTACAAAGCAATCTTAAACAAGACAATTACGTGTTACATAAGTATCTTAAGCAGTGCAATTACGGGTTACCCTCTGAAGTATTTTTTTCTAATATTAGTGTACCATCCTTAGCTTTTATGCATTCTTTTGCTGAGAAAGTTCTTTGCCCTTTTAGTGCCTTTATTTTTTTATGAACGTATCCATTATTTGTTGTGCTCAGTCTCTACTTTGGCAGATTTGTTGTTGAGCCATCTTTCTTTAGACTGTCTACATTTGCTCCTTATGTCCTTGTGTAGCCTCTTGTATTCCGTTCCATATCTTGGCATTGTTTTCTGTCTCTTTTGCATGATGTCAAGAATCTCTTCGGTGATCCACTCGTTTGTCTTCCGATGTCACTAGAGCCGCTCTTAGTGCGTCCCATTTTGAGCTTCCATTTCCAATTTGTCCTTCGTATATCGTTTTCACGCTCTCCGTATACATTTCCTGAGGGTTCGGATCATTCATGAGTCTATTGTACTGCTGTCTTAGGGCCGTGTTAGGTTCTTTTTAATCTCCTTAGTTTGATTCTTTGCATACGACTGGTAAATGGTTAAAATGTAATTTTGACCCTGATGATGAACGATCACGTTCGAAAGTACTCGGATAACCTTTGGACAATTTTTACATAAATATAAATCGGAAATAAAAAGCCTCATTAGAAAATATGCAAGACTAAGTTGTCTCTATTGTTTAACACAACGGGTTTAAAATGTATACATATATATATATATATATATAGTCATCCGCAGACAGATCTGTTTCGCTGTATCACAGCTCGTCAGTACGGTTAGACTCCGATTGCTTTTAACCCAGGATTGTAACCCGACCGAATTGGCGTCAGTCGGCGATTCTACCTCTAGGCTATGGGCGTTCGGTAGAAGAAGGCATACTTTTTAGCGTGTATATTGTCATTATACCCACCCAATAGCCAGAGTGCTCTAATCCATTACTGAATGAGTAATATATATATTGAAATCAACACCCAGCTGCGACAATCTATAATATCCTTAACTTCAATCGTCAAGCCATGTGTTTTTGCTTAACTATTTATATATACAATGTCACTGATGCATTGTAGGTAGTCTATCGTATTATTCTAATGATTATTTTGGCGGACGGTAAAAGATACATTTCGTATTATTCTAGGGCTATTGGGTAAAAATAACTGGACCTATAATTCCTCCCAGACCTGTATATATAAATATGTGTGCAAAAACATAACGCACATGACCTGAAGAATATAAAAGGGACTGTCACCTGTGGGTGATGACTTCAATGTCCAACTTTATATTTACATACAACCTATCCAAGATAATGAACACTTTATCCATAAATATATAGCATACCTTGAACTTCTTTTTGGCGGGTTGTCAGTTTTTCAATATGGCAGTGGAAGTCTAGACAATCTCATCAAAGATGAAAAAAAAGACTTGAAGCAACTGAACTGTGGTTCTAAAAAATGATGCTTCTGATGTTATGGATTGAAGACGTGAGCAATAATTAGATTTTGGAAAAGATGGAAACAAAAATAAAAATAATAGTGAACATCGGGAAAAGACAGCTAAAGTTTTTAGGACATGTAAAGAGGAAGGAAGGTTTGGAGAATCTGATACTCACAGGTGAGATAGAGGGAAAGAGAGAAAGACGAAAGTAGTGTGTAAGATACTTGACAGGCCTGAGGAAGTGGATTTCAGAGTGGGGTTTGGGTGAGATAACAGGAGAAACCGTGCTAAGAGCTAACAGGGGTAGGGAGATGTGGAAGGCCATGATCGCCTACGTCCTGAAAGGACATGGCACATAGAAGAAGAATATATAAAGATCATCTATTAGGTGATTAACGTCATTTTCAGATGAAATAATGAATCATTCCTGCTTGGAAAGAGAAATTGGAGAAGGGGGTTCGATTTCCAGTTTAATTCGTTGCATTCCCTTGCGCGCAAATACCATTGAGAAAGGTATGAATCCGTCTCTTCTCCCTACAGCTATGAATTCAATTGCAGGACAGATTGGTTCTATAACCTTGCTTGTCAATCAGTCTACTGCAGAATGTAATGGCAACCTACTGAGTGAAAAGCTTCTACCCGGTTTAGTCACGTCTCTTTCGAGACATGATTCCCTATGCGAGTATCACGTATGGCAATACGTGCTTTCTGATTGGAAATAAACTAAACTGGTTCCAATCAGACAACATCTTCGTTAAAATTACTGCATTCTGGAACGGACTCGACAGAGAGGACGCTTCTCCGAACTTTACTTTCTTAACCTATTCAAGGCGAGAGTAAATCATTATCTATATTCCATATTCATGCCCCATTGTACCCTTGATGTACGCTCTTATAACATCCTCATTTACTAATCTCTATCTTGAGCTACTCTCAGGCCTTGTATTAGGGAACAATAGTAAAAGAGAGATTCATTGAAATTCTTATCTTTTACATATAAATATCGATCTGTTAATCCAAACTGAAGAAAACATCGATTTAAATAAGAAAATCTGTGAAAATTCGATTTGAATTAGAAAAATCCGGCATAGGGGATTTATTTCTTTTTTTCTTTTTTCTTTCTGACTTTTAATATTTTTTCTGTCTTATTTTTACCTTCATTTCTCTTTTTTAAGAATCCTTTCTTTCTTTCTTTCTTTCTTTCTTACGTTTTAGTCTTTCAGCCTTATTTCAAGATTAAGCAATCCACTTTTTAAATTTTAAATTTTCCTTCCTTCCTTCTTTCCTTCCTTTTTAAGAGTTCTTTATTTCTTTCTTTCTTTCTTTCTTTCTTTCTTTCTTTCTTACGTTTTAGTCTTTCAGCCTTATCTCAAGATTAAGCAATCCTCTTTTTAAATTTTAAATTTTCCTTCCTTCCTTCTTTCCTTCCTTTTTAAGAGTTCTTTCTTTCTTTCTTTCTTTCTTTCTTTCTTTCTTACGTTTTAGTCTTTCAGCCTTATCTCAAGATTAAGCAATCCTCTTTTTAAATTTTAAATTTTCCTTCCTTCCTTCTTTCCTTCCTTTTTAAGAGTTCTTTCTTTCTTTCTTTCTTTCTTTCTTTCTTTCTTTCTTTCTTTCTTTCTTTACGTTTTAGTCTTTCAGCCATTTTTTTCCGGAATAAGCAATCCTCTCTTTAAATTTTTTTAATTTTCCTTTCTTCCTTCTTTCCTTCGTTTTCAAAGTTATTTCTTTCTTTCTTTCTTTCTTTCTTTCTTTCTTTCTTTCTTTAAACTGTTTGTAATGTACCGTACTTACTCGAGTACAGTGTGAGTGCTATGATAAGGGATGACACTATACACAGGTAATTTCGTTTGCAGAGATTAAAAATCATGCACTTTCGGTGACCGCTTGCACTTCTTCTTTTTCTATGTGTCTTGTTCTTTCAGGATGTAGGCGATCATGGTCTTCCACATCTCCCTGTCCCTGGTGGCTCTTAGCACGCTTTCCCCTGTAACATCTCGCAACCCCCGTTCTGTCATCCACCTGCTCAAGTCCTTCAAATATATTATCCGCTGCTTTCCTCTGTCTCTTTTTCCCTCTATCTGGCCTGTTAGTATCAGGTTCTCCAAGCCCTCCTTCCTCATTGCATGTCCCAGGAACATTAGCTGTCTTTTCCTGATGTTCAGTATTAATTTCCTTTTCGTTTCCATTCTTACCAAAACTTCCTCATTGCTCACATGCTCGGTCCATGATATTTGCAGCACTATACACAGGTAATTTATCGGCTTGGGGAAATTCATGCAGAAATGTAAACAAACGTACCTTATTAAATTTTCGTGTCAGTTTTATTGCAGTAAGTGTTTTTGTTTTTTTTTACTATTTTGCGTTAGCTTTATAGAAAAATTGATGGGAACGATTTATTTGCTTTAAAATATGTTCAGGATGATGGCCACTGCCGCAATATTTGACAATGATGGGCCTTCTAGTACATCTGGAGCTGGAGCTGGGGTCGCATTATACACGAGCTATATGAATAAATCAGGTTTTCCATTCAAAGATTCAGGGGTTGTATTTTACAAGTTGGCTCACAAAAAAAAAAAAAAAAAACACAAACAAAAAATAAAGAAGAAATTTGTTACATTTATTAGAAAAAAATCAAGGATAGAAATTTGATAGCTTAAAACAGATCAAAAACGTAAATGCTAGATGTGGCGTTCAAATGAAAAAAAAAAGTTAAACTTTTTTATATGTTAAATCTACTCCAGTAACGTGCCACAGCGAATATTTAAACAACCCCAGTTTCCAGCAAAATAAAAACAAATTTTTTTTTTACTTAGAATGTCTTGAATTATCATACCTCAAATTTTTTCAACTTCTTTTTTCCTTTTTTTTAATTTTTTAAACTTTTTTAAAATTTTTTTTTAATTTTTTAAACTTTTTTTTAAATTTTAAATTTTTTTAAATTAAAAATTTTTAAATCTTTTTTTTAACTTTTTCTTTTTTTAACTTTTATTTTAACTTTTATTTTTTTAAAGTTAAACTTTTTTATATGTTAAAGCTACTCTAGTAACGTGCCACAGCGCATATTTAAACAACCCAAGTTTCCAGCAAAATAAAAACAAATTTTTTTTTTACTTTGAATGACTTGAATTATCATAACCTGAGGCATGTACCTCAACTCACGAGACGCGCTGTATTATGTATTAATAATCCTGACAAAATGTTTTCATTGGAAAGACAATACCTCAGGGACATAAACACTTACAAAATTAACATAAATGAAAATTTAAGATAAGAAATATCTATTAATTCTCTATTTATATAAGGTATTTGTTGATTTTAGGTGGCATACTTAGTGGATGAGGTTTTGCTCTTTATGCAGCGATAAAAGTAATATAAAATCTTCAGCTACATAGAAGGCAGGCCCAGAGTAAAGGAGCTACCGTAATCAGGCATGAACTCAAACAAAAGTACAGTATCCAAATCTCCGTATCAGACATTTGGCGGTTAGCGTTATATTTGTTTTTGTTTTTTTTTTCAATATTTTGAAGTAACTTTGTACAAAAATGAATGAAACCGATTTACTTGATATAAAAACATTCAGAATGACGCCCAGGATTGCAATATTTGACAACGGTGGGCCTACTAGTATTACACAGATCCGGGACTCTTATTATACAAGAGCTATAGGAAAAAGATCAAAGATCCAGGGGTCGAATTATACAGGGTGTCTCGCACACATACCCCCCTAAAAACAGGAAATTTGTTAAAGTTTTTTTAAAACAAAAGCAAATGATACAAATTTGGTAGCTTAAAACAAATCAAAAACACAAATACTAGTTACGGCATTCACACTAAAAGAATTAGATTTTTTGATCATTTAGTAAATATAAACATTTTTGTGGGGTACCTTGCATATAAAATAGACTTATACACGATTCTGTACGGGAAATATTATTTCTTTCTAATTTATCTGTATTCACCTTTCTCTTTACACTCTCTACCTCTCCTCAACCTCTCCTGACTATTCCGCTTGGGCAATCATGTCGCGAAAGAGACATGAATGACTGGGCAGAAGATTTACACGTAGTAGGTTGCCATTACTTTCTGCGGTAGACTGGTTGTCAACCAAGGTTATAGAACCCAATCAGTCCTGTTATTTAACCCATAATTGAAAGGAAGAGACGGATTAATGCATTTCCTAACTTTACACCTAGAAATGAGTGATGTATACATAACCCCGTCAATTAAATCTAACTATTTTATCAAATCTTGAAATGGATATTGTCTTGAATGGGCATGCATCCAGATTGTTTCATACAAACGCGGGCGTACATCAAGGTTCTATCGTCGGACCTACGCCTTTCCCTGAGTTTCATCAATGATAGTCTTAATAAGTTCAAAAGTAGGCATTTATGCAGATGACACCCCAATTTATTCCCGTCTCAGTAAGAGATTTGCTAAAACTGACAAAGATTGCTTTTGCTCTCGGAGAGGCCCACCAATCTGTCATGAATTATTTGTGTTGTGGGACCTCCTCTTTTTTCTATGATAATGGACTCGACTTGAGTATACATATACTCCTGACATAGAGAGATCCGTGAGAGACATGTGAACTGATCAGCAAGTTACCGAACAGTACCGAAGTTACACAGAGAATACCGCATCAGCAGTCATAGTAGCTCTGAGCTCCACTCAGCCAGAATAATATTACACGGATATACTATTTCAACACAGCTTCATTTCAAGACTTGTATATATATATATATATATATATATATATATATATATATATATATATATTCCTTACTAAACGTATTCCTGGATTACTAACCTACGTTCCAGTTTGTATATTTACATTCAATATAACCTATTTTTCTATCTCAAATATCTGTTCTGTTCTTCATTACTTTTGTATAGTTCCTCACCCGGCTCCACAACAAGGGGTAAGAAGTGGCACGTAAATTTGAATGCTTCCAAAACGAAACAGCTATCCTTTAACCGAATGTTGTGGAGTAGTTTTCGCACTGAAGATTATTATCGTGCTATGTCAGTTACTAATCAACTAAACGCACGCAAAATGTTATGAACTTGGTAATCTTCCACTGAATGCTGACTCCTTAGTTTTTGGCTAAATGCCGACTAATATCAACTGCCTAGTAGTTCTACTGAACTCCAATAGAACTCTAAAGAACTCCTATGAACTTCCCAAGAACGCATAAGAACTTCTCTAGAATTTCCTGGTAACTCTTATTAATATAGGAGGAAGAGCCCATTATCTGAGGAATAGGTGTGTATCCCCATAACACCGACATAAAGAAATTTTCTTACCTTCCATCAGTATAGACGACAATTGTCTTCTAGAATGTAAAACACAGCGTCTCTTCGGCCTCACTCTCTCAACCGACCTCAGGTAGAACGACTATATTGAATCAATAATTACATCTACTTCTAAGAAGTCTGAGTCACTGTGTCTGTTTATTTTTTTGTTAGAATCCCTCTTTCACATTTATAAATCTGTCATTCATCAGTGCATTGAATACTGTTGCCATATCTGGTTGGGTGCTCCTGCTATTCATCCCGAGGTTCTCGACAAAATCCAAAGGAGGATCTGCAATGTAATCGATCCTGACATAGAAGTTCGTTTTCAGTCACTTTCTCACCGAGGAGATGCGGCTTCTCTCTATCTTTTCTGCAATTATTTTCAAGGCAACTGCGCTGACGAGCTTTTTTCCCTGGCGCACCGACCACATGAATTTACGCAAGCTACTAGATTGGTAACTATATAGTCAAAATAGTTAAATTTAACCGTCTCTTCTACTCTATTAGTTTCTTCTCTGGCTCTTCCCGCCTGTTGAACTCCCTTCCGTAAACTTACTTCTTTGATAGCTATAATCTCCAAAAGTTTAAGTGCAACGTCAAAAACTATCTTTTATTTCTCTTTTTATCATCTTTCTCTTCTCCTTTTTTCGACATTTGTTCTGTCTTCCTTTTTCTTTCCTTTTCTCTCACTGTAACACCCAGTACAGTAGTGGTTGTATTGCCTTGGTTAGGGTGAAACGATTATAAAAAATGTATTAATTTTTTCTAGAATTGAGACTCGCAATGGTCGTACGGTAGCAGTCTTGGCTATCTCTACCTATCACTCTGCGTTATGATGATCTGCTGATTTCTCTCTGAGCTCTCTCTGCTCTCCTCTTGTGAGGGGAAGTATATGTAGTTGTAGGAAGAGTTCAATCTGTTGAATGGGTGATGCCACCAGGACAAATAGAAACAATTTTTTTATAATCGTGTCGCCCCAAGCAAAGCATTTTACTGCCACTGTTGAGCAGGGGGTTACATAGGAGGTAAGTTATGAGAAAGAGTGACAGGTTACAGAGGATATCAGGAAGAGGGTAGGAGAAGGATGTGAATTCTGATGAGAGTAGAGTGGACAAAGAAAGGAGCAAGAGAGAGAAAGAGGGAGAGAGAGGATGCAACTTAGAGAGATAGGAGATGACTATTGACTTTATATTTGAATTCTTGGAGATTGTAACTGTCGGAAAAGCAAATAAACAGAATGGAAATTCCACAGGTGAGAAGTGCGAGAAAAGAAGCTGATGGAGTAGAATTTGCGTTTACGATTTATTGGTTTCATAGTAAAAAGGTGGGACCTAGATGCTAATCTTGTGGCTCGAGTAAATTCATATATGGTGGGGGTATCAGTGAGCTGAGTTCATCTAAGCAGAAGACATGAAAGTATTTGTAGAAGAGACACAGGAAATCCACATTGCGCCGGTGAGAAAGTGACTGTATTCGAGCTGCCAAGTCGGTATCAATCCCATTACAGATTCTCCGTTGGATTTTGTCAAGAACACTTAGGTGGATAGCAGGAGCATCCGACCAGATATGGCAGCAGTATTCAATGCACGGGCGGATGGTGGATTTGTATATGTGCAGGATTGTTTCAAAAGACAAAGATTTGTAACTGTGTAGTGAGTTCGATTTTTACTGGGTACACCATATATTCGGATTTCCTTGTACCACATCTAGGCAGCGATTAGTAAATCAGGTCTCTATTTCTTCGATTTAATTCTTTCTCTTTTTTTCTATTCGAATTTCCGCGGAAACACTAACTTGAAAATAGCTTGTAAATATGAAAACCGAAAGCAAAATCACTGGCTTTCGCAAAGGCGAAACGAATAGTTTCCATAAATTGATTCAGCCCTCCAAGTCTTGTACGGGGATTATGAGAAGAAGCCGAGAGGCAAAAAGGAGTGGGTGGGGCGTTCCTAGCAGAGAAGACGACGACCAGTGGAAGGATGTAATTGAATTAAATCGAATTAGTTTGTTAGTAATGGGGCGTTATTGATGACGAGAGTACAGTCAGCGCTAGAGTGAGTACGGACAGAAAGCTTAATGATAGCGTTGCTTGCAGAGGGAGACGAACACAGCGTGAAATCAGGCGACTGAGTATGAGAAAGACGCGACAGAGATAGACATGCACAAGGAAAGAAAAGGGTAGGAAATGTGCGGAGAGAGAGAGAGAGAGAGAGAGAGAGAGAGAGAGAGAGAGAGAGAGAGAAAGAGAAGTGGGGAGAGAAAAGTAGGAAATCATTTAGGAAATCAAAAATACAGAAATGAGGGGAGATGAGATTACAAATATTTTCCTTCAATCAATGATTTGTTATTATTGGCTTCCTGTGCGAAAATCTCAACTGTTTATTCATAATTTAGAATGTTTTAAGCAAACAAAATTTTCTTGTCAGGATTCGAAATAACAGGTCTTTTAGACATTCGTAATATATTTTAATGGAAACAAAGTATTCTTGTCCGATTAAAAAAAAATGAGAAAAGAAAATATATTTTACGGCACAAAAATCATGCATATCAATAAGTATAATTGTACATAAAAATCATAATCTATCTATCTATCTATCTATCTATCTATCTATCTATCTATCTATCTATCTATCTATTGCTTTGTATCATTCTCTATTTCTTCCTTTTTTTTAATTTCCTTCTATCTATCTATCTATCTATCTATCTATCTATCTATCTATTGCTTTATATCTTTCTCTGTTTCTATCTATCTATCTATCTATCTATCTATCTATCTATCTATCTATCTATCTATCTATATTAATCATATCACCCCGAGCGGTAACGCCACAGATGTGCAGGGGGCTACGTAATAGTGAAAAGATTAGAAAAGAGAAAGCCGGAAAGCACATCCTAAACTGGGAACAAGGGATGAGCCTCTTCACCAGTTCAATAGACGTGGATGGAGTGTGATATGTATATATAATTCCATTTCTATCTATCTATCTATCTATCTATCTATCTATCTATCTATCTATCTATCTATCTATCTATGTTGCTGTTAAGAGTGGAGTGTGCAGAACTAACTCAGATATGGCTGCAATACTTCACTTCTGGTTTAATATGGTTCTTGTAAAGATAAACCATCGAAGAAGCATTCACATGCTGAAATGCTGAAATAGTTCAACATCTCACCGCCCACAAACTGTTCTCCGACAGGCAATATGGATTCCGATTTGACAGGTCCACAGCCGACCTGCTAACAACTGTAACGGAGTACATGCTACAGGCCCTTGATGAGTCTGACGAGGCTCGCGCGGTTGCTCTGGACATCTCCAAGGCTTTCGACAGGGTTTGGCACACTGGCCTCCTATGCAAACTACGGTTATGGTATTACCGGTCGCCTGCTTGACCTAATCCAATCTTTCTTAAATAACCGCAAAATGAAGGTCGTTCTGAATGGGCGTGCCTCTTCGTCCTACAGCACGAATGCTGGTGTCCCACAAGGCTCTATCCTGGGCCCGACGCTCTTCCTTATTTTCATCAACGACCTGCCAGATGAGATCAAGTCCCAAGTAGGCATCTACGCAGATGACACTACAATATACTCCCGCTCCAGTAAGAAACCTGTCGTGGCGGACAGACATAATCTCGCTGCTGACATTGAGCGGGATCTACACTCTGTGGTGAACTGGGGTAAGAAGTGGCTTGTCAACTTCAATTCCTCTAAGACCAAGCTGTTGTCTGTCAACCATTACAGGCAACCTTTTCTGCCTCCCATAAGCATGGACCAGGTGATTCTCCCGGAGAGTAATACACTACGCCTCCTCGGACTTACCCTGTCCTCAGACCTCAAATGGAACCACTATATTGATTCCATAGCAAAATATACTACTAAGAAGATTGGGTCACTATGTCGACCCAGGATGTTTTTTCCACCTGAATCCATCCTGCATATATACAAGTCAACCATCCGTCCGTGCATGGAGTACAGCTGCCATTTATGGTCAGGTACCCCTGCCATTCTCCTCAGTGTTCTTGACAAGCTCCAAAGGAGAGTCTGTAATGTGATAGGTACTGATCTGGCGACTCGACTGCAGCCACTTTCCCATCGTCGAAATGTGGCCTCCCTCTGTCTCTTCTATAAGTACTTTCATGGCTTCTGCTCGGATGAGCTTAAGTCACTGATGCCTCCTCAACAGGTGTTTACCCGTGCAACCAGACTGGCAACTGGGTCCCACCCATACACAGTCAGGTTAGCCAAATGCAGACGACAATTCTACTCCTGCAGCTTCCTCTCTCGCACTTCCCGCCTGTGGAACTCATTCCCGTATTCTTGCTTTCCTGACGGCTACAACCTCCAGAAATTTAAAAGCAAAGTTAATACTCACCTACTAACCACTGGACTCTAGCTCTCTCCCCTCCCTTGTATAATCTTCACTTTCTCTCCGCCCATGTATCTGTCATTGCACCTGCTTTCTCAGCTTTCTCTTGTTCCTTTCTAACTAGCTTGTACTCCTCACTCTTTTCTAATTAATCTTTCTACATTTATGTAACCCCCTGCACATCAGTGGCGTTTCTGCCTTGCTCGGGGTGAAATGATTAAGAAAAAAACAAAAAAAAACATAGTTCTTGGTCTGATAGAATTATATATATTTAAGAATGGCTTTGAAATGCCAGCTCTCTTCCAGCTCTGAGTTGAAACATGAAACCCAATAGCTGGCTAATGCAACTGAGAGGTGTTGTCTGACATGCATACCTTCAGGGCCGGGATACACTTAACTATATGATCTGTATTTATCAAAGGCAAGAACTAAATTGGTGCAAGATCTAAAATCCCGAGGGAGACCTAATTTTCGTACAAAAAAAAAAAAAACGATACATGATATTGGCCATATATTGAAACATCTTTGCAACAAAACCTATATAATGATGTTGAACTATCTTATTCATAGATAGACATTCACTGTCACTTCACTGAGTTGGTAACAATTTCTGCAGTAAACGCTGAACAGAACGAACATACAATTTCTGGAGAAGCAGATGAAAAGTTATCATGAACCTGAGAAGTAAGCATGTCTAAAATGCATTTCTCGTAAAAATCAGAGAGAAATTATATCTAAATCTAAACTTATTTATAAATGGAAATTTGTATGTGTGTGTGTGCATTTGTGTGTGTGTCCGTTACCTACAGACTTCGAAACGGCTGAACCGATTTTTTTGAAAATTTACACAGTTGTACTAGAAGCGACTGCGAGTGTTCTTAGCTAGATTTGTGTCGAGGTACCCCCGATAAATATCGAAAATCGATAATCGAAAAAATCGGGTTATAGGAAAAGTGGTCCGATTTTAATCAAATTTGATACACTCATAGACAAAAACATAAGAAACAATATTCAGAAGTTTCAAGGTTGCAGTTCATACAATAATGCATAAAATCGACAATATATATATATATATATATATATATATATATATATATATATAAGGCAAGATGTTTGTGTTTGTGTGTCTGTTTATCTGCCTGTATGTCTGTATTTTTCAGCCCTTTTATTTTAGTTTTTTGTTTCGCGATTGGCTCTAAGTAGGTATAATTGTTGTTCTTAGTCTCAGCCATGATACCATTTACCCAGAGGACTTATTTAGCCTTCAAATTTCAGTTTACGGCGAAAAAACTTATTTGATATCGATAGCAGGAAATCAAAATTTGACTTACTTCCATTCATTTTTCTTTCAGTCTACGGTTTCTCTTTAACTGGAAACAACTATTGCTTTTTAGTCTTTCGTGCCAACGACCAAAGAGTCTGAGCTCCAGGACCATGGATTAGTTTTAAAGCTTTCATTTCACCCGAGCAACGCCGGGCTTTACTGCTAGTTTTTATATATTTATGAAAACAGAGTTTGAATTTGAGTTTTGTTTAACGGTATATCAACCTCTGTGGGTTATTTAATGCTAAAATGGTAGAGTTTTAAATGTATTTTTTAATGTTTGGTCATAGTAAGAAGGTTGATTTAGTAAGAGCTTGATAAAAAAAAATATTTTTTTATTCTAGAAAACTGAAGATATCTTCAAATTTTGTATCAAAAAATGTATTGTTGTTAATATTATTTTTTTCTTCAAAAATGTTTTATGTTAATTTTTTCTATCAAAAATGTATAGTTTTCTATAAAAGTCCATTTTTATGTATATATTTCCATAAAAGTCTATTTTTATACTTTCATAGTATTTTGACCCCAGTTTGTAGGGGTAACTATTTGCCCATAGCTGGGAACCTAAGGTGTTACCATTCCATGTCAGGGTGGACCTGGGAACAACTGCAATTAAGAGATTGTTCCATGCTCCTGACAACCTCCCAATCAGAGGCTTTGCTGCCGGATGCAGTTTATCGTCATGCCCTGGACCATATGAAAATAGAAAATGTGAGTTGCTGTCGAGGTGTCATAATGCACATAAACATTTCTGCAATTATAATTTCCTGGTTTTCTGAAATTGTAGAAGATGGTGGTGTAAGAAATTATCAAATTAATTCTATGGGTAAAATAGCATGACAGACTAGGTTCTATAGCATTAGGTGCTAACCAGTCTAGGAGAAAGAAAACTTTGAATTCAAAAACAGCCTGGAGAGGGTTGGGATCCATCAGGTTATCTTGCCCAAAGAAACACCACTTCTACTGCAGCACATGTGGTGCCCCTACATGTTGTGTTCATACATGTGGTGCCCTTACATATGGTGCCCACACATGTGGTGAACATACATTTGGTGCCCCTACGACTCAAATGAGCTATAGGATATCTGGACCTAAATCTGGATAAAGTCTTTTGAATTCTTTGGTGATACGTTTAGAGTTTCTTAGAAGAGTTCTTTGGAGAGGGGATATATTTTTTTTTTTGGCTAGGCTATTTACAGGTTCCTGATTCAGCCCCTGCAGTTAAATCACTGGACACTGGTAATGGTACAGTTTTGGTATGTCATTTTGTTATTGTGGAACATCCTGCCTTCCCGAGAATGGAAGGCTCTAGATTATAAAGGACGGTCACAAGTGGTAAGAGAGAGCAAACGTCTTAGAATGACTGCCCTATAACACTGTCAGCTCTCTGTCTTCGGGTCAGTCGTGGTTCCGCCGAAGGGTAGAACCACGACTCGGTAAAAATAGACAGACATTTTTTGGCCCGGCTATATGGCCGGGAATACCCACTATAAAATGACCATGTGTCACATCCGGCCTTGCGTGGGAGGGCTAGTAAATACAGCAACCGTCTTAGGTGAAGGCATTCTCTACTTGATAGTTTATTCCGCTCCTACTCGTTGATTGCTTATCTGTATCTTGTTAATTGTACAGTTGTACAATAAATCCGTTATATTGTATTCCTGTTTCGAGTACCATCATTCCACTAATCTTTACATTGATATTCCTTTCCTTTTCCATCGCGTACAGAGCTATTTGAGACTATCGTAACTGCTTCAGGTTTGAAGACCGTCATTCCTTCACCAGCAAGAGCAAGGTGACATAGATAAACAGTACTTTCTTTTTCATTCAGTAACCGAACATGAGCGTAATCCCGATTTGTCTGAAACAGTTGAACTTCTTGTACGGTAGGGCCGTACTTGTTGTTCTGAAGGTAATTTTTCATGAGTGCTTTTCCAGAAATCATCAAACACGAGGAACATTCCCCCTGAAGGTAGATTTTTTTGGGAAAGGAAACATCCATTCCTGTACAGTACAATTTATGGCTGTGTACAATAAGGAATGAATCGTGTGGAGAGCGTGAGATAAAACTGTTTCCTATTAATTCACAGGTAAATCTCTCGATTTTAAGTTGATTGTCCTCCACAGTGTTCCATTTAGTCTCTCCAATTGACTATTTCCCCGTGGCAGTAGATCTACTAGTAGCTATTCCTTTCCTTTAAAAAAATTTCCCTCATGGGTAAAATAGCCTAGAGAGAGGGAAACTCTGAATTCAAAGCAGCCTGGAGAGAAAAGGGTCCCGTCAGGCTGTCGTGCCCAAAGAAATACCACTTTTACTATGGCTGCAGTGCATGTGATGCCCCTACATATTTTAGGTTGATTGTCCTCCACAGCGTTCCATTTACTCTCTCCACTTGACTATTTCTCCATGGGTTGTATGCAGTAGATCTACAAGTGACTAATCCTTTCCTTTTAAAAAATTTCCCTCATGGGTAAAATAGCCTAGAGAGACGGAAACTCTGAATTCAAAGCAGCCTGGAGAGAAAAGGGTCCCGTCAGGCTGTCGTGCCCAAAGAAATACCACTTTTACTATGGCTGCAGTGCATGTGGTGCCCCTACATATTTTAGGTTGATTGTCCTCCACAGTGTTCCATTTAATCTCTCCACTTGACTATTTACCCGTGGCTTGTAGGCAGCAGATCTACTAGTAGCTATTCCTTTCTCTAGAAAGAAAATTCCTCAATCCTCCAGCATAAAACTAGGTCTTCTGTCAGAGTGTATATAACTTCGCATACCAAATATGCAAAACAATTTACTTAAAAAGTCAATCCAGTTGTTGTGAGTATGTCCCTGATTAAGAATTAATTGGGAGATCCCGAAAATCAAATAATGAAATAAAATCTGTTCCAAATAAATTAGTTGTGTTCTTTAATACAAACACCAACGTTTTTTTTTAAAGTTTTGCGAACAAAAGTAATGTTGCAGTTTAATTCACCCATAAAGTTCAGTTTCTTTCTTGAAAATCCATGATCAGCCGTTTTAGGAGATAATAAATTGGGTTTACTCATTTTTCTTCATGTCTGTTTATTAATTATGGTAATATCAGATCCTCTATCTAGTTGTAGTTTTATTATTACATTATTAATTTTCACAAAAGGTTCTCTTTTGAGATGTTTCTTACTCAATTAAAGACGCGTTCGAAGGCTTATTAATTTTTCTTTATTCTTTTTGCCTTTACACCGTTTATTTACCATATTCATACTTTTTATCTTTCTCCCATTTTTTTATTTGCAAAAAGTACTTTTGTGTCTTATCCCCCCACATTCGTAGCAATTTTTGTTTTTAAAAAAACAATTACTTTTGAAATGTTTAACTCCACAACCGTGCCAAGTATTAGTTATTGAAAGGATTTTATCGTTTTCTTAAATGTTCTGTTAGTTGTTGAAAAACGTCCATAGCTTTTTTCTTTGATGGTCGGATGCTATGTATTTGTGAAATTTCTCTTTCCTCAATCTTTGCGGTAACGAGTTTTTATTTGCAATACGTTGACAATCTTCTGCTATTTTCTGGTCAGTTAATTTGGGATGCATTTCTAATTTAGCAAGTATCCTGGATCTTATTTCTGCGTCCTTAGAAGTTAAGCACTGTACGAATATTAAGCATTTAAATATATCCGGAGTTAATTCATTTAACTTGAACTACTCACATTCACGACTCCAGCATAAGTGACAAAGTCACACTTTACTAAGTTAAGACATTGCCAATGGGTATTAAATAATAAGCTCCTATCACTGAAGATTTTCGATTGTATTACTAGTTTCATCAAAATTTATATCACCTGTTTTTGTTTTGTTTTTTTTTGCAAATGAATTTTTTACATTTTATATTCAGTAATGAACATTTTCAGCAGGGAAATTATGAGCAGGGAAATTGCCTGCTGAACATTTTACATTCAGCAAACAATTTTCTTAATATTAAACGACATTTCTTTTCATTATTCCAATGCAAGCAATCCCTTTTGAAGATGTTATGGTGCCCTTCTACGAGGAATGGACTCTTTCTCTTACTATATAATTACCTGCAGAAAGGCGTTTGATGGCAGTTAAGTACAGCAATTAGTAGGACAGCTAGTACGCAATTAAGGACAGCTACGATTCTGGCAATAAGCAGCGTAACTTACCGTTCGGACTTATTTCTATTTACTATTTATTAACACTTATTTGTACATATGTTCTTGTTATACTAATAGACTTTTTTGAACCTACCTTCTGTGTTCCGTGTTATGCTCAAAAATTAAAGATAATGAGATTAAACCTGGCCTGGCTTTTATAAAATTTTTCTATCATATGTCTTAGAAAGTCAATCCTGACCTGGCTTTTGCCTACATTGTTACTATCAAATGTCATAGAGAGTAAAATTGATCCGGACCTTGCTTTTGCCAGTGTTTTGACAATCAAAATCATAAACAATGAGATTGATCATGACCTAGCTTTTACCAACATTGTTACTATTAATTGTAATAGACAGTGAGATTGATACTGTTCTGGCTTTTTCTTTTATTGTTGCAATCAAAAGATATAAGCGAGAGATTGATCATGATCTGTTTTTTCACACGATTGATTCCATCAATTGTAAAAAACATTTAGATTGATCCCGACCTGGTCTTTACCATCATTGTCGCTGTCAAGATCATAGACAGTGAAATTGATTTTGACCTAGCTTTTGCAGCATTGTTACTATGAAAAGTCATAGTCAATGATATGTATCCTGACATAGCGTTTGCTTCCATTGTGACAATCAAATTCGTAGACAGTGAGATTAATCCTGGCCTGGCTATTTCTTCCAATCTGCCAGATTGCATGCATTTTTGATAATGAATGATATAAGACAAAAGTCCACTTGGCAAAACTTGGCAAAACTGCCAACAGAAGTTTGAATTTAAGTATAGTACTAGATTGACGTTGTGCATTGTGGTGCAATGGGTATCGGCTCGGAACGAGAAATCGGGTAGCCGGGTTCAAATTCCAGTTGAATTCGTTGCATTCACTTACGTGCAAATGCTCTTGGGAAAGGCATTAATCCGTCTCTTCCTTTCAGTTATGGGTTAAATAACAGGACAGATTGGGTTCTTTCGCCTTGGTTGGCAACCAGTCTACCGCAGAAAATAATGGCAACCTACTGTGGGATAACCTTCTGCCTAGTCAGTCATGTCTCGAAAGAGACATGGCTGACTAGGCAGAAGTTTATCGTTTGGGCAAACATTTATCACGTATGGCACTTAATTGACTGACTAGATTGGCAACACGGTTTCATCATCTTACAATTGAAATGGCCGGCTGTAACAGTAAATTATTTGCTAACAGTTTTTTTCTCACCTATCGAACGCTCTTCCGGTTTTTTGCTTTCCAGTCATCTTTGATATTAAAAATGTAAATGTAATTTCGATCTTCTTCATCATTTATCCATCACACCCAGATGGTGCATAGGGCAGCAACTTTTTGTTGCTGTTTCTGTAACAAACTATTTTTACGGGGCTGGGTTGTTAGCCCTGCGCTTATCCCCCAAACCTGGAGGACCGCTGGACCATTCTTGGCCCTTACGTTTTGGCTTTAATAGCGATACTTTTATTTTTTTCCTTTTTTCCTTTTTTTAAAAACTTATTTAAATAGAAGATGAGATGTAGAGATGGAGAAGAAGAGGTTACTCCTTTGTAATTTGGTATCACAAAAATGGAATTCGCATGATACACGAGGGTCACGATAAAATCATGTTTTTTAGGTGAATTATTGGGGGTGGGGGTTCTAGCGATACGTGAGAGTGTATTAGCTCGCAAGGGAATATAAGGAAAACAACTGGAATTGAAACTAGGCTCTCCTGTTATCAATTACGAACCATTTTCTATTACACCATCCGCACATTCAAGCTTGCAGTACTTGGCATTCCCAAGACGTCACCCATCTAAGTGCTGACCAGGCTCGATGTTGCTTAATTTCATTGATCGTACGCTGCTTAACTTAAATGATCGTACGGTAAGTGGTGTTTCAAAGTGATATTTCCGTAAGATCTTTAAACCACCAGTGCATCCAAACTTCCAGCCCCTAGTATACTCAAGCGGTCACGCATCTAGAAACTGACTTGGTTCAACGTTACTTAACTTCGATGATTGTTCTGGAAACGGTGTTTCAAACTGATGTGGTCTTAAGCTTTAATAATAGATATTCTTAAAAATTTTGGCTAATTTCAAGTATGCTTAGGTATGAGAAAAAAATTGACAGTTATTGAAAATTTAAAACTAGTTAGATTGTCTAGCGCGATTTTGCAATTTACTGTAGAAAGAAAATAACATAACACGCTACGAGATAGTAGTTATCATTCATAGGACCTGTCGATGATCAGAATTTTTTTAATTCTACAGTGCATATGCTGTACACTTATTCATAATATGTGGATGTCAACTGTGATGAAAAGCTTCTGATTCTTGAAACATTAATTTTTTAAGTAAATATCCCAAAGCAGAATTTCTTCAATCAATACATTAGAAATTTGAACATATTTAACAACTCGTTGGGAAGGAGAATCTTGTTTTGGTATTGACAAAAGCAATGGCGTCGTTAAAACGAAAGAAAGGCCATAGTACTTCTTCTACTTCCATCGTCCTTAACCACAGGAGTCGTTTGGGCGCCGACGTGCTGTGCTGTTCAATCTTGGTGCTTTAGAAATGTGGTGTCTCTTGGGCTTTTTAAACTAAAGCAGCCCATCCAACTACATATTAGACTACAGCCGCTGCCCTCCAAATAGGTGGCTCGCTTCGATCGTGAACAGGTGGACTTTGTAGTTCAGTTAGGTAACCCTTCTGCCCTGACCGTTGACTTTCGTTGACGAGATCCTTTGTCTAGTGTTGCAGTGTTAACACCAGGCCCTGGCGTTAGTTTAGACCGCCGGCTGAATAAGGTCTACCAGGGTATGGGCTTAGAGCAATGACGCCCGGACAAGAAAGATTTAGGATAGAGAACTAGTGATGTCTATGCACACGAAGGTGCAGCGTGTCAGACATCAAAGATACTACCTCTATCCAGAGCTCCATATACCTGTGATACTAACATTTCAAAAGGAGAGAGAGAGAGAGAGAGAGAAAAAAAAAGAAAACATTTACAGACATTTTGAACTGGGTTATTCTTTATGGAGGGCGAAGTGTTGAAAGCGCTATAGCTATTTAAAACTATTTAAAATTATTTAAAACTGTCTTAACAGAAAGACTGATTAGTTCGATAATGTAAACTTTTCAGCTGATCTAAAAAGAAAAATGATCTAAAATTTGTTGTTAAATAGAGCAAAGAATGGCTTGTTAACTTTAACGCTCTCTAGTAATCATCTGAGAGACCCCATTTTTTCTTCCAGTGGAATGACTGATGCTAAGATCAAGAAGAGTGGCTCATTACGCATTCTCAGACATTCGTGAAAAGATCTGATCAATTGAATCAATTGCTGTTACTGCTGCTATGAATTATGTTATGCAATACAGTTTTATCATCAGAAACTATCTTACGTACTTATAAATCAATCATTCGTCCATGCTTGGAATATTGCTGTCATATACAGTCTGGAGCACTTGTATCTATTTAGAAATTCTTCATAATATCGAAAGAAGAATGTGCAATGTTACTGGTCTTGACCTAGCATCACGGCTTCGTTTCATTTCCTAATCTAGCCTCTTTGTCTCTTCTATAAATACTTTTCTGGTAATTGTTCTGAAGAACTTTGCTCTGTGGTACCTAAACTTTATGAATTCAAACGCCGTGCTAGATTTGTGTCAGATTTTACTGTTAAATTGGCTAACTGCAATCGTACGTCTTTCTCTAGCAGTTTCATTTCTTGCCAGTGGAACTCTTCCGGATTTCCGCTTTCTAACCATTTTTGATCTTCAAAACATGAAATCATTATCGCTTTCACTCCCTTATTAACATTTTGGACCTTAGTGGCATTAATTTGGTCTCACAAAAATGGAATTCGCATGATACACAAGGGACACGATAAAATTATGTTTTGTAGGTGAAAGGTTTGTGAGTGGGGGGGGGGGGGGTTCGAACGATACGTGAGAGTGTATTAGCTCGTAAGGGAATATAAGGAAATCAACTAGAACTGAAACTAGGCTCTCCTGTTATCAATTACGAACCACTGTCTATTAAACCATCCGTACATTCAAGCCTGCAGCACTTGGCATTCCCAAGCCGTCACCCATCTTACTGACAAGGATCGATGTTGCTTAACTTAAGTGATCGTACGGTAAGTGGTGTTTGAACGTGATATGTTCATAAGACCTTTATACTTACTGGAAGTGGTGTTTGAAGTACTTCTTGACGAAAAATGTTGAAAACACATGTTCAATTAGCAGACATTTAGAGTAACGGCTTGGAGTGTGGAATCGGTGAACCGAGTTCGAATTTCAGTCAAACTGATTACGTTTTAATAACTTTGGGAAAGGTATGAATCAATCTCTTTTTTCTTTAGCTGTGGGTAAATAACAGGACAGTCTGGATTCTATAGCCTTGGTTGGCAACCATTCTACCACAGTAAGAACTATCAACCTACTGTGGAAAAATCTTCACACCTCATGCGCTTTGGGACCACTTTTGGAGTCAGAAAGTCCATGAGACATCTGGCAAAGAAGCCATCTCAACCCACCCCCGGGTGAATGCCGCCACAAGTACAAGTGCATCGGATTTTGCATGTTATCATTTATAAATAATAATAATAATAATAATTTTTTTTTTTAATCATATCACCCCGAGCAAGGCCATAACGCCACTGATGCGCAGGGGGCTATGTAAGAGAAAAAAGATTGGAAAAGAGAAAGCCGGAAACCACATCCTAAATAGGGAACAGGGGATGAGCCTCTTCACCTGTTCAATAGACATGGGTGGAGTGTGAACCGGGCGATAGTTTAGTCTATCTACTCCAATTAAATAATAATAATAATTCTTTTCACTAGGAAATTTCCGACAAATATTATACACAATAATGTGGATCCAAAATGCAGATTCTGTGTTAAAGTTATGGGTAATCACACCTATTCCTCAGATAATGGATTCTCCCTCCTATTGTTATATATCGCCGTACGACGACAAAATAACAAACACGCATATATAAAAATATAAGGTTATATTTTTATTAATGACGACGAACCGTGTGGAATAGAGAACAGGAGAGTGAGAGCGCACATAGAATGGGTTGACGGGAGTGTAGTCTTGCCTGTGGTGTTTCTCTGCTGGCGAATCCGTGTGTCGAGGTCTTTATATAGTCTTCTAGAACCGGGACTTTCCTTCCGGTTTTGCCTCGCCCACGCAACGCCCACGTAATTCTAAGAGACACCTGATCTGTTTGCCTCTGTAGCCATTTCCGCCGCTGTCGGAAATAAGGTCAAACGACATCCGCTCCGGCCTCGACAGGATGTATTTCACAAACACCTGTCTTGTCGCTTCGCCGCCCCCTTCACCGACGGGAAACACCATCGCTTGCATCACTTCCTCGGGTGGGGCCAGATTGTTATATTACACTATATCGATAAGAGTTAACAAGAAGTTCTTGGGAGGTTCATAGAAGTTCTTTAAACTTCAATTAGAGTTCAGTAGAACTACTAGGTAGTTGACATTAGTTGGCAGTTAGCTGAATACTAAGTTCCAAACATTTTGGTACGTTAAGTCGATGAGCAACCGACATAGCACGATTATAACCTTCAGTGCGAAAACTAATCCACAACAGATAAATACCAAGAAACAATAGACCATCTAATCCCGGGATGTTCTGTACTTGCCCCAAATGAATATAAATATCGTCACAATAGAGTGGGGCAAAGTTTACCCTGGACGATTTGTAAACACGAAGGAAAATATGTAAACAAACACTGGTATAAACATCAACTAGCACCGGTTATAGAAATAAAAAATGTCACCATTCTATAGGATTACGCCATCTACACAGACAGAAAAATTGAAGCAGATAGGCCGGACATTATTGTTAAAAACCAGAAAGAAAAAACTTGCCTATTAATTTCTTGTCTAGCGGATTGTAACATAGTGGTCAAGGAATTCGAAAAACTGTCAAAATATAAAGACCTGGAAATTGAAATAGAAAAAATGTGGAATTTGAAAACAAGAGTTGTGCCAGTGATAGTAGGTGCACTTGGAATTATAAAAAATGGAAGAAAAACATATTGAAAGAATCCCCGGAAATCCCAGCTTAAGAATTATATAAAAAATTGTCTTGTTAAGTAGAGCCCACACACTAAGCAGAACTCTGTCTATGTAATTCTAGGGATGTTATGGGAGATTAAAAAAAACATGAAATGTAGCCATAACAACACACCACGGTCTGCCTTAGGTCTTCCTGCAGACTTAGTAGGTAGTGCGACCATAGCAGAAATATAATTATAATGAAAAATGACTTAATAATAATAATAATAATAATAATAATGTACAAAACAGAACATGATTTATGGGGGCTACACAAAAGAAAAGTTACACGAAAGATTCAATAGCCACAGACGTGACGTCCAGTACAACAATGTCACATGAACAAAACTGGTAGAAGATTTTAATCCGAACGACTAAATTTTCGACGAACATATTCTGGTAAAACAACCCAGTTTTTGCCCCTTAACACGCATGAGGATATTTACATATATTTACATATATTTACATATATGTTACATACAAGACTTCACGTCCTAGAAGAATGAACAGAATGCCGGGATAGTTCCAGAGAATTTATACTAAAATGTTTGTTTAATTATTCTTACTAAATAAACATCTAAATGGAGGATTTCTGTTTTTTTATTAGAAAGCCTCCATTATTTTGAATCATCTTTTGTATGTGGATGATGCTATTATGTATTCATTATGAAGGAGGATATCACGGTTATGGCCTGGAAGATCGCGATGTGTGTTAAAATGAGATCGGATGGGAAAGGTGTCAGGTCAATCTCCTCGTCAGTTTTGTGGTGGTATATGGCCTGGGAGATCGCGATGTGTGTTAAAATGAGATCGGATGGGAAAGGTGTCAGGTCAATCTCCTCGTCAGTTTTGTGGTGGTATATGGCCTGGGAGATCGCGATGTGTGTTAAAATGAGATCGGATGGGAAAGGTGTCAGGTCAATCTCCTCGTCAGTTTTGTGGTGGTATATGGCCTGGAAGATCGCGATGTGTGTTAAAATGAGATCGGATGGGAAAGGTGTCAGGTCAATCTCCTCGTCAGTTTTGTGGTGGTATATGGCCTGGAAGATCTCGATGTGTGTTAAAATGAGATCGGATGGGAAAGGTGTCAGGTCAATCTACTCGTCAGTTTTGTGGTGGTATATGGCCTGGGAGATCGCGATGTGTGTTAAAATGAGATCGGATGGGAAAGGTGTCAGGTCAATCTCCTCGTCAGTTTTGTGGTGGTATATGGCCTGGAAGATCGCGATGTGTGTTAAAATGAGATCGGATGGGAAAGGTGTCAGGTCAATCTCCTCGTCAGTTTTGTGGTGGTATATGGCCTGGAAGATCTCGATGTGTGTTAAAATGAGATCGGATGGGAAAGGTGTCAGGTCAATCTCCTCGTCAGTTTTGTGGTGGTATATGGCCTGGAAGATCGCGATGTGTGTTAAAATGAGATCGGATGGGAAAGGTGTCAGGTCAATCTCCTCGTCAGTTTTGTGGTGGTATATGGCCTGGAAGATCTCGATGTGTGTTAAAATGAGATCGGATGGGAAAGGTGTCAGGTCAATCTCCTCGTCAGTTTTGTGGTGGTATATGGCCTGGAAGATCGCGATGTGTGTTAAAATGAGATCGGATGGGAAAGGTGTCAGGTCAATCTCCTCGTCAGTTTTGTGGTGGTATATGGCCTGGGAGATCGCGATGTGTGTTAAAATGAGATCGGATGGGAAAGGTGTCAGGTCAATCTCCTCGTCAGTTTTGTGGTGGTATATGGCCTGGAAGATCTCGATGTGTGTTAAAATGAGATCGGATGGGAAAGGTGTCAGGTCAATCTACTCGTCAGTTTTGTGGTGGTATATGGCCTGGGAGATCGCGATGTGTGTTAAAATGAGATCGGATGGGAAAGATGTCAGGTCAATCTCCTCGTCAGTTTTGTAGTGAGTATATGGCCTGGAAGATCATGATGTGTGTTAAATGAGATCGGATGGGAAAGGTGTCAGGTCAATCTCCTCGTCAGTTTTGTGGTGGTATATGGCCTGGAAGATCTCGATGTGTGTTAAAATGAGATCGGATGGGAAAGGTATCAAGGTCAATCTCCTCGTCAGTTTTGTGGTGGTATATGGCCTGGAAGATCGCGATGTGTGTTAAAATGAGATCGGATGGGAAAGGTGTCAGGTCAATCTCCCTCGTCAGTTTTGTGGTGGTATATGGCCTGGAAGATCTCGATGTGTTAAAAATGAGATCGGATGGGAAAGGTCAGGTCAATCTCCTCGTCAGTTTTGTGGTGGTATATGGCCTGGAAGATCGCGATGTGTGTTAAAATGAGATCGGATGGGAAAGGTGTCAGGTCAATCTCCTCGTCAGTTTTGTGGTGGTATATGGCCTGGAAGATCTCGATGTGTGTTAAAATGAGATCGGATGGGAAAGGTGTCAGGTCAATCTCCTCGTCAGTTTTGTGGTGTTATATGGCCTGGAAGATCACGTGTGTGTTAAAATGAGATCGGATGGGAAAGGTGTCAGGTCAATCTCCTCGTCAGTTTTGTGGTGGTATATGGCCTGGAAGATCTCGATGTGTTAAAATGAGATCGGATGGGAAAGGTGTCCAGGTCAATCTCCTCGTCAGTTTTGTGGTGGTATATGGCCTGAAATTTGATAATGTGTTAAATGAGATCGGATGGGAAAGGTGTCAGGTCAATCTCCTCGTCAGTTTTGTGGTGGTATATGGCCTGGGAGATCGCGATGTGTGTTAAAATGAGATCGGATGGGAAAGGTGTCAGGTCAATCTCCTCGTCAGTTTTGTGGTGGTATATGGCCTGGGAGATCGCGATGTGTGTTAAAATGAGATCGGATGGGAAAGGTGTCAGTCAATCTCCTCGTCAGTTTTGTGGTGAGTATATGGCCTGGAAGATCTCGATGTGTGTTAAAATGAGATCGGATGAGAAGAGTGTCGAATTGATCTCCTCGTCGGTTTTGACGGTGGTATGGCCTGGGAGATCGCGATGTGTGTTAAAATGAGATCGGATGGGAAAGGTGTCAGGTCAATCTCCTCGTCAGTTTTTGTGGTGGTATATCGGCCTGGAAGATCGCGATGTGTGTTAAAATGAGATCGGATGGGCAAAGTGTCAGTCAATCTCCTCGTCAGTTTTGTGGTGGTATATGGCCTGGGAAGATCTCGATGTGTGTTAAAATGAGATCGGATGGGAAAGGTGTCAGGTCAATCTCCTCGTCCAGTTTTGCGGTGAGTATAGCGGGAGATCGCGATAATGCAAAATGAGATCGGATGGGAAAGGTGTCAGGTCAATCTCCTCGTCAGTTTTGTGGTGGTATATGGCCTGGAAAGATCGCGATGTGTGTTAAAATGAGATCGGATGGGAAAGGTCAGGTCAATCTCCTCGTCAGTTTTGTGGTGGTATATGGCCTGGAAGATCTCTGATGTGTTAAAATGAGATCGGATGGGAAAGGTGTCAGGTCAATCTCCTCGTCTGTTTTGTGGTGGTATATGGCCTGGGAGATCGCGATGTGTGTTAAAATGAGATCGGATGGGAAAGGTGTCAGGTCAATCTCCTCGTCAGTTTTGTGGTGGTATATGGCCTGGAAGATCGCGATGTGTGTTAAAATGAGATCGGATGGGAAAGGTGTCAGGTCAATCTCCTCGTCAGTTTTGTGGTGGTATATGGCCTGGAAGATCTCGATGTGTGTTAAAATAAGATCGGATGGGAAAGGTGTCAGGTCAATCTCCTCGTCAGTTTTGTGGTGTTATATGGCCTGGAAGATCGCGATGTGTGTTAAAATGAGATCGGATGGGAAAGGTGTCAGGTCAATCTCCTCGTAAGTTTTGTGGTGGTATATGGCCTGGAAGATCTCGATGTGTGTTAAAATGAGATCGGATGGGAAAGGTGTCAGGTCAATCTCCTCGTCAGTTTTGTGGTGGTATATGGCCTGGAAGATCTCGATGTGTGTTAAAATGAGATCGGATGGGAAAGGTGTCAGGTCAATCTCCTCGTCAGTTTTGTGGTGGTATATGGCCTGGGAGATCGCGATGTGTGTTAAAATGAGATCGGATGGGAAAGGTGTCAGGTCAATCTCCTCGTCAGTTTTGTGGTGGTATATGGCCTGGAAGATCTCGATGTGTGTTAAAATGAGATCGGATGGGAAAGGTGTCAGGTCAATCTCCTCGTCAGTTTTGTGGTGGTATATGGCCTGGAAGATCGCGATGTGTGTTAAAATGAGATCGGATGGGAAAGGTGTCAGGTCAATCTCCTCGTCAGTTTTGTGGTGGTATATGGCCTGGAAGATCTCGATGTGTGTTAAAATGAGATCCGATGGGAAAGGTGTCAGGTCAATCTCCTCGTCAGTTTTGTGGTGGTATATGGCCTGGAAGATCTCGATGTTTGTTAAAATGAGATCGGATGGGAAAGGTGTCAGGTCAATCTCCTCGTCAGTTTTGTGGTGGTATATGGCCTGGAAGATCTCGATGTTTGTTAAAATGAGATCGGATGGGAAAGGTGTCAGGTCAATCTCCTCGTCAGTTTTGTGGTGGTATATGGCCTGGAAGATCTCGATGTGTGTTAAAATGAGATCGGATGGGAAAGGTGTCAGGTCAATCTCCTCGTCAGTTTTGTGGTGGTATAGCCAATTAAATTGTTTAAGAATTTGGGTAGTTGAGGAACACATTTCATCTAAGAACATAAATTCGTAAACGACACTGATTCTCTGCAGTTTGGATTTTGCAAGTGAATTATTATTATTGATAAGGAGGTTGGCAGGTTTAAATTTTTATTATAAATTTAATGAAGATTCTTCCTGTCTGTAGTTATTGTGCATTTGATTTTTGTAAAAAAAATATTAATATTGTTGTTTTTGACCTACACTTGTCGTGTGTGTAAATATTATCAGCTATAATTTATAGAGAGGAACACTATGACTGAAAGGAAAAACAGGTGTATGTATATATATATATATATATATATATACATATATATATATATACAACATTGTATACAATCCGTCAGTTATATATATATATATATATATATATATATATATATATATATATGGGGGTGTCTTCTCAATGCGTTAAATAGCAGGACAGATTAAGTTATATAGCTTTGGTTGGCAACCGGTCTACCGCAGAAATTAATGATAAACTACTGTGGAACAGTCTTTTGCTCAGTCAGTCAGTCAGTCAGTCAGTCAGTCAGTCAGGCCTCTTTCGTGACATTATTGCACAAGTGTCTATCCCGTGTGACACTTAATTGACTGATATATATATATATATATATATATATATATATATACCTTAAACGGTATTGTAGTGGATGCACTTATTTATGTAGACGCTCCGTTTACTTATTAAACAGTGTATGTATTTACTAATGACCTGAATATTCCCAAGATCTAAAGAAATATATAAACTCTCTGGTAGGATTCGAACCTGTCTCCCTCTCTGCAAGAGAAAAAGTCCCAGTCTGATATTTGGTAGCAGTAAGATATTCTGTTGGCAGGAGATGCCTCTAAGGAGGATTGTGGAAAGAGATAACAGGAAACCACAGTATTATCCGTGTTTCCAAGAGGGCATAGCAGCATGACATGGCAAAGTTCTGGAATAGAAGTAAAGCAGAGGGAAAGCGTTTCTTTCAGGGTAACAAGGGAAACGCGGGGGCGGGGGATCACCCACTATCTATCTATCTATCTATCTATCTATCTATCTATCTATCTATCTATCTATCTGTTTGTTTTTCATTATCTATCTATCTATGTATCTATCTATCTATGTATCTATCTATCTATCTATCTGTTTGTTTTTCATTATCTATCTATCTATCTATCTATCTATCTATCAGTTTGTTTTTCATTATCTATCTATCTATCTATCTATCTATCTATCTATCTATCTATCTCAGTCTGTTCATATACTTTGAAAACAAGAAAAACCAGACGAAAAACCCTCCCCACTCCTCCTCTCTCCCACTCCGCCACTCCCACAAAAACTTAAACATGGGCATCGGAAAGATAAATTAATAAAATAAAGAGTTCACTGCAAAATAATCTGTAGATCACCCGAATCGACATTTTCTTTTAATCGGTCGAATTAACAATGTTGTTACTTTTTCGGAGTTCCTCTACTTCCGGTTGTATTTTGTCGGAAGGCATTGGGTTGTAAATGTTTGCTGCAATGGAGGTGAACCTGATTCCGTTATAATTTGTTTTTACAGATTTTCGTATTGTTTTGGAAAAGAAGTATGCAGCCTTCTGTCCATCTTTCTATCACTTCTCTATAATAGGCGATTTGGCATTCTTGAAGCACATTATCGTTGAAATGCTGGTTCTTACAGTTTTCCGGAGGAATGTTAAGTTCTGATGCTTTTACACTTGTGTTTCTTGAAGCCGTTTAAAGTTCTGCATCTCTAAAGTAACCCAGATTTAATGTCAAGAGAATGTTTAATGATTTCCTCGACCCCAGTATCTAAAAGATGAGGTACATTTCACAAGAGATTTCTAAAATAGCCTTGCCATTAATTCAGTCTTTCAGCTTGACTATTGCCCTTTAACTTAGGTTTTTTTGAAAATGTTCTGCTTAATGATCTCGTTGATAGTTCTCCAAGCAAAATCAGATTGGCAACCGTAGAGTTGATGAGTCAAATTCTTCCCATTCCTGATCTTCATAAGAGGTCTTTTGTTGGGCAAACGCTTCATTGAAGTCTTGGATAGATTTAAAGAAGACATTTGAATTTCAAATGGCGGCTTTTTCTTTCTCATTTGCGATTTATTTGATTCGAAGTAATGTGTTGCTGATGTTTAGGTTTAAATGTATGATATATGCTGCAGCCTGTTTTTGAGAAGTAACAAAATTATTGTAATTTGTATTAGAAGAGGATTCCTCGGTATCTGTTTAATGTTTCAAATTTATTTCTGACGGCAATGATGTTTAACAATTTCTTTGACCTCAATATCTTTAAGGTCAAGTACATTTCGTAAGAGATTTTTAAAATAGTCTTGCCATTAATTCAGTCTTTTAGCCTGACTATTGCCCTTTAACTTAGGTTTCTTTGACAATTTTCTGCTTAATGATCTCTTTGGCAGTTTTCCAAGCAAGATCAGAAGATGTCTGTTGGTAACCGCAGAGTTAATGAGTCGAATTATTTCCTGGATGTATTCTTCAGATTTTTGATCATCCTGAGAGTTCTTGAGTTAAGCAAACGCTTCATTGAAGTCTTGGATAGATTTAAAGAAGGGATTTGAATTTCTAGTGGCGGCTTTTTCTGTCACGTTATCCCTTTTGGATTCAGTGTTATCCTGTTACCAGGAATGTGTTGTTGGTGCTTAAGCTTAAAGGTATTATATATGCTGCATCATTTTCATGAGTAACACAATTAAAGTAGATTGTATTAGGAGTTCCTCGGTATCTGTTTTAATGTTTCAAACTTATTCCTGACAGTAATGATGTACTGGTCGTCTCGATTGTTAATAGCCGTGACCTATAATGGTGGGAAACCAAACTGCTTTTCCTATTACTTCTAAGTTTAGGTCGTATGTTGGAAGGGACAATCTGATGATCTTAAGACATTTCTTCAAATGTACTGAAGGTTTTGCAATTCCCTGCATTGTTCTTTCATTTCTTATTTAATAATACGTGATCTAATTGGTTCTTTGAGCCATTGGCGTAGGTGAATGACCATTTCTGAGAACTTTCCTTTTGAAATTTGGTTGTGTGGCATACCAGATTATGAAACAACAACAAAAAATAATCTTGCTGTATCTAGTCTAAACTTATTTATAAATGGAACTTTGTCTATGTGTGTGTGTCTGTGTGTGTGTGTGTGCCCGTTACCTATAGACACCGAAACGGCTGAACCGATTTTCTTGAAAATTTACACAGTTGTACTATAAGCGGTTGCAAGTGTTCTTAGCTAAGTTTTGTGTCGAGGTACCCCTGATAAATATCGAAAATCGATAATCGAAAACATCGGGTTATAGAAGGAGCTGTCCGATTTTAATCAAATTTGATACACTCATAGACAAAGACATAAAAAAAAATCAGAAGTTTCAAGGCTGCATTTCTTACAATAGTGCAGAAAATCGATAATATATATATATATATATAAGGCAAGATGTTTGTGTGTGTGTCTGTTTATCTGCCTGTATGTCTGTATTTTTTCAGCCCTTTTTTTAGTTTTTGCTTCGGGTTTGACTCTAAGTAGGTATAATTGTAGTTCATAGTCTCAGCCATGATACCATTTATTCAGAGGACTTATTTAGCCTTCAAAATTCAGTTTACGAGGAAAAAAACTTATTTCATATCGATACCAGGAAATTAAAATTTAACTCACATCCATTCATTTTTCTTTTAGTCTACGGCTTTGCTTTAACTGGAAACAACTATTGCTTTTTAGTCATTCGTGCCAGCGTCGAAAAAGTCTGAGCTCCAGGACCATGGATTAGTTTTAAAACTTTCATTACACATGAGCAACGCCGGGCTGTACTGCTTGTATTAATATAAAAGCGGCTTTTTATCTCATAATCGCTTTTTTGAAATTCAATGCTATTTAATTCCCAAGGAATGTGCTGATGACTTTGAGGTTTTGATGGTATGCAATTTTCTGCAGACTATTCATTAGAGGCAACACAATTATTGTAGAATTTACTAAGAGAGGGTTCTTCGGTCAATGTTTGAAGTAATAAGGAATGAGATCAAAATAGAGATAATAGAAAAATAGAGACATTCTTTGTAATTTGTGAACAGTATTTCAGTGAGTAACTATTGAAAACATTTCCAATCAATCCGAGGGCTCCAACTACAACAGGAATTATTGATGTCCTTATATGACATTTTTTTAGAGTTCCATTTCAAGATCCTTTGTGTTTCATTATTATCTTCTAAGATAAAATTTAATCTTCAGGAACGGCCATATCAATAAGGAACCATTATTATTATTATTATTATTATTATTATTTCCTTGTTTGTCTGTTGTATATATATTTTGTCTGTGTGCCAACCAGATACCTAAGGTCAGAACTGGCTTCAAAACATTGCTACTGATCATTTTTTAGAAAAAAAAAAAGAGAAAAAACAAAAACAAAAATATAACGTTAATATCACACATTTGACCTAGATAAATCTATTTGTAAGGTGTAGGTTATTGTTTTGATTACCCTTTTTTTGTATTTCTTTAAGGCATCGCCTATCAGGAATACTTTCAATGATTTTTTCGGAATCTCTTCCATTGAATCCGAGTGCTCTAACAACAACTGGAATTATTGATGTCCTCATCTGCCACATTTTTGAGATTTTCACTTCAAGATCCTTGTAATATGATAGATTTTTAAGATCTTCAAAGATACATTACTCTGTTATGGCTCCATTTCATGTTTTTTTTTTATCTTCCCCATCATACCTAGCGTTACATAGACAAAATTCTTTTTAGTATGTGGGCTGTACTTAATAAGACAATTTTTTGTATATCTCTTAAGCTGTGGTTTCCAGAGATTCTTTCAATGTGTTGTTTTGTTCCATTTTTTATCATTCCACGTGCACCTACTATCACTGGAGCAACTTCTGTTTTCAATTTCCACATTTTTTCTATTTCAATTTCCAGGTCTTTATATTTTGACAGTTTTTCAAATTCCTTGGTTGCTATGTTACAATCCGCTGGACAAGCCATATCAATCAACAGACAAGTCTTCTCTTTTTGGTTTTTAACAATAATTTCTGACCTATTTGCTTCAATTTTTCTGTCTGTGTAGATGGTTTAATCCCATAGAATAGTGACATCTTCTGTTTTTGTAACCGGTGCTGGGTGATGTTCATACCAGTGTTTGTTTACATATTTTTCATAGTGTTTGCACATTGTCCAATGTAAATATTGCCCCACTCTATCGTGGCGATTTTTATATTCATTTAGGGCGAGTACAGAACAGCCTGAGATTAGATGGGCTATTGTTTCTTGGTGTTTATCACAGAACCTGCATTTTGGATCCATATTATTATGCATAATATTTGCCTGAAAGTTCCTACTGAAACGATTTTGGTTTTGTGCGGCAAGAATAAAGTCTTCAGTTTCAGACTTTAATCCAGATGCACGTAACCATCGATGAGTATTAACTTTGTCAACATTGGATTTATTGGCACGTTCTGGATATTGACCATGCAGAGGTTTGTCTTGCCAGCGCTGTTTCATCTGCTCAAGAGCTTTATCTTTGGCTTTCATTTTCATATTTTTCCTGCAATAGTTGGTTCTTGGCTTCTGTTTTGCTTTTCTACAGAATCTACTAAATGTAAACCTTGTTTGTATTTACTGCCTACTTTTATTATTGAATATTCTTTCTTTCTTTCTTTCTTCATGTTGCCTTACTAATTGTATCATCCAATCCTTTGTTGTTTCTATGAATGTTAGTAAGCCAATAGTTGTTGTCTTGTATGACAATTCTAGCTGAATAAG
This sequence comes from Ascarosepion bandense, assembly GCA_037127315.1. Lineage (NCBI taxonomy): Eukaryota > Metazoa > Mollusca > Cephalopoda > Sepiida > Sepiidae > Ascarosepion > Ascarosepion bandense. Next base: position 6,194,550 of record JBBBDQ010000532.1, on the reverse strand, counting down.
ACCTCTTCCACCTTCTTTGGATGATGCATCCTATGCTTAGAAAGAAGCTTTCTTGTTTTAGAATCCATTTGCCTGATGTCGTTTAGAGTCCAGTTTAAGATGTTGAAACTATATTGGACAACTGCGATTGCAAGGCTATTAATGGCCATAATTGTCTTCTGAGAATTCAATTCAGTTTTTAATATCATTGGTAGCCTTCTATAGTACTCTTTACGCACTATTTCTTTCATTTTTTATGGTGAATTTTTTTACTCTCATTTACACCTAGGTATTTATAAGCTTCTTCTGGCTTCAATTCTTTTATTGTTACAATAGGGTCTAAGCTAATTGAGGATGTTCCTTGTACTGAGCCACGTAAAACTGTAGATTTAGCACATTTATTCAAATTGAATTCCATTCCAATGTCTTCGCTGAAGCATTTTACAGTTTGCAGAAGACCTTCCAGCTCATTATCATACTTAACATACAACTTTAAATCATCCATGCAAAATAGATGGCTTATTTTCTTCTGGCCTATTTTATAACCACATTCTGTCTTATTAAGTTGACTGTTTAGTGCTATTAATGATATGCAGAATAGTAAGGGAGACAAAGAATCACCTTGAAATATACCTCTTTTGATGTTTATTTCATCAGACTTATAGGTTCCATTTACATGATTGAGGTAAAGGGTTGTTTTCCATATAGACATGCACTGTTTGATGAAATTGATGATGACGGGTGATATCTTGTATATATTTAAAGTCTTTAAGTCTTTAAAGTCTTTATTATTATTATTATTATTATTATTATTATGAATATTATTATTATTATTTATTATTATTTATTATTATTATTATTATTATTATTATTAATATTATTATTATTATTTATTATTATTATTAATTTTGTTATTATTATTATTCTTAATTATTATTCTTAATTATTATTATCATTAATTTTATTTATTATTATTTTTATTATTTATTATTATTTATTATTATTATTTATTATTATTGTTATTCATTATTATTATTAACTTTATTATTATTTATTATTTATTATTATTATTCATTATTATTATTATTATTTATTATTATTATTTATAATTATTGTTATTTATTATTATTAATTTTATTTATTATTATTATTATTTATTATTATTACTATTATTATTTATTATTATTATTTATTATTATTATTTATTATTATTACTATTATTAAACGTCATATTGTACTTAGAAGTGCTTGAAAAGCAATCGCCCTGATATAATCCTTGTTTACAAGGGCAGTCATGAATAAATACAGACAGAAATTGGGGAACCTTGAGTAGGCAGAGAAAATCAAACATACAGAGGTACAAATATCTATCAGGACAAATCAGAGAAATATGCCCAAGCAGCAGATTCAGATGCTCCCTTTTGTGTCTGATGCATTGGGGAATATTTCGAGGATTTGTTGTGTCTTGGGGACAGCTAAGAACGTGCAAGTGGAAACATTGCTTTAAACAGTTCTGTTGGAAGCGTTGTATCTTTAAGCTGTGGGTAGGAGATAAGATGATCTTCATCATCCAGTAAATACCAGATGCTGTAATTCTGGATGTGTGGGCGGTGTAATTCATGACAGCTAAGACTTGAGAAGTGGAAAACAGGGTTCCAATTCCCTTTCGGCTCGTTATATTCATTTACGCGCAAATATTATATGAAATGGTCTGAATCAATCTCTTAACTCTCGAATTCTGGGTTACCTACTAGAACCTGTATTAACAAATCATTATTATTCCCAAATTCATTCTTACCATCACAAATATTTTCTGGCTTTAAAAACTTGCAAAAGATTGATAATCATAAAAAATCAGTAAAAAAAGAAACATTTAAAATTGGGGGAAAAAAATAAAAATAATAATATTCATCAGTATTTTCCAGGTTCAGGAAGCAAACTTTTACGCTTTGAAGATTGAAGTTTGCAGGGAAGCAAGAAATCAGAAAAGAATTCTAAGGAAAGAAACTTTTAGAATAGAACTGAAAGCCGCATTTAGTAAAACGGGAAACCTAGTTGGCTGCCAATCTAACCTTTTTATTTTTAATCATATCACCCAAAGCAAGGCGGTAACTGATGCGCAGGGGGCTACGTAAGAGTAAAAAGATTGGAATAAGAAACAGCCGGAAACCACATCCTAAATAGGGAACAAGGGATGGGCCTCTTAACCTGTTCAATAGACGTGGGTGGAGTGTGAACCGGGCGATAGTTTAGTATATCTACTCCAATTGAAAAAATAATAATAATAAAAATAAAAAGAGGAAAAGGGAAAAGATTGGAAAAGAGAAAGCCGGAAGCAACATCCTAAACAGGGAACAAGGGATGAGCATCTACATGTGTTCAATAGACGTGGGTGGAGTGTGAACCGGGCGATAGTTTAGTATAAATACTCCAATTGAAAAAATAATAATAATAAAAATAAAAAGAAGAAAAGTGAAAAGATTGGAAAAGAGAAAGCCGGAAACCACATCCTAAACAGGGAACAAGGGATGAGCATCTACACCTTTTCAATAGACGTGGGTGGAGTGTGAACCGGGCGATAGTTTAGTATATCTACTCCAATTGAAAAAATAATAATAATAAAAATAAAAAGAGGAAAAGGGAAAAGATTGGAAAAGAGAAAGCCGGAAACCACATCCTAAACAGGGAACAAGGGATGAGCATCTACACCTTTTCAATAGACGTGGGTGGAGTGTGAACCGGGCGATAGTTTAGTATATCTACTCCAATTGAAAAAATAATAATAATAAAAATAAAAAGAGGAAAAGGGAAAAGATTGGAAAAGAGAAAGCCGGAAACCACATCCTAAACAGGGAACAAGGGATGAGTCTCTTCACCTGTTCAATAGATGTGGGTGGAGTGTGAACTGGGCGATAGTTTAGTCTATCTACTACAATTGAAAAAAAAAAGAGTAAAAGAATGGAAAAGAGAAAACTGGAAACCACATACTAAACAGGGAACAAGGGATGAGCATCTACACCTTTTCAATAGACGTGGGTGGAGTGTGAACCGGGCGATAGTTTAGTATAAATACTCCAATTGAAAAAAAAATAATAATAAAAATAAAAAGAAGAAAAGTGAAAAGATTGGAAAAGAGAAAGCCGGAAACCACATCCTAAACAGGGAACAAGGGATGAGCATCTACACCTGTTCAATAGACGTGGGTGGAGTGTGAACCGGGCAATAGTTTAGTATATCTACTCCAATTGAAAAAAAATAATAATAAAAATAAAAAGAAGAAAAGTGAAAAGATTGGAAAAGAGAAAGCCGGAAACCACATCCTAAACAGGGAACAAGGGATGAGCATCTACACCTGTTCAATAGATGTGGGTGGAGTGTGAACCGGGCGATAGTTTAGTCTATCTACTACAATTGAAAAAAAAAATAATAATAAAAATAAAAAGAGGAAAAGGGAAAAGATTGGAAAAGAGAAAGCCGGAAACCACATCCTAAACAGGGAACAAGGGATGAGCCTCTTCACCTGTTCAATAGATGTGGGTGGAGTGTGAACCGGGCGATAGTTTAGTCTATCTACTACAATTGAAAAAAAAAAGAGTAAAAGAATGGAAAAGAGAAAACTGGAAACCACATCCTTAACAGGGAACAAGGGATGAGCATCTACACCTGTTCAATAGACGTGGGTGGAGTGTGAACCGGGCGATAGTTTAGTATATCTACTCCAATTGAAAAAAAATAATAATAAAAATAAAAAGAAGAAAAGTGAAAAGATTGGAAAAGAGAAAGCCGGAAACCACATCCTAAACAGGGAACAAGGGATGAGCATCTACACCTTTTCAATAGACGTGGGTGGAGTGTGAATGTATTTAGTCGAGACACCGTGACTTGAAATATTTGTAGAAAAGATAAAAGGAATCTTCGTCACGTCGGTGAGAAAGTGACTGAAGTTGAAGTGTTAGGTAAAGATCGATTACATTGCAGATTTTGCTTTGAATTTTGGCAAGAATTTTTATATGTATAGATATGACTTGATATGGCTGAAATATAAAGTGCACAGGCCAATGGTGTATTTATAAATGAGCAAGAAGCGTACTGACGAGAAAAAATGTCCGGCCCGAATTAGGTAAACGAACTTTTTAGCAGTAGATCTAGAAATTGATTCAATATAATCACTCAAATTCATCAAAACGTGAGATCTAGAAATTGATTCAATATAATCACTCAAATTCATCAAAACGTGAGCCCAAGAAGACGCAAAGAGTTGCTTTCCTGGAGGTTAACATCAGCTAACGAATAGAAAAGGTTTCTATGGAGATTAAAAGAAGACAGTTTAAATTCTGAAGGCGTTAAATTTTACCAAATATTCCTTGTTCCAGTTAATCACTGATTTTAATTCTTTGTCAGTATTACTTTGTTGAACCTGTTGGACTTGCTAATAAAGCATGAATAAAGACTTGTTTCATCAACATAAAATTCTGGTTGGGAACTTATAACATCAACAAGGTCGTTAATGAAAATAAGAAACAACCTAGGTCCAAGGATAAAGCCTTAGGGAACTCCGCATTAATCTAGATGCCTGTGCATAGCCTTCATTAAACGATTTTGTAAGAACGATTGGATAAAGCCTAATATTTTTTCAGAGATACCGTTGGGCTTGTGAAGAATACTAGCCTTGTCGAACGACTTCGAAATAACTAAAGCTGCTTCCCGAGCTTCGCTGTTCTTATCTGAAGCTTAAAAATACAAATTCAGTGATAGCCTTTAACACATTGGTGTCAAATGTAACCGCAGTTTCCTGCTCTAACAGCTTCTTTTCACGCACATCCCACCTGTGGAATTCCCTTCCATATACTTGCTTACTCGACAGTTACAATCCCCACGAATTTAAATGTAAGGTCAATAGACATATCCTATCACACTAACGCACATCCATTCTCTCAAACTCTCTTCCCATCTACCTCACCCCCATCCTCGGTATCCTCATCCGTCTATTACCCTCCTCTCCTGACATTTCCTATAAATAACCCCTCTTCCTCATCACTTTCTTTTATGCAACCTCCTGTGGAATTCCATTCCATATACTTGCTTTCACGACAGTTACAATCTCCAGGAATTTAAATGTAAGGTCAATAGACATCTCCTATCTCACTGACTTGCATCCATTCTCTCAAACTCTCTTCCCATCTATTCCAACCCCATTCTCAGTATCCTCATCCGTCTATTACCCTCCTCCTGACATTTCCTATAAGTAACCCCGCTTTGTCATCGCTTTCCCCAATGTTACCCTCTACGCAACAGTGATAGCAGAATGCCTTGCTTGGGGTGAGATCATTAAAATAATATATGGAGAAACGGAGGCCATATACATTCTAATCATTTACCTTCGAAAATGATTGTATATAACTAATGATTTGGACATATCTGAACAATTTGAACGCCATGCATGATATCCGCGGATGGGCGTTGTGGTGCAGTGATTATCGGCTCGGAACGCGGAATCGGGTAGCAGAGTTCGAATTTCAGTGGAATTCTTTGCATTCACTTACGTGCAAATACCCTTGGGAAAGGTATTAATCCGTCACTTCCCTCCAGTTATGGGTTAAATAACAGGACAGATTGGGTTCTATAGCCTTGGATGGCAACCAGTCTATCGCAGAAAGCAATGGCAACCTACTGCGGGATAATCTTCTGCTCAGTCAGTCATGTCTCTTTCGAGACATGATCGCCCAAGTGTATATCACGTATGGCACTTAACTGACTGACTGGCATGACATCCACGAGCGAGACAACATATGACAAGGCTTTTTAAGAATAAGAATTTTTAGTATTTGTCTATATTTCCGAGATGAGGTAGTATTTACACTATTTACAATTTTCGGAATAGTGTCCTCAGCTTTGTTGGCATGTGTGTGACTTTTCGGTCGTTGTACGCTCTGGCCTTCTTCAGGTGCTAAGAATTTCGAACCGAATCCTTTTTTACGATCACTGGGGTATATGGGGTATATCATTCTCATTCTTTGTGTGAAACCTCTTGTGGTAGTCATGAGTTATCTCCCTCTAACCGGACTCTCTTAGTTACTTGTTCACCATTACTGTAGCTGGTTAGTTCCAGTGGCTTTACCCAAAGAGTTGTGAGTAGCAGGCTACTGCAGTAGTAAACAAGTAACTTAGAGAGTCTGGTTAGAGGGAGATAACTCATGACTACCACAAGAGGCTTCACACAATGAATGAGAATGATATAACCCAGCGATCATAAGAATTGAAAAATTCGGTTGAAAATTTCTAGCACCTGAAGAAGGCCGGAGCGGTACAACGTCCGAAACGTCGAATAAATAGCAACAAAGATGAGGACAATAGTCCGAATAATGTAAATAATGAATTCTTAGGTTAATATTTTGTTTGCGCAGAAACTTTCGACCTTTGGCGTAACTACACGTATCGTAGCCTATTCTATGTTCAGTTGCCTTATCTCGTTTAGTAAATTGATTATAACTGATCCTTACATTGAGGGATTTTATTTGCTGATATTCATAGGGAACGTTTCTTTGCCTGATATTCCGAAGGAACTTTTGTTTTCCTGATATTCATAGGGAACGTTTCTTTTCCTGATATTTAGAGGGGATTTTTTTTTTGCCTGATATTCAAACTAAAGTAAAAAAAAAAATAAAAGATAAAAAATGACAAATAAAAGCATTCGTGCAATATTTTAGGCTTGGAAGATTTTCGATCAAGCCTCTGGGGATTTCAGAAAGGGGATAACGAGGTGATTAATCTAAAAAATAGCAGAAGACAAAACTGCCTATCGAGAGACCGAAATTGGTTGTCAAAGCGAGATTTGTCGAGAGAAATATTTTTATATTTTTTTATAAAATGAACAGAAATAAAGTCCGAAAATAGAAAAAAAAAACAATAAAATGTTGTATTCGCTAAATCCTTCTTAGAGGAAACGTGTCTACTGAGCTTTGCCGATTAGCAATCGAAAACAGCATTTTTTGATATCTCACCGTCTTCTTCTTCTATGTGTCCTGTCCCTTCAGTACGTAGGCGATCATGGTTCTCAACGTCTCCCTATCCCTGGTGGCTCTTAGTATGTTTCCTCCTGTTACACCTCGCAAACCCTGTTCCGTCATTCACCTGATCAGGCCCTTCAAATATGTTATCTGTTGCCTTCTTCTGTCTCTTTTTCCTACTATATGACCTGTCAGTATCAGGTTCTCCAAGCCCTCCTTCCTCATTGCATGACCCAGGAACTTCAGTTGTCTCTTCCTGATGCTCAGTATTAATTTCCTTTTTGTTGTCATTTTTTCCAACACCTCATCGTTGCTTGCGTGCTCGGTCCACGATATCCTCAGCATCCTTCTGTAGAACCACATTTACGCTGCTTCGAGTTTTTTCTTCATTTTCGATTATATTTTCCAACATTCACTGCCGTATTGAAGAACTGACATCACATATCAATCCCGCTCCCTTTTATTTGTTTCTTGTGAAATTTTTCTGTGTTTTAGTACTTTACTCAGTTTCTGGAACGCGTCTTTGCCATGCAAATTCGCCTTCGGATCTCGGTGTCGCACTTTCCATCTCTTGTTGGAACACTTCCTAGATATTTAAATTTTTGTATTTGTTTGATTCTGGTATCCCCAACCTGTATTTGGCATTTTAGGTTGCTCTTTTTGCTGATGACCACGCATTCAGTTTTCTTAAATTTCTTAAAATTTATTTGAAGTCCTTTTTTGTCACTCTCCACAGTTACCTTCTGTAGGAGGTCTTGTAGTTTTCTTTCCGTGTCTGCAATCAGCACTGTATCATCTGCATACATTATGTTGTTCAAGTTGTGGCCTCTAATAACAAATCCTGGCGTGTCATCAAGGCTCCTCAAAATATTCTCGCTGTACAAGTTGCAGGTTAAAAAATAAATATATATATATGTATATCACCGTAGCAAGTCTAAATTTGACTCGACACATTTAACATAATTTAAAACACTTCATTAGATACATTCTTCTCGTGTTTATAAATATTTCTGATTATATATATGTGGAAGGTTAATGAGGAAAAATGAAAGTTTTTTATAAAAATAGAATTCTACAACCACCCGTGGTGCAAAAAATAGACTTCGTTTCAAGATATATTTTAGTCATTTAATTCAGTGCAAGACAATAATACCACTAAGACACCAGGGGTTACTGAGTGTGAAAGAATAAAAAAAAAAACGGAGAAACGTTCTTAAGGAGCGAGAAGTGTAGAAAGAGTTTAAAGTCTTGCTCTCTACGCCTTTCTTTAAACTCCCTAAATCAGCTGCCTTCATTTAAATAATTAAATGACTCTGGGCGGTTTAGCCATATCTGCAACCGCCAGTCAACCTCGTCCTTTCAGCTGAAGAATTCCTTATAAGGGAAACTAATTTAACTCCTTTTAGCTCTTGATCAATCATAGTATCATAAATAAATTTGTTATTTTTACACTTAAAATGAATTACTTAAAGCTACTGGAGGCATCGGTGACTTTAGACTTTTACAAGCATAGCAAGGACAGAGACTCTCTCAGCCGACCTCTAATAGAACGACTACATCGAATCAATAGGTACGTTGTGGTGCAGTGGATATCGACTTGAAACGAAAAAATCGGGGAGCCGAGTTCGAATTCCAGTTGAATTCCTCGCGTTCACTAACGCACAAATACCCTTGGGAAACTTATTATTCTGTCTGTTCTCTCCAGTTATTGGGTTAAATAGTAGGATAGATTAGGTTCTATAGCCTTGGCTGGCAACCAGTCTACTGCAGCAATAATCTTCTGCCAAGTCACTCATGTCTCGAAAGAGACATGATCGCCCAAAGCCTGTTTCACGTATGGCACTTAACTGACTGACTGCTAGGAAAGTCGGGTCACTGTGTCGGGCCACGAAGTTTTTCTCGCCAGAATACATCTTGCACATGTACAAATGTACTTTTCGTTCTTGCAATGAATACACTTGCCATATCTGGTCGGGCGTTCCTGCTATTCATCTCGGAGTTTTCGACAAAAATAAAGGATGATTTCGATTTGTGCAGCTCGTCTTGATGTAACTTGAAGCAATTGAAATATGGTTTTACAGAAGGATGCTGCGGATAGCATGGACCGAGCATGTGAGCAATGACGAGGTTTTGGAACGGATGGAAACGTAAAGGAAATTAATAATGAGCATCAGGAAGAGGCAGCTGAAGTTCCTGGGACATGCAATGAGGAAGGAGGGTTTGGAGAACCTGATACTAACAGGCCAGATAGAGGCAAAAGGAGAAAGGGGAAAGCAGCAGATAACATATTTGAAGAGCCTGAGCAGGTTTATGACAGAACGGGTGTTGTGTGTTGTCACAAGAGAAAGTGTGCTCAAAGCCACCAGGAATATGTGTTATATATCGCCGTACGACGACAAAACAACAAACACGCATATATAAAAATATAAGGTTATATTTTTATTAATAACGACGGACCGTGTGGAATAGAGAACGGAAGGGTGAGAGGCACATGGGTTGACGGGAGTGTAGTTTTTGCCTGTGGTGTCCCTCTGCTTCCACTGGTCGTTCTCTGCTGGCGAATCCGTGTGTCGAGGTCTTTATATAGTCTTCTAGAACCGGGACTTTCCTTCCGGTTTTGCCTCGGCCACGCAACGCCCACGTAATTCTAAGAGACACCTGATCTGTTTGCCTCTGTAGCCATTTCCGCCGCTGTCGGAAATAAGGTCAAAACGACATCCGCTCCCTTCACCGACAGGAAACACCATCGCTTGCATCACTTCCTCGGGTGGGGCCAGATTGTTATATTACACTCCTCGCCCTCCCATTTTCCAAAATGTTCACCTAAGAACATTTTAAGCGCAACACCCTCACACCCCCCATGCCACACAAGCCCGACAATTGTACAAAACATGTGCACGCCGAAACAACAAAACATGTGCACGCCGAAACAAACAAAACAAAAAAAAATATATATGGGGGAGCCTACATCGGCAACCCAACAATGTTCGTGTCCATTGTGGAATTTTCCTGTACAAAAACACAGAATCTCTTGCGTATGCTTCATGACGCAGTGTTGGAAGTCAAAATGAGTGAGACTGCCACAAAAGTGATGATAGAATTACTTGGGACTTATACAGAGGATAATGTTCTCCCAGCTCGATGTTTCATTCTTCTTTTTTTTTTTTTTTTTTTTTTTTTTTTTTAAGTTTCTGTAACTTTCAATGTTCGTTTCCTTTCTCGACTCTGTCCATACGCGTAGACGCCTCTATGCACGACCATATGATCATAGGCGGTAACCGCGCCCCAGTTTCTAAACTGACATCGAGTAAATGACCTTTGACCAACACCATGCGTGTTTCCGCTCGAGTTTATTGTTACACATGTAACTTCATTTAATTTAATTTAATTTCAAACATACTATGTTTGAACACAGAAAATCTGCCATTATCTGCAGTACATCTCATTCATAGTCTGACCGAGAAATGTTCAATAGAAAACGAAGAAAATTACCCTGATTCCAACGTTAATCCGCATGAAATTTACTTGTGGAGGATTAGAGGTTTCATCTATCTTAATTTAGTCTAAAAAAATGGACCCGTGACTCGTAGTTCCTTAGTTTGTATATTCCGCATGTTTTGCTATCAGGAAGGTGACCTAACTATTTCACTTACTCTATCGTTAATCCTCCCACTGCTTTCTTTCCCAATCCTATAGCATATCAGCCAATAAGTCTACAAGACTTTTCAGTTGTTCTTTCTTTTTGTTCCGATCAACTGTGGAATCTGCAGGTCTATCCGTGCTTTTTGCCCCAACAGACGTTTGCCTCATTTGGGCATCTTCGCTGCTAGGTGATTCCCTAGAAAAACCCTGATCTACATGAGTAGATCCAGACGTTTCGCACTTTGAGCAATCATCCTCGAACGTGGATGAAACATTATTTATACCACCGATTCTATCATCACTATCAATAGTTGACACGTTTTTATTCGCCATTTTACGTCGCGTCATGATGCGACGCTCCATTAAATGAAACATCAGACTCATCGTCTGATTCCACACGTTGGTTTCGATTTTTGTGCACTGGAAAGTCGGTCTGTTCCGCTCCGGATTCGTCATCCGAATCACTGGATTCTAAAGCAACCTTTGCGAAAGGAAAAGGAGGGAAGTCACATTCCTGTATGTGGGGTTGCTGCCTCTTTAGGTTTCTTGTCTGACACGGGATACATTTACCTACGAAATCATTTATTTCTCTAAGTAAACAAGGCCAGAAATACTTTTGTTTTATTGAGTGGAATGTCTTATCCACCCCCATATGGCCACTGTCATCATGGTATTGAACTAGCACCATTTTTCTAAGGTGAGATGGTACATACAGCCTGATGAGGGGTTCATCATCAGGTTGAGACAAATAGTACACCACCTCATCCATTACTATATATCTCTTCTGTTCTGCTTTGGTAGCCCTACCATTTCGTAATCTAATCTTCAGGTCTAAGATGTTTTTGTCTGATTCTTGCTCCCTGATTATGTCTATTCCTTTCAATGTGGGCCGTTCGGGTGCTTCTGATGAATTTCCGACATTTTATGGGCGGCTAATTCTTCCGGCTCCAATAGGTTGGAGTTTATAACACTAACCAAGTAATTTCTATCATCTATATCTACTGGAGAAGCAATATGGTCTTCGTTCACATCAACAGCGCGTGATAAGAGATCCGCGTAAACATTATCCTTACCCTTAAGATACTGTATGCTGCAATTGTAGCCAGACATGCTCAGAGCCCAAGTCTGTATCTTCTTATTTTGTATGGGCGAGTTAAGTAAGTGCTCCAGGGGCCTATGATCAGTGTATATTGTGAATGTTGCGCCATGCAGGTAGTGATTCAGTTTTTGAAGAGCATAGTGTATGGCATAAGCCTCTTTCTCTATAGTTGACCACCTCGTTTGTGTGTCACTTAATTTATGGGACAATAAATAAATTGGTTTTTCTACATCCTTCCTATTTTCCTTATCGTACACCACCTGGGATAGGCATGCGCCAATCGATTGATCGGATGCGTCAGTATATAACCTATACGCCTTATTTGGGTTGGGATAGGCTAGTGTTACCATCTCCGCGAGCTTCGTTTTTAGTGTATCGAAAGCGGTTTGGCAAGCATCGTCCCATTGGAATCGTGCATATTTCCTTGTCAAATTGACCAGCGGTTCGGCTATATCAGAGAAATTTCTAATAAAGCGGCGATAGTATGAGGTCATCCCGATAAAAGCTCTTACTTGCCTAACAGTGGCTGGAGTAGAAACTGACTTTATAGCCTTAACTTTATTGAGGTCTGGTTGTATTCCCTCTTCACTTATCTTGAACCCCAGGTATTGGGTCTCTTTCTTAAAGAACTCACACTTAGCTGGCTTCAGTTTAAGGTTGTGCTTACGTAGACTACTCAAGACTGTGTCTATATGTCTTAAATGATCTTCCACCGTATTTGAAAATATCAGAATATCATCTAAAAATGCCAGAGCAAAATCTTCCTGTCCCTGTAAAACAACTGACATTAATTCCTGGAAGATGCCGGGTGCGTTTGCAAGTCCAAATGGCATAACATTAAAATGAAACAGACCCTTGTGCCAGGTGAATGCACTTTTTTCTTTGTCATCATCATGAAGCTTAACTTGCCAGTACCCTGATTTTAAATCAAGCTTCGAAAAGTACCTTGCCGAACCAAATGATGCCAGTATATCATCGATGACAGGAAGAGGTCGAGTATATTTCTTTGTAATCTTATTAAGTGCTCTAAAGTCTACACAAAATCTCTTACCACCGTCTTTCTTCTCTACTAAAACTACTGGAAAACCCCACGGGCTATTGGATCTCTCAATTACACCTGCCTGCATCATTTCGTCGATTGCTGAATCCATTGTCTTTCTTTGTTTGAGGGGTGTGCGATATGGGCGTTTTCTTATGGGCTCATGCGTTCCAGTATCGATACGCATCTCCACAGTATCGGTTCTGCCCAGGTTCTTGTCGTCACTAACGAACATGTCCCTATTTCTTTTTAGCAATTTGTTAATTTCAGGCTTGAATTCCTCCGATACATGTACCTGTTCCAAATCTACATCAGGACTTTTATTATTTTGTTTATCGGGTATAGTAATTTCAGTAATATTACCTGCCCTTTCCAATTTAGCCAGCGGACACCCCCGTCTCAAAGTGATTGTCTGGTTAGTGTTATTCATTATCAGCAACTGAAACTTACGAGACTTTGGCATTTTTACAACTGCGTTGGCTACTGATATACCACATAAGTTGCTAACATATCCACTACTCAGCTGTTCGATTTCATATTCTTTGCCACGTTCATTTCTCAGCCTGGTTAATCCCAGACAAGCATGCAGGTGTTGAGGTCTTAATGTTACTTTTTGAGCTAACCTAACAATAGAGGAAATATGAACATCCTCCTCTAATGCCACGTATTCTTCACCAATCTTCAGTGCCCCCAAATCGAAATACATTCTCACCCCGTTCTGCATCAGCCAATCTCGGCCAAGTATAACGTTTCTATTGAGATATTTCACGACTAAAAATCATGGGGTATGGACTTACTTCCTATCTGGACCTGTAGACGACAAAGGCCTTCAACGTATAACGGGGATCCATTCGCAGTTCGAAGTTTAATGTCCCTCTTTTGCAGTTCAAGTCTCAGTCGCAATTTTTTAAATACCCTACAGCTTATAACCGATACCTCTGCTCCCGTATCTACCAATGCCCTATAAGGTCTACGTTCTATTCTAATAAAGATAGAATTTGGCGCGCCCATATTACCAACTATGTGCGTTGGTACCGTCTTGTTCCGTTCGTTGGGCGTCGCACGAACGGACCTCTGCCGTTTCCCGGGGCGCGTCTACAAAATTTCGCTATGTGGCCTTCTTTCCCACAATTCCAACACCTAACAACGCTCCCGTTCCTCTCCCGCTCACGAGTCCCAACTTTTCTATTGTTCTTATTCCTATTATTATCATTATTATTATTAGATTTAGCGGGGCTTACGGCTTCTATCGGTACCCGTCTCCGAGAGTAACAAATTTCCATAGGCTCCTCTTCGTATTCAGAGTTTGCGTCGAGTCGAATTTTCCATCTCAACTCAGATAACGCTTTCTGATAGGCAGCCTCTAGTGTTTGTGGCTCATCCTTCATAACTGCCATCTTTATTTCCCGATCCCTTAGACCTTTTATAAAAAATCCTAGAACTTGTTTTGTCACAACTTCATTCCTCCCGTCAACCCCAACATATGCGCCCTCCGCTAGGCGTACTACTCTCTGCATGTAGTCCTGCACCCCCTCCGTTCTACCCTGCTTAATGTTCACTAATTCGACTAACCGTGCGTCGGGGTCTAAAACCAATCCGTAGTATTCCTTTAAAGAAGTTTTTAACTCCTTCCATGTGAGTTGTGGGTTACTAGAGATTAGTCTATATACATAGTGTCCAACAGCTCCCCTTGTTGTGAGAAGAGCTGCCTGACACTTGTCTTCTTCTGCCACGCGCACAACTCTAAAATACCTCTCCATATCCCCCAACCAAGCACTACAACCACCATCTTCTTTGCATGCTAATGGCTGTATATTTTTAAAAAAAGATTCTCCCCTTAAAGTGTTCGACACCGAACAAGCCACATTTCTCAATTCCAGGGTCAGACCTTGAACAAAATCGGCAAAAGTATGCTGTTCCATTTTTTTTTTTTTTTTTTTTAAATATAACTTATGAACAAGAGCAGAACACACACAAGATCGAATCAAAAGTCACCTACCTGTCGTCTATGGTCGTCTGGCTGCTTTCTATTTTCGTCTTCTTTTTCTTTTTCTTCCTCTATCTAGTTGTTTTTAATTCCGTCGAATTTCAATTGTCGCCGTGGTAACCAAGCTCGTATCTATCTGTTTTGTTGTTGTTGTTGTCTCAAAACAGCAAGTCACTAGGCACCAATTTGCGTATGTTATATATCGCCGTACGACGACAAAACAACAAACACGCATATATAAAAATATAAGGTTATATTTTTATTAATAACGACGGACCGTGTGGAATAGAGAACGGAAGGGTGAGAGGCACATGGGTTGACGGGAGTGTAGTTTTTGCCTGTGGTGTCCCTCTGCTTCCACTGGTCGTTCTCTGCTGGCGAATCCGTGTGTCGAGGTCTTTATATAGTCTTCTAGAACCGGGACTTTCCTTCCGGTTTTGCCTCGGCCACGCAACGCCCACGTAATTCTAAGAGACACCTGATCTGTTTGCCTCTGTAGCCATTTCCGCCGCTGTCGGAAATAAGGTCAAAACGACATCCGCTCCCTTCACCGACAGGAAACACCATCGCTTGCATCACTTCCTCGGGTGGGGCCAGATTGTATATTACATATGGATACGTGGAAGGCCATGATCACCTACGTCCTGAAGGGACAAGCACATATCAGAAGATCTGCCGGATGGATGTACTATATCTATCTAAAATTCATATATGTCACCATCGGATTTTGTCAGGCGGCAAATAAAATATAACAATTTGTTCAGGAAATGGAAGCTGGTATCTTCAAAGATGAAGGAAAAACTTAAAGCAGCTGAAATGTGGTTTTACAGAAGGATGCTGCGGATGTCATGGACCGAGCATATGGGCAATGACGAGGTTTTAGAAAGGAGAGAAACAAAAGAAAATTAATACTGAGCATCAGAAGGAGACAGCTGAAGTTCCTGGAACATGCAATGAGGAGTGAGGGCTTAGAGAACTTCATACTAACAGGCCAGATAGAGGGAAAAAGACAGGGGAAAGCAGCGGATAACATATTTGATGGACCTAATCAGGTGGATGACTGAATGAAGGTTGCGTGGTGCAACAGGAGATAGCGTGCTAAGAGCCACCAGGGATAGGGAGCTGTGGAGAGCCATGATTGCCTACGTTCTGAAAGGACATGGAACATAAAAGAAAAAGAAGAAGAAGATATAACTTGCTTTGTCTCATCTACAAATATTATCAAATATTCTGCTCTGATGAACTTTTCTTCCTGGTGACCCCTCTACATAAATTTCTTAGGGTTACTAGATTGGAATCTGAATCCTACCCATTGCGGTCAGAACAGTCAAATGTAACCACTACATTTATTCCTGAGTTACTTTTCCCTGCACTTCTCGCCCGTGGAAGTCCCTTGCTTCTCTCATATCTACAATCCCCAGAGGTATAAGTGCAACATCAATTGGCATCTTTTATCTCCTTGATTTCTATTTTTTTTCTTATCCTCTCTCCGATACCCCCGTATATTTTCTTCCTTCTTGCTCTACTCTCACAAACCCTGCGCACCTTATTCCCACTTCTCTATTATCGTTTCTGCGATACCCTCTGTATCTTGATCTCTTTTCTTCTTGCTCTCCTCTAATCTAAGCCCCATCACACCAGTAGCAATAGTGCCTTGCTTTTTGATATGATTATAAAAACAAAAAGAGGAGTCAATCTTGATCTTCAACAGTTCTTCACAGAAATTTCTGCAGATATTGAAAGATAACGTGCATAAAAAGGATTGATGAAGAGCAGATTCGCCAGAGACAGACCAACAGAGACAGACCAATGTAAGGGCGGCATTCAGTACGGCACGAAAAAAAGGGGCCATACTACAATAAACATACTCTATGTATTAAACTATTGTAAGCTGTGTAAACCTTCTTACGAGCTCAAGTCCGTTGTTAACTGGGGCAAAAGATGGCTTGTTCACTTTAACGCTCCCAAAACTAAACTTCTCTCTATTAACCATCTGCCTTCCATCAGCATGGCTGATGCTAACCTCTAGGAAAGTGACACATTGCGCCTATCTATCTATCTATCTATCTATCTATCTATCTATCTATCTATCTATCTATCTATCTATCTATCACAGTCTGTTCATATCTATCTATCTATCTATCTATCTATCTATCTATCTATCTATCTATCTATCACAGTCTGTTCATATCTTTCCCAGCTTACATAAAGTGGAAAGATTATATTGAATCCATTGCTAGCTTAACTCTTAACTTAAGAAATGTTGTTTACTGTGTCGTGCAAAGCAATTTTTCTCTCCAGAATCTGTCATACATATATATATGTCTACCATTCATCCATGATTAGAATATTGCTGCCACATATGTTCCGGTGCTCCTGCTATTTGCCTTAGGATAATATCCAAAGAAGAATCAGCAATATTGTCGGTCCTGACCCGGCGTCTCGGCTTCAGTCACTTTCCCAGCGCCGTCCCATAGTCGTAAAGTTGCCTCTCTGTGCCTTTTCTATAAATACTTTCATGGTAATTGTTCGGATGCGCTCTTCGATATGGTACCTAGACTCTTTGAATTTAAGCGCAGTACTAGACTGGCCGATGTGCGTTGTGGTGCAGTGGATATCGACTCGGAAAGACAAATTGGGGAGCCGAGTTCGAATTTCAGTTGAATTCTTTGCATTCACTTACGTACAAATACCCTTGGGAAAGGTATTAATCCGTCTCTTCCCTCTAGTTATGGGTTAAATAGCAGGAAAGGTTGGGTTCTATAGCCTTGGTCGGCAATCAGTCTACCGCAGAAAGCAATGGCAACCTACTGCGGGATAATATTCTGCCCAGTCAGTCATGTCTCTTTCGAGACATGATCGCCCAAAAGCGTGTGTCACGTATGGCACTTAACTGTCTGACTAGACTGGCGTCGAGATTTCATAAATTCATAGTTGAGCTGGCTAGATATAGCCGTAAGTTCTATGTTAAGTGTTTCTTTTCTCACACTTATAGCTTCTGAAACTGCCGTCAGGTTCCATGTTTAATCTGCAAAAATTTAAATGCAATGTCAATCGCTATCAACTGTAATCGTGATTACTTTTTTTCTCGTCCTGCTCATTAGTTATGTTTCAGTTTCCTAATTCTTCCATACCCGGTAACCCCTTTGCGTCTTAGTAGCTTTGTTGCCTCCCTTAGGGTAAAATCGATTTTTAAAAAAAGAATCTTCGCTTTTGTCTGGAGTTTTGTTACATTAATATTTCTGGTTTTCCTTTAGTTAAGTATCAAGGTATTATTTTTGATAACTTTTGTATATAATTAAATCGAAATCACGGCAGCTATGGTTTTAAAATGAATTTTCTCGTTTTGTACTCGTTCGGTTGTGTGTAGGTTTCTATAATTATTTCTGGCGTTTAAAGGTTAGATTTTGGATATTATTTTTTTTAATTTCCTTCCTACATTTCGAGAAACTATATTTGACGAAACCATTAAAAAATAAAATACTGTACTACGGAGTTTCGCAATAAAACTAAAAAAAAACAAAAACGGAGAGATGAGTTTGATTTCCAGTCTGGGTTGTTTTGTTTACGCATGCGGAAAGTGCACGAAAAGGATCTGAGTGCGTCTCATGTCCAATGTTTTAATTCCATGTTAAATGTAACAAAACATCAGTGTTGTTCTGAGAAAAAAAAATTGTTAAAATAATGTTTCACTCTCCCAATAAAAAAAAAAAGAAGGAAATATTTCTACAATCCAAAATACGCCTTGGCTTTAAATTAATCAGAAAAAGGATGATAAATATTTAAAGGTAAACCAATCAATCAACTAAACCATCCTGCAGTTCTTGGGAACGAGTAAAATAAATGGCCAATGTTATCAGCGGCTAAAGATGAAATTATTTTATCAAAATAATGATTAAAACAATTAAACAACGAAGGACTGGAATATTTACGAAGTGTTGACAATGAGTTAATCTGTCTGTAGGAAATTTCTATCCTCTAGCATTTTGCCGGACAGCAAGCCATCTATCTATCTATCTATCTATCTATCTATCTATCTATCTATCTATCTATCTATCTATCTATCTATCTATCTATCTAGTCTGTTCATATCTATCTATCTATCTATCTATCTATCTATCTATCTATCTATCTATCTATCTCTGTCTGTTCATATCTATCTATCTATCTATCTATCTATCTATCTATCTATCTATCTATCTCAGTCTGTTCATATCTATCTATCTATCTATCTGTCTATCTATCTATCTATCTATCTATCTATCTATCTATCTCAGTCTGTCTATCTCATCTATCTATCTATCTATCTATCTATCTATCTATCTATCTATCTATCTATCTATCTCAGTCTGTTCATATCTATCTATCTATCTATCTATCTATCTATCTATCTATCTCAGTCTGTTCATATCTATCTATCTATCTATCTATCTATCTATCACAATCTGTTCATATCTATCTTACTATGTACGTGTAGAAATTGTGCGTGTGGCTAGTTTAGATTAGAAATAAAGATTCCAATAAATGATTTTCAAAGCACTTATCGCTTCGCCGTTTGCATGTTAGACGCAAAAGTCCCCGCAAACGACCTCAAAAGCTGAGCTCCTTAGCAAGAAATGTTGTGTGTATGGTTTAAATAGAGCAATGAATGGCTTGCAAAATTTAAGTCAACCAAAACAAAACTGCTATTAATTCATCAACATAGAGAAGATCTTTTTGCCTCAATCAGTGTAGTTGATGCTAACCTCCATATTCTTAATCGTTTCAGCCCAACAAGGCGGTACCGCTACTGATGTGCAGGGGACTACAAAAGAGTAAAATCAGGAGGAGAGTGAAGAGAAAGACGAACCAGTTACTGGGGGTATCAGAGAAAGAGCAAGATAAGGATGGGAACACAGGTGTGAAGACAGTTGCGAAAGTCGAGAGAAAGGAATAGATATACAGGGTGATATAGAAAGAACTGAAGTCAAGTAGATAGGAGATAGGTATTGACATTGCATTTAAATTCGTGGAGGTTATAACCGTCAGGAAACAAGTATATGGAAGGGGGTTCCACAGGCGGGAAGTGCGAGAAAAGAAGCTGATGAAGTAGAATTATTGGCTGCATTTGGTTGATCTAACTGTAAATGGGTGGGACCTTGTTGGCAGTCTGGTTGCACGAGTAAATTCTTGTGATGGAGGCACCAGTAACTTAAGTTTGTCATAGCAGAAGCCATGAAAATATTTGTCGAATAGACAGAGGGAAGCCACATCCCGCTGGTGAGGAAGTGGTTGGAGTCGAGCTGCTAAGTCGAGACCTATCACATTACAGATTCTTCTTTGGAGCCTGTCGAGAACACTGAGATGAATAGAAGGCGCGCCTGGCCATATATGACAGCAGTATTCTATGCACGGGCGGATGGTTGATTTGTATATTATCGTTCTGGTTATGACGGTAAGCTAGATCTGGCAGCAAGATATCTAATCGGAAGACTGAAGGTTTTGGTTATTGTAAAACAACCTTTTAATTGCTATTGTTCTCAGGTCGACCCTGATCCGAGGTTATAATACGAGGTTACGGTCCCAGTTATCGGTAAATATTTGATCTTAAATGACAATAAAAAAAAAAGTTTAATAATAAATGATCAATAATATATTTTCATAGGAAAATGACAATTAATACAACACTAAGTTTGGGGAATCACCTCTTTATTGCAGAATAAATGGACTCGTCTAAGATGTACAAATAATCCAGCCTATACAGAGAGCGGGAGTTCAGTTGAGTAGTTGTACTCTACTACAACACTGTCCCCACTCTGCCTTCGGGTAGAGGGCGCTCTCTGCTTCCGAGCAGAGAGCAATAACCCAGTCGTCGTTCCGACGAAGGGTCTAAGCACGACTGGGCAAAAATAGACAGACATTTTTTGGCCGGGCCGTATAGCCCGGAAAGCACAGATATAAACTGACCATGAGTCATATGTTGCCCTTACTGGGAGGGACAGCTAAATAATGAGTAGTTGTACCACAGCTTAGTTGATCAGTAAGAATATAGACTTATTACTCGGACTTACTTCTTATCTACAAGATTGTATATATTAATTCCTACTAACAATATTCCTAGTATTCCTGAATCTACTAACCCGTGTTCCAGGTTGTATATATTTTGTTCAATATACTTACATTTTATCTCTCCATATCTGTTTTTGTTATTATTATTTTGTGTGGTTTCTAAACAAGAATCCACAACACTAAGTAAATATAAAGATACATTTTTATTGGAAATCACCAGTAATATATTTTTTGATTTAGAAAATGTATATCGAACAAACATACCTTTACTTTGAAAACATAAAATTACGTAAAAAATAGATTCCATTGTAAATTAACCGTTATGGGTTGCTATGCGACCAAACAAAGTTAACGAACCAAACCCTTAAAATAAAAGAGTTCTTTCTTATATAATATCTCACAAATTCTTAAAACTCAAATTGCACTCCAAATTTTAACTTCAGCAAAACTACAGCAATAAAACACATATATTTCCTCTAATAATTATGACTACAAAAACGCGTGTATGTACAAAAGCTGAATATTATCTACCATGTATTCAACTGCGAAAGGAAAATAACGTATATAGATATTGGCAATGCCTTTTACAGGTTTGCATGCAACATTAAACGACATATTCAAAGCTCGGGGGAATTGCCAAGAATCTTAAAAACCATTCTTTGACGGTTTTATTCACCAGAACTTGCTTAAACAAAGGATTATTGCCTAATTCAGACAGTCAAATTTCATACGTGATACACGCTTTGGGTGATCATGTCTCGAAAGAAACATAACTGACTGGGCAGAAGATTATCCCACAGTAGGTAGCCATTACTTTCTGCGGTAGACTGGTTTCCGGCCAAGATAATAGAACCCAATCTTTCCTGTTATTTAACCCATAACTGGAGGGAAGAGACGGATTAATACCTTTCCCAAGGGTATTTGAGCATAAAATTAACGAACCAAACCATCAACATAAAAGAGATTTTTCTTATATAATATCTTACAAATTCTTAAAACTCAAACTGAACTCCAAATTATAACTTCAAAAATACTTCAGCATAAGACACACGTCATAGCCTTTTATAATTATGACCACAAAGACGTGTGTATGTGCAAATGCTGAATATTATCTACCATGTATTCAACTGCGAAGGAAGAACAACGTATATCATATTTTTATTACTTTAAATTTCACAAGAAACTTATCGAATGACTCATAAGTTGTTTATATGCCGTTAGCAGGATAAATTTATTCTAGAAGTAAATATCCCCGTCATTATTAGGGCGAAAGAATTTTGTTCATTATCATCAAAGTTTTAGATTAATTTTAATTTTTACATTCTTCTATTGCCTGGTTGAAGAAGAGTCCAGAATCATATAAGAAAAAAAAAAGATGATTGTAATGGTAAAGATGTTGATTAATTATTCGGCTAGAAATCATCTCGCTTTTAGTGTAAAAAAGCTTGCTTAAGAAAGATTGATGGTGTGCTTTAATCATTAAATGACTTTATCGATCAGCCAAGTTTATCACCTTGAGAAGTTTTTTAAAAAAAAATAATGTCCAATTCAAGACTCACTTTTTTCGTTTGGGATTAACCCTCTAGGGCCATTCGTATCATATTTGATACAGTATTTCCCTATAAGGAAACATTTGGTATTTCCCTATGAGGAAACATTTGGTATTCATTGACTGAGCAGTCAGTACAGCTTTCATTTGAAATTTATAAAATATTTCTCTTAAAAAATTTTTCAGGAAAATATTTCTTTCAAGGCTTGTTTCATACTGTATCAAATATGATACGAATGGCCCTAGAGGGTTAATAATATAATATGATTAAGGCTTCTACTTGTCATAAAGTGGGGGATCAGTTCTATATTGTTATGAAGTAATAAACAGATCCCCCACTAATTACTACTTAACCCTCTAGGGCCATTCGTATCATATTTGATACAGTATTTCCCTATAAGGAAACCTTTGGTATTCATTGACTGAGCAGTCAGTACTGCTTTCATTTGAAATTTATAAAATATTTCTCTTAAAAAATTTTTCAGGAAAATACGTCTTTCAAGGCTTGTTTTCATACTGTATCAAATATGATACGAATGGCCCTAGAGGGTTAATCTCAGTCTGTTTATCTATCTATCTATCTATTAACCCTCTAGGGCCATTCGTATCATATTTGATACAGTATTTCCCTATAAGGAAACATTTGGTATTCATTGGCTGAGCAGTCAGTACTGCTTTCATTTGAAATTTATAAAATATTTCTCTTAAAAAATTTTTCAGGAAAATACGTCTTTCAAAGGCTTGTTTTCATACTGTATCAAATATGATACGAATGGCCCTAGAGGGTTAATCTCTGTCTGTTTATCTATCTATCTATCTATCTATCTATCTATCTATCTATCTATCTATCCCTATCTATCTATTAATCTAGGGCCATCCGTATCATATTTGATACAGTATTTCCCTATAAGGAAACATTTGTTATTTCCCTATAAGGAAACATTTGGTATTCATTGACTGAGCAGTCAGTACTGCTTTCATTTGAAATTTATAAAATATTTCTCTTAAAAAATTTTTCAGGAAAATATTTCTTTCAAGGCTTGTTTTCATACTGTATCAAATATGATACGAATGGCCCTAGAGGGTTAATAATATAATATGATTAAGGCTTCTACTTGTCATAAAGTGGGGGATCAGTTCTATATTGTTATGAAGTAATAAACAGATCCCCCACTAATTACTACTTAACCCTCTAGGGCCATTCGTATCATATTTGATACAGTATTTCCCTAAAAGGAAACATTTGTTATTTCCCTATAAGGAAACATTTGGTATTCATTGACTGAGCAGTCAGTACTGCTTTCATTTGAAATTTATAAAATATTTCTCTTAAAAAATTTTTCAGGAAAATATTTCTTTCAAGGCTTGTTTTCATACTGTATCAAATATGATACGAATGGCCCTAGAGGGTTAATAATATAATATGATTAAGGCTTCTACTTGTCATAAAGTGGGGGATCAGTTCTATATTGTTATGAATTAATAAACAGATCCCCCACTAATTACTACTTAACCCTCTAGGGCCATTCGTATCATATTTGATACAGTATTTCCCTAAAAGGAAACATTTGTTATTTCCCTATAAGGAAACATTTGGTATTCATTGACTGAGCAGTCAGTACTGCTTTCATTTGAAATTTATAAAATATTTCTCTTAAAAATTTTTTCAGGAAAATATTTCTTTCAAGGCTTGTTTTCATACTGTATCAAATATGATACGAATGGCCCTAGAGGGTTAATAATATAATATGATTAAGGCTTCTACTTGTCATAAAGTGGGGGATCAGTTCTATATTGTTATGAAGTAATAAACAGATCCCCCACTAATATGATACGAATGGCCCTAGAGGGTTAACAAAAGCTTCTTAACACTCTGAGCATTGGAATTATAAACGAACAGTTTCAGACAACAGAATTCATATAAAACTGTGAGAAAAGACATTTTCCTAATGTCTCCATATCCTTTATCACGTAAAGATTTATTCTTTTTACTTTCTAATATAATTAGAATATTTATAATAGTTTACAATTCGAATAATAAAGTAATATGAAATTAATAATATTTTTATAGTCGTTTCACCCCAACCAAGGCAGTACTGCCACTGGTGCGCAGGGGGTTACAGAGAGAGAGAGAGAAGAGGGAAGACAGAAAAGAAAAGAACACAGTACAGAGTATGTCGAAGAAAGAGCAATAGAGAGATGGGAGTTAAGGAGATGGAATTGACATTGCATTTAAATTTTTGGAGATTGTAGTTATCAGGGAAGCAAGCAAATAAAAATAAGTTCCACAAACGAGATATGCCAATAAAAAAAACTCCTAGAGAAGAAGTGGCGATTATATTTGCCTATGTTGATGGTAAAATGTTGGGACCTAGTTGCCAACCTAGTTGCAAGAGTGAATTAATGAGAGCGAATGAGGCTCGTCAGAGTAGGAGCCGTGAAATATATTTGTAAAAAAGATAAAGGGAAACCACATTCCGTCGGTGAGAAAATGGCTGAAGGCGTGCTGCCAAAACGGGACAGATTATGTTGGGTCGCTCTGCTAAACCAGTAAACTTTTTCTTGTCAGAATCCATTTTGCGCATTAATAAATATACCATTCGTCCGTGCATAGATATACTGTTACCATATCTGGTCGGGTGTCACCTTCTCATAGAAAAGAATGTGGCTTCCTTCTGTCTTTTCTATAAATACTTTCATGGCAACTGTTCTGATGAGCATTCTTTGGTCACTGTGTCGAGCCAGAAAGTTTTTCTTATCAAAATCCATCTTGCCCATTTATAAATCTACTATTTGTCCGTGCGTTGAATACTGTTGCCATGTCTGGTCGGGTGTCACTTTCCCATAGAAAAGAATGTGGCTTCCTTCTGTCTTTTCTATAAATATTTTCATGGCAACTGTTCTAATGAGCATTTTTTTGGTCACTGTGTTGAGCCAGAAAGTTTTTCTTATCAGAATCCATCTTGCACATTTATAAATCTACCATTCGTCTGTGCATTGAATACTTTTGCCATATCTGGTCCGGAGTCATTTTCTCATAGAAAAGAATGTGGCTTCCTTCTGTCTTTTTTATAAATATTTTCATGGCAACTGTTATCATATCTGGTCGGATGTTCCTGTTATTAATTTCAAGGTACTAGGCAAAATCCAAAGAAGTATCTGTAATGTAATTGATCCTGACCTGGCATCTCAAATTCAGTCATTTTCTCACTAACATGATGTGGCTTCCCTATATCTTTTTAACAAATATTTTCATGGCGACTGTTATGACAAGATTTTACACCTGGTACCCTGACCCCATGAATTTAAGAATCTACTAGATTTTAAACAGGATTTTTTCGAGCTTAGTTTGGTACACAAAAGTGGAAGCACAGTCAGTAAAGAATGATTGGGAAGTTTCTACTTAGGGCCTTTAATTTTGAAATACATCTGACCAACCAACACCAGAGAGAAACTTTTCTACCTACCATCAGAATGGATGATTCTAGTCTCCTCGTGAGCAACACACTGTGCCTTCTTACCTCACTCTCTCTCAACCAACCTTAAATGGAATGACTACATCGAATCTATAACTGCATCTACTACTAAGAAGTTTGGGTCACTCTGCCTGGCTAGAATGTTTTTCTTGTCAGGATCCATCTTGCACATTTATAAATCTACTATTCGTTCATGCATTGAATACTGTTGCCCTATCTGGTCGAATGTTATTTTCCTTGAGGTTATCAACAAAATGTAATCGATCCTGACCTGGCATCTCGGCTTCAGACACTTTCTGTTGTGGGGTCTCCTCTTTTTCCAGGATAATAGACTCGTCTAGAGTATACATATACTCCTGCATAGAGTGAGACATCGTGAGACATCGATAGATCCGCGAGATAACGAAAGATACCGATGTTGTATATCGACGAACAACAAACACGCATATATATAAAACTATGAAGTTATATTTTTATTAATGACGATGGACCGTGTAGAATAGTGAACAGAGAATTGAGAGAGCGCGCTTCTAATGGGTTGACGGGAGTGTAGTCTGATCTGTTGTCTCTCTCTGCTTTACCGGCCGTTCTCTGCTACTCTGGTCTGTCTGTCTGGTGAATCCGTGCGCCGAGATCTTTTTATAATCTCCAAACCGGGACTTTTTCTTCCGGTTTTTGCCTCGCCCACGCACGCCCACGTAATTCTCAGAGACACCTGTTCTGTTTGCCTCTGTAGCCATTTCCGCTACTGCCGGAAATAAGGTCAAACAAACATCCGTTCCTTTCAACGACCGGAAACACCCCCGCTTGCATCAGCCTTCCTCGGGTGGGGCCAGATTGTTATATTACATTCCTCGCCCTCCCATTTTCCAAAATGTTCACCTAAGAACATTTTAAGCGCAACACCCTCACACTCCTCCCCATGCCACACAAGCCCGACAATTGTATAAAACATGTGCACGCCAAAACAACAAAACATGTGCATGCCGAAACAAAAAAAAATATATAGGGGAGCCTACATGGGCAACCCAACAATGTTCGTGTCCATCTTGAAAATTGTTCTACCAGCTCGATGTTTCATTGTTCTTTTTTTTTTTTTTTTTTAATATCCATTTTCACAGAATTGGGCAAAGTTCTTAAAAATGTTCATTTTCTTTCTTGACTCTGTCCATAAGCGTAGACTCCTCGATGCATAACCACATGATTATAGGCGGTAACCGCGCCCCAGTTTCTAAACTGACATCGAGTAAATGACCTTTGACCAACACCATGCGTGCTTCCGCGCGAGTTTATTGTTACACATGTAACTTCATTTCATTTAATTTAATTTCAAACATACTATGTTTGAACACAGAAAAACTGCCATTGTCTGCAGTACATATCATTCATAGTCTGACCGAGAAATGTTCAATAGAAAACGAAGAAAATTACCCTGATTCCAACGTTAATCCGCATGCAATTTACTTGTGGAGGATTAGAGGTTTCATCTATCTTAATTTAGTCTAAAAAAATGGACCCGTGACTCGTACTTCCTTAGTTTGTACAATGTTTTCCATTCCCTGAACTACTTCCTCTGGATTCGAATCCAAGCATATCTGATTTGTTGACATCTCTCTGTTTAACGCAGAGACATTTGAGTGTTGAACACCCGTTGACCCCGGAGTACTATTCACAACGGATAACTCAATTTCCTTTCCCGAAGCACTGTTGCTTCTTTCACACTTAAAAATCCGCTTCCTAGCTATTATTCCAAGGATTATCACAACGCCGACCACGCCAGCAATGACTCCCATCGTCAACTTCTTCGGGAGTTCTTCATATCCTTCACTAAATCTTTCCATATCTATCTGTTCCAAGGTATTTACTAGTTTGCGGATAGGAATCTCCTCCATATCGCGCAATTCTACCGGCATGGTGTCCACTGAAAAATTGGGAAATTTCTGCGTAATTGGGGACCAAACCACTGAACCAGAAACGTTTATGGGTGTGAGCTGTAGCTTCCCTACGTTTCTAAATCTTGAGTCACCGTTAACCTGTGCAGCCAACACCATGTGATCATTGTACGCAGTACACCCCTTCTTTATCCGTATACTGGCCAGCGGGGCCTGGGCGACAAGCTTGCTCCGAGACCCGCCACCACAAAGAACTGCAAAGTGCAAATCCCTGGTAGCAGCTACCATCCAAGATTCCCGGTCTACCCTGATTGCGATTGGAAGTCGAGTATTCGTTTTAACTGTGACTCGACAGTTCCTCTCTATTCCTGCTTGATTATGCCGAAAAAGCGACATCTCGCAAGATTCTCTTGAATTGGTAGCATAAGCGGGACCGGATACCTCGCACAATCCGTCGGTACTTGCCGAGCACCGTGTCGCTTCAGCCTGGCCCAAGAGAATATAGCGTGTTCCAGCCCTATTTACCGCGATCATTTTTGACTCCATTTCAAACCTGGCCGACAACTTGGATCCGAACGCTGAACCTGATCGTGTGGGCAACGGAAGAGGAAAATTCAAAATGTTATATACTACATAGGAGTGTTCTCTATCCACCAATGGGACGTCCACCACAACCACAATCGATTTTGAGTCAAAAAGTGTCCTACAACTTAATGTTTTATAATAATACCAGATGTCCTTATCTGGATCGCTTGCTAATTTGAAATTATCTGGGAGCGTCTGAGCTATTTTATGCATCAATCCCCTTAAGTCGTGCGGAGCGATTATGCTAGGAGACAAATGACCAATCGACAATAAATTGAGCTGCAGTTCCAAATAGCTTAAAGCCACACGGACGTCTAAGAAATATTTCCCTAATTTATCGACTATAATCTTGTACAACCAGTATCTATGGGTAAGGATCTCTAATCTGGATACTCGTTTATCCAACCCCTGTGTTGCGTTTGCCATGGAACCTACAATCCCTTTAAGGCTAGAAATAATTTCATTTATTTTGTGGCTATTATTAGATACCTCATGTCTCGTAACATTCATTACGGAAATGATATCCTCTGTCATATGTAGTATCCTTTCCTGTGTATTTGCTAACTTACCCAATGCTCTTTTGATCACACGTAGATCATCTTCCGATGTTACTCCAAAAAGGTAACTAAGAGCATTCCCTACAAAGGGCAACACGGACCGCTTAGTTCTGCGAGTCATAGACCTATAATCTTTGTATTTTAATAACAGCCTTTCACGTTCTATTACAATTTGCTTAAATTCATCATTTACATGATTCATCAATGTTTCGAATGTGACGTCCCCAAGGAATTCCTGTGGGAAATTTTCCTTTGCGCCCGACTGGACATTTTGTATGCATCCCTTCAATGATTGGAACGCAGCGTCGTATGGTGTCAGATTGATCGAAAATGTCACCAGCCACCTTGCACGTGACAGTGAGATCTCGTTCTGTTCAATAAATACGACGTTCTGGTAATTTTCAATCGCTACGTCCAATCCAGGAAAAAACAGCAGGACCAACAGAACAAGATTTGCCATCTGAAACGAAAGACAAAGTCGTTAGTCTCGCTCTGTACTGACACCAGAGACGAATAATTTACTTTATGCTTTAGATACTATTAATAATTTTCCACGTTTGTATCTTCCTAACTATTTCACTTAAACTATCGTTAATCCTCCCACTGCTTCTTTCCCAATCCTATAGCATATCAGCCAATAAGTCTACAAGACTTTTCAGTTGTTCTTTCTTTTTGTTCCGATCAACTGTGGAATCTGCAGGTCTATCCGTGCTTTTTGCCCCAACAGACGTTTGTCTCATTTGGACATCTTCGCTGCTAGGTGATTCCCTAGAAAAACCCTGATCTACATGAGTAGATCCAGACGTTTCGCACTTTGAGCAATCATCCACGAACGTGGATGAAACATTATTTATCCCACCGATTCCATCATCACTATCAATAGTTGACACGTTTTTATTCGCCATTTTACGTCGCGTCATGATGCGACGCTTCATTAATGGAACATCAGACTCATCGTCTGATTCCACACGTTGGTGTCGATTTTTGTGCACTGGAAAGTCGGTCTGTTCCGCTCCGGATTCGTCATCCGAATCACTGGATTCTACTGGAGCAGCCAATACAATCTTTCGTAACGGCCTATCGGAAGTAGGGATTTTCCATTCATCAATGGACGCTGCCCGAAGATGCTCAGCATGCGTCTTAATGACTGAGCCGGTTAACTGATCTCTAATTCTATAAGAGACCGGGCCAGTCTTTTCAATGATCACATAATATGGCCGCCAGCGCACATCTAACTTCCCTTTCTTTTGGTGATTCTTATAGTACACCAAATCACCAACCTCAAAAGTTGTATTTTTCGTTTTACCACGCGACTTATCTATCGCGGCTCTCCTCGCTTTTCTTATATTATTCCTAACTAACGTGAAGCTACGATGCATTTCCTGTAGTGCAATTTGATGCTCATCACCATAATATATGCGACGAGGCCTCAGTATATTGTCCAAGGGCAAAATAACATCCCTGTTGTAGAGCAAGTAATACGGTGAAAACTTAGTGGTCTCGCTCACATGAAACCGGACAGCCGCCAACATTTGGTTAATGTAAATATCCCACGACTGTTCGTTGTTGCCGATTTTTTTTACTAGAACATCATGCATTGTTCTGTGAAACCTCTCAACCTTACCGTTGCTCGGGGGGTGATAAAAAGAAGTTGTCACATGGTGTATATTTAGGTCTTCTAATGTCTTTTTCATTACCCTGTTGATATTTTCTGGCCCATTATCAGTTAAAAGCTGAAGTGGTGTCCCAAATCTGGGGAAAATTTCGTCAACTAAGAGATGCACCACTGTTTCTGCCTTCTTGTTAGGAACCGCAAATGCCTCCGGCCAACCACTGTACATATCTATGAATGTAACTATGTATTGGTTACCTGAATGGGTCTTTGGGTAGGGTCCTGAGACATCTAAAGCAATCTTTGCGAAAGGAAAAGGAGGGAAGTCACATTCCTGTATGGGGGGTTGTTGCTTCTTTAGGTTTCTTGTCTGACACGGGATACATTTACCTACGAAATCATTTATTTCTTTAAGTAAACAAGGCCAGAAATACTTTTGTTTTATTGAGTGGAATGTCTTATCCACCCCCATATGGCCACTGTCATCATGGTATTGAACTAGCACCATTTTTCTAAGGTGAGATGGTACATACAGCCTGATGAGGGGTTCATCATCAGGCTGAGACAAATAGTACACCACCTCATCCATTACTATATATCTCTTCTGTTCTGCTTTGGTAGCCCTACCATTTCGTAATCTAATCTTCAGGTCTAAGATGTTTTTGTCTGATTCTTGCTCCCTGATTATGTCTATTCCTTTCAATGTGGGCCGTTCGGGTGCCTCTGATGAATTTCCGACATTTTTATGGGCTGCTAATACTTCCGGCTCCATTAGGTTGGAGTTTATAACACTAACCAAGTAATTTCTATCATCTATATCTACTGGAGAAGCAATATGGTCTTCGTTCACATCAACAGTGCGTGATAAGAGATCCGCGCAAACATTATCCTTACCCTTAAGATACTGTATGCTGCAATTGTAGCCAGACATGCTCAGAGCCCAAGTCTGTATCTTCTTATTTTGTATGGGCGAGTTAAGTAAGGGTGTTTGCGCGTAAGTGAATGCAATGAATTCAACTTGTATTCGAACTCAGCTCCCCGATTTCTCGTTCCAATCCGATATCTTTTCATTTACTAATTCTACTTTTTAATTTCCTTCTCTATTTTGATTCTTCTACCTTCTTAATATTTACCTCTTATGTTTTAAAATGGGCTCCGATCAGAAATCATATCCGACATTGTATGCTATATAATTTCAAAAACATCTATCCAGTAACTGAAGCTGCAAGAAATATTCGTCTTTTCTCTAGAACGGTTCTGGGTATGACGGTAAACTGCATCCAGCAGCAAGGCCTCTGATTGTGAGGAGCATGGAACCACCTCTTAATTGCTGTTGTTCCCAGGTCAACCCTAACTCGGAGTGGTAGCACCTGTTAGGGTCCCAGCTATGGGTAAATAGCTAGCCCCAAAACTGGGGTCAAAACACAATGAAAATATAGAAATACACTTTTATAGAAATATAATATATATAAAAATAGACTTTTGAATGAAAAACATTACCAACAATATTTTTTTTTAG
The DNA here is from genome assembly GCA_037127315.1 of Ascarosepion bandense. NCBI lineage: Eukaryota > Metazoa > Mollusca > Cephalopoda > Sepiida > Sepiidae > Ascarosepion > Ascarosepion bandense. Next base: position 6,162,559 of record JBBBDQ010000532.1, on the reverse strand, counting down.
AAAAAAGTTATTACCATTACACATTTATGAAATAAAAAAATTGCCATCGTATATTTTTGAAGGAAAAAAATTATTACCAGCAATACATTTTTGAATATGAAACTAGAAGACATCATCAGTTTTCTAAAATAAAATAAAAATAAATTTTTTCGTCAAAATCTGACTAAATCAACTTTCTTACTATAACCAAACATTAAAAAAATCTTTAAACCCTACCTTTTCGGTATTAAATAACCCACATAATTTGATATGCCGTTAAACAAAACTCAAATCCAAATTATCTCTAAAAACACAGGATAACACAATACACAATAAGTTAGATATGAAAATGAGAATTCAGCTTATTTCAATCCTAGATTTTTTCTCATAAAGGATTCTCTTCGATCTAGCTGACCAAACTGAGGAAAAATCCAAAGCAAACTGCACGAGAATTAACCAGAACGTTAAGTACATTTCGGTCATGAAACACTTTCGTGACCAAAAAATATTGTCATAAATTAACGAACACTTTCTCAGCTTAAAGAGTTGTCCTTTTATCCCCATTGAAGAATTGACTCGCTATTCTTGGTAGGATCATTACCCAGTAGAGAAAAGTGCGTTTTCTATACTCATTTCTAAAGAAAATCTTTTCCTGATCCTCATTAACAATCTCCCTGGTGTAATCAGATCCCAAGTAGGCATATCCGCCGACGACACCACCGTTTACTCTCGCCACGATCAAAAGTCTGCTGACCCTGACAAAGCGAGCTTCAGTCTCGAGCTTGAAAAGAAAACTCCAATCTGTGGTGGACTGGGGTAAGAAATGGCTTGTACATTTGAATGCTTCCAAAACGAGATGCTATCTGTTAACGATCATAATCAATCGCTCCTACCCCACATTAGAATGGTTCAGGCTAGCCTCCCGGAAAGCAAAACACTGTTCCTCCTTGGCCTCACACTCTCAGTGAACCTCAAGTGGAATGACTATATCAAATCCATAGCTAAATCCGCTGCTAAGAAGGTCGGTTCAGGGCCAGGAACATTTTTCTCGTCTGAATTTATCTTGCACATATATAAATCTACCATCTATCCGTGTATTAAATAATGCTGCCACAACAGTGTCCCTGCTATTCACCTCGGGGTTCTTAAAAAATCCAACGGAAAATCTGTAATGTGATCGATTCCAACTTGGTAGATCAGCAGCAATCGCTCTCTCACCGGCGTGATGTGGCTTCCTTCTGTATTTTCTACAAATGCTTTCATAACTACTGCTTCAATTAACTTAGTTCAGTGGTTCCCCCTATGTATGAATTTACTAGAGCTACTAGACTAGCAGCTAGGTCCCACCCTTTTACGGTGAAACCGATAACCGCAATTTCTACTCTAATACCTTTATTTATCGCACTTTCCGCCTGTGGAATTCCCTTCCGTATACTTGCTTCCCCAACAGATACAATCACGATGAATTTAAATTTAAGGTCAATATTCATCTCCTATCTCACTGACTCGCATCCTCTCTCTCTCAAGCTCTTTTCTCCATTCACTCTACCCCCCATCACACCAGTATTCTCATCCTTCTATTACCCTCTTCTTGACCCTTCCTTATAACCTACCCCTCTTTCTCATCACTTTACCCCTTATGTAGCCCCCTGCCGTGGCAGTAATACTACCTTGCTCGGGTGAAATGATTAAAAAAAAAACGACAATGTTTAGAGTATCCTTTAAACAGGAAGTATTGGAAACATTGCACAAGATTTTGCAGACGCATCGTCAATCATTTTTTAATGCAAAATACATTATTACACAATAATACAAAAGTAATTAAAAAAAACTATGACACTAAATATGACTATTTTGTTTCCTTAATCTCCATACGGCTTTCTCTTTTCCAATCTTTTTACTCTTTTCTTTTTTTTTTCAATTGGAGTAGATAAACTGAATTATCGCCCGGTTCACACTCCACCCACGTCTAATGAACAGGTGAAAAGGCTCACCCCTTGTTTTCTGTTTAGTATGTGGTTTCCGGCGTTCTCTTTTCCAATCTTTTTACTTTTTTCTTTTTGTTTTTTTTTCAATTGGAGTAGATAGACTAAACTATCGCCCGGTTCACACTCCACTCACGTCTAATGAACAGGTGAAGAGGCTCATCCCTTGTTTCCTGTTTAGTATGTGGTTTCCGGCTTTCTCTTTTCCAATCTTTTTACTCTTTTCTTTTTTTTTAAATTGGAGTAGATAGACTAAACTATCGCCCGGTTCACACTCCACCCACGTCTATTGAACAGGTGAAGAGGTTCATCTCTTGTTTCCTGTTTAGGATGTGGTTTCCTGCTTTCTCTTTTCCAATCTTTTCACTCTTACGTAGCCCCCTGCGCATCAGTGGCGTTACCGCCTTGCTCGAGGGGATATTATTAAAAAAAACAAACTCTCTAAGCCTTACTTCTAATTATCACATTTCCGGTCATTTTTGTTGAAAGAAAACGCTATTAATTATGAAGTTAAAAATTATACTGAGGCACACAAGTGGTTCAGATATTTCAAGGAAGGTGACAGCAGCCTCGATGAAAAACCAAGGTTAGTGAGCCCTTCTGTTGTGGAAGATGAGACCTTGTTTGAACAACAGCGAATCGCATACAGTCAGCAGAACTTATTTCCTAGCAAAATACAATGAATCGACACCTCCATAGGCTCACCTTTGTGAAGAGACGATATTGTGAAGTTCCTCATGAAATAACAAATAACCAGGTTCAGCAGAGTGCGAATATGTGTAAACAACTGAAAGTCCTCAAGATGTTCGGGTCCTGGGTATGACGGTAAACTGCATCCAGCAGCAAGGCATCTGATTGGAAGGTTGTCATTAGCATGGAACCACCTGCTGTTGTTCCAAGGTCCACTCTGAACATGGTGGTAGCATCTGTTAGGGTCCCAGCTATAGGTAAATACCTAGATCCCAAACTGGGGTCAAAACACTATGAATGTATAAAAATACTTTTATAGAAATATATACATAAAAATAGACTTTTATAGAAAAATAAACATTTTTTGAAGAAAAAATTATTAACATAACACATTTTTGAAGGAAAAAATATTCTAGCAAAACATCTTTGAATATAAAACTAGAAGTCATTTCAGTTTTCTAAAATAAAAAAGAAGAAACACAAAAAATGTTCATTAAAATCTGACTTAATCAACCTTCTCATTGTAACCAAACATTAAAGAAATACCTTAAAACCACACCTTTTTGGCATTAAATAACCCATAGGGTTTGATACGCCATTAAACAAAACTCAGCTTCAAACTCGAGACATTAGAGACTAGATTTTCCCGGAGTAGGTTGCGATTTCTCTCTTCGGTAGACTAATTGCCAAATAAGGCTATAGAACTCAATCTGTCCTGCTATTTAACCCATAGTTGGAGGGAGAAGAGATGGATCAATACCTTTCCCAAGGGTATTTGTGGGTAAGTGAATAAAAAGAATTCCACCGAAATTCGAACTCGTATATATATGTGGGTGTGATAAAAATATAGTTTTATGGTTTGCATTTTAGCTCAATATCAGGGATAGAGCGTAGGTAAATATAAAAATAGGTTTTCAGATCAAAACCCAGTGGCAGCCGTCTGTTTCATGCTTAGAGGCAAACAGCATGATGATGGTGTCTAAGCATCAAATAGACAGTCAACGCTGGATGTTGCCACCAAAGTCCACTTTTATACATATACAACTGGAAAGGGTTTCTTTTAAAGTATTTCTTGTACCGTCGTTTAGTGGGGGATATACCAATATTTTGTTTCTTAAAGAAAATCGGTTTTTTATTGATTGCTTTAAAAAATGTTTTTCATTAAGATCTGACTCAATCAACCTTCTCACTATAACCGAACATTAAAAAATACCTTAAAACCCACCTTTTTTGGCATTAAATAACCCACAGAAGTGTTGATACGCCGTTAAACAAAACTCAAACTCAAACTCAAGATATCGGTTTTTGGCGTTTGACTTTAACCCAAGGATGTAAAATGGATCTATTTTCGTAATCCAGATGAGAGAGATCAATGGTTTTGTTCTGGCCAGGCTTCAGAACCTGTTGTCAAACAATTGAACCGAAAGTCATGTTGAGCGTTTCGTAGAATTTCAAGTGGGAATAGATGTTGCACTTTGAGCTTCTCCCAAATGACCATGGTATAAACTTTATTTTCAACAACTGCAACGAATTTGACGCTTAAAAAGGCCCCTACCGACATTGGTGAATAGAAGAGGCGCACGCCTACAGTATAACAGTACCTCGGTACACGCTACCACTGTGACCAAGCGCAAACTTGAGAAACTTGAGGGACAGGAAGCGCTGCCTAAACCTGCTCACATTACAGTCTTTGTGTCACTAGACTACCATTATTTTTCCCGAGCAGCATGCTTGGTTGTGTGTGTGTTGCAACGGATAATGGATCGGATTTGTTGATCGGAGTTCTAAACGTTGGGTTCCTTATATTCACGTATGCGCAAAGAAACTTTGGGAAAAGTATGAATCATCCTTGTCTCCCTAGCTATGGGTTAATTAGTAAGACTTGTATCAGTAAATCATTATTATTTTTTTTAGATTCTTAAAATTTGAAAATATGTTCTGGCATTATATAACTTGCAAAGGGTCGATAAGCCGTAAAAAATAAATAACGACATTCGAAAATCTAAAGACGACTAAGACTAGTACTTCACAGCCAATAAACATATACGAGTCATACGAGGCGGTGTCTATTATATCCGTGCATGTTTAATACTGTCCTGTATGGTAACCATTTTTTTACGCTTCTTTGAATTTACATGAATACGCAAAGAGAAACGCTGAAATTTTCAGCGCACATCCAGAAAGAAAATATCGAAGTGATTGACAGCTCTACAGCTGCACGCAAAGTGTTCACCATTTTACGAGATAAGTGGCCTCAGGAGATATAGAGAAAAAAAAATGATTCCAGAGATGCAGATGTTTATTTCAACGATAATCGTTATAAGAGAGCTAAATATTAAGTCATAAGCAAAGCGAGGTAAATATTAAGTCATAAGCAAAGCGAGGTAAATATGAAGTCATAAGCAAAGCGTGGTAAATATTAAGTCATAAGCAAAGCGTGGTAAATATTAAGTCATAAGCAAAGCGTGGTAAATATTAAGTCATAAGCAAAGCGTGGAAAATTTTAAGCCATAAGCAAAGCGAGGTAAATATTAAGTCAAATGCAAAGCGTGGTAAATATTAAGTCATAAGCAAAGCGAGAGAAATATTAAGTCATAAGCAAAGCGAGGTAAATATTAAGTCATAAGCAAAGCGTGGTAAATATTAAGTCATAAGCAAAGCGTGGTAAGTATTAAGTCATAAGCAAAGCGAGGTAAATATGAAGTCATAAGCAAAGCGTGGTAAATATTAAGTCATAAGCAAAGCGAGGTAAATATTAAGTCATATGCAAAGCGTGGTAAATATTAAGTCATAAGCAAAGCGAGAGAAATATTAAGTCATAAGCAAAGCGAGGTAAATATAAAGTCATAAGCAAAGCGTGGTAAATATTAATTCATAAGCAAAGCTAGGTAAGTATTAAGTCATAAGCAAAGCGAGGTAAATATGAAGTCATAAGCAAAGCGTGGTAAATATTAATTCATAAGCAAAGGGTGGTAAATATTAAGTCATAAGCAAAGCGAGGTAAATATTAAGTTAAGCAAAGCGTGGTAAATATTAAGTCATAAGCAAAGCTAGGTAAGTATTAAGTCATAAGCAAAGCGAGGTAAATATTAAGTCATAAGCAAAGCGTGGTAAATATTAAGTCATAAGCAAAGCGAGGTAAATATTACGTCATATGCAAAAGTATGGTAAATATTAAGTCATAAGCAAAGCGTGGTAAATATTAAGTCATAAGCAAAGCGAGGTAAATATTAAGTCATAAGCAAAGCGTGGTAAATATTCAGTCATAGGCAAAGCGTGGTAAATATTAAGTCATAAGCAAAGCGAGGTAAATATTAAGTCATAAGACCGACAACACTTTCATGGCGGATTTGGAATAAAATTTTCAAAGCAGAAAAATATGAGACAGGGCGAGTAGTGGAAGTTGGCATTCGATAGAGATCTAAGTACATTTAAAAAGTGATAGCCTTTGCTTCAAGGAATAAATATCTACGTTGCAATCAATGGACATCAAGTTCGCAATTTGATTTCATAAAACGCCGAACGCTTATGAAGAGCACTTAAGCAGAAACAGTATCGATTTGAAATAGAATCAATATTACAATCAAAGGACTTGCGATATGATTGGGAAAAATATTTCACCGGAATTTATAGACATGTCAGTCAGTCAGTTAAGTACCATACATGAAACACGCTTGAGCGATCATGTCTCGAAAGAGTCATGACTGACTGGGCAGAAGATTATCCCGCAGTAGGTTGCCATTGCTTTCTGTGGTAGATTGGTTGCCAGCCAAGGCTATAGAGCCCAATCTGTCCTGTTATTTAACCCATAACTTGAAGGAAGAGACGGATCAATCCCTTTCCCAAGGGCATTTGCGCGTAAGTGAATGCAATGAATTCAACTGGAATTTGAACTCGGCTCCCCGATTTCTCGTTCCGAGCCGATATCTACTGCACCACAACGCACATAGTTATAGACATGTAGAGATACGAAACATTAGCTGGTCACGTGTTTTCGCCCAGCCCCTAGTAAAAAAAAAAGTAAAAAGCCTAGTTTAGATGTGGCACAAGGCCAACAGTATAAAGAACCTCATGTAGATTGAACCCATTCTTCAATCTTCAATCCTAATTGATCTAGCAAGACAAGCTTGCGAACAATTACACTACGGTGAGTTCCCTAATGATTTTCTATGGGTACGTTAGATGTGGCTTAAGACACAGATTGTAGGGAATCCAGTGAGGATCGAACTCGTTATTTGCTCGAGCATGACCGAGCGAAACAAGCTTGTTAACCATAACGTCGCACTGCTCTAAATGCTTTTCTAGGCGTAAAGTAGATGTGGCACAAAGCCGAAAATATGAAGCTCCCACTGAGGATAGAGCTCATTACTGAATTGTAATTGATCCAGCGAGGCAAGCTTGTTAACCATTACACTAGGTGGAGATATCCGCGAAACCCTTGTAGGAAACATGACATTGATTTATTTTCTTTTTACGGTTTATTAAACGTTTGTATTCCTCGCATTCACTTACGCACAAACACCCTTGAGAAAGGTATTAATCCGTCTCTTCCCTCCAGTTATGGGTAAAAATAAGGGTACAAATTGGGTTCTATAGCCTTGGCTGGCAACCAATCTACTGCTATAGTTATTAAATACTTCCTCATTAGCTGAATCTCTACTAATTCTGTATCCATATAATTACTCTTTTAAAATAAATCTCTCTTTTTATACATATAAAAAACAAACAAAAAAATTTGCAACAAATAAATTCATAGAAGAAAAAATTATATTTTAGGTTTTAAAAAATCTTTTTCTTTATAAAAATTTTACAAAAAATAAATAAATAGACTAAAAATGATGAGAAAATAAAAAATATAGAATTGGTGCTGAATGAGAATATCACATCAAAAATAATAAAACTGAAGGGAAAGAAGAGAAAAGGATAAGATCAGGTTAAAGGCAGGTTAACACCCCGACCATTAAGGAGGGAAACGAAACAAGAGAAGGGCAAGAATAGGAAAAAAGGAAAAAAAGAAAGAAAAAAGAGATAAAGTTGGTTAGTATGTATTCAAATCCCTAAATGAATCTCCATTCTGATTAGCCATAAGAAACACCCACATACATTCACAGCAAACCAAAGGTTTTTGTCATTTAAATGTAAATAATTTGAAGAACTAACATGAACATTGCCTGATGATGAGAATCTATCCGTGTCTCAATGTACAATTGATACTTAACTATATAATTAATTAATTATATATGTATATATATATATATATATATATATATTTTATATATATATATATATATATATATATATATATATATATAGTCATCGGCAGACAGAAGTGCTTCACAGCTCATCAGACATACGATTACGTTTTACCCAGGATTGAAACGCGATCGAATTGGGGTCAAACGGCGATTCCACCTCTGAGTTATGGGCACTCAGTAGGAGCTAGACTTTTTTTAGCGTGTCATATAACGTTTATTTATGCACCAGTAGTGAGGGTGCTCTAATTCATTACTAAATGAACGATGCGATTATATATATATATATATATATATATATATATATATAAAGGTATGCTATAGTTATGGGTTACTGTTTTTTAATTCCAGGCATGGAGTGTATGGGCACTCAGTAGGAGGTAGACTTTTTTTAACGCGTCATATAACGTTTATTTATGCACCAGTAGTGAGGGTGCTCTAATTCATTACTAAATGAACGATGCGATTATATATATATATATATATATATATAATCGCATATATATATATAAAGGTATGCTATAGTTATGGGTTACTGTTTTTTAATTCCAGGCATGGAGTGTATATAAATATAGATGACCTAACTATTGCGTTTAGCATGAAACAGACTGTTGCTGTGGGTATATATATATATATATATATATATATATATATATATACATATATACCCCACACACACACAAACATATATATATATATATATATATATATATATATATATATATTTCCAGAGGCGACAGTCTGTTTCATGCTAAACACAATCGTTAGGTCATCTATATTTATATACGCTACATTATTCGTTTTGTTTCAATTAATTTGCACAAGCATATATATATATATATATATATATATATATATATATATATATATATATATGCAGCGATGCAGGCTTATGTGTGTATGACTAATATATTATGCTCTCATTAGGATTAAGCTCCTTAGATAAAATATAAAAACACTTTCCACTTCTGCGATATATGCATTACTCTACAGCAGTGAATTGAGTAATTTCAGTGACTGGCGTGTGTATACCATGCTTACATAAAACACGTTAAGATTTCCCTTCACTGATTCCATGCGCCTAAGGCTTGGGGATGGCGGCTCTGACGTAGACCAGGAAGGTCGAGTTTCGATTCCAGTCAGAAACAAGGATGTGTCTAGCCACAGTGGCGGGCTGTGGTGCAGCGAGACAGGCTTGTGTGTGGATGACTAATATATATATATTAAAAACAGAAATGGTGTTGTTCCAACGAGAGAAATTCTATTTGGGAATAGCATAATCACTAACGTTTCTTTCTGACACAGTCTACATATCTTACCACCGCTGTAAGACTTATATATTCCACGTTATATCTGGGTCTTTTCCATTTCAATTTCCCCACGCGGCTGTACAGTTTTTTTTAAGTTTTCTATTTTGAATGTAGACTTGTGATTGGTCTTAAAGGGGTCTTTGGTCGATCCAAAATATATTTCATTTTGGCCATTTAAGTCATGTACCTTTGCCTTGTAAATGACTTATATATATATATATATATATATATATATATATATATATATATATATATATATATATATATGTATAGTGATGATCATCTACGTATACTGTCTTAATATGTATAGGAAAGAATATTAATAAAAAGTTTTGAATTTAAAAATGTACTTTTTTTAAAACAGTATTTGTTTATTAACAAATACTGTTCATATATATATATATATCGCTCATACAATTATGAACTAGAACACTAACTATTGGCGTATTCTATCGAGTATCCATAGCTCAGAGGTAGAATCGCCGACTAATGTCAATTCGGTGGGGTTTCAATTCTGGGTAAAAGCAGTCATATGTCCAACTGTACTGTCGAGCTGTGATACAGCGAATCTGATCTGTCTGCGGATGGCTATATATATATATATATATTCCTCCTGTTACGCTCAGGGGCTTTCATTATTTCATTCTTAATTATGTCTAAATGGAAGATACTCAATTGTAGGTACAGTAATATATATATTACTCTCATTTTAGACGGTATGTCAGTATAAATATTTTGCGTTCATTTTGACTTGGTAAGAATCACGATCAATAGTAGGTCATTACTGCGAAACGTTGATTTAGCCAGTTTAGTGCCATACGTGAAACACGTGAAACAGTACTTACCCGAGGAACCTCATGTGTCTTTTCATTTGCATCCTTTCCAACACACCATCAATGCTAGCTCATATCACAGACTAGACTATATTTTTTCAAGATTTCGATGCACAACGTGGACCTACTTCTGTAATTATTTGAAGACTGATTGAACAAGATTTAATAAATAATAAACTTCTGATTTTATTTACATTTTGATAAATTTTCCTATTTTTGTTGTTGTTATCACAACATTCCGTCCGTTGGTTCGGCCTTCCTCAGATATATATCTATCAGGTAACATTCGGGGAGTTTTGTACTGGACGCTTAATTTAATCTTGTTATTTTCGACTGTCGATATCCAAGGATAATTTCTTTTATTTTTTTATTTCATACTGCCCAAATTATGCTATGTCTAGATCAAGGAGTGAACTCACAGTTGCAATCCAATTAAAATCACAAACCAACATTTCAGTTCTGTAGGCTATTTTGGTCAGTGGTTGCTTGCAAATTGGGAAATAAAAGAAGTCAAAGAATTCAATTTTTTTATGGTAGAGTATATAAATTTGACAAAGGCGTTTGACAAAATACGCCACAAAGAATTGATGGAGATGCTTGGCAGCCTCTACATATTTGGGAAAGACCTAAGAGTAATCAAGAATCTCTACTGGCAGCAAACTGTCTGCATACGGACAGGTACTGAAACTTCCGGCGATTTACTTCCTGTAATGAAAGTAATAAGCGTAGAAATACAATAGCGCATTACTTTCATTACAGGAATTAAATCGCCGGAAGTTTCAGTAAAGGAAGAAAATCGACCGAAAATCGACCGAAATTTGTTGTCCTACGCCGAAAGACATTCAGCAGTTAATTACATGACTGCGTTAGAGTTACGGAAGAGAAAAAGTGCAAGATATAGTTCGTTTTTTTATGGACTTTCATATGAAAAATGTCTTCATTAACTAATTGTTGATTTCAGTTCAGCATATACATTTGCACAGAAATAATGCTATTTTGGATAAATTTGAAGGGGAAAAGCCGTCGGCACCTAAAACGAAAATTTGCCCGTTTTTGTCCCATACTCAAATGTTTGTTTTTGAGTGGAAAGATCTGTGAAAAGAATAAATTCACATTTTTAAATTTCATGGCTCGATTCGAGAACGATGTAATTAACATAGATTCGAATCGAATAAAATTCAGTCAGTAAAGTGCCATACGTGAAACACGCTTGGGCGATCATGTCTCGAAGGAGACATCACTGACTGGGTAGAAGATTATCCCGCAGTAGGTTGCCATTGCTTTCTGCGGTAGACTGGTTGCCAGCCAAGGCTATAGAACCCAATCTGTCTTGTTATTTAACCCATAACTGGAAGGAATAGACGGATTAATACCTTTCCCAAGGGTATTTGCGTGTAAGTGAATACAATGAATTCAACTGGAATTTGAACTCGGCTCCCCGATTTCTCGTTCCGGGCCGATATCCAATGCACCACAACGCACATGCAAACTACTACAAGAAAAGTTAAAAAACAAACAAGCAGATACTGCAATTCAGTTCCACCGACTTTTCGTCGCGTGTAATATAAACAGAAACATTCGATGGTGTTTATTGCTTGATAATACGTGTTGCATAAGCCGCTTTTGAATCGTTTGATTTTCAACCGTCATAGGAATAAACAGAAAGCTACATAGAAATTGATTCACATAAAATTTGCTCTGTTGAAGTATCAATTCATAGAGATCCTCTTCCCTTTCCCTTTGTTCTCCTTCCCTCTATGTGCGTGTAAAGTAGTTATTGCTGTTCACAAAAACAATTTAAAAGAAAAAAAAACCCAGAAAGAAAATCTCATTAAGCCATTTTCGCTTTCTCTTCCTTCTCGTTCAACTCGACAACTAATTGCACAAGCAAGACATCTCCTAACTCTGCTGATGTCACTATTATCGAGGGTGGTGTCTTCACAAAAACCCAATTCAATGGCGTTCAGCTGGAAGCAACAGGTCTCCTGCTGGCATTCGCCGAACTCATCATTACCGCTCATTGTTGGAGAAGACACAGTTTAGATTAGCATCACTTTAGGTGCTTGTCGTCAAGGAGCAAAATTAAAAGAGAAAGAGCGCGTGCGCGAGCGCGCGCGCGCGAGAGAAAAGGTATATTTAATATACTTTTGTTGTTGGCCATAGATGAACGAAGGTAGAGATTTTCGTAATGCGACTGCATCGAGCAGGAAATGCCATAGAATGGCAAAATCGAAACCCACGTCCAATCAGGCGGCATAATGGCCCCTGTGAAGCCATTTATGTAGAGCCCTGACGTAATGAGATTGCTAGCGATTGTTGGCTGACACTTGTTCAGCTAAATGCAGTGTTTGTTCGGAGAGTGTAACCGGGGGCGTAGTGAAACGTCGGTTTGTCGAGCGCCGTATCTGTCGAGACAAAAGAGGCAAGAAATTGCAACCATGGCGACAAAAAAGATACAAAATAGTTTTTAACTTCGGTGTCTCGTAAGAGCTTTCTTTTACTAATGTTCACCCTGTATAAGACCCAAGAGCCACTAAAAGTAGTGAGCATTAAATATTGCTGCCACTTTAGTTTCCTACTCCGACTACACTACCGTCCATATTTATTAGGCCACCCCAGTTTTTTTTTAAAGAAATTATGTTTCATACATTTAAGTGGATAATTCTAAATGAAAATAGAACGGTTCTTTTGTTGCAAAATATTACAAGGCAAGAAAGCAAAGATGAACTTGTCCGAATCAGCCTAAATTTTCTTCATTCTTTCATTAATGAAACTGTAACAGAGGTAATTATTAAATATTTATAAATTCATTTGATGCACATGTTATTGTGCAATATTGACAAAAGAACCATTCTATTTTCATTTACAATTATTCACTTGGCAATAAATACTAAAAAAATAGTATGAAATATGTCATTTTTTTAAACACTGGCGTGGCCTAATAATTATAACCGGTTGTGTATATATCTCGAGATTCTCGTAAAATCCTTAGAAGCGTCTGCAATGTTATTGGTCTTGACTCACATCTCCACTTCAGTCACCTTTCTATTGACGTGGTGTAGTGTTCCCTTTATCATTCCTACAATTACCTACATGGCAATTGTTCTAATGGTCTATATTCCTTCTTATCTCGACTTCATGAATTTAAGCGTGCTACTGGATTGCCAATTAGGTCTCACCGTTTTACTATTGAAATAGTTAAATGTAAGCGTAAGTTTTATTAATAGTTTCATTTCTCGCATTTAAATTTGGTTTGGATGTTTCACGGTATACTAGCAGCCGAAATTGTGTCTTTGTGTGTGTGGACGACGACGGCGATAATTCGTCTTGTCACCTTAGCTCGGTGCGGCAATCAATCTGTCAACTCAAGTTTAACTCTTTCTCGGCTCTTTCTGTTTCCATACATCTTCAACCAGGACTCTATCGGAGGCGCATTATTCGACATTAACTCGTTTAAGGCGGGCGGCGGCGGGCTTCTGTACGTTTCTTTACATCTTCAGTGAGGATCTATCGGAAGCAACGTCACTGTCTCTACGGTTGACCCCCTCGGCGTGGCAGCCGTCACTGTATGTACGGCTGGCACCCAAACGGCATGGTTCCCGGTTGGGAACCTCGCTCCCTCAGTCGTTACATCTCTGGGTTGAGAGCCGCCTGGACTCCAACTGTAACTCAACTGATTTTGGCCTTCTCGGCTCTCATATTTATGCGTGTCCCAAATTCTCTTGGGAGGTGCGTGATGGGAACGGGGTGTCCATGTAAAAATTAAATTAAATCTTTAACCAATGAAATTACTCCCAGCTTGCATCATGAGGCGGAGTGATTTTCTCCCCTTGATTTAACCAATGAATAGGAATATTTCTATTGACGTAATTTCTTTTCTTCTTTTTTTCCGATTGCATCATTTTTTCAAGTTTTCAAATTTTCCAAACTTTTCCCAGCGAAATTCGGGAATAATAGATTTGACCTCACTTAACCCCATCAAAAATTTTCGACGTGTTTTGTCTACCTATATTTTTCACTTTCACCAGTCGTAAGGCCCAAAGCTCCCAGCTGCAAACACATATTTCCCTTTTTATTCTCTTCAATTTTCAGCTAGTTTTTTCAGATTTTACAAGTTTTGTAACAAATATATCTGTTTTTAACTCAACTCATATTGCGATTGACAATTATCTACATAATCAACAATACTACTATTAATAATTTCTTTCTCTCTGTCGTACTAAACTCAGGATAACATTTTTTTTCTTCATATGCAATATTCTAATATTATATTTTTACAAGCAATGCAATTACGTGTTATAGGTTTAATGGTTAGCAAACATGTCTCGCAAGATTCACTAAATTGAGTAGTGAGTTAAATCCTCACTGGGTGTCCCTTACTTTCGGCCTTGTGCCACATGGAAGCTTCATCTTAGAAAATCGACATGGGAACCTCGTTGTGGTGTAATGGTAAGCAAGCTTGCCTCGCTAAAATCATTACAGTTGTATAGTGAGTTCGATTCTCATTGAGTGTACCTTGTACTACATGTAAGCTACGCTTAGTAAATCACCATATTTGATCCACGCTTGCGCGAGGCAAAAGATTTTTCCGTAGTAGATTGCCACTTCTTTCTGCCGTACACTAGTTACCAACCAAGGCTATAGAACCCAAGCTGTTCGCTTATTCAATCTATAGCTGGTGAGGGAAGAGGTGGATTAATAACTTTCTCAAGGATTTTTGTGTGTAAGCGAATTCAGCTTAAATTCGAACAGGGGTCTCCCCGATATCCATTGCAACACAACACATAAAATCAAGTACAGCGGTTTAAATAACGGAGAAGTGTTATGACTGAGGATGGAAAAAATGACACCGAATTTCGAAGATAGCAAATGATGCCTTCCCCAAAAAAATAAGCAAAGTAACGTGAAAGAAGAAACTTTATTAGAAAAAAAAAGAAAAACGTGCTCATATTTTGTATCTTTTCTAACCTCCATCATGGCAGCAAATGAGGTAGCGAGACCTGAAGAGGAAGTGTGTCACAGAATAAGCGGTAAGTGGCACAGCTTAACAGGATTGTGGAACTCCCTTCCAATTCTATACTTTCCAGCCAACTTTAATCTTCAAAGATTTAAATGCGATATCAATCACTATGTACTGTTCTCCTGATTACTCTTTCCTCTTCTCGATCATTAGTAATTGTTGTAGAGGAACATTCTATCCTACCCCGTAATGGTCCAGTCTATAAAAGACTGTGACTAAAACTATACGTCAGCATACGTCACTCGCCTGACGACGCTATGACACTGTCAGCTCTCTGCTTCCGAGCAGAGAGCAAGAACTCAGTCGTGGTTCCGCCGAAGGGTAGAACCACGACTCGGTAAAAATAGACAGACATATTTTTGGCCCGGCTATATGGCCGGGAACACCCACAATAAAATGACCATGTGTCACATCCGGCCTTGCGTGGGAAGGCTAGTAAATACAGCATACGTCACTCGCCTGACGACGCTATGACACTGTCAGCTCTCTGCTTCCGAGCAGAGAGCACTAACCCAGTCGTGGTTCCGCCGAAGGGTAGATCCACGACTGGGGAAAAATAGACAGAGATTTTTTGGCCCGGCTATATGGCCGGGAATACCCACAATAAAATGACCATGTGTAACATCCGGCCTTGCGTGGGAAGGATAGTAAATACAGCATACGTCACTCGCCTGACGACGCTATGACACTGTCAGCTCTCTGCCTTCGGGTAGAGGGCGCTCTCTGCTTCCGAGCAGAGAGCACAAACCCAGTCGTGGTTCCGCCGAAGGGTAGAACCACGACTGGGGAAAAATAGACAGAGATTTTTTGGCCCGGCTATATGGCCGGGAATACCCACTATAAAATGACCATGTGTCACATCCGGCCTTGCGTGGGAAGGCTAGTAAATACAGCATACGTCACTAGACGGATCTATGACACTGTCAGCTCTCTATCTCCGAGCAGAGAGCACAAACCCAGTCGTGGTTCCGCCGAAGGGTAGAATCACGACTGGGGAAAAATAGACAGACATTTTTTGGCCTGGCTATATGGCCGGGAACACCCACAATAAAATGACCTTGTGTCGCATATAACCTTACGTGGGAAGGTTGTTAAATACCGCATACGCCACTAGACGGAAGCATGTGTCATAGGCGGAGACATTTTCTATTTGATCATTATTCCTGTTACTATTCGTTGATTGTTCTTGTACGTCTATTGGTTTATTGTACTGTTGTATAATAAATCTCTTCTAATCTATCTACAGTGTTAAGTATTATTCTTACACTATTCTTTTCCTTGATATTCCTTCCAGTAATGTTTCTGCTTTTAATTTTTTCCACACCACTTGTGTCTTAGCAGCTTTTCATGGGGTGACTTATCTGCCCTGTTAGTATCAAGTTCTCGAAGCCCTCCTTCCTCATTGCATGTCTCAGGACCTTTAGCTGTCTTTTCCTGATGCTCAGTATTAATTTCTTTTTCGATTCTATCCTTTCCAGAAACTCATCATTGCTCACATGCTCGATCCATGATATTCGCAGCATCCTTCTGTAGAACCACATTTCAGTTGCTTCAAGTTTTTCCTTCATCTTTGATGATATTGTCCAGCATTTTATACAGTGAGACTATTCTAAAAACCCAAGCAGTTATGCCAGGATTCGTCATCGGAGGCCACAATTTAAACAATATAAGGTACGCAGATGATACAATGCTGATAGCAGACACAAAAGAAAACTACAAGACCTCCTACAAAAAGTAGCTGAAGAGAATAAGAAAGGACTACAAATAAACTGCAAGAAAACCGAATGCATGGTCATCAGCTAAAAGGGTAGCCCAAAATTCCAATTACAGGTGAGGGACTCTAAAATCAAGCAGGTACAAAATTTAAATTCCTAGGAAGTGTTCTAACAGAAGACGGAAAGTGTGACACTGAGATTCGAAGGCGATTTGGTATGGCGAAAGAAGCATTCCAGAAGTTGAGTAAGATATTAAGAAACAGGACAATTTTACTAGAAACAAAGAGGAGTGTACTGGACTGCTATGTGATGTCGGTTCTTCAATATTGCAGTGAATGCTGGACAATATCATCGAAAGAAAAACTTGAAGCAGCTGAAATGTGATTCTACAGAAGGATGCTACGAATATCATGGATCGATCAGGTGAGCAATGATAAGGTTTTGGAAAGGATGAAGACGAAAGGGAAATTAATACTGAACATCAGGAAGAGACAACTAAAGATCCTGGGATATGCAATGAAGAAGGAGGGCTTGGAGAATCTAATGCTAACAGGCCAGATAGAAGGAAAAGAGACAGGGGAAAGCAACGGATAACATATTTGAAGGACCTAATCAGGTGGATGACGGAACGAGTGTTGCATGATGCAACAGGTGAAAGCGTGCTAAGAGCCCCCAGAGATAAGGAGATGTGGAAAGTCATGATCGCCTACGTCCTGAAAGGACATGGCACATAAAAGAAGAACTCTTTTTCAGACACGGACGAAAAAACACGTTTAAAACTTAACATTTAAAAACCAGCTACCAACTTGTTTATACGGTGATTTTGATTCTTTTAATAAGGTTCTAAGTTTGGAAGTTAAGCAACATCAAGCCTGGTCAGCACCCAGGTGGGTAACCACTTTAAAATACCAGGTGTTGTAAGTGTAAATGTGTGGATGGTATAATAGATATTGTTAATAACAGAGTCAAGTTTCAATTCCACTTTCATCATTGTATTCACTTACATGCAAATGGCTGTGGGAAAAGGTATGACTAAAATTATTATTAACCCCTTCCCCAGCATAGACGTATATATGCATTTTTACTAAAAGTTTTTTTTTTCAAACACAGACGAATAAACATGTCAAAACATAGCATTAAAAAACCAGCTACAAATGTGTTTATATGTCAATCTTGATTCTTTTTATACGGTTCTATACTTGAAACAAATCCAGTTGTTAACTCATACACCGGGTACATATGTCAGCCATACGGGTACTTCAAGGTATGCAAGGGTTATAGAAGTAAACACAGACAGAAAAGTTCTCAACAAAATCCAAAAGAGTATTTTAGACTCAAATCTCAATTTATATTTTTATCTTTTATTTTTGATATCTTTTTCTAGAATAACAAACTTCTAAATATCTGTGAATATTTATTTATTTTATCATAATTTGTCTAGCTTTCTAGTAGCTTTGTTTGCCTAATATTTTATATATTAAAAAAAAACTTTTTGAGCTTCTAAAACAATGTATATTCTCCAGTATATATATGCTATTGCTCGGGTACTTCAAGGTACCCAAGTCTCTTAGTTAAATTAAAAACAAATTTAAAAATTCGTCTGAATATGAAAAGTTTTCCCCAATGTATAGACAGAGAAAGGGGTTAACATCGACAATGTGCATCTGTGATTTATATTGCACCAAACGCAAACCTTACTGAACCCTTTTCGCCGGGATTGACGTGTATTGCCGTTTTTGCCAAAAGTGTCTTTTTTAGACACGGACGAATAAACACATCTAAATCATAGCATTCAAATACCGGCTAAAAATGTGTTTATATGTCAATCCTGATTCTTTTTATACAGTTCTAAGCTTGAAACAAGTCCAGCTGTCAACTCATACACCGGATAGAAGTGTTAGCTGGGTACTTCAAGGTACGCAAGTCTCTTGGTTAAATTAAAAACAAATTTAAAAATTCGTCTGAATATTTAAAGTTTTTCCCAAAGTAATGGACGGGGAAGGGGTTACCATCGACAATGCACCCCTGTGGTTTATGTTACAGCTATGCTGGTCCGACCTTAGAGCTTTTATGAAAGAGCGCATCGGAATGGCCAAAAACACATTCCAAAGGCTAAGTAGAGAGAGAGAGAGAGAGAGAGAGAGACTGAGAGAGAGGGAGGCTGGGAGAGAGACTGAGAGAGAGAAACTGAGAGAGACTGAGAAAGAGAGACTGAGAGAGAGACTGAGAGAGAGAATGAGAGAGAGCGAGAGAGACTGAAAGAGAGACTGAGAAAGAAAGAGAGACTGAGAGTGAGAAACTGAGAGAGACTGACAGAGACTGAGACTGAGAAAGAGAGACTGAGAGAGAGAGAGAGGCTGAGAGAGAGAAAATGAGAGAGACTGAGACTGAGACTGAGAGAGAGAAACTGAGAGAGACTGAGACTGAGAAAGAGAGACTGAGAGAGAGAGACTGAGAGAGAGAAACTGAGAGAGACTGAGAGAGAGACTGAGAGACAGAGACTGAGAGAACGAGAGACTGAGACTGAGAAAGAGAGACTGAGAGAGAGAAACTGAGAGAGACTGAGAGAGAGACTGAGAGAGAGACTGAGACTGAGAAAGAGAGACTGAGAGAGAGAGACTGAGAGAGAGAAACTGAGAGAGACTGAGAGAGAGACTGGGAGACAGAGACTGAGAGAACGAGAGACTGAGACTGAAAAAGAGAGACTGAGAGAGAGAGAGGCTGAGAGAGAGAGAGAGATGCTGAGAGAGAGAGACTGACTAAAAGTTGGTAAAATGGTAGTTATTCGCAAAACTTGCTAATGCAGTATTCAAATGCCAAAAAAAAAAAAAATGAAAACTTTTTTATCACAATCCAAAGTCTGTTTCGCCTTAAACCCTTTTCCTGTCGCAGACGTGTATAGACATTTTTAGCGAAAGTGTCATTCTCAGCCAGGGACGAATAAACAAGTCAAAAACAATTTTCAAAAACCAGCTACAGACGTGTTTCTACGTCGATTTTTATTTCTTTGTATGTCCTTTGCTTGAAACAAATCCAACGGTCAACTCCTACATCTGTTAGAGGTGTTAGCCACCGCTCAGGGTACTTCATAGTACCTCAATTTTAATTTTTACTATGTTCAAAACAAATAAGAAACATCTCGGCGTGGTGTAATAGTTAGCAGGCTTGTCTCACTAAATCAATTACAACTAAATAGTGAGATTGATCCTCACTAGGTACCCCATACATTCGACCATGTGTCACATCTAAGATACGCCTAGAAAATTATTTTGGGCAGCACGCGCAGGGTAATAGTTTTCAAACTTGTCTCGCTTGAGTAGTGAGTTCTGTTCTAACTGGGTGCCCGATACTTTCAGCCTTGTGGCATACCTTAGCTGAACTTAGAAAATCACTATGTTAAAAACCATAAAAAATATTGCTTTGAAAATGAAGCGTTTTCCACAAAATATACTAGGATGAAGAAGTGACCTGTCGTGTTTCAAGACACTTCTTTTGTCTGAGTTGATATATGCAATCAAAGAAATATATCCCTTCATAGGCAGATTGGTTTGTTTTTTTTTTCATCTCAGTGTTCTTGACAGGCTCCAAAGAAGAATCTGTAAGTTGATAGGTCTCGAATTGGCAGCTCGATTCCAGCCACTTTCTCACCGACGGGATGTGGCTTCCCTCAGCCTCTTCTACAAATATCTTCATCGCTTCTGCTCCGACGAACTTAACTCACTGGTGACCCTCCACAATAATTTATTCGTGCAACTAGACTGGCAACATGGTCCCACTCGTTTACAATTAGTTCAACCAAATGCAGCCAACAACTCTACTTAATCAGCTTCTTTTCTCGCACTTCCAGTTTGTGGAACTTCCTTCCATATACTTGCTTTCCTGACGGCTACAACCTCCAGGAATTTAAATGAAATATCAATTCCCATCTCTTATCCACTTGACTCCAGTTCTTTCTATATCACCCCGTGTATCTTGTTCTTTTCCTTTCTTTTCACCTTCGCAACCCTCTTCACACCTGTTCCAATTCTTTCTCTTGCTCTTTCTCTGACACCCATTTTAATTGGTTCGATATTCACTTTACTCTTCTTGTGACTAAACTTTTACTCTCATGTAGCCTCTGCGCATCAGTGGCGGTACCGCCTTGCTTGGCGTAAAACGATTAAAAAAATATCAAACTTAATTATTTAATGACACAGCTTTTTAATGTGATTAGTTTGTTTTGTATTAGGGCATATCAACTCCAACTGGTTATTTAACACCGACAGTATTCCATTCTATCAAACACTCTTCCCATCTGCCCAACCCTCATCCTCGCTATCCTTACTCATCTGTCACCTTCCTCCTAACATTTCCTGTCTAACCACTCCTTCTCTTTACTTTCTACTATGTAACCCCATGCGCAATAGTGGCAGTGGAATGCCTTGCTTGGGGTGAGATGATTAAAAAAAAAAAGAAAAAAAAAGTATTTTTTTACAGTAGACTCGTATGAATAGAGATATTCATTGTAAGAAATCAGTTTGAAGATCATGTTTCAATGAAATATTTTTGTGTACAGGGTTTTATCGGGTGTCAGATATATTGCTGGTACATATATTTTTTTCAAAAATATATTTACTGGTAATCTTGTTTGCAAAAAATATGTTGCTGGTAAGATTTATTTTTTCTTACATTTTTTAAATGAAATTATTGTTGGTAGTAATTTTCCTCAAAATTATCATTGCTGGCATTTAAACCATAAATGGAAGGCAGAGACGGGTTAATACCTTTCTCAGTGGTATTTGCGTGTAAGTGAATGCAATGGATTCGACTGGAATTCAAGCTCGGCTCGCCGATTTCTCGTTCCGAGCTGATATCCACTGCACCACAACCTAACCCTAACCTACAATATTTTGCGAAAATGCTTTGAATTGACGACAATTTGTCCCGCATTTAGTATTTTCTTTTGGTTTCGTACGTCCGAATAGCAGACACGCTTCGTATTCCACCAAATACAGTACATAACTTTCTTGTCCACGGTGTAAAATGCTTTCGGTAACGATGCCAAAAACGCCGAATATTATTTCTAAACCTTTCACAATTAATGAACTGTTTTTATCTATAAAATACTAGTAGTATAGCCCGGCGTTGCTCGGGTGTAATGAAAGCTTTAAAACTAATCCATGGTCTTGGAGCTCAGACTCAGCCTAAAGAATATTTGAAATAATAAAATTTACCAATCGCATATATATATATATATATATATATATATATATATATATATACTAGCAGTATAACCCGGCGTTGCTTGGGTGTAATGAAAGCTTTAAAACTAATCCATGGTCCTGGAGCTCAGACTCAGCCTAAAAAATATTTGTGTGAAGTTTAGTGAGAATCGGATAAAAATTGTGGATTTGTATAAAGGACATACAGAGAGATAAACAGCCACACATACAAACATCTTGCCTTTTATATATATATATATATATATATATATATATTATAAATTTTCTGCACTACTGTAAGAACTGCAAAATTGAAACATTTGAATATCGTTTCTTATGTCTTTGTCTATGAGTGTATGAAATTTGATTAAAATCGCACCACTCCTTCTATCACCCGATCTTTTCGATTATCGATTTTCGATATTTATCGGGGGTACCTCGACACAAAACCTAGCTAAGAACACTCGCAGAGGCTTATAGTACAACTGTGTAAATTTTCAAGAAAATAGGTTCAGCCGTTTCAGAGTCTATAGGTAACGGATGCACACACACAAACACACACACAAACACACACACAAAGTTCCATTTATAAATAAGTTTAGATAAGTTGCAATGATCTGATATGGTGACGATCACACGGAGAAAAGTTAGAAGAGTAAGGCAGATTGGGCAAAACTTCCATATATTTTCTCTTAGTTACTTCATAATAAGTTGGTTTTCTTTTTTTTGGTTAATATCTTTTTATTACGTTGGTTGAGCTTTTCCTTGGCGTATTATTGTATGTGACCTCTGAAAGTATTCATGCTTAAAGGTTTGTGTTCTTGTACGTATTTATGGTTGTGGGTTTTATGTATGTTTTTTTTCTGTTTGATATTTGTTTTATTATATTTTGTTTCTGTTGTTTTTGTAGTGTTTATCGAAACTTATTTATAAATGGAACTTTGTCTCTGTGTGTGTGCATGTGTGTGTGTGTGTGTCTGTGTCCGTTACCTATAGACTCCGTGTCCGTTACCTATAGACTCCGAAACGGCTGAACCGATTTTCTTGAAAATTTACACATTTGTACTATAAGCGTCTGCGAATGTTCTTAGCTAGGTTTTGTCTCGAGGTACCCCCGATAAACATCGATAATCGAAAAAATCGGGTTATAGAAGGAGTGGTCCGATTTTATTCATATTTGATACACTCGTAGAAAAAGAAATAAGAAATGGTATTCAGAAGTTTCAAGGTTGCAGTCCTTACAATAGTGCAGAATATATATATATATATATATATATATATATATATAAGTCAAGATGTTTGTGTGTGTATCTGTTTATCTGCCTGTATATCTGTATTTTTTTCAGCCTTTTTATTTTAATTTTTGCTTCGAGTTTGACTCTAAGTAGGTATAATTGTAGTTCTTAGTCTCAGCCACGATACCATTTACTCAGAGGACTTATTTAGCCTTCAAAATTCAGTTTAGAACGAAAAAAGCTTATTTGATATCGATACCAGGAAATCAAAATTTGACTTATATCCATTCATTTTTCTTTCAGTCTACGATTTCGCTCTAACTGGAAACAACTATTTCTTTTTAGTCTTTCGTGCCAACGTCCGAAGAGTCTGAGCTCCAGGATATTTATATGCGGTGGTTTTTTGTTTGCGTTTTGTATTATGTTTATTTGTTTTGTTAGTATTTACACAGCAAAGTAGAAATTTGTTCGAATGTTTACATTTTTAATTTTATGTTTTTCAGCATTTTACTTTGGTTTTTAAAACTAATCATTTCTAGTTTTTCCTTCCATCATACTTTGTTGTTTCTGCTATGGCTGTTTTGTGTAGGTACTCTTTTTACAATTTCTCATATAATTTTGGTGGTAATGTCATTATGGTTCCATATGTATTTTGATAGTGTTGTGTTGTTCTGGTATCTTTCGGTGTTAAGTGATGTTTTGTAGTTGCTGTATCTTTCTTTGACAGTTGTTTCTGTTGTTTCTATGCAAATATTTTCGTTTCTGCTAATGTTATTTGTCATGGTGGTTTTATTGCATTTGTTGGACTTGTATTAGTGGTTTGTGTTGTTGTAATTGATTTTGTTGAGTGTTTTCTTATAGTATTTGGTTATTTTCACTGTGTTGCCCATGCAGCTGTAACTAATTTTCTCGGTGTTTTTGTTGATGTTTTTTTTTTATAGTTTTTTGTGTTTGGAGAAATGATTTAACGCAAAAATAATTCAACGAAAATATACAAATTAGCACTAAGAAAGAGTGGATACTGAAACTGTTCTTGTTCGACTGCACATATTTTATTTAGTACTGTTCAATTATTACTCACCCGTTTCCATTGAGTGCAAATATACACTGTCCGACCAAATTCACAAACCAAAGCTTTTATCTACTAGGCCCATAGGAGAAATTGCTGTAGTAAACGTAGAACGTTAAAATTAACCTGGATGCTGCTTAGGCTGCAACAGTTGCTGCTTGCTGCAATGTTTTAACTGCTGCATCCCACGATTGATTGCTACTGCTGCTGCTACTGCTGTAATAAACGGACTGCACTCAATTCTTGATCTTATGTTCAGAAGCACTTCCACTCTACAGAGAAATCTCTGCAGAGTAAAGCCTAATATGGAGTGAGACGGAGAGAATATGACCAGGAAATGCTTATATTTAGAGAATATAAAGTTAAAATAAACCACTCCATAAAAGTAGGTATGGAGGAACGTCGAAAATCCGGAGTGAAAAGGAAAACAATGACATCAGGTATGGCTGATCATGTACATTGTGAAAAAAGTGCTCATCAGCTTCTGTGGAATAAAAGAAATATACTGGACAAGAAAAAAACACCATGGAGTTAAACCTTTGAAAGAATTAACGCATATGCTACATTAATTCTTTAGTACGTCTACGTATTGAAATAAAGGCAACATGTGAGACGTTAATAATGAATGAAAGGCAGATAACTGTAGCAGCGTAGTAATTGTGAGTACTATCCCTTAGTCGGGTAGTGCATACCTCCGTAGATTAAATAAAGAGTTTAGTTCAGAATTCCTTGTTGGTTGACCTGATCGATATACAACTGAGGAAGGCCGACCACAACGAACAAAACGTTGTGATAACAACAGAAATGAAGACAATATTTCGAATATAAATAGGGTAAATAATGAGGAATCCTCATCCTATCTATCGATCTATCTATCTAAATATGTTCGTAATTATCTATCTATCTATCTATCTATCTATCTATCTATCTATGACAGTCTGTTCATTATCTATCTATCTATCTATCTATCTATCTATCTATCTATCTATGCCTGTTTATTCATTATCTATCTATCTATCTATCTATCTATCTATCTATCTATCTATCTATCTATGCCCGTTTATTCATTATCTATCTATCTATCTATCTATCTATCTATCTATCTATCTATGACAGTCTGTTCATTATCTATCTATCTATCTATCTATCTATCTATCTATCTATCTATCTAGCTATCTATGTCCATTTATTCATGATCTATCTATCTATCTATCTATCTATCTATCTATCTATCTATCTATCTATCTATGATAGTCTGTTCATTATCTATCTATCTATCTATCTATCTATCTATCTATCTATCTATCTATCTATGACAGTCTGTTCATTATCTATCTATCTATCTATCTATCTATCTATCTATCTATCTATCTATCTATCTATCTATGCCCGTTTATTCATTATCTATCTATCTATCTATCTATCTATCTATCTATCTATCTATCTATGACAGTCTGTTCATTATCTATCTATCTATCTATCTATCTATCTATCTATCTATCTATCTATCTATCTATGCCCATTTATTCATGATCTATCTATCTATCTATCTATCTATCTATCTATCTATCTATCTACGCCCCTGCTGTGTATTTTATCAAACAAATAGCCGCAAACCTTCTCTCATATATAATCTATATAAACGCAAGATGCAAATCTCTCGGGATGAGCAGTTAAAAAAAACGAGAAGCGGCGAGGATAGATTTGTTGATTTCGGCTTTTTATGCTTGAATTCTTTTCGAGTGTAATGCGTCGGCAAAGATTTTCACGAAGGAGGTTTGCGTCATTAATTTGTACTTACTAAACGATAAAAAGAAAACTGCTTGCATGTGTACGCATGCGTGTAAATTTGTGCATTGGCGCATGCGTATTTGCAGTAGGGTACGCGAGCAAAAACTATTTAACATTTAAAGAAAGCGTTTCTCCCTTTCTTATATTTTATTTGCCTTTTAGAGAATTTAACTTTAGATACATTCTGCACATTTTTGGAATCGCACACATTCTCAAGGAATCTTCTGGGAACTGAATACAGACGCTATTTTAAGCTTCCAACAATGATTTGAATACGCTTTAAGTCTTTCTACTTATTCAACTCAACTGCACGTTTCGCAAGTACTTCGTTCGGCAAAGCAATGAGGAAATATATAGTAATTCTGATAGATCCTTAGCTTGTTTAGCTACTTAGCGCGTACGCTTCGCCCTACCATTGCCTCAGATAAATAATGAACCGTTAATTTTTATTGCGTAGAACGACGCAAGGAAAATATATGCACGAGACGCTGTTTGATTTCATTGAAAAGAAATAAAAAAAAAAAAGAAACAAACGTTTACAGAGTCAAATATGAATTACCAAGCTCAGCATATCCCCAAACCAAGCAATTGCTTATACAGTCAAACATAATTAACAAACCTCTACCTATCCCCTAAAAAGGAAATTGTTATCGACATATAAATTATAAATAGTCACGTTCTACTCATCCATATGAAAGAGATGCATATAGAGTTAACTATAAATGCAGAAGCTACACATAACCCCCAAAAACGAAATGTTAATAGTCAAATAAAGGATGTACGTTGTGGTGCAGGAGATATCGACTCAGAACGACAAAACGGGGAGTTCGACTTCTATATTCCTCGCATTCACTTATGCATAAATACCCTTGAGAAAGGTATTAATCCGTCTCTTCCCTCCAGTTATGGGCTAAATAAGAGGACAGATTGGGTTCTATATCCTTGGCTGGCGATCAGTCTACCGCAGAAAGCAATGGCAACCTACTGCGGGATAATCTTCTGCCCAGTCAGTCATGTTTATTTCGAGACATGATCGCCCAAGCGTGTATCACGTATGGCACTTAACTGACTGACTGAATATAATAGTTGGAAACATGATTAAGGCTTCTACTGGTAATAAAGTGGGGGATCGATTTCCTATTGTTTTGAAGTAATAAACTGATCCCCCACTAATTACTACAGAATAATATAGTACATCACTTCTCCCATCTAGTTATGAGTCAAATAATAAGACAAATTGGGTTCTATAGCCTTAGTCGGCAACCAGTCTACCGCAGAAAGCAATGGCAACCTACTGCGGGATAATCTTCTGCCCAGTCAGTCATGTCTATTTCAAGACATGATCGCCCAAAGCGTGTATCACTTATGGCACTTAATTGACTTACTGAATAGTCAAATAGAAATGTAATTCTACCTTTTCCCTTAAAAGGAAAGGCTGAAAAAGACAAATAAAAAAATGACCAAATTCTACCTATTCCCAACCAAGCAAATGCTTACATATGTGATATAACACAGAATACATGAAAAATAATATAAGGGCTTACGGTCTATCACATTGAATACACCAGTTCTCGCTCGATCACCGAAGTTAAGCAACGTTAAGCCTGGTCAATACTTAGATGGGTGACCGCTTGGGAATACCAGGTGCTGTAAGCGATTAGTGACGAATGTGCGTTGTGGTGCAGTGGATATCGGCTCGGAAAGAGAAATCGGTGAGCCGAGTTCCAATTCCAGTTGAATACCCTGCATTCACTCAAGCATTGGTACCCTTGGTAAAGGTATTAATCCGTCCCTTCCCTCCAGTTATGGGTTAAATAACAGGGTAGGAATTTGGGTCCCTGCCCTTAAAAAACAAATCCCAAGAATCTTAATACTCGAAAAGAAAATAGTATTACTAGACACAAAACATATATAAAAAACAACAATAAATTGTTGAAAGAAAAAGGTATTACCAGCAATAAATAAATAAAATTTAGTTGGCAATAAATGACCCGCCGAGGCTGAGATGCCATAAAACAACAAACCAAATAATATAAATGCTATGTGACCAATAAGCAAAATCCCATAATAAATTGTCATTATTTTCCAGTCTACGTTTTATAAACTAAATGTAGCAATTTTTATAGGACAAGATATAATCTTTTTCTACTGATCAAACACACAAATCTATTTCAACCTTCTTCTTCTTCTATGTACCTTGTCCTTTCAGGACGTAGGCAATCATCATTGCCTTCCATGTCTCCCTATCCCTGGTGGCTCTTAGCACGCTTTCTCCTGTAAGGTCTCGCAGCCCGAGTTCTGTCATCTACCTGCTTAAGCCCATAAATCTAGAATATAAATGTATAAAAAATAGCATGGCCACAAAATGAGGGATCAGCTTACATATTGATTATAATATAGAATTGATCCCAGAATTTTATACCAACATTATAATTTCTTATAAACAGTTTGCATATATATTCTTCTTCTATGTTCCTTGTCTATTCAGGACGTATGTGGTCATGGCTTTCCACGTCTCCTATCCCTGGTGGCTCTTAGCACGCTTTCTCCTGTTTAACCACCCAAACCCCGCTCTGCCATCCAATAGCTCAAGCTCATAAATCTAGAATATAAATGTATGGAAACTAGCATAGCCAAAAAATGAGGGATCAGTTTATATATTAATTATAATGTAGAATTGATCCCCCATTTATACCCAGGTTATAATTTCTTATAAAGAGTTGGCATATATCTTCTTCAATGTGCCTTGTCCTTTCAGGATGTAGGCAGTCATGGCTTTCCACGTCTCCCTATCCCTGGTGACTCCTAGCAGGCTCTCCCCTGTAACATCTCGCATCCCGCTTTCTGTCATCCACTTGCTCAAACCCATAAATCTAGAATATAAATGTATAGAAAATGGCATCTCAAAATAGAGGGATCAGTTTATATATTGATTATAATATAGAATTGATCCCCCATTTTATACCCACATTATAATTTCTTATAAACAGTCTGCATATATCTTCTTCTTCTATGTGACTTGTCTTTTCAGGACGTAGGGGATCATGGTCTTCCACGTCTCCTTATACCTGGTGGCTCTTAGCACGCTTTCTCCTGTAATGTTTCTCAGCTCCCGTTCTGTCATCCACCTGCTCAGACCTTTCAAATATGTTATCTGCTGCTTTCCTCTCGCTTTTCCCCTCAATCTGACCTGTTAGTATCAGGTTCTCCAAGCCCTACTTCCTCATCGCTTGTTCCAGGAACTTCAGTTGTCTTTTCCTGATGCTCAATATTAATTTCCTTTTCGTTTCCATCCTTTCCAACAGCTCATCATTGCTCACATGCTCGATCCACGATATCCGCAGCATCCTTATGTAAAACCACATTTCAGCTGCTTCAAGTTTTCCCTTCATCTTTGATGATATTGTCCAACATTCACTGCCATATTGAAGAACTGACATCACATAGCAAACCAGTACTCTTTTCTTTGTTTCTAATGAAAGATTAATGTCTTAATACTTTATTCAGCTTCTGGAACGCGTATTTCGCCTTGTCAATTTGCCTTTGGATCAGTGTCACACTTTCCGTCTTCAGTTAGAACCATTCCCAGATATTTGAATTTTCGTACCTGCTTGATTTTAACATCCCCCACCTGTATTTGGCATGTTGGGCTGCTCTTTTTGATGATGATCCTGCATTTGTTTTTCTTGTAGTTTATTTGTAGTCCTTTCTTGTCACTCTCTTCAGCTATCTTCTTTAGGAGGTCCTGCAGTTTTTTCCGTGTCTGCAATCAACACTGTGTCGTCTGCGTATCTTATGTTGTTCAGTTTGTGATCTCCGATGACAAATCCTGGCATAACATCTAGGGTCCTCAAAATATTCTCGCTGTACAAGTTAAATAGGTCCGGTGAAAACACACATCCTTGTCTTACGCCTCTTTCTATCTTTGTATAACTGCTGAATTCGTTACCTGTCCGTATGCAGGTAGTTTGCTGCCAGTAGAGGTTTTTAATTACCCTAATGTCTTTCCCAAATATATCGAGCCTGCTGAGCATCTCCATCAATTCTTTGTGGCGTATGCAGTAGAAGACGTAAAAGAAATAAAAAGTTCAAACAATTGGCCGGAAGTGGATTGCAGTTTGATACATTCGTTGTTCCATTGTATACACTGAAACCTTTAACATTTTTTATAAAAAAATGAAGAAAAATATGAATTATTTAAAAAGCGCAGATATTGGGATATTTAGAAGAAGCACACGAAAATATAAATTCACTAGCAGTATAGCCCGGCGTTGCTCGGGTGTAATGAAAGCTTTAAAACTAATCCATGGTTCTGAAGCTCAGACTCTTTGGACGTTGGCACGAAAGACTAAAAAGCAATAGTTATTTCCAGTTAAAGCGAAACCGTAGACGGAAAGAAAAATGAATGGATGTAAGTCAAATTTTGATTTCCTGGTATCCATATCAAATAATTTTAAATAGGTCCGGTGAAAATACACATCCCTGTCTTACGCCTCTTTCTATCTTTGTATAACTGCTGAATTCCTTACCCGTCCGTATGCAGGCGGTTTGCTGCCAGTAGAAGTTCTAATTACTCTAATGTTTTTCCCAAATATGTCGAGGCTGCTGAGCATCTCTACCAATTCTTTGTGGCGTATTTTGTCGAACGCTTTTGCATAGTCAATAAAGCACAGGTATAAGTCCGTCTTTATTTGTATTGCCCTTTCAGAGAGCATCCTAATTATAAATATGGCGTTCCTTGTGTCATTGTCTTTGACGAATCCACACTGTTTTTGTTCTTTCTCTGGCCTAATTCTGCTTCTTGCTCTTTTCATCAGTATTCGACGTGATCAGTTTTGTAATGTGACTCATCAAGCTGATAGTTCGTGTAGTTCGCACTCACAGGTTAGAAATTACACGTGCAAAAACTCTGAACACATTCTCTAGACATTTATCGAAATTCAATCTAAATCTTAAACGCTTCTACATTTGTAGACACTGGAATCATTACATTGAGTCAATAGATAAATCCACTGCTAAGAAGGTTGGGTCACTGTGTCGGGCCAGGAATTTTTTTTTCCGCCTGAATCAATCTTGCATATATATAAATAAACCATGCGACCTGCCTGGAATACTGTTGTCATACCTGGTCAGGCGCTCCTGCTGTTCGTCTCAGTGTTCTTGACAGGCTCCAAAAAAGAATCTGTAATGTAATTGGACCCGACCTGACAGCTCGACTCCAGCCAATTTCTAATCTGCGGTAGACTGGTTGCCAACCAAAGATATAGAACCCAATCTTTCCTGCCAACCAAGGATATAGAACGCAATCTTTCCTCTCAACCAAGGATATAGAACCCAATCTTTCGTGCCAACCAAAGATATAGAACCCAATCTTTCCTGCCAACCAAAGATATAGAACCCAAACTTTCCTGCCAACCAAGGATATAGAACCCAAACTTTCCTGCCAACCAATGATATAGAACCCAATCTTTCCTGCAATTTAACACATAGCTGGATCGACGGATCAATACCTTTCCAAGGGTATTTGTGCGTAAGTGAATGCAACGAATTCAAGTGGAATTCCAATTCGGCTCTCTGATTTTTCGTTTCGTGTCCATATCCACTGCACTACAACGGTCACAGCACTTAGTGATATCAACATCACAAAGTCCTTCAACCTGGTGTCACATCTAAGCTCTGCTTAGTAAACAGCGTTAGTTGCCGCAAATTTGCAGAGTATTTTCTGCTATTTATTGCAGGAGAACTGCCTCTGAGATACCGTTGAACATAGTAAAACCTATCTAATGTTTAACGACGTATGTAATTGTTATGGGGTTTCCCCTTTTCCCATGATAATGGACACGACTAAAGTATACATCTACTACTGCCATAGTGAGATACCGAGGTTTCACGGAGAATACAGCGTCAGTAGTTCATAGTAGCTCTGAGCTCCACTCAGACAGAAGCTTCCAACGTGGACATACTAATTCTACTACGGCTTCATTTCAGAGACTTGAATCGTATTCCAGGATTACTAACCTGCGTTCAAGTTTGTATCTTTACGCTTAATATACTTATTTGTCTATCTGGTTTGTTGTTCATTATTTTGCGCAGTTCACATTCACAACAGTAACACTGTTTATATTGTTACGATTGACTTCGCGGTGACAGAATTATTGTTCGTCCAAGTACCCACCTGCTTTTTCTGTCAATCACTGTGGAATATAAACGTCAAATGTCGTTGATCGTACGAACGACAACCGTTACGTCATCTTGCACCGCCATTACCAAAACATAAGTAATGCAATACATATTAGTGAGGCACTTTTTAGCTTACGGCCATTTCACGTTGAATACACCGGTTCTCGTCCGATCACCGAAGTTAAGCAAAATCGAGCCTGATCAGTACTTTGATGGGTGACCGCTTGGGAATACCAGATGTTGTAAGCATCTTTTTCGGCAAATCGGGAAGTCGAGTTCGAATACCAGTTGAATGCCTTGCATTTACTTGTGCACAAATACTCTGGGGAAAGGTATTAATTCGTCTCTTCCCTCCAGTTATGGGTTAAATAACAGAACATTGTGTTCTATAGCCTTGGTCGGCAACCAGTCTACCGCAGAAAGCAATGACAACCTACTGCGGGATAATCTTCTGCCCAGTCAATCAAGTCTCGAAAGAGGCATGATTGTCCAAACGTGTATCACGTATGGTACTTAACTGACTGACTTTGTAATTGGAGCCGTTTTTACTATAAATGGCAATTAGCCATAACATCGTTAGATATGTTGTGACCGCTTTTCTCCTGGCATTATCTAGGCTAGTAAAGTGACAAGATATATCATCTTGCAACAATAGACAATACCAGTCCCGAGCAAGTCTTCCTTTCGTTCCATATCCGATATCTTGTAATAGATAGTCTTTCTCTTAATAGCGTCAGAGAGTGAAATTCGAACGTCGGTGGAAACGGAAATGCCGACTGTTCTAAAACAGCTAGTATTACAAACTATAGTCACGTCCTGTTTCTTTGATAGCGAAATGTTTAGGGAAAAGGTCGTGAGTGATTTAGAGGGCAATTGTTATAAACTCTCTGTTATTCATAGACACACTTAGATATAAAATAAACTCATTTTAGTCTGACACAATGTGAAAAATTTAGAAAATCAAATTGTTGGGCGAATGCGCTAGAGATTTGATGTCCCGTTAGGCTACATTGATTGATATTTACGAACTTGTTATATTTTACAGACGTATTAAAAAATATCACTCTTGCCAGCAGTAATAAAAGCTTTAAAACTAATCCATGGTCCTGGAGCTCAGACTCAGCCTAAAGAATATTTGAAATAATAAAATAATTGCGACAATTTACCAATCACACCTAATATATATATATATATATATATATATATATATATATATATATATACTACCAGTATAGCCCGGCGTTACTAGGGTATAATGAAAGCTTTAAAAGTAATCCATGGTCCTGGAACTCAGACTCAGCCTAAAGAATATTTGTATAAATAAAATAATTGCGACAATTTACCAATCGCACCTCTATAGCCCGGCGTTGCTCGGGTGTAATGAAAGCTTTAAAACTAATCCATGGTCCTCGAACTCAGACTCTTTGGGCGTTGGCATGAAAGACGAAAAAGCAACAGTTGTTTCCAGTTAAAGCGAAACCGTAGACTGAAAGAAAAATGAATGGATGTATGTCAAATTTTGATTTCCTGGTATCGATATCAAATAGGTTTTTTGCGTCGTAATCTGAATTTTGAAGGCTAAATAAGTCCTCTGAGTAAATGGTATCATGGCTGAGACTAAGAACTACAAATATACCTACTTAGAGCAAAACCCGAAGCAAAAACTAAAATAAAAGATCGATAGAGATTTGATGTCCCGTTAAGCTACATTGATTGATATTTATGAACTTCTTATATTTTACAGACGTATTAAAAAATTTTGTTTGATTTAGTGTGGAACGTTGATGTATTCATTATTTCATTTTGCTCTATACAAAGTACATAGGCAATCCCTTTTAATCGTCGCTTCTGTTGTAAGTCTAAGTACAGTGCGCATTTTGTTATTTAGTCTTTAAGCTATATGGACAATCATTTTTAATCGACAGTTCTGTCGTAAGTGTGAGAACGAGGCGGATTATGAGATTTTCTCTTGAAGTTATATGGGCAACATTTTAATTGTCCTTTTTTTTAAATAATATGGACAATCCCATTTAATCGTCACTTCTGTTGTAAATCTAAGAACTATTCGGGTTCTGTTATTTGCTGTTTAATTTATATAGGCAATCCTTTTTTAACGTCAGTATTATTGTAAGTATGAGAAAGAAGCTTATTCTGTTATTTGCTCTTAAATTATATAGGCATTCCGTTTAATTGTCGTTTCTGTTATCAGTTTGAAAACGGTGCGGATTCTGTTAGTTAATCTCTAAGTTATGCAGGCAATCCTTTTTAATCGTCGCTTCTGTTGCAAGTCTAAGAACGGTACGGATACGGTTATTTGAACGGATACGACAAAACTGAAAACGCTCCTTTTCGGACATCTTCACTGACAACGTAAAAGTTGAGGCAAATGTACCCGGCTCTGATCAACCGAAAGCGCGCTTTGATGCAGCAGGACAATGACAAGCCACACACCACCAGGAAGACCAAAGACAAGTTTGAAGAGCTGGACGCCGTTGAGGTTCTGCCACATCTAGCCTACAGTCCTGACTGGGCTCCATCAGATTACGGCCTTTTCCGCTCAATGCAACACTTTCTGAAGGGCCGCCGATTCGACTCGTTTGATGAAATCGAGGAAGCGTGTGAGGAATTCTTTGATTCGAAGCCGGCTGAATGGTACTTTGACCAGATCCGAAAGATTGCAGATCGATGGCAGAAAGTCTTGGAAAATGATGGTCTTTATTTTGAGCAATAGATTTTGTTGTTTTTGCGAGTAAAATTTCAATTCTTTTGCAAGTGTTTTCTGGTAACCTTAGATTACTTGGCGAGTAAATTTTCTTTTTTTTTTCAAGTGTTTACGAACTTTTGGGACAACCTAATATTAATTACTTCTACCTTAGCTGCTTAAATATCTGAGAAAAAGGTGCGCATTAAGCACAGTTACTGTATATTTTAATTCAAGCTTTTAGGACTGGAGATAACAAAGATGTGGTCCTGCAATAAGTTGTTGGCGGTTCCCCCATAGAGAAGATGAGACTATCGAGTGGAGAAAGAGGAAGGTTGGGATGGCTACAAAACTGAGGATAGCAGAAGGCGACAAGTTGGTATTAGAATCAATAAATATTCTTTTTGGCTTTATTTTTAGTGATATATCTAGCCACATATTTGGACTGTTGTTTTCATCTTTATTGTCATACTTATGACGATTCAGCCGTTGTACGCTTCGACATTCTTCAGGTGACTGTATTCTAAAACCGAACCCTTTTTTCAATCAATGGGATAGATTGTTCTCCATCCATGAGTAATGTCCCATCCAAATTGCTGTAGCCAGATATTGATATCACAACAGTTTGAATTAAATCACTGGATCCAACCCACGTTTTTGTCCATTTATATATCAGTGTATAAATTTTGGGAACTTATAAACATATTTTCTCAGTAACCAGAGCTCGTATTACAATTTTGATGTTTGTAATTGTTTTTCTCTAGCACTCGGTATTACTGGTTCTCATGCTCTATTCGTCTCTTTGCTTGGCCGGCTATCCCAGTGATCGAAATAAAGGGTTCGGTTCAAATTCCCAATCATCTGAAGAGGGTCGGAGCGTAAAACGGCCTAAAGATCGTGAAAATGACAATAAAGATGAGGGCAGCAACCTGAAAAATGTAAATAATGTAATTATCTCATCTCAGAAATATAGAAAAATTTATCCTCAGCTGCTTAACTGGCGGTATTCTATCTAATGGCCTCTAAGAGAAGCAAAATGCATATATGTGTTTACAGAGACAGAGGAGTTGTTTTAAATGAGCACTACACCTAATAGCAAGAAAGCAATATCTTTATACTGGTGTTGGTAAGGTGGGTGTAAAGATATGGTCTGGGAGTCAAGTCGGGAGGCAGCTACTAAGAATTTGCCAAGAACTGAATAAAAAGATCACTACGGTATAATTGCCTGCACCTTCGTTCCTTTTAGGTTCATTATTAAGTACAACGTATAAATTATTCCTGGGGATGATCGTGGATCAATGAAACCAAAGCTAACGGTGACACAACACATTACGGAAGATACATGCCTTGTAGGTCACGTGAATGGTCGAGTATTTGAAATACGGTGAGAAGAGAATGCCAAAAGATTTTAAGATTTTTTTGCTAGAAATGTAGACATTTCCTCTGGTAAAAGACCAACTCATTTTCAGCCAATCAATATAGTTTTTGATGTAAAACCGGTAGGCAAAGAATACCAAAAGATTTTAAGATTTTTTGCTAGAAATGTAGACATTTCCCCCATTAAAAGACCAACTCATTTTTAGCCAATCACATATTTTTATATGTAAGAAGAGGTGGGCAGGGATTGCCAAAAGATTTTAAGATTTTTTGCTAGAAATGTAGACATTTTCTCTAGTAAAAGACCAACTCATTTTTAGCCAATCACATATTTTTATATGTAAGAAGAGGTGGGCAGAGAATGCCAAAAGATTTTAAGATTTTTTTGCTAGAAATGTAGACATTTTCTATAGTAAAAGACGAACTCATTTTTAGCCAATCAAATCTATTTTTTATGTAAAATCGGTGGGCAGGGAATACCAAATGATTTTAAGATTTTATTGCTAGAAATGTTGGCAGACCAACTTATTTCATATGATACTATCCTGTTCCTATCATATATATACAAATGAAATACTAGCTATATTTAAAAAAAAATTGTAATAGAGTATGGCACCATATCTTTAATTCTCTTCTAGGCATTAGTAAGCGTATATTCAGTGCAAAGTTATGTCCATAAATTATTCCCAGCCGATTAAGAAGCAAGGCGATTAAAGTGGGCATTGAAAATTAATGACATTGTTTATCCGCTGCTTCTTGAAGAAGATAAACATCCCGCCATTTTGAAAGAAAGTAAGAAAGAAAAGTAACAGTTTCACTTTTTATTTTTCTATTTTGTTGTTTCAATTCCTCGTCAGATGTTAATTCGATTTATTATTTTATGATTAGATTTCTTTTATTCTAATATTCCTATTTTTATTCTAATATTCCTATTTTTATTCTAATATTCCTATTTTTTGTGGTCTTTTATCACAACACTTGTTGATTAACCTTTTCTTATGCGTATACGATTACACTGTTCACTATTACTATTATTTTATTACTAGTTTAATTTATTTTACTATTGTACATTATTTATCCCAAAATACATTCTTTATTATTATTATTATTATTATTATTATTATTATTATTATTATTATTATTCCATCATATAGCCAAATTTTGTCCCGAACTTTGGGTTAATACATTATTTTATTACTATTTTATTCCATCTTATTATTGTTGTTCTTAAAATTCTTGCACAATATACTCTTCTGGTCCTGGGTATGACAATAAACTGCATCCGGCAGCAAGGCTTCTGATTGAGAGGTTGTGAAGAGCATGGAACCACCTCTTAATTGCTGTTGTTCCCAGGTCCACCCTTAACCGGAGTGGTAGTACCTGTTAGGGTCCCAACTCCCACACTAGGGTCAAAACACTATGAAAGTATAAAAATACACTTTTTATAGAAATATACACATAAAAATAGATATTATAGAAAAATATACATTTTTAAGGAAAAATATCACCAATAATATATTTTGAAGGGGAAAACATTATTGCCAGCAATACATTCTTTAATACAAAACTAGAAGACATCTTTACCTTTCTGCAATAATAATAACAACACTTTTTTCATCAAAATCTGAATAGATCAAAATTCTCACTATAGACGAATGTTAAAAAAATACCATAAAACCTCACATTTTTGGGGTTAAAAAACCCACAAAGCTTTAGATGCCGTTAAACAAAACTCAAACTCAAACTCAATATATTCTTCGTTATTAAAATTATTTTATTGCTGGTTTTACTCCATTTATTATTATTGCTATTTATCATTCTTCTGCAATATATTTTTTGTTATTAAAATTGTTTTATTGCTAGTGTTACTCCATTTTATTATTGTTAATTTTTAACATTCTTGTTGAATATATTTTTCGTCATTAAAATTATTTTATTGCTGGTTTTACTCCATTTATTATTGTTACTTTTTAACATTCATGTTCAATATATTCTTCGTTATTAAAATTATTTTATTGCTAGTTTTACTCCATTTATTATTGTTACTTTTTAACATTCATGTTCAATATATTCTTCGTTATTAAAATTATTTTATTGCTAGTTTTACTCCATTTATTATTGTTACTTTTTAACATTCTTGTTCAATATATTCTTTGTTATTAAAACTGTTTTATTCCTAGTTTGACTCCATTTTATTATTGTTACTTTTTCACTTTCATGCTCAATATATTTTTCGTTATTAAAATTATTTTATTGCTAGTTTTAGTCCATTTTATTATTGTTAAATTTTCACATTCTTGTTCAATATATTCTTCGTTATTAAAATTATTTTATTGCTAGTTTTAGTCCATTTTATTATTGTTAAATTTTCACATTCTTGTTCAATATATTCTTCGTTATTAAAATTATTTTATTGCTAGTTTTAGTCCATTTTATTATTGTTAAATTTTCACATTCTTGTTCAATATATTCTTCGTTATTAAAATTATTTTATTGCTAATTTTACTTCATATAGCTATCTAGGTAAATAGAAACTGACAATGATACATTCATCCTGCTGAAATGAAATGTAGGTTTTCCCCAGAATTGAATTCTCCACTTTTACCTGTAAGGTATTTTCTTCACTATTTTTTTCACAGTTAACATATTGTTATATATCGACAAACAACAAACACGCATATATATAAAAATATAAGTTGTATTTTTTATTAATGACGATGAACCGTGTAGCACAGGGACAGAGAATTTAGAGAGCGCGCTTCTAATGGGTTGACGGGAGTGTCTCTCTTCACCGGCCGATCTCTGTCTACTGTCTGGCTCTCTGTCTCGTGAAATCCGTGCGCCGAGGTCTTTTTATAATCTCCAAACCGGGACTTCCGGATTTTGCCTCGCCCACGCACGCCCACGTAATTCTCAGAGACACCTGTTCTGTTTGCCTCTTGTAGCCATTTCCGCTACTGCCGGAAATAAGGTCAAACAAACATCCGTTCCTTTCAACGACCGGAAACGCCCCCGCTTGCATCAGCTTCCTCGGGTGGGACCAGATTGTTATATTACAATATGTTTAATTAAATTCTTCGCACCCAGTTCCTGTCGGTCATCATTTATTCATTTGTTGTATGACGACACCTTTTTAGATTTGGTTATGAAATGAGATCTTACAATAAAACTGGTATTAACCAAGAAGTTTGGGAAAGATTTGAAGGACTTCCTTGCATATTTATGATAAACACATCCTGTGTATTTCGGCTCACTCTATCCTTTCTTATTATGTAAACGTTTTATACTTACCTACATAGAGTAATGGGATATTCTTATCCCCTCAAATACGTGAACACTATTAGGGTAGAGTGCAGTGATTATACTGACTACCAGTTCACAAGTAGTGAATCTACTTCTCGCAGCTTACAAGTCTTGTATTGTTGACATACTATTATTCCCAACTTCCGTTTTGGTAAAAGATTTTTAGGATCATATATATATATATATATATATATATATATATACGAGAAAAAATCGCAAGATCGCCAAGACCCTTTTTTTTTCTCGTGTGTTTTTGCTCTACGTCACTGCCTCTTGGTTAATCCTTTTTGGTTAGTTTTGTATCGAGCACTTTTCTTTCTTTGTGGTTCGTTCCGTTTGAGGGTTTTTTTTCTTTGCTGTGAAGTACTGTATGTATTGTCGGTGCTCCGCAGTTTTCTTTTTTTTTCCCCCCTCATTGTCCAAAGCTTTATAGCGGCGGACAATAACGGACTTAGATTCTGCCGGTTATTCGTGGTCCTTAAAAATTACTTGTGTAAGATTTTAAGATTTGGATACGTACAGAGTCGATTTTATTATTATTATTATTATTATATATATATATATATATATATATATATATATATAATTATATATTTCTTGCTGTGAGATTATACTATGTAACCGGATTGCTATTCATTATATAAGCACACACACACACACACACACACACACACACACACACACACACATATATATATATATATATATATATATATATATATATATATTATACATATATAATATATATTAGGGCTTTGATTTTGTGTAAAATAATTTATATCTTTTATCATATGAAGAAGGTTGTATTTTTAAAGAAATGTCACTCCCAATATGAAATTTCTAAAATCGTATGTAATTATTTACCATGAATTACTTAAGCTTTCTAGAACATTTTTGAACCTTCTAGAATTTCCTGGAGCCTTTTAGAACTTTATTAAACCTTCTAGAACTTGTTTTTGTTTAAGTGTAAGGTTTTTTGTTATGCCATAGCTACAAACTGTTAAATGCATAAAAAAGGCATGAGTACTTTCCAGTTGGATCATTACCAAATTGAAAAATAGAGTTTCTGAAATATTTTGATCTTTTACCCTTATTATGCTTTGTGGTGCAGTGGATACCGACTTGGAATGAGA
The DNA here is from genome assembly GCA_037127315.1 of Ascarosepion bandense. Lineage (NCBI taxonomy): Eukaryota > Metazoa > Mollusca > Cephalopoda > Sepiida > Sepiidae > Ascarosepion > Ascarosepion bandense. The sequence goes on along the minus strand of JBBBDQ010000532.1, from coordinate 6,121,785 downwards.
AATCGAAAAGCCGAGTTAGAATTCTACTGCAGGATAATATTTTGCCCATTCAGTCATGTCTCGAAAGAGACATGATCGCTCAAGCGTGTATCACTTATGATACTTAACTGACTGACCCTTATTGTGTACATAGTAGAATCAAAATTTTGGTTGGGTACTCGGTGGTGGGAGGCTTTTCAATACAAAAAATTACTCATGTCTTTTTCAATTCTTTTGAACAAAAGTTAATTGATTTATGATATCGGGACATTTTTTTTTTTATCATTTCACCCCGAGCAAGGCGGAAACGCCACTGATGTGCAGGGGGTTACATAAATGTAAAAAGATTAATTAGAAAAGAGTGAGAAGTACAAACTAGTTAGAAAGGAACAATAGAAAGCAGGTGCGATGACAGATACATAGGTGGAAAGAAAGGGACGGTTATACAGGGGTGGGGAGAGAAATAGAGTCCAGTGGTTAGTAGATGAGTATTGACTTTGCATTTAATTTTCTGGAGGTTGTAGCCGTCAGGAAAGCAAGAATACGGGAGTGAGTTCCACAGGCGGGAAGTGCGAGAGAAGAAGCTGCAGGAGTAGAATTTTCGTCTGCATTTGGCTAACCTGACTGTGAATGGGTGGGATCGGGTTAGAAAAGATCACACACACACAAGCGTAAAGGTTTCATTAAAAACTATTGACATAAAACATAAAGAATTGTAAATTTCCAGTTGACAAAAACAAGAAAATTAAATTAATTATTTACTATGAAAATGTCAAACTGCTATCTTTATAGTCAACAACAATAACTCACCTGAAAATCACAGGAATATTATTTATGAATTCGCACGAATTTTAAGAAACTGTGTTCCTCATCAATTCAAATTCATCCCCCGCTGTTCCTCTCAGTGTTCTTGACAGGCTCCAAAGGCGAATCAATAATGTGATAGGTACCGACTTGGATCCAACCACTTTCTCACCGACGTGATGTGACTTCACTCTGTCTGTTCTATAAATATTTTCATGGCTTCTGCTCTGACGAATTTAAGTCATTGGTGCTCCTGCCACATGAGTTTACACGTGCAACCAGACTGGCAATAAGGTCCCACTCATTCACACTTAGATCAACAAAATGCAGCCGACAATTCTACTCCATCAGCTTCTTTTCTCGCACTTCCCACTTGTGGAACTCGCTTCCATTTTCTAGCTTTCCTGACGGCTACAACCTCCAGGAATTTAAATGCAATGTCAATACCCATCTCTTAACCACTTGACTCTAGTTCTTTCTACATCACCCTGTATATTTTTCCTTTCTCTCTATTTTGCAACTGTCATCACACCTGTATTCCCATCCTTCTCTTGGTCCTTCCTCTGCCCCCCACGTAACTGGTTCGTCTTTCTCTTTACTCTCCTCCTGTCTAAGGTTTTACTTTTATGTAGCACCCTGCGCATCAGTGGTGTTATCACCTTGCTTGGAAAGAAACGATTAAAAAATATTATATTGGATATATTACAACATACCAAACAAGAAAACTAACGTTTACATCTCTCTGATTATAACCCAATTTCTCATTTAAACACAGATGGAGATCTATCAAACTCCACTTAAACATACTTCCAGATAATACATATACACATGTAAAAGAGGCTAAAAATATTGGCAGTATTGTTAATTAAAAAGAAAAAAGAACATTATTCAATAACGTCAACTATGAACACGGCCATAATGTGCTGACCGTGATTAGAAATAAATAAAACATTTCTATAAATCTAGAGACAGGCATTCATTAAAGAAATCATGTTAAAAGTAAAAAATAAAATCATACTTGATAAAGGCTATAGATATAGTTGAAAGCACCCGAACATAAAGAATCTTCGGAAAATTTTTGCATAATTTATAACCATAAAAGATAAATGGAACTTTGTCTGTGTGTGTGTGTGTGTGTGTGTGTGTGTGTGTGTGTGTGTGTGTGTGTGTGTGTGTCCGTTACCTATAGACTCCGAAACGGCTGAATCTATTTTCTTGAAAATTTACACAGTTGTACTATAAGTGTCTGCGAGTGTTCTTAGCTAGGTTTTGTGTCGAGGTACCCCCAATAAATATCGAAAATCGATAATCGAAAAAATCTGGTTATAGAAGGAGTGGTCCGATTTTAATCAAATTTGATACACTCATAGACAATGACATAAGAAGCGATATTCAGAAGTTTCAAGTTTTCAGTTCTTACAATTGTGCAGAAAATCGATAATATATATATAAAGCAAGATGTTTGTTTTTCTGTTTATCTGCCTGTATGTCTGTATTTTGTTAGAACTTCTATTTTAGTTTTTTGCTTCGGGTTTGGCTCTAAGTAGGTATAATTGTAATTCTTAGTCTCAGCCATGATACCATTTACACAGAGGACTTATTTAACCTTCAAAATTCAGTTTACGACAAAAAACTTTTTTGATATCGATACCAGGAAATGAAAATTTGACTGACATCCATTTATTTTTCTTTTAGTCTACGGTTTTGCTTTAACTGGAAACAACGATTGCTTTTTAGTCTTTCGTGCCAACATCCAAAGAGTCTGAGCTCCAGGACCATACATATAAAAGATTACAAATTGTTTGCTAGTGTTAATCAAATAATGCACGATATTACTATCAAGTGTATATTAATAAATAAACATAGCACAACTTGGAGTTTCTTGTACAACACAAACTTCAGGTGCTTCGTAGAGACTAACTGTTACGTAATTTAAATCTTAATAAAAATATCTGGTTAATGCAATAATGGCACTGTTTCTATATTAAACAGGGATTGTAAGTTTTATGCTTAAAGCAAATTATGTTGTGTTTAATAAATATGTTTTAAATACAATATTAAAAATAAAAATAAAAAAACAGTAATCCATGTATAATATATGGACTGTGAGCATCGCGTGAACAAACAGTCTTTGTCAATCGTGAAAATAATTAGAGATTAGAGAAAAATTAAAAGATAAATTTTAATTTTTGACAAGATGAGAACATGAAAACGATCAATGTCTCAAAAAGTGATTGATGAAAATTTAAAAAACCAACGAGCAAAAACAAAAAAAGAAAGAAATACATAAAGAAAAAAGAATATGTAGCTCCAAATGTAAACAGAGAAGATGCAGAATTGAATTTTAAGAATATTGGCAAAAGATTTTATTTTAAACATTTTGCCCCATTTTGGTGTGCAGGGGGTTACATAGGAGGAAAATGATGAGAAAGAGAGACAGGTTATAGGGGGTATAAGGAAGTGGGTAAGAGAAGGATGAGAATACTGGTGTGATGAGACTGGAGTGGACGGAGAAAAGAGCATGAGAGAAAGGATGCGAGTCGGTGAGATAAGAGATGACTATTGACCTTACATTTAAATTCTTGGAGATTGTAGCTGTCGAGAAAGCAAGTATACGGAAGGGAATTCCACAGACGGGAAGTGCGAGAAAGGAAGCTGTGGGTAGAAGTTGCGGTGATATTTTATTGGTTTCACTGTAAAAGGGTGGGACCGAGTTGCTAATCTAGTAGCTCGAGTAAATTTATACATAGAAGGCAACAGTGAGCGAAGTTTATCAGAGCAGAAGACATGAAATTATTTGTAGAAGAGACTCAGGGAAGCCACATTACGCCGATGAGAAAGCCAAGTCAGGATCGATCACATTACAGATTCTCCGCTGGATTTTGTCAAGGACACTGAGGTGGATAGCAGGGGCACCCAATCAGATATATTGAAAGAAAAATTACTCCCACTATTAATGTTCACTAATAAAAAAACATGCAATGTTGATGGTTACTGAATGGTGTTGTTGAAAGACTGTACAGCGAGAGTGCAAAAAGTGCATACTAAGAGAATATGTAAGATAGATAACGGTTGACACTAGAGATTAAAATTGTAGTGGTAGGAGGAATATCCTTATCATTTAATAGCAAGGCGATAATGCCACTAAAACTACTGGAGGTGAAAGAGAACGAACAGATTTTGGCAGAAACCTTAAGCATTATCTTAAACATGGAACAAAGGATAAACATCTACTCCTGTTCAAAAGACCAAGAGGAGTGTCAATCGGGCGACAGGTGAACCTATTCTTCCAGGTAAATTCTCTTTTCCAATCTTTTCACTCTTTTCCATTTTTTTTTCAATTGGAGTAGATAGACTAAACTATCGCCCGGTTCACACTCCACCCACGTCTATTGAACAGGTGAAGAGGCTCATCACTTGTTCCTTGTTTAGGATATGGTTTTCGGCTTTCTCTTTTCCAATCTTTTCACTCCTACGTAGCCCCCTGCGCTTCAGTGGTGTTACCGCCTTGCTCGGGGTGATATGATTAAAAAAAATCTTCTTAGCAATGTGTTAAGTTATGAAATGGTTTTCGTTTTTTTTTTTACATTAAAGTTATGATGAGACACACCTATTCCTCAGATAAGGGACTCTCCCTCCTATATTAATAAGAGTTAACAGGAAGTTAACTCGAGAAGTTCATGGGAAGTTCTTAGGAGTTCTTAAAAGTTCTAGAGAGTTCTTTAGAGTTCTAATGGAGTTCCGGAGAACTATTAGTTAATTCCAGTTTGGACATAATTGGACTAAGGATGTTGCTTTTAGTCGGCAGTTAGCTGAATACTAAGGAGTCAGTTTTCAGTGGAAGATTACCAAGTTCCTAACATTTTGGGTGCGTTAAGTCGATTAGCAACCGGCATAGCACGATTATAACTTTCAGTGGGAAAACTACTCCACAACATAAAGAAATATTATCATACTACAATTTGTTTTCAATTATCTGATGTTACACACACACACACACACACACACACACACACACATACATATATATATATATATATATATATATATATATATATATTTTAATTCAGATACTTTAATCCAAGGGAAAAAAGCAGGAAGGTAAATTCCAAAACCCCGATCCTAATTAATATTAAAAATTTTATTTTAATATTAAAAATTGATACAGGAAGAGAGCTCCATGTAATAAAATATTACAGAGCAAATATAAATTAAAAAAGGATTAATTCAATGATGTTGAATGACCATTTCGATATGAAGATCCCCACGGGGGATAACACATCACCTCAGCAACAGAAAAATTCTGAGTTTCTGAAAGGATTTTTCTGTTGCTGAGGTGATGCGTTATCCCCCGTGGGGATCTTCATATCGAAATGGTCATTCAACATCATTGAATTAATCCTTTATATATATATATATATGCATATACAGTCAGTTAAGTGACACACATAATACACGTTTGAGTGATCATGTTCTCTTAATCCAATAGCAGGAAGTGGATTAGACAGAGAAGAAGATATTCCCGCAGTAAGTGCTATTAATTTCTGTGGTAGACTGGATGCCAACTAAGGCTACAGAACGCAACCTGTCCTGCTATTTAATGTGGAAAGAGAAGCGACGGATTAATACCTTTCTCAAGGGTATTTGCACGTCAGGGAATGCAACAAATTTGCCTGGAATTCGAACTCAGACCTTGTACGTCTTTTTATTTTGTACAATTTCATGGCTCATCATGATGTTGATATAAAAGATATCAGATTGTATAGAGACAATGGTCCCGTAATTATTCATAACCTCCCGAAATCAAAATTAGATAGAATTTGTAAATTCATACATAGAATATTAATCTTAAATTAATAGTAAATACCAACCTAAAAAAAAGTTGACTTTCTAGATGTTACCCTTGACTTAGTTAATTGTACTTGCTCACCATATGTAAAGCATAATCTTAATTGTACCGACATAGAACGTAAATCAAATCACCTACCATCCATTATTAAACATATATCACATTCAGTTGGAACACAGAATTAACAATAATTCCTCCACTGAAAACATTTTCTATCGGCATAGTAATTACTATAGTACAGCCCTAAAACCAGCGGCTAAAATTGCAAGGATTTTAAATATCATAAATTAATCCTAATACCAAAAATAATCAAAATAGGAAAATAATTTGGTACTTAGGCGAAGGCATTCACTATTCGATAGCCTATTCCGCTCCAACCATGTGTATTATTGTTAATTGTACCTTAGTACAATAAATCTGTTATATCTTATTCCTGGTGTTGAGTACCATTCTTCAACTGATCTATTTACACTGTATTCCTTTTCGGGATATATCATAACTAAAGCTAGAACACGTAAGTCTTTACATGAAACATGCTTCCTTTGCCTACAAGAAAAAATCCGTAAAAAAATTCCCCAAAACTGACTTATTAAACCGACGTAATGAAATAACTATTTTCTGTAATCATAGAACATTTCATAGCCTGAAATATATTTGAAATTATCTTAAATTTATTTAATACTAGCAGTATAGCCCGGCGTTACTCGGGTGTAATGAAAGTTTTAAAACTAATCCATGGTCCTGGAGCTCAGACTCTTTGGATGTTGGCACGAAAGACTAAAAAGCAATAGTTGTTTCCAGTTAAAGCGAAACCGTAGACTGAAAGAAAAATAAATGGATGTAGGTCAAATTTTGATTTCCTGCTATCGATATCAAATAAGTTTTTTTCGTCGTAAACTGAATTTTGAAGGCAAAATAAGTCCTCTGAGTAAATGGTATCATGGCTGAGACTAAAAACTAAAATTATACCTACTTAGAGCCAAACCTGAAGCAAAATAAAAGGGCTGAAAAAATACAGACATACAAGCAGATAAACAGACACACACACAATCATCTTGCCTTTTATATATATATATATATATATATATATTATCGATTTTCTGCACTATTGTAAAAACTGCAACATTGAAACTTCTGAATATCGTTTCTTATGTCTTTGTCTATGAGTGTATCAAATTTGATTAAAATCGGACTTCTTCTATAACCAGATTTTTTCGATTATCGATTTTCGATATTTATCGGGGGTACCTCGACACAAAACCTAGCTAAGAACACTCGCAGACGCTGATAGTACAACTGTGTAAATTTTCAAGAAAATCGGTTCAGCCGTTTCGGACTATATAGGTAACGGACACATAAGTAATAGACTCACGCACATACACACACACACACACATACACACACAGACAAATTTCCATTTATAAATAAGTTTAGATTTAGTTAGAAAGCGGTTGTATACAGTTAGCAGTTTTGAAACTTCTGAACGGGTTTGCCGACATGCATTATATCCATATGAAAATGCACTTTTATGCACCTTTCATGCAGTTTGAAATTTTTCCATTTTAATTTTATTTATTCATGAAGTGAATATATCGGGTTCGCTAAACATAACACCTTAAATGTTAAATTACTAAATTTTACTGGACACAATTAAATTATAGTATTTAGAATTTTGAGTTCGAGTTTTGTTTAACCTCATATCAACCTCTGTTGATTATTTAAAGCCCAAAAAGATGATTTTTATGTAATTAATTTTTAAAATTTTGTTAATGTTTGATTGTAGTGAGAAGGTTGATTTAGTCAGAGTTTGAGGAAAAAGTATTTTCTTGTTTTTATTTATATAAATCAACCATCCGTCCGTGCATGGAATACTGATGTCATATATGGTCAGGGGCCACTGCTGTTCATTTCAGTGTTCTTGACAGGCTCCAAAGGAGAATCAGTAATGTGGTAGGTACCGACTTGGCTGCTCAACTCCAGCCACTTTCTCACCGTCGGGATGTGGCTTCCCTCTGTCTGTTCGATAATTATTTGCATGGCTTCTGCTCTAACGAACTTAAATCACTGGTATCCCTGCAACAGGTGTTTATTCGTGCAACCAGACTGGCAACTGCGTCCCATCCATTCACAGTTAGATCAACCAAATGCAGACCACAATCTTACTCCTTCAGCTTTTTTTCTCGCACTTCCCGCTTGTGGAACTTGCTTCTATATTCTTGGTTTCCTAACGGCTCCAGGAATTTAAATGCAATGTCAATACCCATCTCTTATCCACTTGACTCCAATTCTTTCTGCACCACCCTGTATATCTTTTGCTTTCTCTCCACTTTTGCAACTGTCATCACACCTGTTTTCCCATCCTTAACCAGTCTTTCTCTTTACTCTCTTCCTATCTAATATTTTTAATCTTATGTAGCCTCCTGCACATCAGTGGCGTTACCGTCTTGCTCGGGGTGATACGATTAAAAAAAAAAGAAAACTCAATATGTTTTCGGGTGTTGTATTCTGCTGATGTTGTGTTTTAGAAAAGCAATTTGTAGATCAGGTTAATATTTTTAATCTTATGTAGCCTCCTGCACATCAGTGGCGTTACCGTCTTGCTCGGGGTGATACGATTAAAAAAAAAGAAAACTCAATATGTTTTCGGGTGTTGTATTCTGCTGATGTTGTGTTTTAGAAAAGCAATTTGTAGATCAGGTTAATATTTTTAATCTTATGTAGCCTCTTGCACATCAGTGGCGTTACCGTCTTGCTCGGGGTGATACGATTAAAAAAAAAAGAAAACTCAATATGTTTTCGGGTGTTGTATTCTGCTGATGTTGTGTTTTAGAAAAGCAATTTGTAGATCAGGTTAATATTTTTAATCTTATGTAGCCTCCTGCACATCAGTGGCGTTACCGTCTTGCTCGGGGTGATACGATTAAAAAAAAAAGAAAACTCAATATGTTTTCGGGTGTTGTATTCTGCTGATGTTGTGTTTTAGAAAAGCAATTTGTAGATCAGGTTAATATTTTTAATCTTATGTAGCCTCCTGCACATCAGTGGCGTTACCGTCTTGCTCGGGGTGATACGATTAAAAAAAAAAGAAAACTCAAGATGTTTTCTGTGGTTGTATTCTGCTGGTGTTGTGTTTTAGAAAAGCAATTTGTAGATCAGGTTTCATTGACTTAGTTTTGTAAAGATGGTTTTGTTGAACGTCAAATGTATTTCTGGTAGGTTTCCCCCACCCACCCCCCCAAAAAATAATTGCTGGTAATATTTTTTCATTTTTCTGTATAATATTTTAGTCAGTGTTGAGTAAAATATTATTTTAGTCAATGATAGAAATTTGCCAAGAAGTGTATTTTGTATTCTGCACAGGGATATGTCGCTGGGTGCAGGGTGCAACAAATATAGAGATAGAGTTATTGTTTTCACAGACTGAGATAAAAAAAAAAAGGGTGTCAGTGCCCAAGATGGCACAGAGTCTAGCGGAAATACCAGGTGTCGATAAACTATTTAAGTGATGTCAGCTCTCACAGAGATAATTATCAATCACATAGGCAGACACAAGGTTAGTATTTTAGAGTGCAAATTTTGTACATACATACATACATACGGCACATTATGCTTAATTTTCTCAAATATTTGTACAGTTCTTTTTATAATTAATACGCCATTAACATGGACGTTTCAGTGTGGTCGGAAAGTTTCTACGTAACAATATCAGTAATGTAGAAATGGTAAATGTCCTTGTCTTAACGAAAACAACAGACTGGCCTTGGTTGATTTTTTTTGTCGGACGGCTTATAACTATCAACCATTTCCGCAGTCATCAGGTTATACCACAAAGCCTACCTACTTTAGTGTACTATGTAGTTACTGTGTAGGTGAGGCTTCAATTATTATTTGGCATTCGGCCATGCATGACCGGGAGCCAGATTTATTTTGTGAAGAACAGTGTCTATAGGAGCCACTCTCTAACATATCCTGCCTATATGCCTCGACTCATTTTGACTTTGTAACTGCCTCGGCTGTCCTGAATATTTAATAACCTCTTACGGCACGAGGCAGATGGGCTGACTGTCAGACACACGGATTTTGGGGCGTTGCCAGTAAATCTTCGGAGATGAAATACTCTCGTCTCGATTAGATATTTCGACGCAGGTTTATTTGACTTACAGCTATTTTCTTCTCTTTCTCTAATGTCGACTCCATTTTCATTCATTTTTTATGCATCAACCTCATAATCTGCCTTCGTGGATTTTCAATCGTTTCTTCTTCACCTTCTTTTTTTATCTTCTGTCCTTTTTCTAATTTTTTCTTTCCTTCTTTTTTTTTACTGTGCTTCTACTTTTTCTTCGACACCTTCATCTGCTGCACTTCTTCTTTTTATTCTTCTTCCTGAATTTTTCATCTTTATCTTCTTCTTCCTGTCCTTTTCTTCTTTCTGTTCTTTTCGGCTTCTTTTTCTGCCCGTTTTTTCATCTTGCTTTTTCTTCTTTTCCTTCTGTCCTTTTCTACTTCTTCTTTTTCTTCTTTTCGTTTATTGCTGTTTATCTTCTGTTTTCCCTCTTCTTTTCTTCTGTTTTCTTCTTCTTCTCCTGTCCTTTTTTCATTTTCTTTGTCTTCTTTTCCAGCACTTCTTCTTCTTCTTCTTCTTCTTCTTCTTCTTCTTCTTCTTCTTCTTCTCTTTCTGAACTTTCATCTTTATCTTCTTTTCCTGTTATTTTTCTTCTTTTTTTGTCTTCTTTTCCAGCAATTCTTCTTCTTCTTTTTCTTCTTCTTCCTTATCTTCTTCTTATCCTCCTTCTTCTTTTTCTCTTTCTGAACTTTTTATCGTTATCTTCTTCTCCTTTTTTAGTTTTCTTTGTCCTTTTTCCAGCACTTCTTCTTCTTCTTCTTCCTCTTCTTCTTCTTCTTCTTCCATCATCTCCTGCTCTTCTTCTCCTTCTTTTTCCAGTGTAACCTTCTTCTTTTATCCTTTGTCATTCACCTTCTGTATTTGATGTAGCCATTCTTTTTCATATTTCCAGGTTCATATCTTAAGAAAATTCATTAGAATGTATCTTCAAGGTCAGCTGAAATTATCACGAAATCATAAACACATAAAAATATGAAATTATTTGTTTGAACATTATTTTTGATCGATACTCGTATTTAAATAGATATCCTATTTATAATCAAACAGTATATGTATTTATTCTATCCATTTGATTACAAAGAGAATATCTACTTAAATACGAGTATCGATCAAAAATAATGTTCAAACAAATAATTTCAAATTGTCGGTTGTTTCTAACCATTTCATTAATTTTCGTTAATTTCCATAACCTAAAAATATATTCATCACACTTAGAAGCTTGTAGTTTCTTCTTTTCTCTATGTGATGTGTCCCTTCAGGGCGTAGGCAATCAGTTATTTATAAAACAAAAATAAGTATGATAGAAATAAGCTATTGTGAACAAACTCAATTTTCAAACAATATTGTTAATCAGTATCATCCTACCAATATTTGCGACACACCAGACCCCTCTCTCAAGGCCAACTGTCTAATTCATAATTATTTGAAATAATTAAAATAAATACTCGATATTAATTGCACATAATGCATTAATATAAACCTCCAATAATTATGCATCATTAAATATTTAAATACAACAGAGGTCGATAAAGAAAAGAAAGAAGCAAACGAAGAAAGGAAAGAAAGAAAAAAGAGAAGAAAGAAAGGAAGAAAGAAAGAAGGGAAAAAAGAAAGAAGAAAAGAAGTAAAGAAAGAAAAAGGGAAGACAGAAGTGCCGAACGGCTGTTTTAGTGAAATGAAAATTAACGAAGATTAACGAAACTTGATTATAAACAACCGACAATTTGAAATGATTTGTTTGAACATTATTTTTGATCGATACTCGTATTTAAGTAGATATTCTGTTTATAATCAAACAGCATTATAATTTATTTCTACCGGAAATTAACGAAGATTAACGAAATGATTATAAACAACCGACAATTTGAAATGATTTGTTTGAACATTATTTTTGATCGATACTCCGATTTAAGTAGATATTCTGTTTATAATCAAACAGTATTATAATTTATTTCTACCGGAAATTAACGAAGATTAACGAAATGATTATAAACAACCGACAATTTGAAACTATTTGTTTGAACATTATTTTTGATCGATACTCGTATTTAAGTAGATATTCTGTTTATAATCAAGCAGTCATGGTTATTTACGTGAATCGAAAATTGTGTTATATAGGCTTAATTTGACTTCGTTTAGGCTGTTGGTCATTCGTGGTCGAGAGGTCTCAGACCCGCCAGATCAATTGGTGGCTCCTCCTATGTGGATAGTGGTCGCAGTTTCGAATCCTGCCGCATGACACACATTTTCGTAACAAAAATATGTCGTAAATAATCAGGCCGGTAGAAATAAATATATAATACTGTTTGATTATAAAACAGAATATCTACTTAAATACGAGTATCGATCAAAAATAAAGTTCAAACAAATCATTTTAATTTGTCGGTTGTTTATAACCAGTTTCGTTAATCTTCGTTAATTTCCGGTAGAAATAAATATATAATACTGTTTGATTATACACAGGATATCAACTTAAATAGGAGTATCGATCAAAAATAATATTTAAACAAATAATTTCAAATTTGAAATGTAAATATAAAATTGTCAATTTCAAATCTTTTCATTTGTACTGACTTCTTAAAATAACGACAAACATTGATATTTATGATTGTCATTGTAATACTTTGTTAATGTTGTTAAGATGAAATATTTAACGATGTTAGAGAGGAATTTCTACGTATATTTTAGTGTCGTAAAGCTCGCCATGAACTTATTCACTCATTAACACAAGAATTAAGATAGGTGAGCAAATGAAAATAGGAAAACAAATGAAATTTTTACACCTCTTTCTAGTTAATGATTGTTTATATAAATAATAAGAAAACGTTGTAGAAAATAAAAGAAAACATTAAAACATTCAAAGTTTACCAGAGATAATTGGTGAACTCTATGCTACTTGATGAAGCAGTTCTGTGAAAATAATTTGGACAAACTTTCTCTAAACACAGCATGTGTCTCTTTGCCAGACCAGACAACGATTCTAACATCACGCTAAAGAGGTCGCAACCATAAATAAACAAATAACGGAACGCAGCAAACCTGTTTACATATCTTTTATAGTGAAAGAAAGAAAGAAAGAATAAAAGAAAGAAAGAAAGAAAGAAAGAAAGTGTTGGGACGCCCGCGCCTATTCGGCTAAAATGGACTATTCCATTACTATGTAAAGTAATGGTGGCATCTACGTAGGAGAGTATGCCGAGCAGCCGATCGACAAGTCAGTCGTAGACTTCCGGTAACGACCCGGAAGTAACCATTGCTCATACTACGTCTTACGACGGTTGAGACGATTAACCTTTATTCTTGTTTTGGATACTAATAACCTTTGTAAATACTATTTTCACGGAATACAACAATTACCCTATTCCTGTTGTTGAGTTATTTATTCTTACTCACGACATAACAGAAAGAAAGAAAGAAGGTTTTAATATCTCATACCAATACCTAATAAATGAGAAACTATTCTGTCTTCTACTAATACCTAATAAATAATAGACTATTCCGTCTCCAAACAATACCTAATAATTAATGAATTATTCCGTTCTGATCACGTGAACGAGAGAACAATACACTACTTGGTTTCAGTGAAAAAGAATGAGAGACAGAAAGAAAGGAACGTAGAAGTGTTTAGCGTCTTCTACCAAAACCTAATAAATAATGGCCTATTCGGTTTTGAATACGCTGAAAAACAAATGCCATATTCAGGGCATTACTTTTAGGTTTCAGTGCGAAAAGTAAAGAAAGATGAATGTGTTTTGTAGCGGAACTCTGGATCCTGATTGGTCATCAAATCGCACAATTCAAAATACGTCAGAAAAACAGTTAAAGAAAAATCATTCTGGAGCCACCCCACGTGACTGGATTGAATATTTAAAGATGGTCTCTAACCAGTCCCGGCGGTCAGTCAAGGGAGGTGTTTTGCTGGCACACATCTAAAATGTTCGATAACTTTAAAACAACCCGGAGATAAAGTCCTGGTCGCACCTTGTTCTCTTTCCCATTCATCTCTTTCAACAATTACTACTAGAACATTTTGTACGAACTCTTGATGTCTTAACCTTCTCAGTGAACATTAATTTCTACGAACTCTTGTTATTCCTTTTTTTAATAAATTTCTATTTTAACATTCAAAATGTATATTTCATTATTCTACAATTTAACACGTTCCAACCTTCTGATGAAAACCTTCTGATGATTATAAATCTGCATAAAACTTATAAGCTATAGCGAGTTCGGTTAAGTCTGACACAAGGCCGAACAAAAGAAACATTAACCATCTCCCTACACTTCAGAACAAATGGCAAACGGAAACTTGAAATGTAACTCACTAAAGGAAGCGCTAGTGACATCAGCAAACAACATTATCCCAAAGGAAATCAGACACAGAAGAAAAAAGCGATTGGATGACTGAAGAAAATCTCGATATGATGGTCATCAAATCGCACAATTCAAAATACGTCAGAAAAACAGTTTTTCCACAGCTAAAGAAAAAATCATTCTGGGGGCACCCCACCTGACTGGATTCAATATTTA